>KN714613.1:109511-689099 GCA_000812005.1 Coccomyxa sp. LA000219 | reverse complement strand
ATTTGTCACTGCTTGCTTGCGTAAGATGAACCCGTCATATGAGGGTCAAACATCTGATCAGCCTGGTGTGGCTGGAAGAGATGTAATCTGAATCTGAATCTTGCACACCCTTCATAGTCAGCACATATGGTTGCTGATTTACCCTGATGCCTACAATGCCTTCTGTAGGTCTGTCCTTACAAAAGGTCTTGCCTGACCTAGCATCATGGCATGGTGCACAGATCCTGGAGCCCAATGCGATGCATGCAGTATGGGCATGAGTACTACACTCATAACTGCTGTGCGCTGTCCTATTTAACGTTAAGAACCTATCCTCAGGAACGCTAGACCGGCGAGCACCCCTCTTTCCTGTATCAGCAGGCTGACTCTTGGTGACTGCTCACACAGGGTTAAGGCTGCAGCGTGCAGTCTTGGTGAGTGACAGTCAAACCTGGCAAGCGACATCTATGACCTAGCAAACCGATACCAAAGATGACTTCTTCCGCAAAGGACAACCCCAAGCTACACCATCAGGTTGCGTGACGCCTGCCTGATCTTTCCTATCCTGATCCTGATGCTCACTCAAGCAGACCTGCAGACATACTTCATAGAACCCTGGGCAGAGTGTCCTAAGTTTGCACTTCCAAGTTCCAGCAGGAGACCTGCACGTTTGGTGCTGCAAAATGCAAATCCATGCATACATTGACTCGACATGCAAGCAACTGGTGAGTTGCACTACACACCAGCTACATCCTACCTAGGCACTAACTTTCTGGCAACCCTCAATGACACGGATCCCTTCAGAGGCTTAAGTCCCATTGACTGCGCTTCTGCACGCTAGAGGTTCCTAAGCATAGAAAAGACAGGTGCTGCCTCACAGTGCAGCTGCCTGCTCGCATGTGGGCGGTAGTGGACCTGTGGTGTGGTCTTTGCGACAGCCACCTGCTGTACGGACCCAGTGCTGCAGGCCTTTTTGCACAGCCACCTGAGACCCGTGGATGAAGTCCGACATGCAGCATGACTCTTGGCGATTACTGGCGATAAGATATCCTGAAAGTATGCCCACGCAATCCTCAGGGATTGCCACTGGTGGGCATGCCAGCCTGCACCAGACCTGCCAGTGGCTTGCAGGAAGCCCCATGATCCTAGAGTAGGGTCATCACTGAGCATCAGGCATGGCCGTCAGCCTACAGCCTGGGGCCCGCACTGACAATGCTTCTGGCCACCGTCAGGAAGCTGCACTCTCGGAATGCCAAGCAAAACCTCCCACAAGCATCCACCAGGCGCTTATTCCCTCAGATACTGGCACTGCTGGTCACCCCGGCTTGCACCAGGCCTTTCAGCCCGTGAAACGGTGCACACTAGCTTGTGAAACGCTGCAGAATCAGGCGTGGGCGTAGGAGTGCAGCTGAGGTCCCGCACACCGTTCCTCCCGGCTCATAGAGAGTGCTGCGGCATCAGGCATGGCCGTTGGAGCGCAGCCGAGGTCCCGCGCACCAGGCTTCCTCGTTTTATAAAGTGCTGCAGAATCAGGCATGGGCGTAGGAGTGCAGCTGAGGTCCCATGCACCAGGCTTCCTCGTCTTCTAGAGTGCTGCAGCATCAGGCGTGGCCGTTGGAGTGCAGCTGAGGTCCCGCGCACCAGGCTTCCTCGGTTCGTAG
Source organism: Coccomyxa sp. LA000219 (assembly GCA_000812005.1). NCBI lineage: Eukaryota > Viridiplantae > Chlorophyta > Trebouxiophyceae > Coccomyxaceae > Coccomyxa > Coccomyxa sp. LA000219. The sequence continues at coordinate 687,459 of KN714613.1, read as the reverse complement.
AGTGCTGCGGAATCAGGCGTGGCCGTTGGAGTGCAGCTGGGGTCCTGCGCTGACAATGGTCTTCGCCACTGCCGGCTCCACAAAGCCGGCGCCATCGCCGTACTTCTTGAAGTTGTCCTGCGCACACATGAGCACAGTCCCTCAGCACATGCCAGCAGCACCCTCATGCCCTGCGGCACCCATGAGCAGAGCCCGTCAGCACATGCCAGCAGCACCTTCATGTCCTGCGCACACATGAGCCCAGTCCCTCAGCACATGCCAGCAGCGCCTGTATGCCCTGCGGCACACATGAGCAGACCCCTCCAGCTCATATCAACGGCCCCCTCAACCCCTTGCGTGCTTCGTGGGAACACTTTAGTACTCTTGTGGCGCATCGCGAGCTCGTCTGGCGTCACAGCCATACAAAGTTGGATTTGTAATGCATGTCAGTAAGCTTAGGCCCTGAGCTGAGGCTGTCTCGAAAGCATGCAGCACAGAGGGGGGCATGCATCTGAATCACTGCCATATCACACGGCTGTCAAGAGCACTATCCTGGAGGGGGGGAGATGCATTCCATGACATCAGAGGGACCCAAGGCTACTGCACCAGTAAGGTCAGGAGTGGACCAGCTAAGAGCAGGACAAAGGCACAGGCGACTCACCAGGTATAGGTCGGCCAGGTGGCTGATCGTGGAGTCGAACTCGCCCTTGTTCTTCCACTGGCTGGCAGGGTTCAGGATCTCCGTGGGCACGCCTGAGCATGTGGTGGGCACCTGCATGGAGCTCAGAAGGTAACACCCCATGCTGCACTGCGTCCTTTACCGTCACATGGTGCCCCTTGCCATGGAGCACACAACAACAAAACCTTCGGCTGTGTCAGCCCGCTGCTGAACTGCCAGACATAACTCTGAGCAGCTCAGAGCAGATCATAAGACCGCTTGCGCCACTTTGGCGCAAAAGAGATACAACCTCTGTAGCAGAGCAGCTTGAGCGGCTCTGTGCTCTGAAAAGAGAAAAGAGGACAATGCGGTCCTAGTAGAGCAGGTCTTAACATGGGCACGACGTCTCCTTTCAGGGCTGTGCAACGGAAGGGTTACGAGCGCACGTGGAGGCTGAAGATGGGGGTGGTTGTGGTCTGGGCGCTGCTGAGCTCCCCGGAGTGGATGGCGTTGATGATGGCGCGCGTGTAGCGCAGCTTGATGCGCGAGCCCACGCCGTAGCGCCCTCCGGTCCACCTGCAATGCGTCATCCCGTAAGCTCAGTCCATTGCAGCAGTGAATGGGATTGCATTTCCGTGCACGTAAACCGCGGCTTGATGCGCAAGCCCGTGCCGTAGCGCCCGCCCGTCCACCTGCAATGCGTCATTTCGCAACCTTCAGTCCACTGCAGCAGTAAATGGCATTGCATCTTCGTGCACGTATACCGCGGCTTGACGCGCAAGCCCGCAGCGCCCCCTGGTCCACCTAATTTGGCGATCCACAGCATTAGTCAGCGTCAGCATTGCATGGGCATCAGCTGCAGGAAATGCACTGTCTGGCCGCCAGACTCTGGCCAGTACTGACTCTATGCTGTCAAGCCTCAAGAAGGATAGTGTGAAACAGCTTCAGGCATCATAAGGCAACGGATTCCCTAAGAAACATGCTCCGCAAGTGCACAGCATGTCCCTGCCTGTGCTCCTTAGGTGCCTCTAGAAATGTATCGATGCAGCTGCCGCTCCCCTGACATTGGCCCGCCTTCTTGCAACAGCCTTCTTGCAGCAGCCCTCTGTGAAAGTCATGCCCACAACATGTGTGCATGAGCAGAGGCAGGCAGGTGGTGCTCACCCGGTATTAAAGAGCCTGCGACATGTGTGCATGAGCCACAAGAGACGCTCACCCGGTGTTGACGAGCCAGGCGGAGGTGCCGTGCTGCTCCATCTTCTCCGCCAGCATGGCCGCGTACTTCATGGGGTGCCACATCAGGAAGGCCCCGCCAAAGCAGGCGCTGAAGGTGGCCTCGGGCTCCGTCACTCCCATCTCGGTGCCAGCCACCTGCCCACCAGCCTCACAATCAGCTTATTGGTAGAACATCGTGGCATACAGACATGCCAGACAGGATCCCTAGAGGCCTGACCATTGCAGTGCAGATTGTATGGTTGCCCCATTATGTCTTCTGTTCAGAGGCTAACAGACATTGAAGGTGTGGCATGCATGGGGTCAGCTCTGTGAGCCACAAAACTAAGACCATCAGACACATGGCTTCCTCTCTGCTACTATAATGGGTTTCGCTGCCCCAACAGATTGATGATCAGTAGACAGGATACAACCATCAAACCATCATGAGGACTGGTTCAGGCATGTTGATGTCAGGCTTGTCTCCAGCTCAAGCACTGACTCTTCAGGAGAAACAGAAAAGGAAGGCACAGGGCCGGACCTTGGCGGTGTAGCCGGAGATGAAGTAGTACATGGCCTGCTCCTTGGTGAGGCGCGAGACGGGCGGCAGCACCCCGAAGGCGTCGCAGCAGAGCAGGATGAGGTTCTTGGGGTGGGGGCCCATGCAGGGGATGCGCGCGTTGGGGATGTAGTGGATGGGGTACGAGGCCCGGGTGTTCTCCGTCACCGCGCTGCAACAGAGTGCGGTCTCAGCATCTAGTTCCTGGTTTGAAGGATAAGGACTTACAGCAATTGTCACCTGGCTTCTGCTTACTGGATCATGCTGTCAAACAGATCCCGCAGCTTGTCTGCAATAGAAGGACACCATACGAGTACTGAAAGGCATGAAGCCTGTCGGGATTGATGGGCTGTACAGAAAAGGCGCTCGACGGAACCATTGACAGGGCTATCTCAGCTTTGAGAGGCGCAAGCCTTGACAAGTCACCCTGTTTGGCACCCGGCAGGGTGCAAGAGGGAGCCAGTGCTGGTCAGGGCATCAGCATGAAGGAGCGACTACTCACTTGCTGTCAAAGTCGACCTCGCGGGTGTACTCATCAAAGACGACGTTCTCCAGCACGGAGCCGAAGCGGATGGCGTTGTAGATCTCGGGCTCGCTCGTCTGCTTGAGGCCGATGCACTTGGCGTAGCAGCCGCCCTCGATGTTGAACACGCCGTTGTTGCTCCAGCAGTGCTCGTCATCTCCGATCAGGGGCCGCGCGGGGTCAGTCGAGAGGGTGGTCTTCCCGGTGCCTGCACAGGATGTCCAATCGTGAGCATCTCTGTTCACATGCTAGCGTAACCCGCTCAAATGCTGCCGACCAGCAAGAAGGCACCCTAGACATTGGTCACAGGCTGAGGTTGTCCAAGCATGAGGACCATGCCACTTGCAGTACGCAGTACACATGCGCGCTATTCTGGACTGGGAGTGCAACAGCACAACAGGAAATTGCACAGGCAGAATTTGCCTAACATTTACAATCTTTGACAAGAGCATCTATGTCTCTACATTTACAAGCTGCCATGTTCCTGCACCCTGCATGATAATGAAGGACTGCATAGTGGGGATTTGTACCTGAGAGCCCAAAGAACAAGCTGACGTCATCATTGGCGCCCACATTGCAGCCGGAGTGCAGGGAGAGGATGCCGCGCTTGGGCATGAGGTAGTGCATGACGCTGAAGATGCCCTTCTTCATCTCTCCAGCGTACTGGGTTCCCAGAATCACCATCTCCCGCGTCCTGCGGCACAGCCACGGCCTCAGTCAGCACTCCTGCCAAATGCCAGAAGTGTACTGTGTGCACAACTGCTTTGTCTTCGCCCATGAGACTCTGCACAACGTCGCTGCCAATCGAGACCCTGTACATCTTGACCACCAGCCCACTTTTGAAGTGGACGCTGCCTTGCTGCTGTAAACATCTGCAAGGGGCAGGAATGGCTGACCAAGGTCAGCAGCTAAAAATATGACATTCAGTAAGTGCAGTACCTGAGGTTGACGTCCACAGAGGTGGAGGATGACATGTAGGAGGTGTAGCGGTTGACAGGGAAGGCTCCGGCATTGAAGATGGTGAAGTCGGGCTTGCCAAACTCGGCCAGCTCCTGCTCAGTGGGCCGGATCATCATGTTGTGCATGAACAGGGCGTGGTAGGCGCGCGCGCACACCACCCTCACCTTGATCCGGGACTGCATCCAAGACGCAGATGTCAGGTCACCTTCACGCTCTTCAGTACAGGCCATGCCTTATGACTGCATGCGCCACAACTTGTACATGTCCTCATGACATGACTTCTATGCCGCCTGGCTGTAGAACATCAAGACTACACATGCCATGTTGGCCCTACAACACGGCAGCAAGACAAAGGGGCATATGTACCCATAGAGCTGACGCATGCAACGTTGCAGCGATGGACTTCCCTATCACACACACAGCGAGGTACACCAGCGATTCCATGCTTAAGATGGGATTGGGTGTGGGCACACACCTCAGGGTCCCATCCCGCAAAGCCATCAAATACGTAGATGCGCTCCAGCATGTTCAGGTAGTCCACCGCACGTTCCCTGTTCAGGACGAAGGTCCTGCATGGCCAGGGAATAGCTGTCAGCCTAAGGCATCTGACCGGAATTGGCTCCAGTATGTAAGGGCGGGCCTGTGAGCATGTAAGTGCAGGTACAGACCACACTGCACCAGCCACAATGGCGAGCTCCCGTTGAAGCACCAGTGCATCCCCGGCCAGCACAGGTGCAGCGCAGCCATGCATTGTGACTCATAGGGAGTGCACCGCGCCATTAGAGGACGACTGCATCACTTCACTGCAGCTGTGCTGGCCTGTGATGCGGTAGCATGGCCGTCTTGTGTGCTCACAAGGCTGGACGCACGGGGTGTACCTCTCATCCATCTCATAATTGGGGGCACCATTGGAGGCCTGGCCATCAGGCGCTGCCCACCAGATGTCCTTCTCAGAGGCTGGCTCCCGCACCACGCGCTTGTCGCGAGGGCTGCGTCCAGTCTTGGCACCTGCGCAACACTTGAATTCATACCCTGACAGCCAGGTGCAGATGCAGCTGTGCTGTCTGCAAGCATGGATGAATATCCTGCACGCTAGAAACGTGATGCCTGTTGCAGAAGGTAGAGCAAGCGCACAGCCTGACTCTTGGAGCAGTAGCGGATCCAAGTTGCAGTGTATGATACCCACTCATTCAGGTGTCACTGGACAATTCCCAAGGCCATGTGAGACAACGGCACATCCTCTGTAAGAGAGGGAGCTTCTGAGGGTCAGCTCGACTTGGCTTCACAGCCGGCAGCAGGCAGGGGATGGGACATTATAGAAGGGCTGTACATACCTGACAGGGTCAGGAGGGCTCCACTTGAGGCAATGTGTGTGCCGCCCTCGAACTGCAGAGCCTGCAGGAACATGCACCCCATCAGCCAGCATTCCCTTGAAAACCTGCGCGAGGCACCTGCTGCATCTAAAGCTGCTCCGAGGAGCACCTGTGTCCAAACTGTTCCTCGCGCTGTATGCTATGGAATGGCTCAGTCAGCTGCAAGAGAGAGTGCGTGACCCAGTCCCCCTTTGTGAGCTTTCTCATTGGGATGCAAGCTTGATGAGCTGGAGGACCCCCCCATCCTTCATGTGCTCTATCTGGCACCTCCTCAGTCTTGCCCGAGATGAGACCCCCCAGCAACGATTAAGATGGCCCCCCTTTCTAGACTCCCTGATCGGGATGCGAGCTTGACGCCTTTTCTTCATGTGCTTGACCGGCCACCTCCTCAAGCACGCCCTAAGATGGGAGACCACTAGCACCTGTTTGACCTGCCACCTCCTCAAGCACGCCCGTAGATGGGAGATCACTAGCATCAAGTGAAGCACAGATACAGGCTATTGTGTACCTGCTCGTAGAGCTCTGCTGGTGTGAGGTTGTGGTGCACCACAGTGGGCTTGAGGCCTGCATCGGACATCGCCCGCAGGAAGCCGCTGCGCTGGTAGGCGAAGGCCGGCACATGCTGCTTGATGTGAGACGCCTGCGCATGTGAGGAGGACCGCTAAGAGGCCCGCTAAGGAACCAAAGTGAGCGCCCGGAGCAAGGCATGACTACACAAAGGGGGTCTTCCACTGCATGCCAGATGATAAGCCCCTTGACATAGCAGCGTCAGCATCAAGAGGCCACTGCTCTTGCCAGCACTGATGACCACACAAAACAGCAAGAGCCGGGTTGCGGGGGATGCAATGAGGGACTGGATGGCACAGCATGGCATGGGTGCATGGGATGCGACCAGGGCTCCAAGCTGTCAGGCCAAGGGGGGGCACATGTGCTCTCACCTTGGTTTCTCCGCGAACAACCTTGGGGCCAGCCCTGCAGGATGCAGTATACCTCGAACAATGATCGGCAAGTGTAGGGAGTTTCAACTTGTAAAGCCCACTCTTCTCTGCATGCAGACTTCCTATACAAGGGCTTCCAATCAACACGGACGCAAATTTGCCCGGCCATGACCCAGGGGGCGTCGCTCACACTCGGGCTGACGATCTCAAGGTCTCCGAAAGAGAATCGATGGTCTTCTGGTCCGCATTGTCTGCACAGCAGCAGGATGTTTGATATCATTGCACGCAATGTCAGCGCGTTTTCATGTCTTGCCATGCAGGTTAGCGCAGAATCGGCCGGTCTCGTAACTAGACTAAGTGCGTTCCGGTGAATCATTGCTGGGCCATATATGCTGAGGAAAAGAACCCCCTGCGTGCTCACCCTTGCGAGGCTTGGTGGATGATTTCTGGAGGCGACGGAGGTCTTCCAAGTCCTCTGCCCTGCTGGGATGGGAGATGGGCTCAAGAAGGCGGTAAGTCGACGCACGCTCGTCCACTGCGTGACTGGCCTCACTGGCGTCATCCCTGCACATACTGGTGGAGTAAGTGTATATGGAACACATTGCGCCGGCAAGCAGTCCCTGTATAGACTGGCCGTTATGGGTCTGCGAGTGGGCAGCACACCGTACGTAAAACGTGAAAGCACAAGACAGAGCTTTCCCCAGGAGGGCTTGAGTGGAGGGACCATTGCGCAAGGCATGAACGCCAAGACTGCATGACGGAGCCAGCTATGCGCGAGAGCACTTCAAGGTGAAGTTTTAAGCAGGCAGAGACTGACCTGCCGTTCTGCATTGTGATGGGATGGTGGTCGGTGTTTCCTTGGTACTGCGCTGCTGCAAAGACTTTTTCAGCCCTGATGAGGCAAGTTCCAATGTTGATTGTGGAAGGTTGCGACAGTGACCTGGAATCAGGCGCCTGCTGACACGGACAGCTGCGCTTGTCCAGCTGTGCTGTTAGTAACCGCTCACATGACCACCTGCTCCCCTGGCCTAGCTCTGCACTCGGAAGATACAGCTACATCTTGGCAGAACGTTTTGGCCAGAACTCTAAGATTTCTTGGAAAACATTTTCACCAGGAATGGCGACATTCACTTGATTTTCAAAGTATCTATGCAGCGGCCTGCTGTTGGCCGGCTCCGCGTGTTTGCTAGCTTTCGAGAACTGTTTGCACCAAGGATGACGCTTATTACGCCCTGTAACACATCACCATTGCACCGCTGCCTGCCAAGCCACCCCTTCAAGGGTATCAGGGGCATTGCGGGCGCTCCAAGTTCTCTGCAAGCATGGGGCATCGGCCGGCCCTTCAAGGCTAAGAAAGCAGTAGATAGCTTCAGATGTATCGCATCTGCTAGTCCTAGTGTTAAGGGCGAACAACAGTCATCGCTTATAGATCCAGACGCCCTGCACTTGCCTCGCTACTGTGCTGGCTGTGGCGTGGGACTGCAGGCTGAAGACCCTGACTTGCCAGGGTGAGCCCTCTTGGACTTTCCTACCACGCTGGCATCACTGATCATGCGTACTGCGCATAGTTTATGTGGGGAGCTCAAGGCATAGTATTTGCTGCCCACAGGTACTACAAGATTCCCAAAAAGCTCTTAGAGCCAGCCAGCGCAGAGGTGAGCTACCTCTTCAATGTGACTGCTATACACCTGTATCCTAGCGTGTGCAAGCAAGATGGGACAGGCCTTGGCCCTGTTGGGACCCTATGCACTCCATGAAGCTTGCTGCCTGAGATGCTCCCTTTGTCTCCTGCAGATAGATGACGCTCGGTTCGAAAGCTCTTCTGAGGAATCATCTGGAGACCCTGCAGCAGCTGAGGCCATGCTGGCGGCCCAGAGAGCCAGTCGCAGGGCCTCAAACCAGGAAGCCTCAGGCTCAGGGCGCCAGCAGAGGGCGCCAGAGGACGCTGTCTTTGATCGCTTCAATAGCCTTGTGGATGACTGGCTGGTGACGCTCACGCACTGCCACCCCCCCTTATACTCTCAGGTTCTCTATCCACAGAGCGTACACACCTATGTGCATGCAGCCGGGTGCAGGATGTTTGACACATCCTCTTTTTGCAAGATCCTGGTCCAGATGGACTTCAATAAAAGTCTCTTGGTCCAATTGGACGTCACACATTTGCACAACAACGCTGCTGCCCCTTCAGGCACATTGCTGTGGAAGGATGAAGGATCAATCTTAAAGTGTGTCCTAGCACTGCGCCACGCTGTGCTGGAGTGAAACAGAGGGGAGCGCTTGCGCTGCAGGTGGAGGATGAGCCAAAGGTGACTGTCAGGGATCTGGACATTGCAGCGGCCGAGGAGGACACAGATGAAGCGCGCATCCTCTGCGCTCGCTGCTACTCCCTCTCACACTACGGGTGAGCCTTTCGCTGGTGTATGTGTATATGGCCTTGTAGAGAGTATCATGAGCAGAGTGTATATGCCTGTCCAGCTGATCATCATGACAGATGTAAGTGGCCATAGCTGCCCATCCAGACCCAGCGTCATCTTACATGGTTGGGCAGGAAATGGATCAAGCTGAGCAATCCACGATTGAATGTGGCTATACTAAGAATAGCCGCAGGATAATCATGCAGTTGCGCTGCAGGCGCATCAAGAGCCAGAGAGCGGAGGCGGCTCTGCCGCAGTTCGACCTGGGCAGGAAGGTGGGGCGCAAGATCGGGCTGCAGAAGATGCGGCGCGCTGTGGTGCTGGTGGTCGTGGATGCAGCCGACTTTGACGGGTCCCTGCCCAGAGCCGCGCTGGAGGGCCTCTTCGCCAACATAGAGGGCTACCAGGTGAGGAGAGCCGTTTGCAAAGGTTTTTGGCAGTATTCGTCTTCTGTAGAGGATGGACCAATATGCTGCCTCTCCTCCTGCATCAATGCAGGATCTCAAGCTTTTGGTGTCACAGTTCTTGGAGTGAGGCTTCATACGCCATGGACCTGCCAGATGTAGCCCAATGTGAGCCAGGCGCATGCAGTATGGCTTTTCAGGCCAATGCTACTTACAATTGATCATTCACGCTTGATTTGGTGCTGGCAGTGTAAGCTCAGTCCTGTGCTGCGCTATTGCAGGGGCCACAGGACAACAGACAGCAGGGGCGCAGCGACAGAGATGTGAGGTTGGTGCTGGCGGTCAACAAGGCAGACCTCCTGCCGTCCCAGGCCACACCCAGACGGCTTGAGGTGAGTCAGCAGTCACATCCTGCTGATCCACCATATCCCATCATGGGGCAGTGCCAAATCTGCCCGAGAGTGAGATGTAGTCTGTGCTTCTTGCAAAATGAAAGAAGAGGAGATCTTGCACGAGCCCCATGCGATTGCAGGGCAGGGAAAGCATTGGCCTCTCTGAGGACCCCATTGTGAGTACATGTACTTGCTCTCATCTGCATCTGTTGGCTCCTGTATGGCAATGTGCAACCTGAAGCAAGGCAGCAGTGCGCACTTGCTGGGGACTGGGTTGCTGACTTCTGCACATGGTATGTGCAGGCCTGGGTCAGGCGAAGGGCAAGGCAGGGGGGTATGCCACAGCCGGCAGCTGTGATGCTGGTCAGCGCTGTGAAGGGCACTGGCGTGGACCAGCTTCTCATCCAGCTGCACCGGGAGGTTGGCAACAGTGGCGACGTCTGGGTGGTGCGCCTTCTTTTCAGCTGCCAGCTCTCAACTAGCTCATGAAGTGCGCTGCATGAGCTGCAGCCGTGCTGCCCATGCTCAGTGGCTGTGCACATCGTCTGCTCAGTGAAGCACTGGCTCTATACAAATCACCTTGCAGGTTTAGGAATTGCGCTGTGATGTGGCCTCCTCCTTCTCTGCCCTGCATATAACATCAACATGACATGTGATTGACTGTCTGCCTGGGGCGACCTGAACAGGAAAACAGCGCGCTGATGTGGGATCTGCTGCCTGTGCATGCAGGTAGGAGCGCAGAATGCAGGGAAGAGCTCCCTGATCAATGCAATGCGGCGCGCTGTTGGCCACAGGAAACCACAGGAGGAGCTGACCACTGCGCCTTTGCCTGGCACAACACTAGGTAACCCTTCAGCCCCGTACAGTATTGGACTCCCCGACATACATGTTAGCGCTGTTGTGCCCTCCATCTGAAGGCAGGGGCTTTATCCCTTCACACGACAAGCACATAGTCCTTATCTTGAGCACTGGTAGCCCACACATTCTGTACTACACCCATATCAAGGCTCTCACCATGCACAGTCCTGACAGATGGAAGGATCGAGCTCCTTGCTGACTTGTTGCAACCTGCTGGCAAGTCTCAGCGTCATGATGTGTGCACTTGCAGGTATGCTGAAGGTGCCAGGCCTGATGCCTCCGAGATGCAAGATGTTTGACACCCCCGGAGTCCCCCATGCACACCAGCTGTCATCCCGCCTCGATCCTGAGGAGGTGAGCGCTGTCCTAATCTGGCCTGTATCCAGCATTGTACAAGTAGGAGCTTATTCCAGGCACCACATGCTCTACATTTACACCTACAGGGGGTTAGTAGCTGGGAGGCAGACCATGAATGTTGTACTGTCCAGGAGATAGCAGCGTATCAGAGGGATGTGTTTTGATACAGGGTCTTCCGTCCTGCGTGCTGCTTACCAGAAACACCTTTGTGCTGAGGCGTGCTGCTGCCCCTGCAGGTGAAGATGCTGCTGCCCAGAAGGAAGCTGAAGCCGCGCACCTTCAGAGCTGGTGTGGGGCAGACCATCTTTGTGGGAGGCGTTCTGCGCATAGACGTCCAGGACTCGCCCGGGGCGACCCTGTATGTAACGATTTGGGCGTCAGACGAGCTGATCTGCCACTTTGGCAAGACGGACAGCGCAGATGAGAGGTACGCCCCAGTCAGGACGCCATACGGCAACGTTTGCAGCGGACATTGTGCAGGCCAAATGTTTTGGGTGCTGGCACCTACATGCGCATATCCTCATGCCAGACAATTTACACTTGATGCTTCAGGGCCAACTGTACAGGCGCGCTTGAAGTCTGTCCGTGCTGCACTAGAGACTGGAATGTATGCTAAGCGCACTTGTGATCAGCACTTGCAGAGAAGTGATATGCAGCCTCTCAGGGTAGGGCGCAGCATGGGGCTGCTTAGGCGTACCAATTCTGTGCAGGTATCAGCAGAACGTGGGAAGCATGCTGGCTCCGCCCCTCGGGACAGAACACACGTTGGGTCCTTTGGTGCCTCACCGAGTGAGCGTGGAGGGCAGCAGCTGGAGGGAGAGCTCCACAGACATTGCCATTGCAGGCGTGGGCTGGCTGGGCATTGGCGTCAGCGGCAGCGCAAGCTTCGATGTGTGGACGCATGACGGTGAGCATCTTGCCAGAACTTGCATGCTCCCTGTCCTGCTCATATGTCATTCAATGGTGACATGCCTTCCGACTGGCAGATCAGGTGCATCGCAGCAGACCTTAAATGGCAGTCCTCCTGCTTATACACAGCAGACTCCTAGTTCAGGAGTCCTGACGGGAGCAACCTGCGTGGGTTGTCTGGCATATGTTGTCTATGGCAAGCTGTCTATTTAACGACATGCTTATGCATTGCTAAAGTGCTGAGAGCAGAGCACGTCATCTCCGTATATTCCATTCAGGTGTGGCAATCACAACTCGAGAAGCAGTGATACCAGACTTTGCTAGAGATCTTGAGCGGCCAGGATTTGGCAGCAAGGAGCAGCAGAAGAAGATAAAAGGGAAAGCCAAGGCAAAGTAGAACCAGCCATGTTGGAGACTGCTGCATTCTCGATGAGTGATTTCCGTTTCGTCCTTTGTGCTACGCATGATGGTGACAAGCAATGGTGCTGGGTAATTGGCGGTACCAGTAAATACTGCCCTGTAAGACAATTGCTCAGGAGCAAACGGCTCGGCTTAGTTGACATATTCCGAGGCTGATTTGCCTTTGGCCTCATATCTCAGCATTGCAACACCTGCTGCACTAGCGCCTCTGTGAATATGTCGCATGTCGTTCTGCAAAAGCCGAATACACTATGGTCTTCTCTATTGTCATACAGTTTCCCTCAGCTCGCCTCGATTGGTTCTGCATCACATCTCTCTCGCTCCAGCTCCCTGTCCCAGGTTTTGCACAGCACATATCGGCCCCACATCATTCAGGCCTGCTGCCACACCTGCATATATGCCAGGGCATCCACACAATGTCTGCATTGTGACGCATGGTCTGTAGATTCAGCCCAACACGACAAGCATGATGCTATGTCGGTCTACGCTATCCAGGAAGCCACCTCCGCATGGAAGTTGCAAGAAGCCTGATGACCACAGCACCTACAGTCAAGGATTACCGGCACCTACTGCCAAGGATTGCCGGCGCCTTGAAGGAGCACACATTGATGCAATCGCTTTGGTGGGTGAAGTTGTGGGACTGAGGGGCTGCTCACTTTCTGGAGAGATGCGGTCATAGCCCAATGTCTTGGTGCCCACAATGGTGCGCTTGCACTGGCCATCATGGTACACCAGTAGCGTCGGGAGGTTCTCATCAGGGTAGTTGGGTATGCACTCCGTTGACGGGATAGTCAAAAACTTGACATGCCTGTACTGGGCTGCGAGCTCCTGCATGCAGGCCTTCACGACCTGGCAGGCCATCACCCTGCACTTGCAAGGAAGGGTCACAAGGGGCCCGTTAGGTATGGGGAGACTGAGTCAGAGTATGCTTTGGCCTCGATGCAGTGCATGCTACCCAACATCCTTTTATTGGGCTGCAGCTTAGTTGCACAGTGGCTGTGCTGGCCCCCATGGGTGAGGGTGCCAGACTCCCACTTATATGCCCTGAGGCCCTAGGATATGTTGCTACCCTTGTAATAATCATGCAAGCATGCACTTGATTGCAAAGGAGCACACAGCTGGCATGCGTTGCCCTAACCCAACCTGGGTGTCCCCAAGATGTTATGACTGCACGGGTGACAGGCCTGTACTGTGTATAGCATGGAAAGGGGTTGCGAGAAGGTTTGCAATGACAGTCAAGATGTCATGACTGCACGGGAGACAGGCCTGTACTGTGTATAGCATGGAAAGGGGTTGCGAGAAGGTTTGCAATGACAGTCAGCAGCATACCTCTCCTGATAGAGCAAGACAACCACCCAATTGTCACGGCTGCCCTCTGTGACCTGACTGACAAACTCATCTCGTGCAATGCTGCCCATAGAGCCGAACTTTGGCCTCTGCGCAGCCTCCTTGAGCTGCCTCAGCCGCTCCTGCCTGCATGCACATGAAGCACACATGATGCATATGGGGAGTCGTTGATGTATCTGAGCACTTCACAGGAAGTGTCCTAGCAGGTTGCAGGTTGACAGAAAAGCAGACTTGTTATATACATTTTTCGGGAGCTCTTGAGTTAGACACCTGTATGCTTCCAAGAACGGGTCATCTGCAAAGTCGTCCTCTGCGTGCTCCAGGGCTTCTATGTCGTCATCGTTGTCCAGAAGCTGCCGATCTTTGCTCCTGTCTTCGGCTGGAACGAAGGCTTCTGGCTTCTGGATCGCCTCTTTTGGAGGCAGGTTGCCAAACTTCCGCTGCAAGTCCTCCCATTGTGTCGTCTCACCCTCAGGCCTCTTGTACACAGTGTGATACTCCATCACCCGATCTCAAGGATTAGCAGGCTGTCTCATGACATGAACTCTGCAGTCTGCTCTGTCAAAATGGTGGCAGCATTCCTTTTTAGTGCCTAATGGTCCTACGATAGTAGCTCGTTGACTCGCTGCGGTATTCAGTGCCTCAACAGTCCAGCTAGGCATGTGCTGCAGACAGTAGCCGCTACATCACAGAGGGCCACATCCAACCAAAGCTCGTGTGTGGATCACTGAATGTCCACAGAAGAGCATGGGGATGCTTGATCTGGCCGGCAACTGAAAGTCCTTCTACTTTACTCCTTGCTGCACAGAAAGCTTGCCAGCTGCCCAGCATTGACCTGTCGACGACGGCATTCGTTGAGTGTTGCACACCCACTTCGTTTGTCAAGAGGAATTGAGCTGTGATGCTGGCCTTGACAGCTGAATAACAGCATTGTACTCCCACACAGTGCCGGTACCAGGTGCCTTGCCGGGTGGGCTGGTAGGCGGAGCAGTGCAGGTCAACTTGCCCATCTGATATGGGTCGCCCTCAGGAATTGCAGTTGGATGGGGAGCAGGACGTTGCAGCCCCATTTGATGTTGATGGAGGGGACACAATTGTGAGCGATCCGGGCGGCAAGGACGCTGCGGCGGTGATTTCGATGCCGCTCCCGCTGGGGAATGGTGGTAGCAAGGAGCACCCATCCGCAGAACCCGCGGACATCATGCCTACAGAGAATGGGGACCACAGCTCCGCAGCAAAGGAGGAGGTAGAGGAGGAGCCGGCTGGGCCCAACTACGAGAAGACCGAGGTGTGCGCTGCTGAGATACCCTGAATCTGGAGCCAAAATTGTTGTTGCAGCGATGGCTGTGCATGCGATGGAAGGTGTTAATGTGATGGAGTGGGCAACCCCATCAGTTATATCGACTTGCAGTCGTCCGAGCTGGCTTCGCTTGCTGTCCAGAGTGAAATGGCGGAAAGAAAGAGCAAGCGTATGTACTTTGTGCGGGAGCCGAGCCAGGCCCAGAGTAGCGATAAGCTCGATGCGGAGATAGCATCTCTCATCGACAAGGCCACTAAGCACAGAGAGCAGCTCGACAAACTGGACATGGCGTTCAACGAAGCACGGGTATGTCCAGGGCGTCTTGGAAAGATACTCGAACGATGATGTCTCCTCGCACAGCAATTGCCCCGCTGCTGGTCATCCACACTCAGTCGACTGTGAATTCGGATGCATATGGGTGGCCCGGCATAGATCCAGACCCCGGAATTTTTGAAGTCATAGCTGGTCACCTGCTTGGCATGCTGTCAGTGAAACGCCCCTCATGGTGCAGGAAAAGCGGGATGCCGCCCGCGCAGAGCATAATCCGGCCAGAGATAGATTCCTGAACTGCAAGGCGCTGTACGATAAGAAGGTGAGGCCGCATGCAGAGAGTTAAACACCCGATCATGTCATGTAGGCATGCCTCGCAGAAGCAATTGGCTTGCGCATGGAAACACGACGATGCCCCAGTCTTCCAATGCTGACTCGTGGATGTCTGCTGCGTAACGCAAGCTCCACAATCATTGCTTGTGGCAGAGCATGCCTGCATCTCATCTGCTGCATGCCCTGATATCTCCTTTGCAGGCCCTGGGAATACCACTGGCATGCTCATGCCATGCTGATGTTGCTGCAGATGGACGAGCTGAAGCCGTACAATGAGGCCAGCAAGGCGCAGCGGGCTGAGAAGACCAACTTTGACAGCCGCTGGTCAGACCTGGACTTCAAGAATGAGCAGCAGCTGGACGAGGTCATCGCCGGCATCGACTACCGCCTGAGTCACGAGACCAACTCTGTGGCTGACGAGAGGAAGCTCATTGCCGAGCTCAAGAAGCTGGGGGTAGGGCCCTCCCTCCACATTCAGTCATATAGCTGGCGTTGGCCCAAAGCGTTAGCGTGCACATGTGCTTGCTGCATTATCCAATTGACTGGCATCTCAGGCCTGTTTGACAGATTGTACATGGTTTTCTTGCAATGCCCATGGTATTTCTGAGCGCTGGCAGGCATTGGCCCACAGCAGGTCCATGGCAACCTGACAGCGCCCCATGTGCTTGCTGCACTACCTGATTGCCTGGCCTCCCAAGCCTTTGACTGCAGACTGACGGCATCCTACTGCTGTGCTTGAGGCTGCGCAGGCATGAGAGAGCTTGCAGGAGGGTGCCGTACATGGGCATCAGGAGTCTGGGGACGGCTTCTGTGTCAGGCTGAGACGTGCTGGGTGCATTGCAGGAGCAGCGCTCGCGGGTGAGGGAGTACGCCCAGGCGAAGGCGGAGCGCGAGGGCAAGCAGGCGGACGAGGGGCAGGCCACGTACAGCAAGGCTGAGCTGGACGCCATGTGGGCGGAGGTCAACACCCTCAAGGCTGAGCGGGAGACCCTGAAGGGCATCGTGGACAGCCTGAAGCAGCCCCTGGAGGAGCACACAGCCGCTGCGGACGAGCTCTGGAAGAAGAAGAGCGAGAAGAGAAAGGAGCTTGTGAGTTTCCCTCTGTTACTGTAGTGTCCTTAGTGCAGCGGGAGCATCCTGTGCATGCCAGCAAACCTACGCCCTGTTCCTGAACGGGCGGTACTGGTCATGCATGCTGTACAGCGATGCAGAATCCGGGGAGAACTTGATCATGTTTTTGCTGTTGAGGAAGGTACACCTGCAGCATGGCTTTTCTTAGAGGGACCTGCTGAGTGCACTAAGAGGGCGAGAGACTGCACATGTGAAGGTTCAGAGCAACACTGCAATCAGGGACAAGAATGACCCTTTAACAGCACAGTGAGCGGCATCATTACACACATGCAGGACGAGAGCAACGCGGCGATCAGGGACAAGAAGAGGGAGAGGAATCAGAACTCCAAGGCGCACTCGGAGAACCGGCGGCTGAGCCAGAGCGTGCGCGAAATGATCCGGGCCAAGAAGGTGGAGGACGCCCGGCGAGCCTGCGAAGAGCAGGTGCTTTCCCACTGATTGTCTCGGCCACACATACACAGCTGAGTTCATGCAGTCCCTTGCAGCGTACATCTGGCGTGCTCAGCAGTGGTGCATGCGCGCACAGCAAGAACGCTTTGTGATGTCATATCACTGTTATGGAGACAGGTGTACACCGTAAGGCACTGATCGACCAGGCTACAGGGGTGTGATCGCAATTGCCTAGTCAGGAGTCTGGTGTCGTGTGTGCATCCACATTGAGAGAAGGCAACGCCCTGCAGACCGACAGGGCCCTGGCGCGCCTGCTGAGCAGCCCGGAGGAGTGGAGCGAGTACAGCCGGCTCTGGCACGAGCAGCGCGGCCACAGCATCTGGGAGACCGAGGACTTCAACAAGCGGCAGAGCGCGGCCAAGGCCGCCTCCGGCAACAGGAAGGACGATGCGGCCAAGGTGAGGCAACTGTGATCACATGCGTCGCAGCCATATACACAGATGCGGAACATCTGGTCAAGGTCAACCATGGCAGACCACAGGATATCTGCACAGTTACATCGCTGGTATCTATCAGACAGCCTCTTAAGGACTTTTAGGTGCATTCTGCAGTTGTGGCAAACGCGTACACCGTTGCCCCTGCAAACAGATAACAAGATCCGGATGCAGTCATGCTGCGTGATATTAGACAGCCTTGTAATTCAACACATGCGGTTGCAGGCTGCCAGGATAGCGGCCGCGTACGAGGCAGACAAGGCGGCTGCGCTGAAGGCCGAGGAGCGCATCCCGGAGATGCGGCGCCCATGCTGTTGATAGCACTGAAACAGCCTTCTAAACACCGCTGTCATGTGCATGCAGGCTGCAAGGATAGCAGCCGCGTACGAGGCAGACAAGGCGGCCGCGCTGAAGGCGGCCGAGGAGCGCATCCCTGAGATGCGGCGCCGCGAGGAGGAGCGGGCCAAGGCGCGGCGCGCGGACCGCGGCCTCAAGCCGCTGCCGGAGCCCTTGCCGGCGGTGCTGAGCAACGGGGACGCACCCCACGCTGAGCCCGCCCAGGCTGACGGTGCTGAGGACAAGGAGGTGAGCACAGCATGACCCTGACCTTTCACAATGCACCTGACCGTCAGAGCATGTTGACTGACCTCTCTTGTGGGTTTCCCTCTGGTCGCCCAGAGGGTCAAGCAAGAGAGGTCAGTTGACATGCTGGCAACGTCAGAAATGAGTCTGGCCCTCTTCATGAATCCGGTGTGCCAATTTGGTTGTGAAGCGCTGTACTATTGTAGCCTAATTTGCTGGCACCATCACCTCATCTTAGTCCTGCTGTTGAGCCAGGCTATAGGTGCCATTTAAATAGGGCAGTGGCTTGGAAATGGTCTATACAAGGGCAGCTCTGGACCTAGAAAAGGCCTTTGCAGGGCTTTCTGGTGACTGTGATGCACCTGTGCAGGGTGCTGGGCGCAGCGTGCCGGCGCTGCAGTCGCTGCACCTGGGCGCGGAGCAGATGCAGGACCTGATGCCGGGCAAGCCGGCCTCGAAGAAGAGCTCGAAGGCCAAGGCCGAGGCTCGGCCGGCCGTCGTCCTGCCGCCCGCGCTGGACAATGACGAGCCCTTTGTGCCGCCTCTAGCAGTCCTCAAGAGGTGCACCACCGCTGCCTCTGTCTGGCCGCTTTTCACGTAGGGGTGCTCATGGCCGCAGGTGTCAACAATCTCTGTTTATAGCGGAAATGGATGGTCCTGTGCCACATGATATTCTTGTGCTTCGGCAGGAAAAGTCTCCCAGCTGTCACCTTGTACATCCCCGTCGAGTGTGCTCTGGACTTCTGAACTGAAAGTGCATGAGCTCATCATTGTGTGTGCAGCACACACTGCTGTCGCAAACACGCGTGCTGACAATGCGGATTTGTCCCGTCTTCACCCCCATCAAGGACTGGTACTGCACTGCAGGGAGGACACTGGGGCGAGCGAGGAGGACGAGCGGGAGAAGGCGCGGCTGCGCCAGGCCGAGGCCATGCGCGAGGCCGAGGCGCGCAAGGAGCGCAAGCGCCGCGCTACCGAGCGCAAGGCCGCGCAGAAGGTGGCCGCCAGCAAGGCCAAGGAGGTCCAGAAGAGCGCGGCTGCGGCCGCTGCAGCTGTGCCTGAGCCCAAAGAGGATGTGAGTGGCCGGCTCCACTGTTCCGTGTCTGTCAAGTCTGTTGTGAGATACATCTCAGACGCAGAGCCTTAAACAGACCTACCTCCATGGGCATGCATACCCAGCTTCGTTGCGTGCTTTGAAGAAACCATGAGGCCTTCTCGATCCAATGTTGCGGACCATGGCGAGCATGCTGTTGCAGCTTCTGTCCTTTCATACATGATTGCTTATGAGGGGCCTCCATGTGCAGGAGCCTGAAGTGGAGGTTGAGCAGCCTTCTGCCACTGATGCTGCTGTGACAGTGAATGCCAACGAGGCTGCTGCCCCGGCTTCCAAGGCGGAGGCAGCTGAGAAGCCCGCCAGCAAGGCGCAGGCCAGGAGCGCTCGTGTGGCGGCTCCTGCTCCGAAGATTCGCCTGGGGAGCAAGTGAGTGTACTGCTTCTGCTATGCATTTGGCTTGCCAGAACGGCCTTGAGTATGCAGGGCAGTGGACAGAGTGCCCTCAGTGGCCTGCTCTCTGCAGCTGTACACATGGTACTTGCCTATAGATGGCTTTCAGGTTGCTATCTGTTGACTGCTAAGGCAAGCAGGGCTAGTCAGCTGTATATTGTTGCGCCCCATCCCTGCAGGGTATGGTGAGATGTCAGACTACTACTGTCGAAGGGCTTCCTGTGGCCAAGTCTTGCACTTACAGAAACGGCCCTGACATGCTACAGCGATGCTGAGCACTGTGTCTCTCTTGCAGGAAGAAGGGCTTGAAGGCGAACTTGGAGAAGTTTCAGAGGAGCGCGCTGCAGTTTCTCAGCTCGCCCTCGGGCATTGCTGTCATGGTTGCGCTGGCTCTGGCAGTGCTGCTTGGGGTGTACGGCAACTACCCTCAGGGCATGAGGCCTACTTAGTGAGCAGTACAGTGAAGCACGGGTGAGGAGGCGGTGTGATGCGGTAGAGAGACATGATAAGAGAGCAGCAGCAAGGCCATGCCAGCCGGGCGTGCAAAAGTTGCACAACACGGTTGTTGGAGGTGTTGTGGAGTCTGGCATACTCTGTCTTGTGCATGGGTGGGCTGGGCTGGGAGGAGAGGCCTTGGGGCTACCACTGTATAAGGGAGGATTTGCAAGACCTTATTGGGCTGGAAATGAACCCAAACAGAGAATCAACGCACAAAAAAGGACTGCAGCCGGCAGGAGTGCCACTGCGCAGAGGTCCTGCTGCCCAACAAAGCAAATTCAGAGCAGCTTGGGAAGGAACAATCGCTGGGACACATTGCGTGTTGTAGTAGGCAATCTTCTTTCAAGAGTAGGTAGCTGCAGTTGTAGTGGAGTTGTTTCTGTGTTTGGGCTTCTTCGTACCCTAGATCTGCTTGGAGGTATGGGCTACGTAGCAGCAATAAGCACTGCCTGTAACCACCGAGAACCCTAAGATGCATGCGCTGAATGACCATCACGGCGAATGATACAATATATGTTACATCGGGTCAGAGCGTGTTACTGCGGGTTGCCACCGCACATACAATACACACCTCTTCCAGCCACACCATGCTGAACCATATGAAAGAGAGGTGTCTTCCTTGTTGAGCCACACGTTGACAAACTTGGCGCTGTCATATTGATCACTTCAAGCGCATGCGTTGTCCACTCAGACAAACAAGACAACCTCTCCCTGAGCAGTGCAATCCTAGCTCTGGGCCTCAAAGAGATCACGATGGGATAGTCTTATCAACTGCAATATGTACCAGACTCTGAGGGCAGCTGCGAGTGCTGGCATAGGTCATGGATATGTGTTGCTAGTGGGCATGCACTTTCTGAGTCAGACCAGCATAGCCAGACGGCCGTCGCCCACATTATGCATATCTGAAGAGACGCAGAGCCATGGAATGGCCTGACAGAGAGCATGAGAAATATGCCGTGCGTCAAGGACATAACGCCGTGCCAGCAAAGCCTGCCAAGAAGAAAGCCTTTGGCCTAATGGCACACGGCAACGAGGCGGCTGCACAGAGGCTCCCTGTACGGGGGCAACTCCCACACCTCCGCCTTGTACTCCTCTGCCTGCAATCAGCAAGGTACCTGGTCAGACTACCAAGCAGATTTACAGCACACAGCAGGTCGTCCTCACCACTGGTCAGGCCCCTCCAGACCTGGAGCATGCCAGCAAGGCAGGGATTGGGAAGCACAGGAAGTCCTTGCAGCGAGGGAAGGCTATGAGAAGGCTGCTGAGCACCTCCTCCTCATGGATATGCAGAGAGCGCCCATAGACACAGAACCCAGCACTATGTGGCCTTGAGAGCGCTGCAAGCTGGCAGGGCATGTGCACGCTGGGACAATCACATGAGGGTTTGTCTGGCTATATGCAAGTGATGGAGGCCGTACCCCAACTGCTTCAGAGGACAGGATGCGCTGGGCCAGCCCTGCCTCTCCGTTTCCCTGCCATCTGCCTGCTTGCTGTACTGCGCTGCAAATGGGGTCAGACAAGCCCTTCCAGTGCTGGCGCCCAGGCTGCAGGGCGCCCTCCTGCTTCTGTCTTGGGAGCGCGGGGATCCTCTCCTTTTGCGCTTGAGGCTTCTGCCGCTTTGCTTTGACAAAGCCTGTGAACCCTGGGAGCGGGCAAGACAGACTGGAGAACAGACCTGCATGCATGCTGGCGCCTCTCAGGGCAACACCGGACTCCGGACTGCCTCTTGGGCACTTGCTGATGACACACCCCCCGTCACAAGCTCTTGGGTATATGACTAAGCCCCTTCCTTTTCACCAGCTAGTACCTCCCAAGATGACCATGTGACATATATGCTGTACACAACAGCATCACAGGCCAGTTTCAAGAGCGGAAGCTGTTCAGCAGGGCATTCTCAAGGCACAGCAGGAGCAACCCATGGTGCGCAACATCATTCCCTCTCTGGTGAGGGTGCTGGATCACCGTACGTGTTCTAGGAGGTGAGAGCATAGGACGCACCTTCAGCAGAATCCGGTGACGCAGATCCAAGGGCAGGAGCTCCCATTGAGCCAAAGCCTGGCAGGGGGCGAGCCTGCGTGACTCCTGAGGGCGGTGCTGCCGCATCTGCAACCCCACAGCACTGCTCAGTTGCAGCTCTCGTTCAGCTGTTGTGACCATACCTCATGCTGTGCAGGAACCCTGCCATCCATCACTACCCTGCAGCCTGGAGCGTCACGTATGTTGCTACTCTGCAGCTGTGGGCCATGCTATCGCCCTTTTCATGGCTGTGCTTCAGGTAACCCCCGTGTCAGGCAGTCCATCCCTGGTGACGACAGGGTACTTGCAGCAGTTCAGGTAGACTGTTGCAGCTCACCAGGAATGCTCCGCTGGACAAGGGCAGCTTCTGGGCGGACTCGCGGGGTGGCATCATGCTCTGGGACTCCAAACTCTTCTGCAAACCTTCTTGCCGGGAAGTAATCGTCCTCGTCACTGACAGACTCCAGTTCTGATGCGGTAGAGTCCTCTCCCTGCATCCAGCCAGACCCATAGTGAGACATCACATTCCAACCCTGTGGTGATGCGCACCAATATCTGCAGCAGACGCATGCAAGAATGCTCAATTCTCCTCACAGTACTCACAGTGCAGAAAACATTAGCTATCCTTCCCTCTGATGGTGCTGAGGTGGAGACAGGGCTCTGCATGGCATTGCCAGTATCAGTAAGGCGCCATACCTCCGTGGACACGTCTAGGAGCCCCCCACTGCTCATCGCCGTCTGCGTGCTGCACTGGCCAGAGCTGTGGCTCAGCTGCACAGGTGCATCTGGAGACATTCCAGTCCTGCCAGTTGTCTCCTGCTGCTGCCCTGTAGCAGCCTCTGCAGCCATTGCTGCCTCGGCCTCTGGCCTGGCATCGCCATGCGAGGCACAGGCCTTCTGGGGGGCAGCTTCCATGGCCCCTGAAACTGCCAGTGCCTCAGCCTGTAGCCAACCAAGACTATCGGTGTTCCTGGGGAATATGTCTGGTTGAGCGGGTAGCGGCACAATCAGTGTACACACCAAGATCAGGAGTGCAAGAAACTGAGAGCAGCCTCATACCAGGGGGGATGATGTTGGTAACATGGCAGAGAACCGGCTGCGAGGAGGCTTGCTGTAGCTGGGGATCCCTGTCAGCTTCTTCCCATGTGTGTCTACCTCCACCTGCAGTCAGCAGACAGATGCTCAGCATCTTCACCGCCATGACAGCCAGCAGCCTGCACGGGAATCTGTCACAGACCACGCTAAAGACAGCAGATGTGCCCGCAGCAACCCATCCATAAGGACGCTGCGCATCGGCAGGCATGCTCTTGAGCTGACACCCTTTGCCATTCCTTGTTTTGGCAGTGGCGGCAATAAGCAGGGCATGTGCAGCACGGCAATATATATCATGTGAGTTGTCTGTTTTCTGGCCAGGGCATGAGACCAAAGTGATGGTGTGCAAGTCCGCGGGCCTTACCGCTCTGCAGCACAGCACGCGCTGGGCGAATCGAGCAGCTCCCAATGTCTCCAGGGAGCCTGCCTCTTCCTGGGCCTGCCATGTGAGGGCCGACCGCGGTGTCGGAATACTCTCCTGTCGCGCGCTGGGCTTCTGCCGCCGGGCTTTGACAAACCCTGTGAACCCTGGGAGCGGGGATGACACACTGAGGAGCGGGCCTGCATGCATTCTGACGCCTCTCAGACACCCTCTTGAATAGCATTGCTCAGATGCGGCTCCTGTGTAATTCAGTGACCACACCTCATGCTATGAGAAAGTCCCGGCCCTCAATTTTAATTTTGCATACTGGACTGTCGCAGCTGTTGCTGCTCAGCAGCTCTGGGCCATGCTGAAACCTTTATAGATGTGCTTCAGGCAATGCACCTTGTCAGGCAGTCCATTCCTGATGTCAGCAGAATGTTGACAGAACTTTTGGTGTATAATCGCAACTCACCAGGGCAGGTCCACTCCAGGAAGTCGTCATCCTCGTCACTAAGAGACTCCCAGTCAGCAGCTGCAAGGTCCTCTCCCTGCATCCAGCCAAGCCCGCAATGAGACATCACCAGATGACCTTGCAGTGATGCGCACCAGCATGTGCACCCACCGCATGTAAGACTACCCCTCCCTGACATTACTTGCAGTATCAGGCTGGCCCCATACCGCCATGGAAGCTTCTGGGAAGGCGCCACTGCTCATGGCCGGCTGCATGCTGCATAGGCCAGAGCTGTGGCGCAGCTGCGGAGGTGATTCTGCAGACATCTCAGTCCTGCCAGGCTCCTGTGCATGCGATGAATCCTGCTCCTGAGCCGGCCCCTCAGCTGCACAGGTGCACCGACCCTCGTGAAGGGTATGCACCTGACGCAATGGCATGCCCCAGAGCCAAAGCGCAGTCTGGAGATGCCCCAAGCTTAGCATGATGTTGCAGGTACAAAAACGTCTAAGACGTCAGCACCTTACGGTTCAGGGTCACAGGTCAAAAGCATGACACCAGCGTCACATGTTGCGTCCTGGTTGCATGTGCTGCAGGTGCAGTTGCCAGCAACATGATCAGACTTGCGAGTTGAGGAAATATGAGCTACTCTGATTGGGGCTCAGTTGCTGCTCACCGTCAGGGCTGCTCTGCAGAGCTTCCCCTTCAAGCTCTGCAAGCGAAGGGGGACATGTCTGTGGGGTTGCCGGGAGGTCCACGCTGTGGGTCGCCTCCTGCACCCGTGCCCGCTTGGGCGCGGCCGGGCTGCCTATGCACTGCCCGCCCTGGTCCGCAGCGTGTGCTGTGCCTGGGTCTCCAGGCTGCGTCCGGGCCAAGTCGTCATGCAGCTCAGGCTCAAATGTGTCCTGCTGTGCTGCTGATGTGCTCGCGTCTGCTGGCTGGGGCACGATCTCTGGCGCGCTCTCAGCACAGTCCTGCAGCATTGCCAACGGTCATCAACAGCCCCTTGCATGGACCAAAGAGCTCAGTGGCTGGACTACAGTTGAAATGGACCCTGGCCTAAACATTCACTGCAGAGTCTGTAAGGCGATGTGTCCGGAGCCATGTCATGTCTGGCAGCTGCCCCAGCATATGCAGCCGTAGCATACCATACGCAGTTTCAGTGCAGCTGCTGATCGCCTACAAGAGAGACAAGCACTGGGCACTGACAATATTTCACAGGAGAGCTGTGAGTTCCAAGTCACCTGCATGGAGTCTTGCTGCTGGGTGTGCTGGCTGCTTGAGCAGGATGCGTCAGATGGCTCTCCACTCTGATCTGCTGGAGAGGAGCTCTCTGTGGTATGGGCCTGCTCCAGTGAGACTCCATCGACATGCTGAGAACTGTACTGCAGCAGGTGAGCTTCAATGGCTACCGCATGCAGCTTCTCTGACCCTGTGTTCTCCTTGCCGGGTGCATGCCTGCGCTGCTTGCTGACGCGCTTGAGGCCTGGGCATGAGCCATGCTGTATGGTCAAGGCCCGTACTGAGAGCTTCTCTGCCTGATCATGCTGCCTGCGCGCAGCTGTGCCTGTGCGTGCTGCTGTGCTCCTCTCGGGCGCTGCTGTGGCTGCTGAAGGGGCGGCTGCTGTGAGCTGGCTGCGCTTCTGCGCTAGCGCTGAGGCGCGCTGGGCCTTGCTCTGAGCGCGCTGCGCCTCTCGCGCTGCTGCTGTGAGCCTCTCTGCTGCTGTGCTCTTTCTCCTGGGCACATCTCTGGGCTGCCGGCTGCGGCGCAGCTTCCTTGCCTGGCGCGGGGCTCGCCCCATAGTCATCGTCAGAAGCATGAGGACCTCTGGAGGCGCAGAGCGCCTCTGCGCTGTCGCCTGCAACCGCGCAGCTCTGCTCCTCTGAACTGCTGCTTGCATCCTGCTGGTGCCTGCTGTGAGTCCGGGCTTTGTCATGCTGACTGCCTGTTCCTGTGTCCTCGTTCCCTGCGGGCAGTGCATGGCTCTCGATCTGTGTTCCGGCCTCATGGAAGGACACTTCCAATCTTTACAGCACACTCTAGCGTTGTACAACCCTGCCTGGGTAGCCTGCTGTAAGTAGCACCTTCTCACCGATGGACAGGGTACCTCGCTCACCTTGCTCACGACCCTCCATGCTGGGCATCGCGGGGAGCTCCTTGATCCCATATGAAGCTTGGAAGAGTGTAGCACGGCCGCCCTGTGCGGCCCCTGCCCGCTGTAGAAGCCCATCGAAGCTCTTACTATTGTTGCATGAGCTCCAGGATCCATCTGCAGTGCGGCGTTTATGTCAGCGTCATGATGTCAGAACCTGTTGTGCCTTGTCAAGCCCATGCATGCCTTGTCGCGGTTCCAGGCAAAGCACTTCTGACAACCAGAGGACTATTCTCACCCGGTTCCTCTCACAGCACGAGGCCTCCTTCACTGCTCTGTCAAAGCCTGCTCCTGGCCAAAGGGACCAGTTTCGAAGACACCGAGCCAGAACACAGCCTCTAGTGGGGGTAGTTTTAGATAGCACAGGCCTACTAAGCTCGTCACCCGGGTGCCGTATGCATATAGATGCGTCTTCCGGAAATGCCAATCGGTGCTCCTGCAGGCTTTTGCACGGTTTCACCAGCATGCGAAGCACTGTAGACTGTTGCACTTCCTCCCGAAGTGGCTTTTGCTTGCCAGGGGTATAATTTGGGGTGGACTGCTCGGGGTGTGCCCGAGCTGCCCCTGCTGCCCGTGCTGCCCGTGCTGCGTTGACTAGCTTGTCACGACAGAAGCGAGGGTAAAGTCGATGCTGCTGCTTGCTTGTTCTGTTGAGTAGCGATTAGGAAAGGCTCGCTCTGGGATTCAGTCGGCTCTGAGAAGCTCGGTAACATGAGGCACGGATCGTCCGTGAGATTGCTACTAGCGCCACTGTATGAACACCCTCCATCTTTAGAGCTGTACAATGTATGAGTACCAACTTTTCATGCGCTGAGATCTGGCTATGACGACCCTGCTGACCTACTTCGGGCCAGCATGGCCAGGCCACCTGCGCAGGCCCTTCCAGAATCAGATTGGCATACCCAGAAACCTTCACCCACATCACCTGGGATGCACACACTCTCCGGAAGAAAGCGTTGCAGAGGGCTCATTTACAGAAAAAGGAGGTGTTGTTCCTGCAGTATCAGAGCCACACCCATAGGGCCCGCCATTCTGCTGTGATGAGAGTTTGAGCGCTGGGAAAGCAGGCCTTATCTGCCTGTCACTTCTGGCTCTGTCCTGTGCACATGTATAATGACAACCTGCCGACAGACCCAACCAGACACCTGCTTGAGCAGCAGCATTCAAGCCTTGCATGATGCGTCCTACAAACACCGGGAGTATCCGGATCCTACGTTGGGAGTGCTGGAAGATGTGCAGTCTACCTATGAAGCCTTACTGCGACCAGAACATCCACGCAAGGCAACTAACTTAGCTGACTGATGGTGCGCAACGTCTTGCTCAGCAGAAGGCTTCTGTCTACACCGGCAATGACATTCCCGGTGCGGGTGTCCTCAGTTGTAGCAATTGGGCCTTGAGGTGAGCAAACGCAGGCAGTCTGAGGAAAGATTTCCTTTACGACCTTGGTCTAGGGTCTTCCAGGGCTCCTAGCGCCCTGTCCGACTCCCATTGTACATCAATTAACCCATGACTTCAATGGTTGCCGTGAGTCCAAGTCTCATTCCAGCGAGAAGAATCTAGGAAACAGACCAGAGGCTACATATTTGATGCCCGCCCTCAGCAGGTGCTTGTTGGAGGGTGCCACAAAGAGCGCTCTTGCTTCCGCATAGACTTTGCCATGCGGGGAGTCCCTCAACAGGGCACTCATCCACAGCTTCCGCCCCTCTATCTTCTCAACTTGCACCGTGGCAAGCAGCAGCCTCCCTGGCATAGCCTCCACTTTCTGCAAGCATTTTAGAGCTCATCTCAATCCATACCTAACTCAAGATTTGTCTTACATGCCGTTCATGCACACGCCATGCTTCCACACAAGACCCTCTACGTCAGACCATGCAGCCAATGCCAAGTGTGCACAGCAGTGTGCCAGGATGGGCAGCATGGACAAGGCAGTATGGTAACTGTACTGAAACTACAACAGGTGAAGAAGTGCAGACTTATGTGCTCTACAGGATGCCTGCAGTAAGACAGGAGGCGAGGAGAGTCAAAGCACCTTCTTGAAAGACACCTCCAGGCGGGCTGTGAATGCCGGACTGATGAAGGGCAGGAGCTTATGCTGGCGCAGGGAGTAGAAGAGCAGCCCAAAGGCCTCATCCAGGAAGGCTGCTGTGAACCCACCTGCAATCAGGGAAGTGAGGCCATCTGTCACATGTCAAGAGCTCTCGAGTGCAGACTGCAAACTCGCTCACAGATGCTGCCTCATGGAAAGCAGCATGCATGATCAGCACCCCAGTGCAGGCATGGGATGGTATACTTCAAGGTATATTCACTGAGTGGCTGGCCAGTGCCCACGGGTGATTACAGCAGTGCCATAAGCTCGTTTTGCCAAGGACAGTGTATCTGGGCACTTTCCCCATATAAAGGGACAATACAGGTGGGCAAAGAGGAAGTGAGTCAGGAAAGGCCACTGCAGACTCACCGTGTAACACCCTGGGGTAGCCACATAGACCACTGCATGCAAAAACACCTCTTCAGTATACATTCCTGTATCAGCCTGTGAACATGAAAGCATCCCCGGTCACATCCTCCCAATACATGCCCACTGTTGTCACCTCAGGTACATACTCTACCTGATCGAAGGGCTTCCTTGACATGTGTAATGCCTTCCTAGATATCTCACCTGCTGAGCTGTACAACAGCGTATAGGCAGCGCTTTTCCGGGTCGAAGAAGCATCTCAGATCCGTAATCAACTCGTCCTTCGCAAGCGCTGCAAACTGCACTACATCAGCACCTTATTGCAGGCAGGTGCTGAACTCCACTGACACTGCAATGGTCCTTAATTCCTGACCTCTCCCATCTCCTATGACATTTAGCTTGTGTCTGCTCACATGAGAGCCACCTCTGCATGCCTTTGAAAGCGAAAAAGGCTGACAAAGCACCAGGAAGCATACCAGATGATCAGAGTTGAAGATGGCCTGCAGCTCCAGAGACTCTGCATTCATGACTTCCTCTAAATCTGCTGAGAGCTCCGCCAGCCATGGCGCTGGCATCTCGAGCCTGGACACAGACGGATGCACCCCCACTGGCTCTAGCAGGAGGTCCCTGGTTCGATAGCCAGCTGCAACAGCGTTGGAAACCTTAGCGTGGGTGTAGGGATGTTGCCAAATGATGTGCTGTGACACTGCCGGCCTGGGGATTGGCGGCAGATGCCAGCATACAATCTCCAGGAGCACCGAGTCACAGACATCATCTACCAACATCCCAGCATTTGCAGAGCAGTATCCCCAGCAGAGATGATGGCCATCATGCAGAGGTGTGCCCAGTAGCGCAGTCATGCATCCTGCACTCTTGGCGTCAGGACGGGAGGTCCAAAAGATGCAACCCACCGTAGGCTGCAGCTGGCACACCAAGCAGTGCAGCAGCTAGCAGTACTCCGTTGCTGCTTGAGGCTCCACTTCTGAGTGCGTACACTGCAGAGGTTGGCATACCAGCTCAGCTTTGCCCAGGCATATCCAGGCGATACACCAGGCCAAGTTCTGGCGTGGAGAAGGACCTGTATGAGAGGACGAGTGTATAGGGCTCCTGAAGTCCCTCAAGGAGGTCAGCTGCTGGGGTTTCTGGCCGTAACGGCTTGCTTGTCGCTCATTTGCAGTGCACAGCCTGTAAGCTAGCCTCACGTACTGACGCAGATTTGCACCCGTCGAGAGCATTAGATCAATCTGCAGTTGCTACAAAGATTGCTCGCCATCATCAGGCATCCCTGGCAATGCTGAAACCATCCTTCTGGCGTGTCGAGAAGGCCCCTGACTCTAAGGCAGCGTTCGCGCTGCGAGCCTCACGTGCGGTGCATTTGTGATCGCAAAATAAGCTGTGCCTTCCCTAAGCATCTATTCTCCTGCAAAGCGTTGCCTGAGACATAGTGCGAGGCAAAGCAGGCCAAAGCATGGCGCGCCATGCCCAGCACTGTGCCCATTGACCCCACTTCATACTCGTGGAGTGTGCAGAGAGGCTTCCTAGAGCAATGAGCGTCTTGTACGGAAGAAGAAGACTTTATATGCAAGCACTGGTCTGCAGCAGCCCCGCAGCAGTGCTTCGACGGGATAAAGCTGACCTTGCATCATGGCCAAAGACGACAGGTAAGGAATCAAAATTGCCGCTCAAAGCTGATGGCATAGTATGTCTACCAAATACAAAGGCATCGCATCTCTTTTTGACGCTGCTCTGAGGTCGCAGATCAAACCTTCTGCGGATCTTGATCGCGACAGACAATCATCTGGTAAGTGGCCACTCTCTCTTGTTGCCTTTGGAGAGGATACCAAAGCTTCTAAAAGTTTCTATTCATCCGTCGCTCGCCTATGGGCTGGTCCTGCAGAGCCAACACAGAAGATTGCGTTGCATGTGCTAGGGTGTCTGGGAAAAGGACGAGATCCGCAAGGACGACTCCTTTGTCACATTTGAGGAGATCTTCGACTGCGCCAAGAGGAACGATGTACGCTTAGCCGCTGCTAGCAACCAGTGCTGCTCTGTACAAGAGCCTTCCCCCTGCCATGCCGTGCCATGCTATGCCATGCACACATCAAAGACACTGCAAGGAATGGCGTCCCTCACGATAAACTGGGGTGTGACCGCAGGTCGACTTTGTGCTCCTGGGTGGGGACCTGTTCCATGACAACAAGCCCAGCAGGACCACCCTTGTGCGGGCAATGGAGATTCTCAGCAAGTACTGCCTGAAGCCCAAGCCCATAGCATTCAAGGTCCTCAGCGACGAGGCCAAAGCATTTGTCAGCGGGTATGCCAGCTCTCATCCTGGTCCCTTCACTCCTTGCGGTCATCAGCAAGTTCCCCAGATCAGTACAGCACCAAGCACGTGTTGCCTGACATGATTCATGGCAAACATCAGGGTCTGTGGCACAGACATGAAGGTTACATGGGGCATGGCATGGGTGCAAGGGCTGAGTGGCTGCGCAGGAAGGCCAACTTCAACAGTGACGGCTTCCAAGTCGGTCTGCCTGTCTTCACGATCCATGGCAACCATGACGACCCCTCCGGAGCTGACAACCTGTCAGCCGTGGATGTGCTGTCTACCTGCAAGCTGGTCAACTACTTTGGCAAAACGGTGGGGCTCTCTGCAGAAGCATTCTGGACAGCGCAAGTCATCTGCCTTCTGCCGCAAGTGCCTTTGTCCTCGCACTCTTAAGTCACAGCACAGCTCTGGGTCTAAGCTTGTCAGGGAGGATTGAACATGGCAGGAGAGGTGAAGGGTGCTGCATGCGCAGGCTCTGACAGGATCCAGCGTGGGGAGTCTCAAGATTGAGCCGGTGCTGCTGAAGAAAGGGACCACCAAGCTGGCGCTGTATGGCCTGGGCAATGTCAGGGATGAGCGCCTGGCGCGAGCGTTCCAGACCCCTGAAGGCATCAAATGGTGTGCGACTGTCCTTCTCATCCTGCTGCTCCCCTGGCAGGCATCTCTCGCAGGCCTGATACTGTCAGTGATGATGATTCTTCAGTAGCGCTAATTGAGGGCTATTGCCTGCACCACTATCATGTGGCAAATGAATTTCTCTGGTTCTGATGATCTCTCTGGCTCTGATGAACTGCACTTTGGCATAGTGCCTCAGCTTGGCATGAAGAATAACTCTGGCCGATCAGAGAAGACCACACCTGATGCACCTGTATCTGCTGCCTCTGTTCCTCTTGCTAGGATCCGAGGTGCTAGCTCCAGGGAGTAGTATGGTGTTGGACGGGATGATCCTGCATTGGCAGCCTGCCTGCAGAAACTAGCTGCTGAAGCGTTCTTCTGGCCGTGCTCCAGTGTACTTGCTGACTGGTAATGTGAGTCCAACGCAGGATGCGGCCGCCAGGTGGCACGGACGAGCAGGGCTCGGACTGGTTCAGCATCTTCGTGCTGCACCAGAACCGCGTGGAGCATGGCTACGGCCAGAAGAACGCCATCCAGCCGGAGTACCTGGAGCGCTTCCTGGATCTGGTCATCTGGGGCCATGAACATGAGTGCATCCCTGATCCCTGGGTGAGCCACACTGCAGTGTCATACTATGCAAGCGCCATCATCAGCTTGGGTATTTATCAAGTACTTTGTTTGGTTCTGGACGGGTCACCCCCAGTCATGGGTGTTGGCTGTCTTGGAGTGTCTATACTGACCTGATCCTCAGTTGACTGCATCCCCTTGGACGATGCCTGTGTTTAGGGCTCCAGAACCTGCTTAGGATAGGTAGAAGCTCCTTGCGTCTTCGATGAAGGTAATGACTGCAATCAAAACCCTTCAGCTGTGAAGCAGCAGCTGGGTTGCTGGGTTGTGGCAGTCTACACATTTTGGGGAGGACAGTTTCAATCCTGACAGCCAGACATATCACTCTGCGCAGGAGCCCAGCCTGGATGACAGCAAGAACTTCAGCATCCTGCAGCCGGGGTCCAGCGTGGCGACGGCGCTGTCGGAGGGCGAGAGCAAGCGCAAGCACGTGGTGCTGCTGGAGGTCATGGGCGAGCAGTGGCGCACCGTCAAGGTCGCCCTGCGCACCGTCCGCCCCTTCCTGTTCGAGTCGGTGAGGCCCGCTCCCTAGCTTGCCTCCGCTTGAGCCAATGTGTGTTTGTGTGTGTGCGTGTGTGCAGTCAGTCAGTCATGTTACTGTGCAATCTCCCTTACCCGAGCGCCAGTATCCCAGGCGTGATGCAGGGAGTCTGAACATGATCTGATCGCCAAGACACTTCACTAAGGAAGATCGTCATGCTGGAAGGTTAGCACTGAGCAGACTGTCAGCCTGCACATTAGCGGTGTGGGCCTGGGTTTTGCTGAGCAAGTGCACATGGCGTGCAGATTGTGCTGGCGAATCAGAAGGGCCTGAACCCCGAAGAGCCTGAGGTATGCTGTGCTGCTTCTTTACAACACTCTATGACTTCTTGCCCTGAAGGCTTTGCCAGCACGACAATGATCTATGGTATTTGACAACAACGAAGATTGGCACTCAACTACCAGGGGTCCGACATAGCAGAGATGCGCACTGCCAGAGTCATTGATAAGTCCAGTGTCCAGGGAATCACCAACCTTCTGGAGGCCAAGGTGAATGAGATGGTGGCCGGTGCCCAGAAGCGGGCAGCCGGGCAGGCCGACGCGCCCCTGCTGCCCCTGGTGCGCCTGCGCGTCGACTACACCGGCTTCTCCACCATCAACGCCCAGCGCTTTGGGCAGCGCTTTGTGGGCAAGGTGGCCAACCCGCACGACCTGCTGCTCTTCCAGAAGGCGCCGGCGCGCAAGGCCAAGGTATGCTTTTATGCAGCTTCATGCAACTGCTTGCTGGGCGTAGCCCTTGTGATGCTCATGCTTTTTCAGGCCATCGTCAAGGGCTTTCGGTCATGCTGTGCGCTCCGGAGTGCTACAGAGTTGCAAGGGTTTTCTGCTGCAAGTGCTGTGGCCTCGCTGCACAAGCAGCTCTCTCTGGCCAGAGCATGCAGTCAAGGATGCTGTGGCTCCTGCTGCCAGCATGGCCCGCATAGTGCATTCAGTAATCCTTAGGTCATGATAGTAAGCGACACCAGCAGGCAAGCCCAATCAGGATGGCCGCTCAAGGCAGGAGTGAGGCTACAGCTGGCGGGGGCAAAAGCACTGAGGGCTTGATGGCAATGGGTAGGCGGAGGGTGGAAACGGCAGTGCTGCAGCAGCCCTGGAGCCGGGCATGAGGCCGGAGGCTGAGGACGAGCAGCAGATAGAGGCGCTGATCGCGGAGCAGGTGCACCAGAAGCTGCAGGTCATCCTGGAAGGCGAGATGGCCAACGCCCTGCATGAGTTTGTCGACAAGGCAAGCCCTTTCTTTTTTTCCACCGCGTACTGCTTGGCATTGCTCACAGCACTGTGCTCTCGGGAAGCCACAATGTGACGTTCTCTTCGCCATTGTGGCGTCTGTGCTGATTCAGGACAGCCACCATGGTCTGGTTGAACTGTACACTGTACCTCCTCGTCTGCATAGCGTTGTATGCAAGATAAACACTCTGGTGCATCGCCAGCCTGGAATGCAGGGATATCTGAACAGTGTGCATGAGAGATGGCCAGTATCTGAGCCGCCTCACGCCATAGTCTTTGTGAGACATCTAAAAGATGGACGTGCAGAGGTGCTCAGGGTGGGTTCGTATGGTGGTACCTACAGCTGCTCGCCCATGCTGTTACAGAATGGCGCTCAAAGGTGGCCTTGCATGATGATGCTCGCAGGTGCCTGTAGGTGCTCACAACATGGGATGATGCTGATGCAGGATGACAAGCAGGCGCTGGCGAGCTGCGTGCAGCGTAGCCTGGAGACTGTGCATAAGGCGGTGGTGGGAAGCACGCCCGCTGACAAGGGCAGCTTGCCGGACAATGAGATGGTGGCCCTGCTGGACCGCCACCTCATCGAACGGCGCAACACCCATCAGGTGATCCACCCTTGATTCATGAGCTGAGGACCCCATATGTGCTCTACTGACAGGGCATGGTATTGACTGGCGGCCTTCTCGTAGCGACCATGCTGCAATGCCAGGCATCATGTTTCAGGCAACTACAGGACGCTGAATGTGAAGTTGTCGTGGGTAAATCGTAAGACACACGCTTGGCGTTGACAGAGCCTGTGCCTCATGCAACAGATAGAGCCCAGCCATCAGCCACGGAGGGACGCCAAGCTGCCAGTCATCACTGGCGCAGCAGCAAAGAATGCAGGGGATGCTGACGCAGATCTGGATGAAGAGGGGGCACCCTCCTCGTCCGCCCTCCCTCCACCCTCAGGACAAGCCAAAACTGCAGCTGCCTCACGAGCAGGTAAGACAACATCCCTGCACAGCTGTCGGTGCCAATGGACTAGACAAATTGAGGCAGGCCAATGCCACTGCGAAAAGCTTCCTGAGATGCTGGATGCTGGGTGGTAGCTCTTTTTATAAGGCAGGCTGACAGATGAGCTCGTCATAGCTTTTGCGGGTGTTCTGCAGGGTCAGCAACAGGAGCAGGAAGGGGAGGCCGGAGGCAGGCTACGCTAGGCGAAGCATTCTCCAAGGGCAAAAAGCCTTCAGCAGGGCTCTCACAGGTATCGACCATCCCTTAGGCCCTGACAAACCATAATCTGGTGCCCAAAACTTTCCAGTCAAACAGTGGGGTAATCGCCAGAAACATACTTGGAGAGCTGTGTGTTGGCAATCAAGGAGTGTGCATCAACTGATGATCTGCTGCACACTCCATAAGATGGTCATGAAACGCAGGATGGGGCAGGGACACAGCGCAGCACAGCGCAGCGTGGGCAGAGCACCACGCCCACCCGAAGCAAGAGAGCCGCCGCACAGGGCGCCAGGAAGCGCATGAACAGGATTCTGTGAGCTCCTAGCTGTTGCTCATCCCTCATCCCGCCTATGTCTCGGTGCCCAGTACAACAGCGCTGTGAATGACAGAGCAATTGTCCAAAGGCATGTGGACATCAGCACTGTATGAGCTGCAAGGGGCATTTCAGGTTAAACGGCGTAGAGTGAAGGCAAATCTCCCAAGCTGTATCTATGTGTGCAGAGAGAGTGATGAGGAGGAGGTGAGCGGGAGCGATGCCAGCGCAGAGCTGGGAGCAGATGAAATAGAAGCCAGTGATGACAGCAATGTGATTGACACAGAAGCGCCCTCGCGCAAACGCAAAGCTCCCCAGACTGCCCTGAAGGTGCAACGCCTGCCCACTGGCCTGCCCTGAAGTCGCATCGCTGACTTTTCATGCAGAGTGGCTGCTGTAGAGACATACGTGTCTGAGCTCAACTCATACCATGCTGACTAGTGAGTGAGAGCGTCATGGAAGCATATGCTGATGATATTGCAGCCTCAAGCAGCAGCAATGTGTGGCATAGCATGGTATGGGATGGCTCTGACCAGAGGTGTATGAGCATGCAGCTGAAGAAGGCAAAAACAGGCGGCTCTGCTCAAAAGCCGAAGGCAGCTGCCGCCCCTGCCACTGGAGCTTCAGCAGGGCATGGCATTCTGATAGAGTCAGATTCAGATGACGCTGTCCCAGCGCAGCAGGCCACAGCCAGATTCGGGGGTCGCAGATTGGGTGAGCTGCTCCCCTTAAGCAGGTGGTCTGCATGTCTTGATATATCAGTACCTGACATCTTTGACCGTGTCACCTTTCATCTGTTCCCCGATGTACGGACACTGAGGTGCTGATCTCCTTGTAGGTTCCTTGCAGCAAGGAGCTTCGCAGCAGCCCTCCCAAGCCCGTAAGTGGGGTACAGGAAGATGAAGCAGCTGAGCCTCAGCTGTTGAAGTGATGCACTGGCTCACAGCTTGCATGTCGGGAAGGGGTCACAGGTCAGCCTGCTGAGCTTGGAGTGCCACTATCTTCAAAGGGGCTCACAGACTGGTGGACGGGGCAGTAGAAACGAAGCTATCAGCCCTGTGAGGTCCTATATGTATCCACTTTTGGCAGAGATGATCTCAGCCTCGTGATTGGGCTGATCCACGAGCACCTGGCACCTGGTGTCTTCATCATCAGTGTCAAGACAGCTTACAATCTGTTTCATCACAGTCTGGCCAGTACAACAGACTCCAGTACAACCCCTAGCAGTGTTCTACAGCAGCAATGCTCTGTAACTAGGTTGGGCGTTCTCCGATCTGGGCTTTCACTCTAGCACTTTCACTTGCTTAAGCTTTGTCGTTTGTTGGCGTCCGCATAACCGCTTATAGATCCTACACATATGCATGACACCCATCATACCCAACACATCTTCAACCACTTCACCCACCCATATTGAAATACGAGTGTTGCCCACTTCTGTGTTCTTCTACCAAGTGGCCAACCTCTCAGCAAGCCACCTTCCCAGAGCTTTCCTGAGGTACCTTGTGAGACTTCACATATTTGCAAGAGATATCGTCTGGCAATGCTTACTCTCAGACAATGGCCTTTGATCAAATCAGGGACAACTGGAAACAGAATTCATTCCGACCGTAACTGTTCCTGCCCAATGGCGTATCCCTTGAAAGGTCTCAGCAGTAGACACTTGGCGTGCCTGCTTAACCCCCTTGACACTGCAATGTTGTCCATCTGCTGTAGCTATTACCCCACACCTTGTGAAAAACTTGCTCTGCTCTGCGACTGAAGGCAGACCCCCGCAACCATGCCAGGCACAGGCGCCTTGCCGGCAGCAAGGGCAGATGTCAGCCCTGTCGTGCTGCACAACCTACATCTTGTGGTCTGTTATGGTCTTGTCCTGGCTGGTCAACTGCATGCAAAGATGCTCTGCATGACCCAGTTGGGAGTTCATACTGCATATTCGTTGGTTTGCTGGGGCCTGCCAAGTGTTCTTGTGTCAGATGGTGGTGACCTATGCCACCTTCCTGGTAGTGAAGCAGGTGGAGAGTTTCCTGGTGAGCTTGCTGGCCCAGCTCCTCCTGTAAGCAGAGCCATGCATTCAGCTACATGTGCATCACTGAGGTCAACCTTGCTGAATCTCATGCTCGTAGTCACACCCTGCTTGCAATGCAGACCTGATACAGGTCTACTTGCACATGAAGGTCATGAGGCCTCACACTTCCTTAGTCCTGAGAAGCTGATATGAAAGGGTTGTTGATACAGATCAGCTTCAGTGCACCCATCACAGCCCTGGTAGCTTGGAGATGCCGACCATTCAGATACAGCAGGAAGGGCTGAGCAACAGAAGGGTACCTGCATGATTTCCCTGCAAAGATTGGCCTTGAAGGTCCCGCTCTGTGGGCTGTAGGGGCCTCGGGCAGGGGCCGGGCTGCCACAGGCGGTGGGTTGGAAGCAAGCTTGAGCTGCTTAGCCTGGGGGATGATCGGGAGGTCCTCCTCTGTCAGGGCCCAGATCTCTGCAATGGAGTCCTCGTCACCCTGCACATTACATTTGAGCTGTGAAGGCCCCAGCATGCATCAGCTCATGCCTACGCCTGGGCAGTGTGCTCCCTAGGCCTATTGGCGGACAGGCATCCGGGTGTGCGACGAGGTGCTGATGACAGCGCCCTAGAGCGAAAGGTGTACAGGTAGGAACGGTGTGATAGTGGTTTCAGCAGAGGACTCAGCACTAGATACACCAGCTCATGATTGCCAGGAGAGGATGCTGCTGCTTTGTCCTGTCTGACACACACATCCTGCTGCAGACCAGATGCAGGACAAATCGGGCAGATCAGGGCACTTTGAGTTACCTGGCTGGCAGTTGGGCGGCTGCAGAGGATGGGGGACTCCTCCTGAACTGAAGTGTCCGCACCACCGCTGGTGCTGATGAGACCTATTGGAGCGATGCTGGCGCGAATGAAGGCTGCATTAGCAATGATGTTGATCACCGGCCGTGCTGTGCCCTGCTGCTTCTCTGTGATGGCTTCTGCGCCTGCAAGCATGCGGAGCGTGTCAGCTGTGCACCATAGCTTCAGGCAGCGGCAAAGCAGACCCAGTCTTCTTAGAAAACAATGCCAGCATTTCTGATACAGCTGCTTCAAACATGATTGAGAGATGTCCTGAGACAGCTCTGTCCTGTTTCTGATGTAACACACCAGGCATGTCTATGTCACAGCAAGGGTATCCTGACGCAGAGATGAGGGGTGCACACCATAGGATGAGACAGCTCCCTGCTCCACTGCCGGCATCACCAGAAGCGGGGGGTCCTCCTGCATGTCCTTGACAGGCTCGCTCTGGGGAACCTGGGGGACGACCTGCATGTCCTGGACAGGCTTGCTGTAGGGGGCCTGGGTGCGTCCGTGGGGTGGCAGGTCAGTCGGAGCTTGGCCGCACAGCCCAGGGTACAGGGACCTGGCTGCCTTGACAACCTCCTGCATGGCGACGCCAACATGATTGCATGTAAAGCAGGAGCAAAGAAGCACACCATGGCCAACCAAAGGCCTCAGCACCCACGCAGGCACCCGGCTGAGTAGGAGCCAAAGTTGAACAGTCATAGATCAAGCTCAGTGACCATTCGCTGCCAGCAGGGCGGCTCTACTCAATATATCGATGCCTAAAGAGCGTTAACGTTGGCAGTAGTAGGCCTGGAAGCATATGAGACTGCGCTATTGCAGGGGCATGCTCGTCACATTTCTTGTGGTGTCTAGCTAACACACCAGGTCTCAAGAGCTTTCTACAGCAAAGCCACATGTTCAGCAGAGCACAGCTGCTCACCTTGGGCACAGCTGGCAGGCCGCTGGGCAGATGGGCAGGCAGGCAGACGTCCCCCAGCGTTCCCTGGCTGGCCTCCATGAGCGCCTGTAACATCAGCACAGCCTCAAGATCACACACATGCACAGGAGCAGTTATCGACATGTCTGCTGTGAGTCCGAGCAGATGCCAGCGCAGCAGCAGGTGGAACAGGCCACTGACTGGGTAGAGGTGTATGTTAGCAGCCGCGGAGAGACCCTCCTATAAGCTACTTATTCTCATGCATCTGATGCCAATGAAGGCAGAGGCCAGCGTAGCACAAAGGATGTCCAGAATGACAGGCGTGATCAGGGGTATCACACACTGCTTCAAAGAAGTACAAAGGGACGAGAGAGGAAGCCAGATCAGCACCTGCTCGCTGTGGAGGTAGGGCGTGATGGGCGGCATGTTGTGCGAGCCCACCTCAGCAGGGAAGGGGCCCACCAGGTGGATCAACCCCATGTGCTCTTGCAGCAGCTTCATCAGCCCCCGCCGCTGGAAGGGGCCGGCGCGCAGGCTCTGGTACAGGCACGCCAGCATCACCGCCGTGGGGTGAAGCCAGTGGGTTGCCCCCATGCGCTGAATCTGCGCAGGAGCGTGCCTGGTCAGATTTGAGAGATATTTGCGACAAAGGTCTGAGCAGTCTGTCATGCTCATGCAAGGCCAGGTACAACACAGGACAGGGGCTGCCTTCACATGAGCCATTTTCCCTGCCTGTCTGCTAGGAAACGCCTTGTGTGATATATCTGTACAAAGGCTTTCAGGCTTACTACTGCTGATGCAATCACTAACCTTGCAATGATGGCGATGCTTACTCAGACATGCAGGCTTGCTGGCAGGTGTGTGGGTCTTTGGCGCAATGTTCAACATTCAGGTTGAGTCCTATCAAAATAAGAAATCATTGCAGGTAATTAACTTAAGGGTGGACAGAGCATGAGTCAAGGAGCTCACAGCCTGGTTGTCGGTCTGCGCTTTGAACCGAAAGTGCCGGTGCAGCTCAATGAACTCCTCCGGCGTGCAGAGAGGCCCATCGTAGATGGCTTCCTCAAACACCGGGGGGCTGCTGGTGCAGCTCAGCACTATGCTCTGCTTGACGTTGTCCCGGAGCCTACAGGCTGTGCTCTTCATGATGATTAAGCGCTCCTGCCATGTAGGAGCGTCTGTGTCATCCTGCAAGCAGCATATACTGGTCAGCGGTACAGTACAGTCTGAGTTCTGTACAGGAATTGCAGCCAGCCTAGATCTCACATCTACCGCAAAGGACAGAAAGATGCCTCATTATAGGCCTGAGAAAAGGGCAGACATGTGCAAGGACATCATGTACTCTGGTCTGGCATGGATATAAGGACTACTCTCAGGACAGCATCAGTGCTTACACAGCCAGGCAGGCTTGCTGGCAAGTTTGTGTGACTTCAGTGCCGCTCTTGAGCTATATCAGGACATGCACAATCTGCAGGCACTGATGTTCAGAGGCGAACAGGAGTTAAGGAGCTCACAGCATAGTGGGGTGTTGAGGCCTCGCGTTGCAGCGCAATGAACTCCTCTTTTGGGCGCAGGGGGCCATTGTACGCAGGTTCCTCAACCACTGTGGGGCTGCTGGAGCAGCTGACCACCTTGCTGAACTTGGAGCTGCAGCTGTCCTGCAGCCTGCCCGCGGCGCCCTTGATGCGCTGCTGCCAAGAGGGAAGGTCTGCGCCACCCTGCAAGCAGCATGTAGTAGTCAGCAGCGAGTATACAGCACAGGAAGTGCAGCCAGCCTAGGTCACACATATGCTGACAAAGACACAAGCATACAGCACATCCTTTCTATAGGCGTGGGAGGACACAGAGATGTACTACAGACATGTACTACTGCTAGTAGCCTAGTGACATGCAGCGCATGGTGCATTCCCACAAGAGGTCAGGAGCTCTCTGCTGGCGCAAACTTCCCAATGGTAGGAACTGTTCATCAAACACGCACCTGGCATGTTCTGGGAGGAATGCCCATGTTGGGTCCCCAGACCTTGGAGAGTTGCTTCAACTTGAAGGGTGTCACACCAGCCAACAGGCCTCCTGCTGCAGGTCTGTGCTGAGGCAGCTGCCATGCAGGCAGATCCTCCATGTACGCGGTATCGACAAGGTCGATGACTACGCCATCTGCCTGCACATGCATGGAGCGCCTGGGCTCTGGGCATCTTCACAAATCCAGGCTTTACTGGTAAGAGCGGTGGTCTTTCTGGCACAAGCACTCTGTAATCACACCCAAAGTCTGCAACAAATGGCAGAGCTGGCATGCCGCAGAAAGGGACCACAGCGCTGTCAGAGAGACAGTGTAACATGGCCCCTTTTCAGGGCATGCCGCAGCTACAAGTTGTACGTGATGCAGACTGTGGCTATGATGCAGGCAAAAGCGAGCATTTGCAACACGTATCAAAAGCAGCGCATGCATCTGAAGGTATTGCAGCACGCCCCAAAAATTGGCGTGAGGAGCTGTATATGCTACGAAGCGTGCAGCATCTAGACAGTCATACATATTGCAAGGGCTTACCAGCATGGGCGGGTTGGCGAGGTTGGTAGAGCAGGCACTGAGAGGGATGTCAGAGAAGATGGGGTTGTTGTGGCAGCTGGGAGCGGCAGCGCAGCTCCTGGAATCTGGGCGAGAGCAGGTGTTGACAAGTCTTGGATAGTTGGCCATCTGGCAGGCTGAGCTGCCCTCCGCCTGCACATATGTACTAGGATGTTGGTGAGAAAGCCCACTTGCGAGAAAGCCCCTGCCGACAGGGAAGCCTCCTACGCAAGATACAGCATCCCCTAATGTCTCGTATGCCTGTGGCAGGCCGGCCGGCCGCTCCCTCACAAGGCCTGTACTAGCATGAAGGGCAGTGCACTGTCGCAAGCAGTGCATCAGGGCTTTCTCGTGGTGCTGCAAACGACTCCAACGCATGTTCCAAGCAGTGTGATTTCAGCTTACCTGCTGAGCGACAGCTACGCGGCTTGTCCTTCGCCGGGAGCATGGCGCAGAGCAGCTACCGGTAGCACCGGAGCCCGAGAAGCACGACAACTTCGACAGGAAACTGAAAGCCATAGCAACAGCGGCCTTGCTCCGGAGCTCAAGTGTCTCTTCTAATCCCTGTCCTTGTTGTACAGTGCGATGTCGTGGGGCAGGTCCCTTGAAGAAGACTGTGCTTCCGCTAGCTCAACTTTGCGTCCTGATGGCTGAGTTCTAAGAGCTGTGCACGGAACTTGGGCTGCACTGCGTGAAAGCCTGTCTCGCACTGCAACTGCTATTGTATGAGGCTGAGGGATCGTTGAGTTGTGAGAGTTATGGCCAGCTATGATGGTCCTTGCCTCGAGTGACAACGCCCCGCCACGGGTGCTGAGCTGGCCCCTCACATGCATGCAGCAGCCCCAAGAAGCACCTGTGCCACCAGCATGCATGCCAGTGTCGATCTTGTTGAGTCCTGTGGCCCTATCGTGTGCGCGCATTCTCTCCAAGGCAGGGCTGCTCCCGAGCTGGTACGTGAGCTTGAGGAGGGGCAACCTGCCAGGCGACTTCCACGGCACAGGCAGCGCTATCGTTGCCAGCAACGGCATGTGAGACCATTCAGAGCTCCTCAAGATGATAAATTGCTCCAGCAACAGCATCAGTGCACCAGTCCTTGGACAAACGTGGACTCCAAGGTTGCTCTGTCTGACAAAGCGACCACAAAGTGAAAGGCTTTACCACTGGGTGCCGAAGGGTTTGCCTAAAGAAATGAGCAGGAGGCCGTTTCAGTAGCGATGCCAGGCAATGTCTGCTGCCAGAACCACTTGCAGGTCTAGCCAAACAGACCATCTGATCTGAGTTCAGAATTTCTAGGAGAAGGAAACGGATTATCAACTATGCAGAGCAGGTGCCAGCAGTCTGGGGGCGCCCCGATTGCTTGCAGCTGCAGGGTGTGAGATTTTACGTTGATGTGCTGTGTATGGCCCTGGCCCCTGCACACGCCATCCTGAGGTGCTGGTCTGCAGTGAACTTCAAGGTGTGCCTTATCAGCCTGAGGTACCACCGTCACGGTGCCATTGTGCACTGCTTTTGCAAGCGCACAAATCAGTTCAACAACTTGAAGGCATGCAACGCAAGCCTGCAGCCTGCAGATATGGTGCAACCCCAGGCTGGACTCCTTGAAGAGGGTCTACTAAAGGGGGAAAGCACTGGATGGAGATGCCCTTAGCCGAGTGTTTATCAACAGCAAGGAGGGCCTTGGGCTTGCTAGCCGGAATATTCTTGAAGGAGCTTCAAGAGTGCTTTC
This sequence comes from Coccomyxa sp. LA000219, assembly GCA_000812005.1. Lineage (NCBI taxonomy): Eukaryota > Viridiplantae > Chlorophyta > Trebouxiophyceae > Coccomyxaceae > Coccomyxa > Coccomyxa sp. LA000219. The sequence goes on along the minus strand of KN714613.1, from coordinate 644,192 downwards.
AAAGCTGCACTTAAAGTTGCTGGACATCCAGGGGGAAGTGTTCTAACCACAAGGTCCATTAAAGGCTGTGCATCCACAGTGTGGAAAGAAGTCATAGATGACCCAGCAGATATCCTGGTAGAGTCCTTGCAGAACACAGTCTGGTACACATGAGCAATGGTCACCCAGGTTGTATGACATGCTCCAACACTTCTTGCAGACAAAGACTGAGCTGCTAGGAAGAGGCCACGGGTGATGTTGATGGATGCATTGTGGTATTGACGGAACCAGCTGCCCGCACTTCGGGGTGTTTGAGTTGCAACCCAACTGCTTAGCATGCATGCATGGATGTATGGAGGCTTTGGGCGCTTCTGGGCAGCAGTGTCTCATTGGACATTCTGATCTACATCTTACAGTTGTAACATTGACAACAAAGCATGGTCCGGTCCAGTCTGGAATGTCATCTACCAACTGGGTATGTCTGCAGTTTCAAAAGGCTGTCTACATCATGCATACTGCGGCTTCCTGAGTATCTGCCGTTCATCAGATCTGATATAGATGGCCACCGCTCACAACTGCTGATTCCCTCGAAAAACAAACAGAAGCCTGCAGTCACATGTGCCTTCTGTACAGAAGGCACCTCCAGTTACTTCATCTGGCTGTCAGGAATCTTCCTCCACCGCCGCCCACTCCACCAGGGATGCCTGCCGGGCTGCTTCCCTGTCTTGAGAATTGTCGGTCTATTCCTGGAAACCATGTTTCCCTGCCCTGGCTCTTTTGCAGCCTCCTTGCCCACTGCAGCGGGCTGCGGTGTGAAGAGCATGAGGTCTTCCTCACTGCTCTGAGTGTCCACACTGGCTGGGGGCACTGCTGCTTCAAGAGCAAACACCTGCTTCCTCCGCCTGCATGCATGCATGCACAACCTCAGCACGCCCTAGGTCATCAGGAACAGCGCCAGCTGGTTGTGCGCTGAGACAGAGCACAATGAAGGTCACCTGTGAGACTGCACATAGGAGTGCACTGGGAATTAGAAGGTAAGCTTGCCAAGACGCCTAGAAAAGGCACTGGGAATGGTACCTTGTGACTTTGCACTCTCACAGGAGTGCATTGAGATGACCGCTGAGATGCCAAGACAGAGCATGTGAGTCTCAGTGTGTGACAGTGCACTCACACAGGAGTGCATTGAGGGCAAAGAATGACTGCTGAGATGCTGAGACGATGCCGTCACCTGTTGCGCCTGCCCTTGCACTCAGCCGGCGTCAGGATGAGGTCTCGGGCCTTGAGCTGCCCGGCCTCCAGGGGCCCCGGGCAATCCGAGTAGTATGGCAGCGACAGCGAGGCAGCCGCGTCCACAGAATCCTCCAGGCTGTGCAGAAACAGGGAGCTCCGCAGTGGCTGCACATGCAAGGTCACTGTCCTTCAGCCAAGTTCATGTAGAAAAGGGCGCTTCTCTGGGGGGGGCCATCCCAGGAAAGGAGTTCATGAACCTAGTTGAGAGTCAACAAGTGGAGTGTGGGCATACAGCCAAGCAGCGGCAACATTAAAGCTCCCCGAATAGCCCGGTCCAGTGTCCATAAGCAGGTGTAAGGTACTGTTAGGCAGGGCAATGTTACTCTCAGACCTTCTTGAGCGGCCCTCAGAAGCGTTCAGGAGCATGTGTCAGGATGATCTGAGGCACATTTCCTGAACAGTAAGTGAGAAGAGCAAGGAGAAGACTTGCCTGGCAGCAGAGGCGCGAGTCAATGTCGCCCAGGCCGCTGCCTGTGGGGCTTGGAGAGGTGAGCGCTGCTGCAGCGTCATCTGCTTCGGATCGCTGATCCTCCGTCGTGCCTGCTGCCTTACCATCTGCAGTGCCACACAGACTGTTGGTCGCTTTTCCGAAAGCAGAAACAACGGTGCAAAAGCTTCATGCAAAGTGTGAGTACTGGGCTCAAACAAGCTGCCTGAATGCAGGTATATCAGCACACCATGCAAGCCTATTCTGGGCGCAGGGACGGGAAGAGCAGCATGCGTCCTGTGAGACAGTGAAGGGTGAGAACGCACTGAGGAGTGGCGTGATGCCTGAGTGGTCATGGACGGCCACTGCTTGAGAGCTCTTAGCAGCGCCCAGTGCATCTGTGATGGGACCCCTGCGCAACAACACAGGCATCAGCTTTTCCTGCATGGCACGCTCCACAAGTACAGAGTCAGAAGTGCAGGGGTGATGGGCATGCCCCATCTGTTTTCAGCCTGGCTTGGCAACATGTCTCTGCAGGTAGGGTGCTGCATAAGACGCCTAGCTATGAGCAGTGTCCCAGCTCTTACCTGGGATTGGCGCTCTTCCCAAGGGGACCTGGCGAGACTCGCATGCGCGCAATGAGCGCCAGGCTGTCGCTGATGTGCCCGGAGGCGCCGATGTCATTGAACACCCTCTTTCTCTCGCTGTCCTGCCCCAGCCCCATCTGCAGACAGCACCTGATTCATCAGCCTCCGCTCATGCGCACAGCCTAGCTATGCTCTACCCGACCCTGCCATGATCTTCAGGGCTTTCAGGAGGGTTTGCAGTGCATACCGTGGCTCAGATCCCGTGCTGTGGCTGGCAAGCCATGCAGCACAACTTGCATGTGAAGGGCAACGCAAGCTGTGTAACGATTAAAGGTCAAGCAGGCAGACATTGGTATCTGTCCTGCTGTGCCTGCGCCCTTTATCCAGTTCTGGACAGGGTTGTTGTATGCCGGGAACATCATAGAAGAGGCTCCCACCTCCTGCAGGGCACCCTTGTCCAGGCTGTGCCCCAGGGGCTCACACACAGCACTCACACCCTCAATTGAGTGGTCGCTCAGGCTGACTGGATGGGACGCAATGTCCCTGCCCGCAGAGCGCGGCCGGCCCAGCTGCTTCGGCGAGGCAGAGCGCAGCGGTGCAGGCAGCGCCTCAGCCGCGCTGTCGCTCCCAGGGTACAGCACGGGGGTAGAGCCTGTGCTGCCTATATGGGACACAGATAATCGGGTCACTGCAAATGGTGTAGCCTAGGGAAAGGCGTCCATAGCATGCCAGGTTGCAGTGCTCCAATTTCCAGGGCAACAAATGGCTTCACAGCTCTCTGATTCAGGACTTTCAGAGGCTTTAGGTTGCTTTGAGGTGTCTTGTGGACATCTTTCCGTGCTGAAGAGAGCATACCTGGCCTGTTGGGCACGCCGAAGCTGTAGGATGAGGCGACTGAGGGCTTCAGAGCTGCCCGGTCAGCGGGCGCTGGGGGGTTGCCTGTATTGGGGGTGGGCACAAAGCCCAGCAGCTCGCTCATGTTGGGGCTGTACTGCGTGACCGAATGTAACCGGGAAGCTGAGTCCACCTGCACAGGCCGATAGGTGCTCATCTCAGGTCACAGTCCCTATTCGTATCATCAGTGCATGCCTTCAGTAGATACCGCGCTGAGACACACTTGTGCATCTTTGGCAAACCTGTGCCTGCCTTCATGGCACGCTATGGTGCACGATGCTGGAGGGACCACTGCATCGGTGTGCAAGCACTGAGTAAGATGCAGGGAGGCGCACCGCACGCATGTCCAGGGCAGGGGCTCTCTGGGCAGAGCCGGGCAGGGGGTTTCTCCGGATGCTGGGAGGCCTGCTTGGCAGGGCCATGGGGCGCCTCTGCATGTATGCTTCCTGCGCTCCTGCCAAGCCTTGGATATCACTGTCATGGTCCTTCTGCTGGGTGCGGCCATCTGCCTCAAGAGCGGGATTGATTGCTTCTGCCTCCGTGGCTGCTTGTTGCAGGCGCGCCTCCAGATTGCCTCCTTTGGCGGACAGGCCTTGGCTGCCCATCAGGCGCATGGCAGCCTGTTGCAGGCGCTGCTGCAGTGACCCCTGCAAACAGAAGCATACCAACATGATTTGTGCCTGCCAGACAATTGCAAGCTCTGTGGTCACCACACTCTGTCCATCTGCTGAGCGGACTTCTGTGCAGTACGCTCAGCAACACCCTAGATTATGCAGCTGCTCAATACTGCATTCTTATAGCACTGCCTGGATAGAAGCATATAAGCTCTGATCACCTAAGCACCCTACCAGATTGCAAATGATATGCAGGATAGTCTGCATCATGTGATGATCACCTGCTTGGCAGAGCGGTCCCAGCTGCTGCTGATGACCACATCAGAGCTGCCCAGGCCCTGAGACTGCCCAGATTGCGCGGCCTGATCAGGCAGCATGCTGAGAGACTGGATCACAGCAGGCGTGCGCAGCGGGGAGCTCCTGAACCTGGGGTGGACAGCTGGCAGCAGGCTGCGCCTGAGCGGGTCGCCCCGAGCCCACTTCTGAGGGCTTCCCTCGGCAGACGCTTCTGGCACCACAGGGAGGGCTGGAGGCATGCTGTGCTTTGCCTGCTTGGCGCCCTGCTGGCTTGCCTGACCACCTTGCCCAGCCCCATCCCTGTCTGCTGAGTCCCCGCCTTCAAGGCTGTGTGAGTGCATGCCAGGCTTGGCCAGGGTGTCTAAGGCTGCCTCCTCAGCATCAGTTGGCACTGCGTGTGCGCTGTTACTGCTGTTGGCCTTGTTCTCCTCAGGCTGTGACCCTTCATCAGCAGGTGCAGCTTGACATGCAGGGCCCTTTGAAGTTCTACTGGCTGCAAGGCTCTGCAGCGGGCGTGGACCCAGCTGCTGGAACAGGTCGACGTGCTGCATCTGCGCTGGGCTGTCAGAGCCTCCTGAGGGGCCCTTCCTGTCCGAGGGAAGGCTCTCGGGAGTGGTGCCTGCAGTTGGCAGCGGCGTGCTCCCTGCACCAGGCTGCTCTTGCCCGCTGCGGCCCCGCTCAATGTCTGCCGCCGCTGTGTCAGTCAGGATTCCAGAGCCTGGTTGGCCTTGGCTGTTCAGCGGCGCGCTGGGTTGGTCCCTTTCTGCTGTCTGCTGATGCGCTGAGGGCAGTGATCTGCGCATGCCTGGAGGCTGAGTGGGGCTGGCTTGGCTTGTGCCATCCGTGTCAACATTCGTGCCCGGATGAAGGTCCTCTGCAGCCTGCAGGTCCTTCTGGCGTGCCCGGAGCCCGCTCTGGGCAGCCCGGGAGGCCCTGGCCAGGGACTCCTGCAGCCCACCGCGCCCGGTAGCGCCCAGCGGGATGCACAGGCTGTGCGCTGCCAGTCCATCCCTGTACAGCAATCTCCTGTCTGTTTATACTGTTCCGTCTCACGCGAACCTGCACGGTACCAGCAACACCGCTTCCCAGAATTGAGTTCTGTGACTGTATGCTCAGGAGACCTGGCGCCAGCCTACCATGCCACCGACGGGGCGATCCAGAGAGCGAAAATTTCTGTTTGGGAGGCTTGCCACAGATGGCTTGCCTGTGCGATCGCATGCCGCGGCGGGCGCTGGGCATTGGGGAAGGTCCTTTGTCGAGTCCTACCATGTGCGAGGTCAGCGGCAGCCGCAGACTGGAACGCCTGCACGCGAGCCCAGTCAACACGCAGCTGAAAGCACACGTCCTACCTAGGATGCACTGATCAGGCAGCCTGTACCTGGTGTCCAAATTTTGCAGCAGTGGCACAACTGTAGGGCCTGTCCTTGATAATCATAGAACGTTGTAAGTATGTACTGCGCAGAATAGTGAGGCAAAGAAGGCGTCGAAGGTCTCTCACATGCGCTTAGCGGCGCTGCAGGGCGCTGCGGCAGCGGCTTCTGCGGCAGCTTCCGCGGCAAGCGCCAGGCGCAGGGAAGGCACGCTGGCGCGCTCGTTCAGGCCCAGCGCATGCAGCCGGTCCCTGGCGCCCTGCACAGCCATCCACCCTGCTCTAGTGCTGCGCATTGTCCTCTCATTATTTCAGTGCCTCTCATACTATACACATTGTCCTTCAGCTGGCCTGTGTCTGTGCGTGAGAGGTTGAGATGAGGCAAGTCAGAGTCAGCTCCTACATGGGCCTCTCCTGAACAACAAAGAGACAGGACTGGCCAATATGGAACAGGCATACATGTGTTTGCCACTGTAAGGGTGTGGACAGGATTGCCACAAGGACGAGGGCTGCAGCATGCAAACCTTGTCTGTGAGCAGCGCTCGGCGGTCTTCGGGCCTCAGGCGCTGGTACGCCTTGACCTGGCTGAGCATGCGGTCCCGCTGCTTTAGCGCGCCGCCCTGCGGAGCGCCGCCCTTGGCCGCTGCTGTCTTCTTCGCCCTCTTGCGGCTCTGCACCACACAGTAGTGACATTACCTGGCTGGCCATGCAAGCACCCGAGCAGCTAGAAGCGGGCATCGCCTGACACCTACCTCAATGGAGTGTGATCTCAACTGCGTAATTCTCCTTTGGAATTCCCATGAAAGAATAGGACGATAGCAGTGCAGAATGGGTTGCTCTGAGCGGAGACCTGAGTCCTAGGGGAATGTGATTGCCCCAAAAGGCTGGCTAAGTGAGCTGGGTGCTGCCAGGAAGGACGTCAGTGAGCAGGAGCAGCGCTTATAGATCTGCAGTCATTCACCATGGCGGAAATGTACAGATAAAGCCAACGAGAACAGCATGCCGGCCATGTATGAGATAAAGCTACCGAGAAGACCTTCTTGAACAACATCGAACTGCCTACAAGAGGAACAGCGTTTCCACAAGGCTGCTGCATATCGAAGAGGTACCTGTTCATCGGCTGCCAGGTTGTCTCTGTGTGCGCTGTCCAGGTCCCTCGCAAAGGTCAGCAGCATGGCGAAGAAGGCCTGAGGGTCTGACACAGATGTCTTGGCGGCTCCATTGACGTAGGCCGCCAGCTGAGCAAACTGCTCCTGAGCGGAGGCCAGCTGCAGCTTCAGCTTCTCGATGCTGAGATCTGCCTCCGCATGGAATGCCTTCATCTCCTGCAAGCGTGCTCAAGCAATTGCAGGTCAATTCCAGCAACTAGAATCAGCCGTAAGTCTTTGTCACTCCGTGAAAAAAGATGCACATTGCCACGGCGTCTGGTTTAAGATAGAGCTGTCTGTGTAATGACACCTTCCCTGCAGCTGGCAGTGACGCTGCAAGCTATGGATTGAGATGGCTCCAAGAAGCAATCGCATGTCATTCTTGTACCTTAATTGCACAGGACAGCCCTGGGACATTCAAGGGGTTCACCTCGACGAAGGGGTCCAAGGCGGGCAGGCTCAGGCTATCCAGAAGGCGCTGCAGCTGCGCGCATGAGGCGCTAAGGTCCTGCAGCTCGCTCTGCATGGCGCTCAGGGAGATCTTGGCGGCTGCGGCCACCTTCTGCAGGCCGCCCTCTATGGGCATCTCATCTCCCAGCTTCTTTGCCACCTGTAGCAACAAAGATGTCAGCAACTGTGCAGAGCGCATCAAGGTCCGGAGTCAGCATTTACCTTCGAGCCACATCATGCTCCTTCTGGTCCACCAAACAAGAATGCAACATAGCCCCAAATTTGGTATTGATGGAGGATCGTGTGGACTAAGGCCAACTCCTGTCAGTAGAGCAGCAATACGCTGGCATGCCCACCATATGCCCTGATTGCGAGTATCAACAACTTGCAGTCTACAGGCGCTTGCGCTGAGGCAGGTCGGGACAGCACCTGTCTGGCAACGAAGTGCAGCAGGGTCCGGCCTGGGTGCTTGCTGGAGCGCACAGCCTTCAGCTTCAGCAGGGACTCAATCTGGAACCCGGCCGCTGCACCTGCCCGGTGCCCGGCATTCAGGTAGTTGCCCACATCTAGGCAGGTCTTCAGGACGCAGGGCAGCAGCCGGTTGCTGCGCGTCTCCGCGCAGGCATCCTCCAATGTCTGGATCTGAGCGTGCAGGGCCTCGTGGCGCCCGTCAAACTGGCGCTGGAACTGCACTGCGCGCAGGCGCTGACCCACCTGCGCATACATCCCCTGTTCACGCATCACCTCCTGGCTGGAATGCGCATGCATGGCAAGGCAAGAAAAATTTCGCAGGTACTCCGCTGGAACAGCTTAGGTCTGGTGCAGAAAGGGCAGCGCTGCGATGCACAACAGCAAAGCTGCGCCCATCTGCATGCACATCACAAGAGCACATGACAATCCTGGGGATATGCAGCTGGAGGTAGAACAGAGTCAGAGAAGTTTATGGTACCTGTGAGATGGACATCATGGTCAGCATGAATTGCTCGGCCATGCCCAGCTCAGCGTAGCGGGCGCTGTGGCGCTGCAGCATCTCCCGCTCATCAGCACTGGGCAGGCACCTCAGCAGGCCAGCGATGTCCTCCGTGCTCAGGCCGCCCTCTCCATTCACCATTCCCAGAATTGCCTCCTTAACCTGCGCATGCACAGCAGCAGCACTGTGAGTAGTTCGCAACGATGATAGCCTGCCGTGACTTGCTGTGTGCACACGTGAACCTCACCTAAGCAGATTTCACGATCATGTTGGCCGTCACTTTAGCGCCCCTATCAAGGACAATAGGGCAGCTCTCACGTAAGAACAGACTTCTTATGATATGGCAGAGAGCTGAGTAATGCTGACCTCAGCAGGGCCCATCTTGAGCCTGGTCAGGAACACGCCCACATTCTGGGCGCGCTGCAGGGGCAGCAGCATTGCCTGCTTTGGCCGCTGCTGCGCGCCGCCGCCCTTGCCGATCTGCATGACGGCCTGCTTGGCCGCAAACTCGTCCTCCAGAATCTCGTAATCCACCTCGGCAGGGCTCTTCCCAAGCTGGCCCCACACAGTGTTCTCCAACTGCACACCAAGCCATGCATACAAGACATATCGTAGGGCTCAAAACGCTTATGGCTGAGAGTATCTGCACAGCAACTCTCCAGCCACAACCTTTGCTAGAAACAGGAACTGCTCTGTGCCTTGCCATTGATAACGGGTTGAAAGACTGCCCAGATGTAACACTCCGTTTGTGAGCACTGGAAGATCAAACCAAGTGTCAGGCTCACCTGCTTGTCAGGCAGCTTGTCCCAGAACAGCTTCACCATGGGCTTGGATGGCGTCGGGCCTGCCACTGCCCCAGCCTCTTCTGGCGCGCTGGGTCTGCTCTGATTAGGCGCAGCCTGGCTGGGCGGCCGCTTGCCCAAGGCGCCCTTGCCTGGAAGAGGTGGAGGCGGCGGGACACCTACCCTGGCAATACCTGCAGAGCCGAAGAAATGTCAAAGGGCAATTGGGCTAATGCCAATCCCATGTGCAAGGCACATTGCACAGCAGGGCATGACATAAGAGCGCAAAAGCATCTGACCACTTCATGGTCTTTCAAGTACAGATCCTCTCCACTGCGCCAGTCTCCGCACAAGCAGCTGCTGTTGATGAGCAGTGTTACATGCACTCAGAAGACGGGCACGCGGTAACATAGATGCCCACACTATGCTCTCACCTGGCTTCCCAGGGGGTGGGGGAGGGGGTGGAGGCCTGGGTGGCCCTTTTCCAGCGCCACCCACTGGCGGCTTCCCCTGGGGTGGCGGAGGCGGGGGCGGGGGGGCCCTGGGCGCGGCCTTGTGCCCAGCGGGGGGACCTGCAGGCTTAGGTGGCGGTGGCGGCGGCGGAGGTGGTGCGCCCTTCATAACGCCTGCATGCATCGAGCCATATATTGGCAACTGAGAGGGGATGAAGTAGATGTGAGCAGGAACAATTAGCTGACACTAGCACTCAGCAGGCCACATGCGGCCAGGATGTGCAGCACGGTGCCTCTGCAGAAGCTCGCCATGCAGGGACTGGCGCGAAAATGCGCACCACCGTAAAGATGCAAGCCTGCGTCCCATTGTATAGGCAGCAGGGCAAGAGATGGATTTCAGGGACAGTGATGATGCCTGGCACAGTGAAACATACCCTGTGGAGCCGGCGCGGCTTGCGCTGTGGGTCTTCGATTTGCTGCTGCTTTGCCCTGAGCCTGGGGCAGAGCTGTGCGCGCTGAGGGTGTCAGCGCCACCAGGTGACCGTCGTCCTTTGCCCTGCTGTCAGCGGCAAGCCTGTTGTGCGCCGCAGTCGCATGGCCGCTCTGGAGAGGGGGCAGAGGGAGCGCCAGATGTGGCCGGGCTGCCATGTGAGATCCCAGCGGCCCCGAGCTGCGCATGCCATCCTGCGTTTCAAGTGTGCGTCAGAATGCAGCAGAGCCCCCAAGATTGATTTGTTGGCGGGGGTGCTACAAATAGGACAGCCAATCCCCAAGGTGCTAGCATCGATCAATGTTGAATACAGCAGGCCATGCCATCCTGCAGATCCACTGACATGATTCTTTCACGCGACACTCCTGCATGATAATCTACAGCTGGTGATCTACAGCTGGTATGGATAGTCAGTGGGATGTGCAGTTGTGGGTCTCTCCTCTTGCAGGTCCATAGGCCATGTCTTGCTCATCACTGCACATCTGCTTTGCATAGTGTCTGGGCATCTCTGACATGCAGCACCTTCAGTATATGAGGCGGCTGGTCGTTAAGTCCAATGAAGTTGTCCCCGTAATATTGTACAGGACCTCTCTGCTGGGTTAGCCTCACCTGCTTGGCCTCATTGTCCGGGCGGTTCACTGGGAGCTCCACAGGGCCGGAGCCTGCCTTATGGGCAGCTGCTGTGCTCCGGGCCACGCTCCTGCCCGGCCAGTGGGCAGAGATGCTGTCGGAGGTGCTCTGGTTGACCGCAGCCGAAGGGGCCACCGCTCTCAGCCGGACAATCCTGTGGCTCCCTGTGCAGACAAAGTAATTGTCTGGTTCAAAAGAGCGATACAAGAAAACACCTGTAAAGCACTGCACAGGCATGATTAAACTCCTTGATCCAAAGGCAACATAGCCGGCTGCTGCTACAGCGTATGTGAGCCACTGCTCACACCTCAACCCGCCACTGTTGTCGGGCCCGGGGACAGTCAATGTGGTGAGTGTGCAACGAAATCTGACCTCTTCCTGTGCACGACACAGGGATACATGTATCTGTGCTAGGCCCACAATCCCAGACTTGCTTGCAGCTTCTTGATGCTGAAGTGACAGCTGGGACCGTCAGAGAAGCTCTGAGAGCTGAATCCCACCTTGGAAGGTGCTGCTGTCTCTGGGAGGGTGCAGGAGGCCCTGCAGGGTGATGCGCAGGTAGCGCTGCACTTGCGTGTGGGCGCCCAGCTTGATGACGTGCTGCATGCAGGAGCTGCCGTGAGACCTCAGGGGCATGCTGCCCAGCTTCTCCCACGACCCGGGCGACTTCCCATGTGCAAAGGTGATGGATTTGGCTGTCGAAGCCGCGTCAGCGAAGGTCACCTGCACATATCATGTAGAAATATATTCCTCCTTTCCTAGTGCCTACTGATGCCCTCACATTGTCATTCCTGAACAGCAAAGCAGACTGTGCTGTGGCTTTGAGCTCATTGCGCATTGTAGTCAGCTGTAGAAGGCCATGGAGGTCATGCAGCCGAGAGTCAAGATACCTTGACTTGCAGGTTGCTGCATGGATATCTGCGAAGCTCCAAGGAGCAGAAGCTCTCCTCTTGTGCTGGGTGCAATCTGCAGTGCCAGAAATCCTTCAACTGGTGCCACCCAGCATGCATGCACTGCATGACACAGCCTTGGCATTGACAAGGATTATCAGGTTACCATTAGTACCCAGGCTCTTGACTCTGATGAAGCAGGCTTTCCTGCACACTGTGAGGACCTCCTTGTCTCATGAGGCAGCCCTGCAAGTCTTGCAAGCAGTCCCTCTCAGCCAGTCTCAATTCTTGGGATAAGGTGTACCTGGTCGTCCAGCAAGGAGGCTGCCCTGAAGTGGAGTGGCTCATCAGCACCGCCTCGCAGCCGCTGCCGCTGGAGGCTACCAAGCCCCTTATGACGCCCCGCATGGGAGCCTCGCCAGTTGCCGTGCTCAGCGACACATCTGACTTGAGGGACTGTGCACCCTGCCATGCAAAAACAGCCTGTGAGAGCTGCCCTTCCATTGACATGTCTGATTCGAGGGCTTGTGCACCCTGGGCCATGTGCCGCAGATCCTGTGAGAGCTGAGCTTACAGGGTCCCTGTATATGCCCTGTCAATCTACATGCAACTTCCGGGCATCTGGTGGCATGGCTTATGAGGTGTGGAAACTAGAGGCGTCTGATGCTTGCAACCAGTGGTTGAGCATAACGACAGGAGGGGTGCCAAGCGTGCCACAAGGCACACCTGGACGGACTCGAAGGGCGAAGTCCCTTTGTCAATAGCCAAACCGTGCTGTGCCATCCTTGGGGTGCTGTCACTGTATGCGGCTGTGTTTAAGCTACATGAGGAGTGCTTCCTGCACCAGCAATGGCTTGCTAAAGCAGCGAGTTATTACGCCGCTCCTGCATAATATCAACACCTCTCCCTGCTTCTGAATCCATGAGGCTCAGAACATGTCAGACGATACCCTCTCCGAGAAACAAACCTTGAGAAGTGATACCTTCGTCACCTTTTCCAATGGAAGAGACGGTTGAAAGAGCGCCTTTGACTGGATATCGGTGTGCCCAAGACATCTGCAAGGCTCTCGTGACTAGTCAGCAGTATTTTTCCTCTGACACTCCAGCTACTGATACATTGAGTGCGTTGGTGATTGTACGCATTCCTTTACTCGTCAGACGTCAAGCTGGATGCACTTTTGCTCCCTTCATGGGGATGCTAGCTGGATCCCAACGGCTGTCGCAACGCAGCTTTGAAGCGGCCACCAGTACGGCGGCGTCCTTCATGAGGGCTGAAATTTTGCGATCAAGCCGCATATGCACATCGCTGTGTTCAGCTCGACCTTGACAATGCCGGAGGCAACCTGAAGCGTGTGTAAGAAGGGCGACCGTTGGTTCAGGACACCAAGGACAGCAAAAGTCGTCGCAAAGGGCAGGCATCGTGGGCAGACGACATGCGTATCTGTCTATAGACTTGAAGGGCACTGTGGAGGTTGCTCTCCTGACTTCCTGGAATTCTTGAAGCGCAGAAAATCTTGGTGCATGGAGTCCTAGAGGAGAAAGTGGTGATACAATTATGGGAGTTGCTCGAATTCAGCATGCCCACGCCCATCTGCAGGTGGTATTTAAGCTAGCTTGATGGATTCGCTGGAAGACAAGGACCACAAGGTAGGCTCCAGGACCCTGATTGCCGCAACTGTCCCATCCTCATTGCCATGCTGTACCCTCAGCATGTTGCTCATGCAGCAGCTTGCATGATTGGGTAGGAACCCTTACAGATGTGCATGAATTGTGAGGGCTGCATGTGCAGATGGCATCTCAGCCGATGAATGGCGGCGCGCCCTTTGATGCGGGCCAGTACTCGTTCTTTGACAGCATGGGCGATGATGCTGGCCTGGAAGGAGGGCTTGATGCAGGGCTGGAAGGCTTGGAAGGGGGACTTGAGGTAACATTTGTCTATCCTTGTTCCGGCTACATGCCTTGACTCCAGTAAAGCATATGCGCACGGCTGTTTACTGGACAAGTGCTGTTTTGCCAGCGCTTGCCCATTTGGAGAGGGATCTACAGAACACTGCAGCGGTATACCTGCGAGAGCTGCCCTCTGGCGCAGCTGATATCTCTGTCAAAATGTGAAGCTTATTTTGCAAGATTCATGAGATTGCACATTTCATCTTGTGCAATTTCCTGTTGGTCATCATGCTTTTCCTCAGATACCAGGTATATGTTTTGAGCAAGGCGTGTTGCTGACAGGATGGAGTAGAAGTCCCGCCTGAGGAGGAGGAGGTGCCTATAGAGGAGGAGGTGGATCTGGCTCTGCTGGGGAATGATGAGCCAGAGGATCTCTCCTACGCAGCCATGTTCGCCCACACCCTGAAGCTGGGGGACAGCATGCAGACGCCCCAGAAACTGAAGGAAAGCTTGCAGTGGAACTCTGCTGCCACTGCTGACCCTGTTGTGCAGCCTCCTAGTGCAGGCCAGGTGTGGATACCAGATTCCCCCACAGTCTTAGTCGATATCTTGCTGTCACCCCATTTCTCAACTTGAGTCCTCTGTAAGAATGATCAACTAAACATGTTCGCCTTGTGTGTCAGGAATGTTAAGGCAGCCCACGGGCACTCTCCCTTGCGCAATTTTCCTTGTGTAAAGCCTCACTGGAATGCTCAGCCCACTAGACTGTTCTCTGACAGCTTGACAATCGTTCTGCAGGCAAGGGCTGGGAGCATGTCAGGCTACTCCGGTATGGAGCAGACAGCAAGCAGCCAGATGCCTTACGGGGCCCATTCATTGCCATCCCCTTCGCCGTGGAGCGTGTACACAGAGACTCCAGGCCAGCACCTCAGCCCTGCTCCTGGCGCCTACCAGTCTCCAGGGCTGCATGGTCTTCAGGGCCTTAACATGGCTCAGATGAGCCAGGTGAGATGCAGCTTCGTGTGGCAGGGCCTGAAGCACTTGATGTCGTGCACCTCAGGGCTGTTGTCATCTGCCCGCACCAAGCATCTTAACACAGTGTAGTCTCAGGACGGGTAAGGACTGTGAGAAGCTGGCGACAGCTCTGATCTGTCATGACATTGGCGAGCCTTTTGTTGCAGGGCATCTCGCAGCCAGACTTTCGCCAGAGTCCAGGGCATGCCAACCTGCCTATGTATGGGATGCAGCCAAGCATGCCCCCGATGCACCAGTCCCCGCAGCAGCAGATGGGGCAGCAGCTCCCAAATACCTATCAAGCACCGCCTTTGCCTCAGCCCCAGCAGCCTCCTGTGAGTCATATCTCACATCCCTGTCCAGTACACAGCTCATTGTTGTTTTTGCACTCGATTGATATATCTTAGACCCCATAGCGCTCTTGAGCCTGTACAAGCATTCTCATAGATTGCACATGTGTGTGCCGGTTGGAGAAGGGGAATCATGAAAGCTGCTCAGCAATGAGAGGTGCCTGTGCAGAAGATTATGACGATGGAAGAGGTCGAAACCCAGCTGCGGAGAAAGAGCCAGCTGCTGCAGCAGCAGCAGCGGCAGCAGGCGATGTCAATGCCTGGCGCAGACCCGGGCATGCTGGGCAGCCTGGGGCAGATGGGGCCTGCCCCACAGCCCGGCCTGCCCATGCAGCAGCCACCTGTTCAGCCTGAGCACATGCACCATGGACCACCCGGATTCCCCTCCCCTAGTGGTCCACCCCGCCAGCCACCCCAATATGACAGCCAGCATCTAGGTGATCCCTTCTGGCATCTGGCAGCCTTCTGACTACATATGGAGCTGATGCAAGGATGATTCCTCGGCTTTCACTTATTATGCCAAGTAGACTTTCCCAGTCCAATCCTTACATGCCTACTCTTGGAGAAGTCTGAAGCAGTCGTGGGGGTTCTGATAACATGGATCAATTTGGAAGCTGACTGGAGGACTGCATGTTGACAGGGCCCCAGCCTCCAATGGGCAGCATCCCAGGGCCGAGACCTCCCGCAGGGCCTCCCCCTCCCATGCCTCCCCCGGACAGGCCGCACATGCCAATGCATGCGCAACACTTCCAGCCGCCACCCCCAGGTGCGCTGCCACTCTTCATGTGCTCACAGCTCGCCAGTGCCCGCAAGGACGAAGGCAAGAGGTACCCACGGAGGACCCTAGAATTGCATCTCAGCAGAAGGCCACCTGCAGAGGGCGCTATGCTTGAAAGCCATTCTGACCTTTCTCCAGGACAATGAGCTTGCAACTCTATGGATGCAAGGCCAGGTCTGACTATGGACTGCTGACTATTCAGGGGTGAGAGGACCTCCAGGTCCTCAGCTACCGGGAATGCCTCCAGGGATGCCTCCGCCTGGCGGCCCTGCAGGGTTCCCAGGCATGCCTGGGCCCGCTTACTTAGGTGAGCAGTCTATGTAGCATGAGAGACCCCTATAGTGCTGGTAGACTGACCTGCCATCCAAACATTGGGAGGCCTGCTGTCATCTGATTGCGTCATAATTGCGTTCAGTTGCTTCACAGCAGCATTGAAGCTGGCCAGCCAGCTCCAATGCTGCTGTAGCAGGCTTTCTGATCGCAGTCATGGACAATGACAGCAACCCTGTCTGCAGACTCCCTTCCTACTGCTGCACTGCAATATGTTGCAATGGCCGTGCCCTGCCATGCCACGCTGAATCAATGGAATTGTCTTGTAGGTCCGGGAGGCATGCCGCACATGCGGGGCCACCCCGGCCCATCTGCCTGGCAGCGCCCCCTGCACCACATGATGGGGCCTCGGCCTCCTCACATGATGCCCCCCATGGTACGCCCTGCACGCTCATGCCACTGCCGCTGCCCAGACATGCACCATTGTGTGGCTCCCCCAGGTGTCTGCGAATGGTGAACGCTGTTGGCCCTCGGGGCAGACTCCTGATGAATGCACATGGGTGCACGTTTGGGCAGTACCCTTATTGGTGCTTCTACCTGGGCTGACATAGATGTTGCCTCAAGTGGTACGTGCCTTACAAGAATGCCAGAAGCACTATGATGGTCCACCATGAGGGGTGCGTCTATGTTGGTGCCACGTGCCTGCAATGACAGGGGATGGACAACGTTGTAATGCCCCTCTGTGAAGGACAGTGACGGCGAGGGTACACTGCGTTAATTGTGAGTGCTGAATGGTGTTTTGGTATGCGCAGGGGCACTACCCTCCAATGCCGCCTCCTATGCTGCCCTCGCCAGAGAACCTCAAGGGCGCTGATCTGCTGAGGCACCGCTGCATGTACGGGTCCAAGCTCATGTCCAGCGACGAGATAGAGAACATCCTGCGCATCCAGGAGAAGTTCCTGACCTCTGGGGTTCCCTACAATGAAGACTACTACTACCTGGTATGTTCCACTTTCCAGTAGGCTCGCACTCTTGGCAGGACTACCGCCCAAAGAGCCATACTTCAGCACAAGCGCTCGATCGCATCGGTAGGTGCTGTGGAGTGTTGTGTGTTAGGTACTCTCATCAGACAAGAATAATTGCGATGTCAAAGATAGTCTGGCACCGTAAAAGGTATCTGCCAGTTCAAGCTGAGGTACCACCGTAGCTTTGTGCCATGGACCTGGCAGGTCCTTGTTATCAACTGGGGCGACATTTGGCCTACTGGGTGTGGTAGTGTGCGCCTGCAAATAGACGCATGAACCCAGCTGCAGACCTGATGCCTTCCTGATGGATAATGGAGATCTGCCGAAAGCCATGCCTGTAACACCTGCCTATGAGCAGCATTGCTGATGGGGCTGCACTGGCATGCAGGCATGCAAGCACAAGCACAAGAAGCTACACGAGCACGCCCTGCACTTCTTTGCGCCGGAGGTCCTGCGGGATGCAGCCCCAGCAAGCAGGCCGGCCACGGAGGACGCCGCCTATGCTAAGCTGGAAGGCTTGGGCAAGATACCCTTCTCCAACATCAGGCGGCCACGGCCCCTCATGGACCTCATGGACAAGCAGCCAGCAGAGCCCAGCGAGGTGTGCAGTGTCTCATCACATCCCTGAGCATCGCTAGGCTTGGAAGTCACATCACCAGGCCGCATGGTGGTATACATTCCCTCTTACATGCGGTGACAATGTCATCATCAGCCGGGGCGCTTGCAGCGCTTTCCAGGCATGCGCTTATGCGCGTCTTTGCTTAGATCGCTCAGACGAAGGCAAAGGGACGGGGTATTCTGCATGCGCCATTGTAGCGCATGCAGATACATCGACCTGAAGAGCTAGCATTTGATCACACGGCTTCCGATGATAAAATCAGGACTTGCGCAGGACATACGTACTGAACTTTCTATTTCTTACCCGACAGGAGGCAACGCCAGAGCCAGAGGACAAGGAGGGCAGGCGGCGGCTGGAGGACGAGCCTCTTTTGGCTGCGCGCATTGTGGTGGAGGAGTGCCTGAATGTGGTCCTTGACCTGGACGACATCGACCGCCTCTGGGTCAATGCTCCGGGGCCCCGCATCGACAAGGCCGACCTGCAGAAGCGCCGCAGCAACCTGCTGGAGGTGCACTGCTGTCCTCTCACATGCTGCCTGCTCAATCATCAGGAGGATGTACATCCGACACATCTCCATTCTCTGCACAGTCCTGCATGTGCATTCCTACGACCCCCTGTGACAGCCACGTTCAGGAGGTGACTTATGCATGCGGCAATATGCGGCTTACACGTGACCTGACACCCCAGAAGAGTGGGAGGATGTTCGAGCCCAGGTGCCAAAGGGGAGAAATTCTTTGCCTTGGCAAAGGGAGATGTGCCTTTGCCCTGATCCTCAGCAGCGGGCACTCCAGAGCATCTTTGAGATACTAGGGGATGTGCAGCAAGGTGGAGCAGCAGCAGCAATGGGAAGTCTGGGCTCTGAAGCCAGATCCCCGAACCGCAGCAAGCTTGTTCCAGAGTCAGCCTCTGAGCCTCACTCCCGCGTGCAGGTGCTGGGCAGGAACCTGCGGGTGCCGCGCACGCCCCAGGCGCAGAAGGGCGCCGCGGGCGACGGCGTGTTCATGCGCCTGATGGCGCTGCCCAAGGGCCGCGGCATGCTCACGCGCGCCCTCCGTATCCTCTACGCGCCGCCCTCCCTCTTCGAGGCCGTCCCAGGTGCTTAGCTGCCACGCATACCACTTCAAGCTGCTCCTGTAGCGGTGACGTGTCTTGGCTGCAGACCTACCTGAGGACTGGCTGAACGTGTTGCTCTTCTGGAATGTCCTGGCGACAGGCTTAGCCTGAGACAGCTGCCTGCAGGGGACTGAGCACATCATCAGGCAGGCTCTTGCCATTTTGATGCCACCGCACGTCTGAAGTGCACTGAGGCAGCAGAATGCAGGCTACCCGAGATGAGGGTCAGTGGTTCTATTGCAGGGGCTCCCAGCTCGGAGGAGGCGCCCCTGCACATTTCCTGGGCGCTGCTGCGCAACGTGCGCACGCTCTACGGCTGCGCCTCCCAGGTCGGCCAGAAGGGCGCCCAGCGCGGCGGCTCTGGCGAGGACGTCGCCCTGCAGGCTGCTGAGCGGGACATTGAAGTGACCTCCGCGCTGGCCGGCTCCGCAGTGGAGGTGCGCTCGGATGCCCATCAAAACGCGCCACGTCATGCTGCATATCACATTCCTCGTCATGGCAGGAATGGTGCAGGAAACAGCTCTCACAGGCTGTGTTGGAGCGCTCTTGGTGCACTGTAGAGCCTGTGTGAGATACACACCCAAAAGCAGCCACAAAGCGTGCTCAAGCTGCCTCATCTCTGCAGCGTCAGCAGCATTGACAAGTCGTTGCGATCCTCTCATGCTCACTCGCCTAGACACCCTGGCTGAAGTAGTGTGCATGGAGGCCCTGGTGCTTGAGGACCTGCAGCTGCCGGCAGACTGCATTGAGTGCATTCCTGACAGCATCTCTACATATACATGCATCATCAACACTGACACCTTAGTATGGCTGCTGCAGCTGCTGAGCCGCCTGGACAGCCCAGCGGCAGTGAACCAGTGCGTGGAGGCGCTGGTGCACGGGGACCTGCAGCTGCCGTCAGACGGCACCTACAGCATCTCGGACGCGCTGCTGCCGCTGTACATCCCCGGGGAGGCCACTAGCGCGCGCCGCCTCTGGCTCGCTGACATCTTTGTCGCCCTGCTGCAGCGCGCACAGGTGTGCATCCCGCAGGGTATCTTGATGATGGAAAGGCGCCCTGCAAACTGTAAAGGAGGACAACACAGCATGTGGCCTCGAGGACAATTCCGCTGCCTTCCTGCCGTGCACACAAGTGCGAAGCACATTTTACACACTAGATGAGCCATTGAACATCAGAATGTTGGTGACGAGCACCGATGCCAGAGGAGTGCGCTATGAGGGTCTCAGTTGCGAAGCACCACCTTCTGGAACCTTGACATGTATCATAGCAACGGGTGGGGCCGTCTGAAGACGCTTTGATATCCCTTGTCCTAGGCAGGGGATTTCACGCATTCTTCAATATGGCTGGCCGATTGCTTTGACACACGTTCATGCTGAGATTTCTGTTGGCCAGAAGCGGAACCTTGTCATGGTGCAAGGCTGCTACTCCCAGGTCAGGAAGAGGATGCATCTGTGAGGTGGCAAGGTTTCCAAGAATCTGTTGCTGAAAGGTGTGTGTGCAGGAGCTTGGGCTGTCCAGTTACTCCTCGGAGAGCAGAGACGCCGCCTCCAAGGCCTCCAGCGACGGGCAGCAGTACCACGCGCTGTTCAACACCTTCTACAAGCTGATCTATGAGCACATTGCCTCCCTGGTCGAGGTAGGGTCTCAGCAGCCCTGCAGCTGGTGCCTTGTACTTGCAGGAGCCCCTGTCACGAGTGGATGATGTGCCACCTGA
This sequence comes from Coccomyxa sp. LA000219, assembly GCA_000812005.1. Lineage (NCBI taxonomy): Eukaryota > Viridiplantae > Chlorophyta > Trebouxiophyceae > Coccomyxaceae > Coccomyxa > Coccomyxa sp. LA000219. Next base: position 624,153 of record KN714613.1, on the reverse strand, counting down.
CAGGCCAATAGATGCGCTGTCTGGCCGCATGAGGTTGTAAATGCATCCGGGTCATGTCTTGACAAACCCTGCAGTGCCATGAGGAGTCGGTGCTGAGGTGCACGTTGCTGCGGCAGGTGTACAACATGGCGACGGGAGCAGGGATGACAGAGGCAGCAGACTACGCCAAGTCTATAGCCCCGGTCAACCTGATCAGGGCGCTCATGCCCCACACAAGTGACACACAGCGGGCCGAGCTCCTCAGCAGCCTCAACCAGATCCAGTGACTTGTCAGCGCCGGTTTAGCGCTGGCACAGTGCACCAGCACATGTGCTGAGTTGAGACGTTAGGGGTATACAGGAGCAAAATTTGGAGTATGCAACCTGCTTCTCAAGGAATGAGCTTCCGTACAGATCTGGACGCCCAGCTAAATCAACCAAGGTGATGCTGAGCTCCAGCAGTACAGGCTGTTATATCATGTGCCAGATATGAAGGCAAAGACAAGCACATATGCACCACGAAGGTGCGCAGTAGACATCTTGCCCTCAAAGCCTCATATCACCTGCTGGTGTTTATCAGACAAAGTCATTACAGGACAAGACTACTGGTGCCTTACAGTCCAACGGCAGCCTTTACCCTCACACGCAGCTTGGTTCAGACCTGGGCGAGCCCAAATGGCTGGACCTACAAGTGCTCCGCCATTAGGAAGAGGGTACCTGTGCAGAGGCTGTCTTTTATCAAGCCTCTGCACATCAACTCACCTGCTACTTCTCCCGGCAGCTGGTGCGGCCAACAAGACAAGGTGTGACTGCTGATCATTCAATGAGCAGAGCCTAAGAGGTGCAGCAACGCCTGTGAGACACCCGCATTGCAAGCCGTGCAGAGAGTAGTTTTGCACGGGCACCTTACTGAGCTGAATGGCAATTCTGCGAGCAGCAAGACATTGCAGGATGCTATCGAGCTACGGCTTGACCTCTAGCTAGCTGGACGAGCTGTGGGAGCCTGAGCCTCCATTTTTGAGTGGGGCAAGGGTGCACCATGGAGCTGTCTACCCGGTATGCACATCCAAGTATGCAAGGAGGGAAGAAGAAGCTCTCTGCCTGCCAGCTGCACACGTCGAGCACAAGGGATGTGACAGCACATGCCTACATTATCCTCCAATGAATGTGGCTCGTGAAATTAATGGGGTGTGCCTAGCATAGGCACATGCGGATCGCCTTGTTTTCCTGATAGGCAGAGGCAGGTGCAACCGGTCTCTTGCTATCTGAGAACCAATATATTTTAGCAACTCTATGTGAGGCACCATATATAGGGGGATCAGGTAGTCGGTCAAAACCTTGATTCTGTAGGCCATCCACGTAATGCAGACGTCTTCAAGCCACCTCGCTGGTTGACAAAGATGATGGACAACAGAGTGGAATCAGGCCGGGTTACGCATACCGCAATCTGCAGTCAGGGAGAGTCTGATCATGATGAGGATTTGTTGTCACGGAGGAGTTGTTCTGCTTGGAGAATCAGGCGGATAATGCTTGTAGAATGTGTCCTCTGGGGCCTCGATAGCTCTGGGCAGTGTAAGGTCACATCAGCATCTTCATGCACGTGTTGGCAGCCATCTACTAGACATTGTCATTGCCATGTTGCTATTCTCCATTTGGAAAACTCCATATCCAGCCATGTATCTTCTGTATACCCATGGTGTGCGCATTGCAACTTGAAGTTGCACAGCTGAGCTGCTTTTCTGTCTTTGCGATGAATATGGCTCTGACATCTGGCCACAGCTGCATCTGAGCCCTCACGAGAGAAGGCTCCTATCCTTGAAATGCAGCCTCTTGCACATGGAGTCAAAGAGCTGTGTCTGCTCAGCTGCGGTCCCCCTGCTTGGCTGTGGGGTGCTGAGCATCATTATGATGTCTCCATTTGAGCCTTGCAGTCGTATCACTGCAAGTATTACCTGTGGGGTTACAGCTGTGCTCAAGGCCATGGCATCTGACCGCGCCCACACATCAAGCTGAGTGACATGATACAGATGTGCTGACACACCCACACAGAGGGTGGTAGATACAGTGTATACAACCCCTTGCAAAAGCAAGAGCAAACGTCAGTGTGCACAGGTGGGTGGATGGCTGGTGGCTCACATGTACATCATGCTTGACCCCACTGTCTTTGTCTGTTACTGTGTGGGTTCCGGATACCATCTCAAAGACCACCACGTCTGCAAGGCCTGGAACTGCCTCACTACCTGCGCAACGTGTCGCAACTCAGCATCTGTGAGGTTGCGGAGATGAGTGCTACCCAGGAAGGCATAGCGCGGCGCCTTGATAGGGAAGCGCCCCTCTCGGGGCAGGCAGATGCTTGGAGTGGCATTGTCCTTCTGCACTTCTGGCACGGAAGTGCATGCCAGTGACCTGGCATGCACATTTGACGCATGCCAGGTCTTCTGCAGCAGAGAGCCTCACCCAAAGTCTGGGTATGCAGCTCCTTGACGCATGCTCCAGACACCTGTGCAAGGTCTTGGAAGCAGAATGCTGCGATGCTTTCTCCTGCTGGAGGGTTCACTGGCTCCTGCACTATGGCAGCAGTGCTTTGTGCAAGCATGAGTTCAACGTGGTCAGTATGGTGTTCATGCAGCGCAAATATGCCTGTGCTTGCTTATGTGGTTCTTGCTGTTCCACTTTGATGGTACACTCACCACAATCTCGATGACTAGAGCCTGCCCAGAGTCTGAAACCATATACACCTGCAAACATGAATTTGCTTACCTAAGCTAGCTGCTTTGCTGACATTCTGATACAGATATGTGGCGTGCAGTACTGCAAAGAAGTCACAAAATACAACACATTTTACTGTGCATTGAATGCTGAGCCAGCAGAGGACATGTATAAACTCGCCTCCTGGTTGTCGGGCACTGGTCTGATGTCTGACATATCATTCATCACTTTCGGCACGGCAATCTCTGCCGCTCCACCCCATAGCTGCACCAGTTTTAGTGAACTCCCCATCCCCTCGCTGCCCCTCATGGTCTTATTCGGCTGTCCTTATCACCATGATGGTCAATGAATGCCTCTGTTACGAATGTTGATGAAGATATAGAAGGGAAGGCAACAGGCTGGCGGCTTTCTACCACCTATGCTTCGCATTCACGAGCTCACCGTCAGGCGCCTTTCCTCGCGATACAATGTGTCAACACCATCTAAGAAGTAAAAGTTTTACAACTTATGGCTATCAAGTATAAGCTCTGGACTTGGCGTGCAGACTTTAGCTCCTCTCTTCCTCCTCACACAGGCCATAGTAAGAGGAAGCTACGGGAAGCTGCAGATCCCTGACACTTGGGCAGTTCTGCAAATGCAATGCTGCAGAGCCAACGCTTGATCTATGAAGCCATGAGGATGAACGCAGTGTGCAAACATTCTTTTACCGCTCGAGGAGGGGCTGAGAGGTGCCAAGTGACCCCAGCTTCCAAGGATATTGGACGTCTTGTTCAACCTACCAAACGGCTTTCCTCCAAGCTGAAGGCGGCAAAGCTAGAATATCAAAATACTGCATCTGGCCTCACCATGTCTGGCCAATCTATGGCAGGTCTCACTGACGAGCAGGTGCAGCGCTTCCAACGAGATGGTGAGCGATCGCCAAGTCGGAACACAGGACCTCAGCCAATAACTCTGGAATTACTTCAACTCAAGCTTGCTCGCAGTCGTGACTCTGAGAGTTACCAGTGACCATGACCCCTCTTAGCTGAAGTCTGTGGAGCTATGCCCAGGGTATCTTGTGCTGGAAAGCTTTGCGTCTCCTGAGGAGGTGCAAAGGCTACGCAGCAGAGCAGACGAGCTTGTAGACAGCTTCAGTCCGGAGTCTGTGTCTGTGTTCTCCACCAAGTCTCAGGTAACACGACAAAGTGCCTTAACCCTTCCTATCTCGCACAGTCATGCTTGTGAAGCACCACTTGCACCCTCAATTGAGAGCAAAGCAAGCTCTCCTCCAGCTTACGTGAGCCCATGAACTAAGCTGTCTTTCCACATGCAGACAAAGAACACAGACCAGTATTTCCTGGAAAGTGCCAATAACGTGAGCTTCTTTTTCGAGGAGGATGCATTCGCAGAGGATGGCTCCCTACGCCAAGCAAAGGCTCTGTCCATCAACAAGATCGGCCATGGTAGGTCCTCTCTTGCAGCAAAATGCTTGTGTCCTCCAGTCCCTTGCAGGTCGGGTGAGGTGGTATAGCAGGTCTGTGTGTCAAACTCATTCTGGTGGTCATACCCAGTAGACATGCAGGAACAAATATGCCTATGGAAACTAATTCCACGTATGCCTGGGATGGGCTTCAGTGCTAATGAGCAGTTTGGCCATGCAGCGTTGCATGACCTGGACCCAGAGTTCCGCAGCTTCTCAAGGTCAGAGAAGGTTGCAGCCGTCCTGCAGTCCCTCAACATCAGGCGGCCGCTGCCTGTGCAGAGCATGTACATCTTCAAGGTAAGAACCTGCGGTGTCAAGCTTCTCTGCGCGATGCTGCCACATGCCAGGCTACTTTTGCTGGTGGCCACAGCTGCGCACAGCCACATGTACCTCCAGCGATACTAGCCTGGCATCCGATTATGATGAGATGATTGCACACCACCTCACAGGGGAACATCTGCCCGTGCTCAGATAGTGCTCATCATGTCATGCGCATGCCACACGCATGACACTCCCCAGAGCATGACCTTCTGTGCCAAGCTCTGTGATGAAATCATGAAGCGCTCTGTGCAGCAACCCAAGATAGGAGGTGAGGTGAGGCCGCACCAGGACAGCACCTTTCTGCGCACAGACCCGCCCTCAGTGGTTGGGCTGTGGTGGGCGCTAGAGGATGCCACCAAGCAGAATGGCTGCCTCTGGGCCCTGCCCGGTGCCCATGCCCAAGGCGTTGCCCGGCACTTCATCCGCAAGTAGGGCACATGCAGACCCGTCCCTTCACCGCCAGAAAGAGTGCACAAACCAAACCTGCTTATGCAGATCCAATGCATGCTATGTGTTGTGGGGCGAGAAACATGCCTGTTGTTATCAGTGCTCAGCTAGCAGAAGTCCTGAGCCTGCCCCTCTCAACACTATGCAGATCGTGCGCGACTTAGTCCAGGCGATATGCACAGAACTGAAGATGCCATGCCCCAGTCAACTGCCATTTGACATACAGCAGTCATGTTGAAGGGGACACAATATGCGTGTGTTGCTTTCGCCAATGCTGCTTCAATGGCATCAGGACATGCGCTGATGGCATATGGACGTGCGCTGCAGGGAGGATGACACCGTAACATTTGACAAGGACCTGCCAGAGTACAAGACAGAGGACTTTGTGCCCCTGGAGGTGCCGAGCGGATCGCTGGTGCTGCTGCATGGTGCCAATGTGCACTTCAGCTACAGCAACACCTCTCCGCAGAGCCGCCACGCCTACAGCATGCATGTCATAGAGGGCGCCCCAGGCACAAACTATCTACCAGACAACTGGTAAGTTCTTCTACAGAGATGCGCCATCTCTCTGGCCGTGTGGATGGCATCCCAGCCAAGAGAGCCACATCATGTGAATGGCTTGGAGCTGTATGTCTGAATGACATCAGTCATGACGCAGAGCACGTCTCACGGGATGACGGCATGACGTGTTTTGCATCTTTCAGCTGAGCTGCATAGATTTGCCTGGCCTTGGTGGAAGCAGGGCACGAACACAGGTGATGCCAGAACTGCAGCCGGTCGTGAGCATATGCTTCTCTTGCAGGTTGCAGCGGCGAGCAGACCTCCCTTTTGAGCCACTGGCCATCCCTCAAGCAGCATGACTTGGCGACCCTGTAAAAAAGGGCTCCCGGAGATTGACTCTCTAGCAGCTTGATGCCCTGTGGGAGCTTCGGGCCCGAGCACAATGTATGTTGTGGCCAATTATAATATTGAGATGCTCTTTGGAATTCCCTTGTCATGCCGCTGCTTCTCAGCAGAGGGGCAATGAGCTTTATCGAAGCACGAGCTTGTAGATTGTTAGTCCTATGCATGTACACTATGAACCATGGCGCTGCTTTGTGAGGATAGCCTGGTCAGATCAGGTGATGCACCTCACTAGTACTTGCAGTCCTTGTGTGGGCAACCTTAGCCTTAAGCCATTGGTTCAAGGTATTGGGTCCGATGACGACAGGAGAAGTTGCAACCCCTCGCTTATAACACTGCTTTGATTGTGCAGCTTGTACCATTGGCCGATGTAAAGCATATGGTGAATTATAAAGTCAAGAACTTCCGGCAATGTCGGGCATCTAAATTTAGCACAATCAGCTGGGCAAGCGTCGAGCCGACAGCAGCCCCGTCGCTATCCTGAGCTTGCGGATGCAAATACAGACATCTCACACTACAGATACCTGAACTGACACATTCTTCCAGTATGAGTCCTGCACTGCGCAGTCGGACGGCTCCACATGTTGTGAAAGAGTTTCCGGTAGTCATCGTGGGTGGCGGCGTATGCGGGTTGCTCGCGGCTGATCGCTGCTTGAGAGAAGGCATCACGTTCCTATTGTTTGAAAGGGGTGAAGACTATGGGGGCAACTGGTGTGTGAGAGCCAACTCATACAGCCACCTCCAGGCAAGTCGATGGTACCTTGGACTACAAGCTCGCTGCAGATGACTTCGGGCTCTGCTTTTGAGTAAAAACGAGAAGCCGGTATCTCTAGCGGGTCGATACAACAATCGCTGTTATGTACAGGCGCACGCAGCCTTGTATCAATGGGACAAGCACTTTCCTTTAGACAAGAGCCCGTTCAAGAAAGTCTCCGCACCCAAGGTGCTACACACCATCAGAGACTTTGCTGATAAGCAAGGCATCAGAAGCCACACAAGATTTGGCACTGAAGTTACCACCGTCACCAGGAAGAGTAGTAGAAGGTATCACCTGCAGCTCGCCTCCGAAAGTGACCTATCATTCCTGGAGGTCAAACGTGTACACTCTAACATGTTGATGTAGTGCAGCTTCATTGTGTCATACACGAATCTGAAGTCTGGGGAGACTGATACTGTTGCTGCTTCATCCCTCTTTGTGGCAACAGGCATTCTGGGTGGGTACTTTCAGACGTCATTATTGTCTGCGAGAGAGGGGATCTCTCTTCAAAATGGCCGCATTTGTCTTGCGCAGTGCAGCCAAGTCATCAGTCTGTGCCGTTGTAGAGAGACGCATGTGTATCCCAGCATTATGGCTGCATCATTGATGCTGCAATCCCTGTTCGGCGCTACTCAAACAGATGCGTAGTCATGTGCAATCTGAGGGTGAGGTGTGCATGCAGGGCAGCAGGTGCCTTTGCCGGGCCGTGACATCCCCAGCGTCAAGGCATTCAAGGGGACCGTCACATTTGCAGGCCGCCACCAGGGCACTGAGTGCAGCCTTGTAGCCCCTGAGAACGCCACTGGCAAGGTACCTGTCTCCCCTACATATGGTTGATTGGGGTTGCCAAGTTTATCAATGCCTGCTTGCATAAGATGAACCCGTCCTTTGAGGGTCAAACATCTGATCAGCCTGGTGTGGCTGGAAGAGATGTAATCTGATCTGATCTACATACAGGAGCGTCAGCACTGATGGCAATGTCATGTTCATACTGCGCTCCATAGTGGAGGGAATCTGGGATTTTCGAATACTGTGGATAGCTCTGAACGTTGTCGCAAGGAATGCGGATGTGCAGGATGTTGTCATTCTGGGGACGGGAGCATTTGCTCTGGAGGCCATGGAGGCTGCCAACAGAGCGGGCGCAAACTCCATAACGCTCATCACCAGGCCTCGAGACAGGTACCCGTCCACTGTTGATGCACAAAAAGGATGCATGGCATCACACAGTCAATGTGCTGTGGGCCAGCCATGAAGTCTTAGGCTGGGTCCTAACAACACTTGGTCCAATGACAGCCAAATCCTGGATCCAGCCTGTCCCAGGATCTCACCTTGGTCCAGGCGCCATGCAGGTGGATCATACCGTACTCGGAGCAGTTCAAGTTTGTGGCGCTGGCGACTGGGCCGCTGACGCCGCGCTGGCTGGCCTGCTGGCTGGTCAACTCCTGGATGGCCGCCCTCTACAGGCGCTGCGGCATCGCCCACATGGCGCCGGTCTATGGCAGCAACCACAGATTCACCGGGCAGTGTAATGACGCCTTCTTTCAGCTGGCCAAGCAGGTGACACCTGCCACTCTTCTTCATGACAATTTGATAGCAGAGAGAGTTGCTCCCATGGTCCGATAACCTTCTATGGGGCTCCAGCCCATGAAATAATGATAATGCCCAGTAATGTCATCATGCCAGCCCTCAGCATGCTGACATTTGTCTGTTGTAAGTGAACACTCTGAGAGGGCCCCATAAGCAATATTCTGATCCACGTGCAGGATAAAGTGCAGTATGTGGTGGATAAGGTTGAGCAGGTCAGAGAGACGTCTCTTGTGCTGGAAAGTGGGGCCACACTGCCCTGTGACGTGCTTGTGAATGCCCGTGAGCCCCTCTTACAGCCGGTCCGCATGCCCTTTGGATGTCTCCTTGACGGGCGGGAATTCACTGACTCGATGACTACCGCGGTGCTGACATGTCCATCATGTGAATGCAGAGGGCTGCGAAGTGATGTACCAGCCGCCATACCTTGCAGATTTGGGCCTTGGTAAGCAGTTTCAGCATTGTCATTGGATTGCCCAGCCCGCTGCAACTGTCTACAACCCTTTCAGTAGACATCACTTTAAAGTCAGCAGCCCAGGTTCAGCCAAGCCCATTTATTGGGTGACTAAGTCAAGCTTTGACAACATTCCGTGGCCATGCAGACTTCAGGAAGGACTTGCACAACTTTGCCTTTCTGGGGAGGAGCCCGCGCATCGGGACGGCCAGCGACTGGGTCTGGTACAATGTGCCCCACGGGCCTCAGAAGCAGGTCGAGAGTTTCTTCCAGGGCCAGCGCTGCATCCGCGAGGGCAGAGAGCAGGTGCTTCCGCACGATAGGTCCCTCGAGCAGACTGACATGCTCACAGACATACGACACAGCTGACATCCTTTGGTGTCAGTCCAGTCTATGTCAGTGTGCGTGATCAGAAGGGTAGCATTAGGGAATGGTATCTCGAGTGGGCAAAACGGAGGACCAGCTCATAGAGCTCACAGTAGGATAGGAATACAGGGCCGGCAAGTGATGTGGTGCTGGCAGCTGACTGATGTGCATGGCGCAGGAGTTTGTGAATGCACTGCAGCCAACACCCTTTGACGGCTGCAAGGGAGAGAGCCTTGTGCTGTCACAGCCATCTGGCTTTCAGGTGCTTTACTTCTCACGAGCTGATCTCCAGTGCAACATGCACTTCCGAAACAGATCGATGGAGGTGTAGTAAAGTCATCTCATCTCATAGTCTGATCAGAGGTGACGGACGTATTGCGCTTGACATGATTGACCATGTGGTGATGTCACAAGCCTCTTGATATGCCATGACCGTTTTCACAGATTGCAATGATGCGCATGCAGGCTAGAAAAGCGGCCTACAGGCGCACTATGCTGGCAGGGCGTGTCTGGTGGGACAGAGCATGGACGCTGGTCAGAGTGGAGTCGTCAGAGATGGGGACCTGGCTGCTCTGCGTCCTCATGTACTTTGCAGAAGCCGTTGCTTTAGGCGGCTGGCTTCACTCCACAAGACAACCGAACATTGTCAAGCAGAAGTAAGTGTGTTCAGAGGTACAGACAATAGTGATTGATATCGTCTACCAGGCGAAGAGTGCTCGAGGTGTCTAGAGCTTCCTTACTCAGTATAGCATGGTGACATACCACTGGACACAGAATGTTGGTTGGCTGGGTCCTGTTTGAGGAACAGTACTGTGGACCTTTGTAGCAGACAAACATGCTCGCAACAATCGCAAGCAGGCTATGACCTCTAGCTTCAGTGCTAAGTCCTTCTGAATGCAGTAAGCAGAATGTCAATGGTTGTTCTGAAGCCAGCTTCCATGGTTAGCTGATCAGTGATGTCTTGCGGCGCACGCCAGAAGAAGGGCGTCATTCCTAACAGGTCAAGGGCATCACGCTGTTTCAGTGTCAGCTCCTGCTTCACTCTCACCGTCTGCCCTTGCTCAAAGCCTGCAGAGAGCACATCCGCAGCAGGAATGCTGTCCTCGGTGAACAGCTTTGGCTCCTTGTAGAGCAAGCGCTTGAGCTCTATCAGGTGCTGTTCTCCGGGGTACCCCACCACAAGTATGCCCCGAGGCTGCCTGAGCACCCTGGCGAACTCCTGGGCTGCCACTGGTGCAAAGACACTTATGACAGCGTCAAACACCTGCGCAACATCTGCAAATAGTCAAGATAGTGCATCAGAGGTGCAGGATGTGCACCACTCTGTGTTGTTGGATGGAGTAGCATGGTGGAGAAAATCCCAAGACAGGGCAGGCTGGAGGGCTGCCATAGACTGTCTGCTGCAAAGCACCCGATCTACGGATCGGAAAGCATGTAATGAATGAATGAGTGAACTTGTTTCGCAGATCGCTGATCACAGTGTGGGCCTTCTGTTAGTGTTGTGACACTGCTGCAGCTTGCAACAGGAGGTGTGACTTGCCTGAGCATCAAAAGGCAGAACATAAGAGCTGGCCACAGCAAAGGATGCCTCTCTGTGGCGCTTGGCAGCCATGCGGATGGCTGTCTTGGAGACGTCTACCCCAAAGGCCTCGCAGTTCTTGCCAGCCCCCTGCAACGTGTCTCTGACACGTCCCAGGTACATGCCCTCGCCACAACCGGCATCTAGGATTGCCACCTGCTTTGCAAGCAAGCCGTCTTGGACACGTCACGGGTGCAACTTCAACATAGATGCATGGTGCAAGTTCAACATAGATGCATGCTGGATGGCTGTATGGCAGTATGCCAGGGCTGTTGTTCACAGCTTTGCTGTCCCATGCTCATCCCTTGCTGTCAAGATGGCCTCGTCGCAGATGAAGAGCCCACCTGAGTGCAGCCGGCCAAGGCATCCACTACTATCCTACCTATCTGATCTGCAATGATGTTGTAGTGCCCAGCATCAAAGAAACGGCGCCGCGCCTTCACCTGGCACAATGGAAAGGGCCACCACTCAGGGACTACTGCAGCTAGCACAACAGTAGTGCAGGCATGCATCATCAGCAGTATACACAAGCTCCAAATCCTCGGCATTATTGAACAATGGCCAGCAAGGCCGCCCAAGGTGCTCACCATCTCAGGAGAGTCGCCTGCAGCGTTAATTGCCACCTTGCGCCCGGAGGGACGGAGGTGCACGTGACCTTCCTTTGCACGAAGGACAGTATGGCCAGCATCACAGATAAGGGTACCCTGGTCGCTTTCTCGCAATGGCTGGGAACATGTGGGGCACCGATATGCTATGCGAGCACTGCTGCAAGTAATCTGTTGTTCTCTTATGCACTGCCACTTCAGTAAAGAGCGGGATGACTTTGCCCCTCTGGGCACTAATTTGGCAGAGGCATCTAACAAGCTGACAACTGGGCTGCTCGCCGTTTTGTGGGGCAGGTGCGGTCCAGATACTCTCTGGACATACGTCCGCGCATCTAATATCATGCGTTCGCTATATTGACTCAGGGGGCCCCATCACATTGCTCAAATGGCACTGCTTGGGGCTTTCTCGGCAGCAAGTTGCTGCATGCCTTCGCTGCGTTTATTGAATCCCCAATTGAATAGTTCAATACAAGCGCATGTGTTATGTGCACAGCGTGAGGTGGTTAGAGCTTGTGGAGGCTACTAGCTCCTGGTCAGAATAGCACTCTCGAGCCATTCCTCCGAGAGCTTTCGCAGAACCATTGACCAGATGACTCACCGTGTACTGCCTCCGACTACCTTCGCATATACATATGCGCCATTGAATGCACCTTTGTAAGCATATGCATCACGGAAGAAATCACCTTGCTGCTGTCGTCATCGGAGCTTACAGAGACTAGGCAGCAAAGTTGCTGCCCTCCGACATGACATTCACGATCTGCATAACGTCATGTCGCTAGGCGCAAGATCTGGACGTGTATTCAGCAGTCAAACCGTCAAAGAAGGTATATAACCTGATCAAGGATGTCTGCAGAGTGCAGCGTGCGTGATTGACCCGAATGACCCCATTTGACCATGTCCTTGCTGAATGTATGCCCTTCCTTTGCTCATGCAGATACGTCCCGATCATTGGAGAGACCTGTAAGGATTCGAACTTCCAGCATGAGTAGGACATTCCACACCTTAGAAAACGCCAAGCTGCCAGACTGGTTGCCTCCCTGGCTGAAGGTGTGCGCGACATATTTCTGCTATATGCAATGCTGAAAGCGTCTGCCCTCAAGCTGTCGAGATGTCACGAACGGCTTTGTCACTTCTGCAGCGCCCCAGCAAGCAATACGCCCTTGGCCTCTTTCCTACTCCCATCCATCGCTGGAATCCCCCTGGGATACCCGAGGATGTCGAGTTCTGGATCAAGCGGGATGATCTGACCGGCATGCAACTCAGCGGCAACAAGGCAAGAAGCATCTCAAGCTTCAACTTCTGTAACATTCAGACGCACTCTATCCTGCCTGTTGATTTCAATTTTTGCAATCACATGACAGCAGCGCCTTTGTCGGCCTTGCAGGTGAGGAAACTGGAATTCCTGATTGCGGAGGCCATGGCTCAGGGTGCTGACACCCTCATCACAATAGGCGGCATTCAATCCAATCATTGCCGAGCTACTGCTGTTTCGGCCCGGTGCGTCCTATTCCTGGAGAGGCCTGTCACATTACTCTGCAGGCTGATGCGCTGACATGTGGCCAACCCTATCAAGAGGTCATTTTTGGATTAATGTGAGCCAAGTTTCAGGATGTTGTCACCTTGCCTGCAGGTATGCTGGCTTGGAGTGCCATCTCATCTTGAGGAATAGTCGCCAGGCTGCCGAGAACGACCCAGGCATGGTGGGAAACCTATTGATTGACCGGATGACTGGAGCACACATCCACCAGGTACAACGTACTGCATCACTCCTTCCCGACTTACAAGTACTTCTTGATGCGGATAGATGCTGTACGCCTCTCGCGGCCTGAAGCACAGCTGTGCTACAGTCATTTCTTGTATAAGAGCTCAGTGTATCCTGATGACGAGCAAATTGCAATAAGCTGACAACAAATGCCTGTGCAATGCGCAGGTGACCAAAGAGGAGTATGCAAAGGTGGGCGGTAAGAAGCTGGGCGAGCAGCTGGAGCAGCAGCTGAAGGCGCAGGGCCGGAAGCCCTACGTCATCCCTGTTGGCGGCTCAGACGCCATCGGCACCTTTGGCTACCTGGCTGCCACCCAGGAGATCCTCGACCAGGCAGGCAAAGAAGCCTTCACTGACATCATCAATGTGAGCCCCTTCCTCAATGCTACTCTGCTCACCCTCAGGTGCAAGCTGACAGTCTTTGTCCAAAAGGATAGCACTTCACTGACATCACAAACATGAACTTCTTCCTCAATGCTACTCTACACAGCCTCAGGGTGCAGGCCGATCCCGGTTGTTCAAAACACAGCACAACTCCATTGCGGACAGCTTCTGCTGAGGGGACATGTGTCGGGCTTCGGTTGGCTTGTTACATGTGCAGATACATCAGTGTCGCGGCATGCATGGGTCTCTCAATGACTGATCAAGCATGTGTCTCATACACTATATGTGATATGCGCAGGCATGCGGGAGCGGGGGTACAACAGCTGGCCTGGCACTTGGGAATGCACTGAGCGGCATGGGAGCCACCATTCATGCGTACGGCGTCTGCGATGATGAGGACTACTTCTACGACTTCATTGATGGCATCTACAAGGAGCTTGGGGCGACGCCAGACAGAATAGGTCAGACCAAGCCATCACCCCTCTCCTGTCTCTAGACTGTGCATCCATTACTTTGCCATTCTAGGGCCTTGAGTGCGGGAGTGACCACACGAAGGATATATATAACATCCATCTGGCTGTCTACGCTCCATGGGACATTGCAACAGGAGCAGTGCTGATAGGTCATAGCATCACTGCAAGGCCGATCTGATGTAGTTTGCCCCAGACGCCATGTCATGGTTGACTGATCAGATGTGCTGAGTGAGCAGGGAAGGAGGCCAGAGGAATGCTGGTAGCCCACCAGGCCAAGGGAGCAGGCTATGCCATCAGCAAGCCTGAAGAGCTGCAGACAGTCATTGTTGTGGCACAGACCACAGGTGACTTCATAGCGGCCCTGCTTCGCCCACCGCAGATCTTGTTCAGGATGCGCATTCATCACAGATGTAGTGAAGGAGTCTTGCTTGGTTTGTTGGTTCCACAGCAGGCATAGACACCAAAGCACTCTGTGGCTGTAGGCAGGGTGACAAATTCTCTCCTGAGTGCAGGTATCATATTCGACTCCACCTACAGTGGGAAGGCATTCCACGCGCTGTGTGAGGACATCAAGGCAGATCCTGGCTACTGGAAGGGTCGCAAGGTGAGCCACTGGAGCTATTCCTAAAGAGATCAACTGCCCCTTCCCATTCCTGTAATCCCTCAACTCTGCTAGTATTGCAGCGTTCATTATGGCCCTTTTGGTCTAGCTTGTGAGATACTATTCCCCTGTGCAGGTACTGTATATCCACACCGGGGGCCTGTTCGGCTTGTATTCAGAAGCCAGTGAGCTCCAGAAGCAGCTGGAGGTGAGGGAGAAGACACATCGTCTGGTTGTCGCAGCAGAGTGAGGGTACTTAAGTATACCTGCGCGAAAGCTTGCCTGCATGGGATGGCATCTGCGAGTGTCAGCTTCTGTTGCTGGTAGGCAGTCCTTCTCAAGAAGTGCCCACCAAAGAAGTGTTTGAGAGAGGAAACCTGAAGTATTATCAGTGGTGATCTCTTATATAACTCATATATGACATAAACTTTCTGGCTGGGACGGCTATAGTGTGGCATCCCTCACTATTGGATATTGGCAACAGTTGAACATTTTCTTCCACTGTAAAAGGTTGAAAGGGGAGCATTCCGCAGCTCAGCACTATTGCCTTGTCTACCTAGCTAGCTGCCTGCGTGTATCTACGGCATACAAATGGGGCAGAGCCACAAAGGGCACCCACCACAATGTCAGTTCACGCTTGCCCTATATCGGCAGCCCTTGCATATAAAAGCATCCAGCTGGCTACAATCCTGTACCAAGCGCCCCAACTGACATTCAGAGATTACACCACGTCTTTTCCAGGCAGTGACTAGACTGTATCCCCCTACCATTGCCACAACACATATACATATATACAGGGACGACTCAGACAGTCTCCTGCACCCGCGTAGGCTGCAGTGGCAGCACTGGCGCGTGCGTGGCTCCCCTCCCAATCCAGCGAATGAAGCGCGTGCAGGAGACCATGGGCACATGTGACACCTTGGCCTGCACATGAGTCAGTTCCTGCTCAGAAGGCCTTAAACTTCACAGCATCCACAACCAATCAGCCTGCAGTGCTCACACACCAGAGCTTAGTCGTGCGTGCTGGCTACAAGGTTGGCATCGCTCTTAACAGGTCCGCCAGCAGAGTGCAGAGATTGCGCAACTCCCCGGCATAGAGACAGGAAAGTTGAGCAGGACGAGAACAGCGAAGGTAGGAGGAGAGAACGGAGAAGGCAGGATGATGTACCTGTTGCTCTCTCTGGTAGATGAGAGCCCAGTCTGGCCCGGGGTTCCCTACCAGCCAGAACTGGAGGCAATTTGCCAGCATGCCGCGGTCAAAGTAGTTCCAAAACTGCCTGTCTGCCGTCTGCAGATAGGGGTACTTCTTGCCCACGATGGACTCGTTGACCGTCAAATTTGCGGACACGCAAAACGCTGCCCGCAGCAGTATGAACAGCGAGCCTACTGTCATGGGAAGCTGCGCAGCAATAGAGAGTTCATTAAATGACAAGGCCTGCAGTCTCTTTTGCTTCCAAAGTGGCACAGCATTGGCAAGGTTACAGTCAATTCATGTCAGAGCCATCAGCTCAGGTGCAGCTATGCTTATAAGTTGCATGCAGCATGTACAGCTGATGCAGAAGGCACCGGTGTGCACACCATGATTGTTGCAGTGATGACAACCCCAGGATATAGGTACAGGCTGTGCCAGTACGCCTTGAACCCCCACACATCATGCGGCAGGACACCCCACCCCGGTGCAAGCATCCTCTGGCAGAATATGTACACCAGCCTCAGATACAGCACCTGCAGGGAAGACAGACGCCTTCACCCCCAGCAAAGCCTTATAGCACAATCTTTGAGATGCCCCAGGAGGCCATGTGATTTTGGCTGTGACAGGGCCATCCTGGAGTCTCTACACAGTCAGAAGACAAGTAAGTATCAGGTCTGTGGCTTAGCAGGCTGAAGGAGCACCAACCTGAGCGATGTGCATGACTGCAGTCAGGCCTAGGAAGCTGCGGATGTTGCGGGCTCCCACGCAAGTGAAGACCACAGGGCAATGGTGGTCGAATTGCATGACGCACCTGCACGTCGCACTGTGCGCCTAAAGGGAGAAGTTGGGTTCAAGACGCCTTTTTACACTTGCACTTTACATACACACTCTTACTGCCGTGTATCAAACAGAGAGGGTTGGTTGTATGCTCCAAATGCTTTGTCAATCTCAACCCTGAGACTCACAGCCTGTTCGCACCCGTCACACTCCGGGCACACCTGCACTATCAGGGTGCTGCATGGGGCATTTTGCATGCCGTCTGACATATGAAGTACAGAGGTGTACCTGTTGCAGACAACACAGTGCTTGGAGCGCAGAGGCCTGTCTATTCGACAGGTGGAGCATGCGCCCAGGCAGAGCCGTGACTGGCCATCATGCTGATTGAGCCATGCAGGGGGGTCTTCTCCTGGCCTTGGCAAGTAGCCCGGGTCAGTGGCTGCAGTCCTGCCATAGAGCCAGCATTTGTCAGATGGCTCATCAACTCAGTAGCAGAGGCTTCAATTGCTTGAGCACATCCCCGCTGTGCCCCTGTCCATGTATGACATCATATCTTTTACATCTGCTGCTTGCACCAACATGAGCGCATCGAACCACGGCAGACAATGTCCACCACTGTCCACTGCTGCGGACATGGTCCACTTCTGCAGACAATGTAGTGCCAGACATTGTCTGCACACTGAATACAGCCGGGTTGGGAGCTGCAAAAAGAGAAGCAGAGGAGATAGGCACCTGCAGTGGAGCTGCAAAAAGAGAAGCAGAGGACATAGGCACCTGTAGTGGAGGTAGTAGCTGACGAGGACGAGAGTGCACAGCACGACCGTCTGCGGGACGCAGTCTGGCATGAGCGGGGCCACGTACAGCAGGTACCCCACAATGGCGGCCGTCTCCGCAGCCAGCACCACGCAGGCTGTCATGCGGGACGCCACCAGCTGGTTGGAGGGCAGCTTTGCCGCTGCGCAGCCACACACCTTCCTTTGGTGGGATGCCTCAGCCATTGGATGTCCTGATGGGGCAAGGTGACACTGCTGTGATCAGGATCCCAGCACATGAAAATGCTTCCATACATATACATGGTGGCAACCTGCAGCCAGAGGCCATAGGGCATACACAGACCTGTCTGTAGCCTTGTCAACCAGAGAAGGACTCGTTCCTAAACAGAACTTCTGCCACCCCTCTGGGCAATGCATGGACCCTAGACTAAGCAGCACAGAGTGAAGCCTGTAAGCCTGGCAACGTATCAGCAAGGGCTTGCCTCTGCCAATGACAAGCTGTATGCTGAACATGCAAGACGGCACTGCTCTAGTCCGAGGCGCACGGCATAGACTAAGCAGCAGACGGTGAAGGCTGCGAGCCTGGCAAAGTACTGAAAAGGGCTCACCGTTGACAATGACAAGCTTTACGCCGCCCACGTACATGGGGCTGAGCAGCAGGAGAATGAGCCACGGCGGGAAGATGCGTATGTGGCACAGCCAGCCCACAAACGCCGCGTACATGAAGGGGTACAGCGCGTCCCCGTGCCTGAAGTAGGGGTTCTGGCAGCGGCCTATCCTGGCCTGCGGGAAGCTTCCTGGCTGGAAGGGACTGTAGTCAACCTGCACAGCGGCCAAACATACCTTCTGCAAGCCAGCACCAGGATGTGCAGGTAAGTGGGTCACACACCGCTACACAGGCAGCTGTCTCAGGGGTCACAATGTCTTGCTTAGGCAGTGCATTGACTGCAAAACGGCTCCAGTGTGAAGGGAAGCCTACCTGCTGCATGCTTGGCTTGCTGGGTCCAGGAGCCAGTTCCGGGGATGCGCCTGAGCCTGGGGCGTGGTTTCCAGGGCGCTCGCCCATGCAGATCTTGGCGGTGTCGTTGACAGCGTTCTTGACAGGTTGCCAGGTCTTCTCAATCATCTGTCCAGTGGCGTTGCTTGCGCTGCGGCTCATTGGCAGGGCGTCACTATCTTGCCAGTCTGACAGGTGGGAGCTGCCTTCCCCCGAATGAGCGGGTCCATTGTGCACACCATTCACTGCAGAAGGTAAGAGACGTCAGAGCCGCTCATTGATTCCTATTTTGTGGGTGAAACGGGCTTCCACGCTCGAGGCAGGCATCAATGCTATAGAAGGCAGGAGGACTGTCCAGGACGAGGCAGACTTGCCTGGCAATTGCGCCCTAGAGGTCTCAGCGAGGCGGGCCCGATACTCTGATGAAGTTGAGAGTCCTGAAAGCTGCTGGTCTATCTCTTTGTCCACCTTCTGGTCGTCTTTCAGCCGCTGTAAAGCACCCCGCGAGGGAAGAATGAAGTCGTCCTTGTCGTTTTGCGCCATGTTAGATCTCTATCACAGCGTTCAGCACAAAAGGCTGTATACCCCAAGGTCACACCTCGGGGTTATGCCATGACATCCTGACACATGAACTGATAGTGGCCAATTTCCTGCCGGATGATTGCCTCACAGAGTTAGATGTGCTGCACGCAAGAGACAGAGTCCCGCAAAAGGCAATACACCTTTTTGCTTCGCACATGCAACGTGCTCTCCTTTCTTTCCCTTTCTGCGTCAGCTTCAGGGCATGTACTGGACCACCAGCTGCCGATGGGAGAGAAGCTGCGTGCCTGATTTGGCTGCTCAATCGAGGCTCATCCGTTGTTCGGACCTGTAAATCCCCAGCCTAAGCGCTTGCATTGTACCTTCTGCACCATGGCGTCCGCAATGACAAGCCTCAGGGTCAATACCTACCTCGCGGGCAGCTCTGTGAGGCGGCCATGTGCCCGCGCACAGGCCAGGAGACAGCCACTCAGGTCCGATCCTTCGGGCCGAGCTGGCATGTAGCATGCACAGCTTCAATGAAAATAAACACGCCTCTTGTTGCTGCTGTTGGTTTTTTGCCGACCTTTTATGCTGCGCACTGCAGGATGGCTGGTCCTGTGAGGGCGAAGTATGGCAGTGACAGCGAGTTCTTTGACTTGGACGTGAGTAAATCCCCGCTTCCTTGTGTGCAATTCTGGCTCCATCTCCCTTCTGTTCTATCATGCGTACATGTCGGTGACGTGCTGCTGCAACGGATGGCGTTGAGCGCACTGCATCTCTTCGCGGCACTGCAACATGGAGTGGTAGACATGAAGTGGAGTGCTTCTGAGGACTGATACAATGACAGGAATGGTTGCTTCTCCGCAACACAGCGATGTGTTGTGCCTTGCCGATGCAACAGCAGGCTATGTTGCGGGATATGGCTGCCTTGCACAGGGAACCACAGGTAATGGCACAGGGGGGTGAGTTTTGCTTAGGGAGAGCCAGCTGACCTCTGGCATGCGTGCAGGACCTTGAGGACACAACGGGATCATGGGAGCTGTATGGACAGGAGGACGAGAAGAGGTACCCCTCTCTGCAGGCGGAGTTCTTCAACCGCGCAGCTGGCCCTCTGACCCGCCGCGAGTCTATCCTTGCCTTCACCTTTGTTGGTAAGCCCTGCTCGTTACCTCTTGATTGCTGCTAAGGCTTTCTGCCTGTATTCAGCTCAAGAGGCTATGCCCATGGCTGAGGCGTCGCGCCTGAATTGTCTACGCTATGCTTTTACAACTCCCAGTCATCTATGGGCCTGATTGGAGCCGAGAAAATGCCGTGGGAGATATCCTTATACTTAGCGGCAGGCAGGTGGCCCATTGCATTCGTGCAGTGTTAGGGAAGCAGATCAAAGGACCCAAAAACAATGATAACGCTTCAAGGCCTGCTGAACAGTAGTTAGAGCAGGCGGCTGGGAGGAACCTCATGCTGCATCTGGTGCCATTGTTGTCAGATGGTGATGAGTGGTGCCATGGGTGCAGGCGGTGCTGCCTCCATCCTGCTGTGGGGAGCCAAGGGATCCAAGGACGTGGCTCTGCCCATCACAGTAGGCCCCAAGAAGGGTGGCGAGAAGGGCCCCCGTGGAAGGCTCTGAAAATCTCAGCAGAGCAGCTTAACAGCCTAGAAGATTAGTACAACATCTTACAGCGTAGGGGTCCGACGCAAGCAAATGGCAACTCATGGCAAGTGAGAAGAACAAGGCAGCACACTGATGAAGTAAGTGATAGAGCCGCGATTGGCGCAGACCTGAGCAAGCTGCACATCTTACATCTGGGAGCAGCACTGTCATTGAAGCTCACAATTGTAAGCATCAGTGTCAGCGGGACTATCATTGGCACGCTGCTGTTTGGATACAATGCATCTGTCGTGGCAAGACCAGCATCACCCCAACTGCAAGGGATCATTTGGATATCCATCGATGCGCTGTGTATACATGTGGGCCATGAGCTTGGACGAGCCGCATGCTGGACCTACAAGTGATCGAATAGCTGTGTAGTACACACTTACATGTCTCTTTCCAGCCAGTCCATTCACCATCACTGGCCCATCCTGGGGACCCCTACCCCGGCAAAATCGGGGGGGGTCCGGTGCGACTCATGGGGAGAGTTTATGTCTTTGCAGCGTACTACCGAGCACAGACCCATAGAATGCAATCAACAGCTCGCCTGACCAGAGGATGCGCACCGCTGCTGCTCAAGCACACATACTGCTGCATAGTTGCCAGACCTGATCGACACCTGTTTCTCAGTGGTAAGAAAGCACCTGACGACCTCTTCTCACGGCTTCACTCATCCCTCACTCTTTTTATGTGTCTGTTACGTGCAATCATGTTTCATACACCTGTATATTGCTCGATAGCGACATGCACTCATTGCAGCTCTGAACGCTCATAAGAGCCAGCGATGCCAACGTACGTGGCATGAAAGAAGGCTAAGCAATTGATGGCTATGCAGGAGCTGCTGCACAGCTCAGGCGTAAGCAGCAGTCACAGCAGGCACCTAAGGGCTTTCAGCACGTCTTGCGAGCTTCTGCTACCACTACAGCCCCAGTCTTGGAGAAGCAGGAGATAGAAATGGCCGCCCCGCAGCCCAAGTATCGTAAGGCGAGAGCCCACCGCCCCATGTAGCTTGAATGCCAATCTTGTCGTCTTCCAGCAGGGTTGTCCTAGGCGATCTGAGCAAAGGTGACATATGCAGGACTACAAGCCTACACCCTACCTCATAGAGCATGTCCACTTGGACTTTCTGCTCAACGAGGACAAGAGCACAGTGAAGTCGAAGCTGCATATGACGCCAAACTATGGCGATGCCTCAACCCCACCCAAGCTGGAGCTCGATGGTAAGCCTTTCAATCATATAACTGTCAGACATCACCATGAGCGCAAGCAGTGCTGTGTGCAATGCAAGGAGATGCCTGCAGCCTGAAGATGTGAGCAATGCTGGCGCTCATGTCAGATCGCGGGCTTATGCTTGCATTGTCAGCTGCAATGCTGCGCATCACTGTCACAAGCCTTGACGTGAGCCATTGGAAATAATCAGGAGGCAGCAGCATCATGTCCTGTGCAGGGCGTAAGGACATTGACCTGGTTAGCGTGAGTGTGAACGGAAGCGCTCTGGCTGATAAGGACTATGAGCGGACAGACAAAAAGCTGAGCATCAGCAACCTCCCCAAGGGAGCCTTTGATCTGGAAATCACAGTCGACATCAAACCTCAGGTCAGCGCCAGCTTTTGCGCAATATTGTACACATCTATGCTGCCTGCAGCTTGCAGTGAGGTATGGGTTGTGTGGAACCTCTGCAGCACTGGGACACAGCCTGTGTGTTCAAGGTTGAAGCACTCAAGACAAAGTAGCGTCTTTTGGCATATCAGAGATCTCCGCACGTATGGTGCAGACTCAAGATGGCGAGACAGTGAAGTACAATCAACATGCACAATGCAGGAGAACACATCGCTGGAGGGCCTGTACAAGAGCGGTGGCAACTTCTGCACCCAGTGCGAGGCTGAGGGCTTCCGGGGCATCACCTACTTCCTGGACAGGCCGGACGTCATGTCCAAGTACACCACGCGCATCGAGGCGGACGCCAAGTCCTACCCTGTGCTGCTGGGCAACGGCAACCTGCTGGAGAAGGGCTGCTCTACTGAGGGCCGGTAAGCCTTCTAGCACCCACAGGGCTAGCAAACCAACATCAGGACTGTGCGAGCTTGATGATGAAGGGTTGACGCTCTTTGTCACCAAGCATGAACGGACCTACTGTTGATGTTGAAAATGTCGGGTCCCCTGTGCAGCACAGCATTTGCCTCAAGACACGTTAAGGCGCTGTGCTTTCCCTGGAATAGATATGCGATGAGATGCGCATGCTGCATGATCTGAGCCCAGCTTCTTATCCTGCAGGCACTACGCTCTGTGGGAGGACCCCTTTCCCAAGCCCTGCTACCTGTTCGCCCTTGTCGCCGGCGACCTGGCGCTCAGCGAGGACGTGTTCAAGACGATGTCTGGGCGTGACGTGACGCTGCGCATCTACACAGAGGCGAAGGACATCGACCGGGTGTCCTGGGCCATGGAGAGCCTGAAGCAGGCCATGAAGTGGGATGAGGAGACTTTTGGTACATCTCGATCCACTTTGCACACAAAGCGATACACCTTTTTCCTGTATAAAGGTGGATGCCAGCGTACCTTTTGCATGATGGGTCAGGACACATCTTAAGAGCTCAGCGTCTGCCCCTCCATGGCCTGCTGCCACCCAGGCAGCAGATGACCTTGACCTACTGACTCCACACAGGATCTTGTGGTTGACGTGGGTGCATCTGGAGTCATTCTGAGGTTGGTGGTGTGGCTGCGCAGGTCTGGAGTACGACCTTGACCTGTTCAACATTGTGGCCGTCTCCGACTTCAACATGGGCGCCATGGAAAACAAGTGAGCAGCTTATGGCCCCTCTCTGGAGAATCCACAAACACAAGGTGTCTGTATGTGACACACCAAGGGTCCACCAGGACTGCACCCCTGAGGAACTCTGCAGTAGGGACTTTTGTATGACACAGCAGGGCTTCACCACCCACCACCTGCAGCTCCTGAGGTGTTGCATGTGCCCTGTGCAGGTCTCTGAACATCTTCAACAGCAGGCTGGTGATTGCGTCGCCATCCACCTCCACAGACCTGGACTACTCCCGGGTGGAGGGTGTGGTTGCCCATGAGTGAGTCACCTTGGGGTTGATCTGCTGGGCCACCAAGTCACTGTGCGATGTTGGCACGGCCATTGCCAATCCACGTTAAGTGGGCATGCATGTTACATTGACTGCATGCTTGCATGCTGACTTGACGATTGCACATGCCTGGACAGGAGACAGCAGTGGCAGTTGACTGATGCTGTGAGGTTGTGATGTGCAGGTATTTCCACAACTGGACAGGCAACCGCGTGACCTGCCGGGACTGGTTCCAGCTGACCCTGAAGGAAGGTCTTACCGTCTTCAGAGATCAGGTATTTATTCTTTGATTCGCTGAAAGTGAATGGCATCTTCCATATGGCCTATCTAGCTTATTCAGCTCAGTATTCCTCGCAGCCACCATGCCCTTATCACAGGCAGACAGCAGCAGTCACACGTCAAGCCCCCAGCTGCTTTTTTGGTGCATCTACAAATGCACTCACCAGCTCCTCTCTTACTGTCGTGCAGGAGTTCAGTTCAGACATGAACTCGCGCCCAGTGAAGCGCATAGACGATGTCTCGAGGCTGAGGACAGCGCAGTTCACAGAGGACGCTGGGTCCATGGCGCACCCCATCAGGCCCGACTCCTACATCAAGATGGACAACTTCTACACCCTGACAGTGTACGAGAAGGGAGCAGAGATTGTGCGCCTGTACAGGACGCTGCTGGGCAAAGACGGGTTCAGGTGTGCAGTGCACTTCTAATGAGTGCCTTGCTTGGCCTGTGCACGCACAACACCATGCTGCGCTTGAGTGCTCTTGGTCCACCAGATTGAGGCGGTGTACCATGCATGTTATGCTAACCTTATACTGCCATCAGGAGAGGGTACCATGATATAGCTCCGGTTGTCGTACACAAGAACGAATCATGCCTGATAATGCCGCAGTTGGGTCTTGGCCATCATCTCAGAGTGGCATCATTCTGTGCAGGAAAGGCATGGACCTGTACTTCAAGCGCCATGACGGGCAGGCGGTGACATGCGATGACTTCCGGAATGCGATGGCTGACGCCAATGACAAGGACCTCAGCTCCTTTGCTGCCTGGTATGCCACCTGACCTTAGCCAGCCTGGATCTTGTGGCACGTCACACTCTGTGTTCTTCTATTTTCTATGGGCTCTGGTGTGACAGAGGATGCCTGTTTATTGCTCCTGAATGGAAAAGCATTCTGCACAGCGCGAGGAGCTGGGTCCAGTTGGCTGGAGCAAGCAACACTCTAGCCTCTTACGAGAGGCAGGTGTGAGACTTGTCGCTTGCTTACTGGCATCCATCTGTTCACGCTGCAGCAGGCAGCGCTCCCATACTGTCCAGGGCATTGCCAAATATCCGCCATTGGCCATGGCGCAGCCCATGCAGTGGGCAGACTGGCGTACGTGCTGACCTTGGTGTGCGTGTTGCTTGTGTGCAGGTATGGGCAGGCAGGAACCCCACAGGTGAAGGTGTCGCCGTCATACGATGCCTCAGCGCGGACGCTGACGCTGAAGGTGTCCCAGAATATTCCGGCAACCCCTGGGCAGAGCCAGAAGGAGCCTGTGCCCATTCCCCTGGCTGTGGGCCTCCTGGCAGCAGATGGCTCAGACATGCCCCTCCACCTGCAGGTTGGCATGCCCGGGCCCATGTGCACATGCTGATGTGTCCCTTGTGAGGTGCAACAATGTGCATAGCTTTCCATAGCATCATCCGGTGGTGCTTCCAGATCACAGGTCTGCATCCTCTTATGATCTATGAGCACCTCATGGTAATGTGGTGTGGTGTAATGTGACCCTTACAAGTAGGGATGATCTGTATGGCTCTTGTCAAGGCGTGATGCAATTGTGCTTCAAGTCATGCACCTACTTCGCAGAGTCGTGCCTTGAGACGTAGCATGTAATTTCCTCATTGCATTGCGCAGTCCTTACCATGATTTCTTGCCGTCTTCAGAGGTGATGTAATGATGTGCAGGGTGAGGCTGGGGAGTCAGCCACAACAAAGGTCCTTTTGGTGGAGAAGGCGTCGCAGGAGTTTGTGTTCACAGAGGTGTCTGAGAGGCCTGTGCTCTCTGCACTGCGCGACTTCAGCGCCCCTGTGAAGCTGCAGGTAAGTCACTCGGGGACGGCTTCACAACTTTCCTGATAACACGGATGGCCTCGGATGGAAACATCCTACATGTACGCAGCTCATGTGTGCGGGTTCTTGATAGAATCCCTTGAACCAGCAAGGACTGAGTGGGAAGAGATGACAAGAATCATCGGACTCGTCTGCAGGTGGAGGGCCAGACAGATGAGGAGCTTGCATTCTTGCTGGGCCATGACTCTGACCCCTTCTGCCGCTGGGAGGCAGGCCAGACGCTGCTCAGGGCACTCCTCACCAAGCTGTACAATGCTGCCAAGCAACAGAAGGTAGGATTGCATGCACTCTCGCATTGCTGGAAGTACTGCTTTCCGCATGGCCTCAGGCAATGTATCTCAGATCAGCTTGGCCTGCTCATGTCGCATTGTGCAGAAGAAAGGCCAGGCCTGACTTGTAAATGTCTAAAAGGGGTATCACCTCCCCAAGCCAAAGCTGGTCAGCAAGGTAGGCACAGGCTTCTCTCTCTTTGATGTAGCAGGTTCTCAGGGCTTCTGCATTGCATGTGTAGGAGTCAAAGCTAGGGGACAGGCTGGCTAGCGCTGGAGGAGTCCCAGAGACGGTGTCAGATGCGATGGGAGCTCTGCTGACCAGCAAGGAGCTGGACGGCATGTTCATCGCAGCCGGCATCAGCCTGCCAGCTGCCACAGAGCTCATCGGGAGCATCCCCAACATCGACCCTCTCCTGCTGCACAACGTCAGGTGCGGTCTCTCAGACCTGGCTGCTGGCGTGATAGTTCTGGGTAATGCACCCCACCTTGGGCAGGCACCTTGCACCAACGATGCTGAACCTTTCTTAAGTAAGCATTGAGAGTGCCATTTCTTGCCTGCATCAATACAACATTACCTTCTGGCCGCACAATGAGCCGAAATAACTGGTTTTCAGGCTCCAGCAGCTTGTTTCTGGGATACTGCCCTCGTGCCAGGCTGCAAAATATCAACGAAACTCTCAGGACAGTGTGTAGAAGTGGCAAGCTGTCTCCCACAGTACATGGTGAAGAGATAAAGTATTGCTTCTAAGCAGGGTTTCTTGACACTGATGGGGCTATGCAGGAAGTATGTGGTGCAGCAGCTGGCAGCAAGGTTGCGGCCCCAGCTGGAGGCGGTTGTGAAGCAAAATGAGAGCGCAGCTGGAGACACATTCGTCCCCGGCGACTTCGACCAGGTGCAAATTTCATCATGCCTGCGCATGTCTCATCGCATGTACATTGGGACAGCTCTCAATCCGACTAAGGGCAGAAGGGCATGGTACAGTATGCTCGCCTATGCAGTTGCTCTGCTGAAACCATGCATACTCTCCTCTCCGGAGAGCCTGTTGTGGTCACGCAACCATGTTGGGGTATGACAGCGCAGCAGTTGAGGCAGTGTGTGGGGCTCGGCAGGCAGCCAAGAGGGCGCTGAAGAACAAGGCGCTGGGATACCTGAGCGCTCTGGACGACCCCAAGGTCTCTGCAGACCTGCTGGAGCGCGCTCGCAGCGCCACCAACATGACAGACCAGATCGCCGCCCTGGCCGGCCTCTGCGACAGCGACTGTGAGCGCTCACACCCTCAACGCTGCTGTACCATGCAATCATCTGAATTAACGGCTACATTGCTGTGTTCAGTGGGCAGGCAGGGTAATGGATGGTATATTTGCAGGCCCGGAGAGGAAAACAGCTCTGGAAGAGTTCTACAAGCAGTGGAAGGACGACTCGTTGGTCATGCTGAAGTGGATTGGCCTCCAGGTGAGCCTTCCTGATGCAGCAGCATTTCTGTCCTGATAGGCTTATACATGCAGCGTGGCTGTACTGATGTGTGGACCAGCAAGATGATGCTTCAAATAGCTTGCTCGCTCTCCTTGAGAGTGCTGTCTTGCATGCAGGCTGGTGCCAATGTTCCTGGAAACCTGAAGAATGTGGAGAAGTTGATGGAGCACCCTGCCTTCAGCATGACAAACCCCAACGCCTGCTACTCGCTGTTCCTCTCCTTCCTGCGCAGCTCGGTCAACTTCCATGCAGCAGATGGTTCCGGCTACAAGTTCATTGCTGACTCTGTACTGAAGGTGGGTGGCTGTCTGAGCAGACTCAGATGTGTTGCATCCTTATGTTGACTTGGTATCCAAGACGTTGCCCACCAGCACTGCTTGTTGTGCATGAGGCTGCACTAGACAGCGCGCCTGCAAGGTCCCTCCCTTGCAGGATCAGCCTTGGGATTCCGATCACTGCATCATGCATGCTGTGTGTGTGCAGGTTGACAAGATCAACAGGCAGGTGGCAGCCAGGATTGTGTCCAGCAGCGCATTCACCGCTCTGAAGGACTACGACCCAGAGCGGGCGCAGATGATGAGGGAGCAGCTCTCTCGCATCAGCGCAGAGAACGGCCTCTCAGAGAATGTCTTTGAGATTGTCTCAAAGAGCCTGGAGTCATGATGCATTATCTATACACAGAGTCTTTGAGGGATGTGTAAAGAGGTCGCATAAGGCAGGGCCTCACATGAGCTTCAGGAGAGTGGTGCTCTCATCTGTGATGATAGTGCTACAAATTTTACAGAGCTGTCAAGGCAGCCTACAGAGCTGTCTACAGAATGGTATGTGTTGGTTAGCATCTCCATGTAAGGTCTCGTGATACATGGCATACATGGCTGCCAAGCTATTGCACAGGGCACCTGACGTACCAGGGGGTTTTCCGACACATCCTTAATCTTCGGTGAGGGCTATTCATCGTAGAGTCTAATACGACACTGTTGGTAAGCTTGCCTGCATGCGTTCATTACCTTGCTGACTACCTTCATGGATTCAGAAATTTGCTCAGCTCGTAAGACGGGAAATACTTCCACCGACATTCATGGGGCTCCTGGTGACTGACGAGCTCCTATGCATTATGCTGCAAATCTGAAGCATGCTCTGTCCTTGACATCGGGTGAGTGAGCAGCATGACTCCAGACTTCACTGGATCGAGCATCTTCTTGACAGAGCTTGCATGCGACGCGACGACTCCAGACCCCACAGCATGGCAGATGTACCACAGCACCAGCAATGCTAACCTGCACACAAGGCATATCCCTCAGCAGAGACAGCCCAAACACAGATGGACAATCCGCAAATGGGGCAGATGCATTCATCACTCACAAGCAGGAAGTGCCTGCCAGAAGGGTCGAGGTGCGTACGTGAAGTTGAGTTGGAAGCAATATCGCCCACTGTGCGCTTCTCTGCTGCAGCGGAGTACAGCTGAGAAGTAGAGGAACACCAGGGCAGTTGCTGCTGAGAGAGCCATACAGATGCATGCTAATGTCTGTGTCGCCTGCACAGCATGATGAACCATGTCACCTGCAGAGTCTGTCAACAGAGTCATCGAGAAGGGGGCTGAAGAAAACCCATCAGGATGTCTGCACAGTAGGGCCAGGCATGCGAAGGGTGCACCCACCGTAACAACTACAGCCAGCTTCACTTTGAAGCTTGTATGACAACGGCACAGCATCAGCGAGGCCCCAATCATTCCCAAGAGACCTGCACGCACATGCGGACCGTTAGTACAACATGCCAGAGTACGCCATATCTATTCATACTTCACATAAATATTTGCCGCTTCCGCGCATCAGGAGGTATGGCGCACCTGTGAGGAAGCCTATCTGCAGCCAGAAGAGGCTGGAGAGGAAGGTAACAGCGCTGGAGGCCATCCAGACGGCATACAGCGCATGGCCGTCCTCCCACTTGCTCTCTGCCTCCTCAAAATCTGCAAGCAGAGCACTCATCTGCCTGGATCAGCCAAAGCAGGCACGGTTGCAACAGGAAAAGAGTCTGTGAGAACTCGGCTCCTCAGAGGCAGACGTAGCCCACAGGACACACCTGGCAGATGTAATGTTACCCCGGGAGGCTGAAACCTCCCTGTAGGAGGCTCTGAGATGGTCTCTGTGTACACATTGAGCGGGAGGCCTGCAATCACCAGGGCCATTTGTCAGCTCCCTCTGTCTTTGGCCAGGATGTGCAGAGCAGGACTGACATCCTGCATGTCACACCAATGAACGCTGTGAAGTCATGTTGCGCAGGCAGCAAAGCAGCCTACTTACCAGTGATAGCATCAATGCGCAGAGACACTGCTCGCAGCTCCCCTTGCAGGCTCAGCTGCCGGATGGCATCTGCAGAGGGAGGTACGCCTGCCTCCGCAAAGCTGCGCAGGACGTCAGCCTCCTCCCCAGTGGTGGAGGCCGATGCTCCTGTGTGTATCTCGCTTGCAAGCAGGGGCTGGCCAATGGTGCTGCCAGCAGTGCTGCTCGACATAGAGGCCTGTGCTGGCAGGGCTGAAGCGCCTGCTGACTGTGTTGCGTTGTCTCTCCTTTGCTCTGTAGACGCAGCTGTCTCAGGCTGCTGCATCCTTTCAGCGATGTTGCAGTGCTTTCATGACCAGACTTCTCCTGAGGCGTAGCAGGCCCTGGATGCAGCAGGGAACCATTGGCGTGGGTAGTATGAACATCCTGACTGTCTCTCATTACACAACCAACAAGGCAATGGCGTTGTTTGAGGCCTGAAATGGGGTTTCGGGTTTCTTACACTAAGGTTGGTTCTGGGATAGAGCGTACGTCAAGACCAGACCCTTTCCTTGCAACTTGTAACCTTTCTATATAGCGCCTTCAAAGGAAATGGAATCTTTCACAGGTAAACTGCCTTCCAGGACCTCGGACACTAGTCCCTTGGTCGAAAGATGTTTGACCGGGCAACAATCACTGCTTGGTGTGAGACTCTTGAAGCTTTCACGCCTTACAGTCTGGTGTTAAGTAGAAGTATATGTACAAGCATGCCTACCTTGCCCAGCTCCTTTATAAATGCCTGAGTGTTTTGGGCCAAGGCATGCGTGCACATGACCGCACGAGGGGGTTCCACAAAAGGACCTGGCCCTTTCCTCTAGGGATGAAGTTCGTAGCAACCAAGGGGTGACTGACAGTAGTAGCGCCAGAAGGGACTAGGGGAGGGCGAGAGGCTCTGGTGTGGGAACGCTGTTCCCTTGCCTCTGTGGCCATTACCTCATGTGTTAGGACCGTACACAGCTACGAACCTAGTACTATGGCAGTAGATATGGACGATAAGCAAGATGTCAAGCCTAGTAGCGATCTCGCTTGCGCCAGGTATGGACTTCGAGACCCGCAAAGTGGAGGCGACCATCAGGCAGAGCTGTGGTGATGCTTTGACCTTTGACTGCTGTGCAGATGCAGCAAGCCAGCTAAGCTCCAGTGTCCCAAGTGCCTTGAGCTCGGCCTTCCGAAGCAGCCCAGTGCCTTCTGCTCACAGGACTGCTTCAAGGCATGCCCCTTCCCTGCTGCTACAGCTGCTGCAGCATGAGCTGACCTCACTGTGCTTGGCAGACTTGATAGTGGAACATCAGCACCAGTTGCTTGGCAGCAACTAGTTGGAAGTGGATACTCAGGGTGGGTTCAATTGTAGTCGGCATGGAGTTCCCACAAGCAGGCTCACAAGCCTGGGCCCCACACCTGGGCGTTTGTGACACAGAAGGGCAGGGGCCGCTCCTTCAGCCTGCCTCCGTTCGACTGGACTGGGCCCTTGCGGCCCATGCTAGTCTCGCCATACAGAGAGGTGAGATGTCATGAGATGCATCTCGCTGGCGGAGTCTGGGCCCTCTGCTGAATGCTGATACAAACTCCATCGGGGGCTATACTGACGGGCAATCCTGTTGCAGGTGCCAGCAGGCATCCCACGCCCAGACTATGCAGAGACAGGCATCCCCTACAGCGAGATGGAGAGCAAACAGCAGAGCATGGGTAGGTTCCAGCTGAGATTTGTTGTATGTACCCCAGCAACCTGTGCCCGTGCATGCTCACGATTGGAGCTCAGGCGCTGGGATGCAAATGCCTGTGACTAACCTCTGTGTGACTGTGCAGTGCCCATAAGGACAGCAAAGCAGATAGAGGGCTCACGAAGAGCATGCCACATAGCACGGACCATCCTGGACAAGGCGCATGCTGCCATCAGGCCAGGGATCACCACAGATGACATTGACCGCATAGTGCGCTGCTCCTCCTCTCTTTGCCAGGTTTCACAGTGCAGCGCTGCACTTGCATGCATGGGCATTGCCGAAGGTGGATTGAGTAAAGCAGAGCACAGCCATGTTATGGCGCTGCATTGCCGTGCAGGTGCATGAGGCCACTGTAGAAGCAGGAGCGTACCCATCACCGCTCAACTATGGCAACTTCCCCAAATCTGTCTGCACCTCAGTCAATGAGGTAAGAGAGGGCTTAGCCACCTTGTGGTGCTTTCTCGCATTCCAGCTTCTGGCTAAACGGAACAACAACCTTGTGATCTGACAGGGGACTGCAGTTGCTGATGCTGTGCGCTTGACAGGCTTGCTTGTGCAGGTGATCTGCCACGGCATTCCTGATCAGAGGCCGCTGCAAGATGGCGACATCGTCAACGTGGATGTCACAGCGTACTACAAGGGCTTTCATGGGGACCTCAACGAGACCTTTGTGGTGGGCATAGTGGACGACGAGTCCAAGAAGCTCATACGCACTACCTTGGAGGTAACACCAGTGACCTGCCAATTGTGATGGATTTGCCAAAGTCAGAGATTTGCCTACAGATGGTCGGTCAAAATCAGGACAGGCTGACTGCAGGGACATGCTGCGGGAATGTTGCAGGATGTTGAACATGACAGTGATGCTTGCAGGCGCTGCAGAAGGCAATTGATGCGGTGAAGCCAGGGGTGCGGTACAGGGAGGTAGGTGACATCATCAGCCACCATGTGGGCCAGCAGGGATTCCAGGTCGTGCGGTCCTACTGCGGGCACGGAATCTGCGACCTCTTTCACTGCGCCCCCAATCTGCCGCACTACGCCCACAATAAGGTACAAAGTTGAGCGATACTCATCATTCTGTCATTACACTCCTTTCCCCTCTTTCACCCTGGTCTCTCAGCCTTCAAGGACGCTGCCTTCTATGATAGTGTTCAGAATGTCCTCTGACATCTTTGTCCTGTACTTTGCAGGCTGTCGGAGTCATGAAAGAGGGACAGATCTTCACAATTGAGCCAATGGTCAACATGGGCACCTACAGAGATATGACATGGCCAGACGGCTGGACTGCTGTCACAGCGGACGGCAAGCGCTCTGCGCAGTTCGAGCACACCCTACTCGTGACAGCCACTGGCTGCGAGGTCCTTACAAAGCGCCTGCCGACCTCACCCCCGCTGTGGTGGGAGGAGCAGTGACATCAGACTAAACACCTCAGCCTTGGCGAGCATAAGTTCCCGATTAGGAGCCTCTTCTAGAGCAACGTATGTGCTGTCATTGTCGTGCTTCAGATACTAGGGTCCTTCCTGTGTGGGAGGCAACTTGCACCACTGTGGCTTTGCTGAGACTGACATGAAGCTGCATGAAACTGCCCTACATAGAATCCTTGGAGAATTCCACTTTGTCCACCTTGACTTCATCATTCTCCAGCTCATAGATGTACACCGTCGCCTGCAGACACACGTAACCCCTCTCGTGCACTCCACAGCTGCTCAGGACCATAGCAGCGCCCCAAAAAGGTATCATGCAGCTGCTGCTGTTCTTAGAGCAGAACTGAAAGGGCATCAAGGAGAGAAAAGCCTGACCTTGGCTCCATCGATGTCCATCAACACAAAGCTAGGCTTTACATCCTCTGTGACATTGCTGTATGCTCCAGTTGCTGATCCCGGGTTTATGAGAAATCTGCCCTCGTGAGCAAAGGCCTGTGAAAAAGAGCGTGGCCCTTAGCTACTTGCTACCTTCATAGGATTGAGAGTATCACACTCCATTGTAGCGCACCTTGAACTCATGCGTGTGACCTGAAATCAGGATGTCCACATTCAGCTTGCGCTGAACCAAGGCAAGAGCCTCGTTGCTGCCCCAGGGTACAACCTGCATGGATACAGACAGAGCTTTAACCTCTTTGTCAGTCTTTCCCTGAGTGGAGTGCAGGATCTCCAAGCCTGTTAGGAAGCCCACCTGGTGGCCATGGCAGATTCCTATTCTGAAGTCTCCAACATTCACCACCTGCATGTGAAGGCTCCTGAATGCCTTCGGGTCATCATTGAGTGAGTCTGGCATAGTATGGGTGTGTCATGATGCAGCTTTAGGGCTGTACATGCTCGTGTAGACATGCAGTCCTCGAGCTGACCTTGTCATCCGGGTACTTTGACCCAGCTTCATCAAAGTCCCCCTTTGTGATGTGCAGATCCGTGCAGACGGTCTTCAGGAAGTCATACGTCTCCTGCAGCACAGGAGGGCCTCAGGATGGAGCTCGCTGTCTATGCATGTACCAATGAGCGAGCTGTGCGACCTTCACCTTCGTGCACAGGTTGCCTGGACAGAGGATGTGATGTATTTTCCCTGGTACGAGAAGTGCTTTGAATTTAGGTGGGATGTCTGTAGCTCTGTGTGGGATGTGGAGATCGCCAATGCACAGGACTAATACCATGGCTGAGGTAGCTTTCGCGGCTTACATGACAGCTACAAGATCGTGTTGAGGTCTGCAAGCCTTATGCGGGTATTGTATTCTTTGTGCACGCCAGGAGCTGGGCGGAGAATATAATGAGACTGTTCAACCGGGAATCGTGTTCCCTTTAATTGTGGGCAGATGTATGAAGACACTATCCTGATGTGACAAAGTGTTCAAAAGTCTGTGTACAGGGATCAAAGGACTCCACCCTTTGTCAAGTATCAGTGTGCCTTCCATGAACGTCCTCGTGTTGATGACTAATTTAGTGGTGCCATTACGGATGCCGAGTTGTGGTGTCAGACTAGACATGAAGTGCAGTCAGCATCCTTCGTTTGCACTGAACACGTTGCTTCGAAGCCATATACGGGGGGCAGACTTCAACTGCAAAAGGTATCAGTTCTCATAAGCCCTTACTTCTGGGTCCTTGCATGTACCGCTAATTCTTCCTACAGCTCTGCTTGGACATGCACATGCACAGAGGTGCCTCCAGCACGGCTGCATACTCGTTACGCAACGCCTGTCTCTGAACCTGAGGGTAACATATGTACTGCATACGCACAATGCAAGCAGGTACTACCTGGTTAGTAACTGCAAGCCCTCCGGACCTTTCCTAGTGCCTAGCCAGCTCTTGCCATGACCTGTCGCTGTCACACTGCAGCCTCATGAGGTTCCTGCATCCCTCCAGGAACCTTGCCTCCAGCCTGCAGGTGCGCTGATGAGCCGTTTTGGCCTCTGTGGTCTTTGGGACGGGCCTGCTCCAGCCCCACTTCTCCCTCCACAGACCGCCAACAGCCTCCTTGTATGGGGCAACAGCCAGGTCTGCACAGCAATGGCGGTGTTTTAGCCCAGCACGACGCCTGCCCTGACTACTAGAGTTCACGATCTATAGGAAACAAATCAAGGAAGGTGCAACAAATCAATGCAGTACTGAGTCTTGATGTTTGGGAAGCCGATTGCTCACCACTGATGGCCACGGCCTTTTGTGGAGTCTTCTGGCTGGGTTGCAAGATCCGCTGCGCCGGGCATTCGGCATGCATGGCTGGCGACGCTGTGTTCGGTGTCTCAAGCTTGGCCTCCTTTCTCTTCTGGCTGCCATGAGCGGCTGGTACAGCCTGCACAGAGCACAGCAGTATGATCGCATCAGCCAAATGCTGTACACCTGCCAATCCCTCTAGGAGATCTCAAGCAGATGGCTGCTCTGCAAATGCTGGGAGAGAGGTGCAGCAGGAGAGGAGGGCATGGTGTAGCAAAAAGTACCAAGACACCCTTGCAGGGACATGCACTCAGCCCCATGCAGCATCCTCTGAGATCAAAGCTCTGATGAGGGCTTGCCTTGTCTAGGGGGCGAAACAGAGGCGGACAGGTGCGGGGGCCGTCCTGCGCTGTCTTGGGTCTAACAACAGCAGCAACTGGAATTATCTTTGCGACCCTATTGGTGTCCAGGGAGGGAATGGCCAGCACAGCAGACGCTGCAGGCTGCTCCCTCCAAGGCACAGGCTGTATGGGCAGGCCGGCGCCAGGATTGCTATGCTTGGGAGCAGGAGGAGGCGCCTGCAATAGCAAACAGTGACGGTCATGCTGTGCTCGCCTCACCTCATGCAATACACAAAGCACACATTGGAGGTGTTTTGCAGAGGTGCTGTTCCATCACACGACAGGGATACAGCAGGAGCAACATACCAGGCTTTGGTGCTGCACAGCTGGAGGTCTCGTGACCATCTGGACCGCAGCTTCTGGGGGCGTAGCAGCCTTCGTTTCTGCCCGAGCAGTCTGCGGGGATGCTTCCGCAGTATTGCTGTTTCCTGCCTCGCACCCTGGGCAACAGAGCAGTAGTATCAACATCAGAGTAGCCTGTAATGTTGTCTCGTGGTATCAGCAGGCTAACCCAGAGGCTACATTGCAGGAGAGAAGAGCCCACCAGTGCAGAGGTCTACGTCCTCTTCAGGTTGGTGAAGTGCATCTTGAGCTGAAGCATCACTACTGCAATGCTCTAGTGGCTGAGTCTTTGCCTCCGCCTCACTTGTCATGTCACCTGTACATCAGAGTGCCTCGTTTTATCTCCTGCGTTGTGCTGCGGAATATTGCATCTACAAGCGGCATCACAGGTGCATAAGAGGCCCAAGAATGCGAATCACCGTCTATCCCAATACAAGGAGCTCCCTCTGCGGAGGGCTGTCCATCTGCGTGCGTGACGATGTCTGGTAGGTCAGAAATGCCCGGCGAGTCCGCGCCAACAAGGTTCATAGGCACCACTGGAGACTCAGACCGTCCAACCGGCCTTGGAGCCTCTGAAGACGCAGAGCCATTGTCAGAGTCAATGCCACACAATCATCACAGACGAATCAAGGGAAGGCATAGGTCTAGCTTCACCTTCTGTGATGGGTGTGGCGCGCAGCCCTGGTGTGAAGGCAAGTCCTGTGCTGATGCTGCTTCCCAGGGTGTTCATGGCAAGCCTGCTCATCGAACGGCGTGGCTCAGGTGTTATACCAGCACATGCAGGACATCACAGCCTTGACCATCATGAAGAGTGTACAAGTGTCAGCCAATGAGGGGTGGCAGATCGTCGTCAAGTCACAATGTCAATGGCAGAATTGGACAAACCTTTGACCCTTGGATTGCTGATCCAGTGGGGTGATCAGGCTGACCCCTGTACAGGGGTTGTCATCCAGGCTGGAAAGAGCATCAGACCGAAGCACGGACATTTTGTGCTCGGCCAGGGGTGTCTGAATCTCTCTGCCTGGGCCAAGGCTGCTTCCATTATCCAGGGCTCCCTGCACAGGCCGTCAGATATAAGCACGGCATCAACATTGCAAGCTGCTGGTCAAGTATTACACATACTGCCAGTCAGGAGTGCACCCTGAGGTCACACAATGCGATGGGATGGAATAGGATTGACAAACCTCGTGCTGAATGCATGTGGTGGGAAGAAGCAGAGACGGCTGGCCCATCACATTATTCTCCTTCCCATCCTGCAAGAGTCAAGCACCTCACAACCGCAGTCAAGTATGAATGAAGCTCCGGCTAAGTCAAGGCGCTGAAAACAATTGTTCACCTTCTTTTGACGCTTTCGATAGGCCGTTGACGAGCCTATACTGCCCCGCTCGTCAACTGCGCTTGGGTCCAGAAATTTTCGGCACTCTTGAAAGTCCCGTAATGTCTTCTTCCCTGCTTGCACAAAACACTTGAAGTATCTTGTCATACTCTCGCTGTCCATAAGCCAGTAGCGGTGCAAGCCGTTGAAGTTGCATGTTGTGATGCTTTCTCTATTGCCCAGTGAGGATCGTGCCTGGAGGATGAGCGACGGCTCGAGCGTCCCATCCCCAAGGCAACAGACTCCTGAGCTCTTTCAGCTGCCGAGGCTCCTTACGAGATGCCCTGCTCGGCTTCTCAGAAGACATCTGAGACCTGCAGGTGGAGCGTGCAGCTACCAGGATGTGTCTTCTGAATGTCCAGCACCAGTATAAGAGGTAAATTGCAAGACTTGATTATCGCTTGCGTGCTGCTTTATCTGTAAGAAGATGCAATCGAGATGTTGCTTGGCTTTGCATGCCTGACCGTTCGAAATTTATAACCCCGACTCTAATTTTTAGCTCCCTTCCGTGCACCTGCTCCTCGCACGATATCTCACGTGGTCAGTAAGAGCAAGTCTGGTATCTGCTACGATGAAGACCACTGTGGGAGTATGAGCTAGTGGATTGTATTAAATATGCGTGTGATTGTATCAGGTACCGCAAGCTCGCGATTGTCAAGAGTCCAGCGCACATTGTCCAATGTGACCGAGTTTGAGGCAAGTGTTCTCGCTGATCAGGCTATTGATGCAGCTCTAAACGATACCGTATCCAATAAAGAGGGCACGAGCGCCAGAAACGGGTTCTCTTCCGGCGTTAAGGACAGTAAAGGAGCCAATGAGTGTGGTAGCCTGGGGCACCAAGATCCCTCAGCCTTGGTTTTGCTGAGCCCTCAAGACCTCTGTGCATGCGGTCTCTTCAACTGTGATGTCGTCCAGGTAGCCTCTTGCGCCTATCACCGCTGTATTGACTCATTTAAAGCCTGTCAGAAGGGCCTTCGACTCTGCCAACGTCCTGCAAGCAGTGTCAAGCATGCAAAGTTTTCAGGTACTGGTGACATCAGCATCACAAACAATGCACAATGCAGGTGTCAAATGCCACAAGACCCGAAGTGCCCGCCCACCTGGCTATTGTCCAGGCCCTCCATCACACAAAAGACACCGCCAGGCTTCAGGACAGCACTCCACCAAGTGCCAAAGCACTGCTGACACCCTTCCTGGCATACAACCTGGGGTTGGAGTACCATGCCGCCCCTTTCTATGCGGTACCATCACAACAGGACGGATCCTCCACTTATTCAAGCGGGTCTCCAGATGTCCCAGCTGGACAGCCCACTTGTGGAACTGTGCGCCTGTCAAAATGGCAAGGGTCCAATGGGCTTAGGCCCAGCCCAGCGACACTGCCCGTGGCGGATGCAGTCTGGGTGAGCAGTGTCCGGCAGCCTGATGCGAGCCTGCTGCACTCGTACCTTGGCCCAGAGCACAGTTCAGCCGAAGCAGCCGCACAGGACCACCCCAGCAGCTTAGGTACCCAGCAGCAGAAGCATGGGAAAACGCAGGCAGATGATGGATTTGACAGCGCGCTGGTGGCGGCCCTGCAGAGCTACTTCAAGCAGCACCCAAGGTGTGCCATGGCGCCAATGCAGCTCTGTACAACGCGGGTATGCACATGTTCAGAAGCAAAGGCAGGAGTCATGGTGGGTAGACGTCTGACAGGGTTGCCCTTCTGCAGGTTGCTGGCGCAGAGCGATGTGTTTGTAGTCAGCATGGCTGACGTTGCTGGGACAGCTGAGGTCTTAGCCAGCCTGTTGAGGGAAGCTGCCATCAGCACAGATGTGCCCAGCACACTTGTCTACTTCAGGGTGGACAAGATGCTGCCTGCAACCAGCACATCTCTGCTGGTGGACCCCGAACGTACCGCCATGACCATGAAGGTGCAGCAAATGGCATGCTGGTTCTGGTATACCAGCACTACCCCCCTTGCATCCAAGCCGCATTTGCATGCTGCATGGTCAACATCCAGGTGGTGTATCCCTTTTGAGGCCAGGGCACTGCAATGCAGGGGTCCTGTTCCTGTACAATACCCATTGGGCTGCGGCCATGGCCACAGCTGAGAGCTCCTGCAGAGGCCAAAGCTATAGCGTTGGCGCACGTGCCCGCAACAGAGGAAGCAGCGTGCTTGGGGAAAGGCGTGCTTGCTGCATACGCGCCAGCGCCAAAGCTGCCGGGAGCAGGCGTGCTGCTGCCGGCCTGGCGACGATTGGCCCAGCTGCTGGCCCTCATGAACCATCAGGTGCCCCACAGCTGCACAGCATGCCCATATGCTGCGGCCCTTGCTGTTTCAGGGCATTCATGCATGTAAGGGGCTGAAGAGGTGATCATTAATTCAAACACCAGTACCAAGTGCCGAGGTCATTAGCAGAACGCCAGCATCCCGCTGATATAGGGACCCTGAGCAAAGCAGGGCGTAGCAGGCCCTTGTCTCGCCCTCCAGACCACAAGTGGACAAGTGCAGTGCTGCTGCAGGGAGCAGAAGCAAGCAACATGTGTGTCTCAGTCCTCATATATGGGCCATCGGGGTGCGGCAAGTCTACTGCAGTGTCTGCGGCAGCCGCTGCTCTGGGCCTCAATGTGGTGCCCTACAGCTGCCATGAGTTCATAGGGCAGTCAGATGCGGCAGTGGCGGTGGCGCTCAAGGCTTCCTTAGAGAGCGCTCAGGACTTTGCGCCTGCTGTGCTGTACTTGGAGGACCTCTCTGCCCTCTGCTCTGCTGAGCAGGCTCAGGGTGGTGCTTTAGGTGAGGCACCACTCCACATGCATACTCCCTGCAATGCTGTGGGCCCTTCCCCTGCAATGTCATAGGTGACTGAGAAGCACCTTAAGAGTCGAGGCAGATCCAGTGGCCTGACTGCCTGCAATTGGATATAGTGAGCAATCTCTGATGCTGAGCAGAAGTGCCGTGCTGCCAAAGAATGTTGGCTGTTGGGAAGGTGGGTACAGGGGGGTGTGCTCTGCAGGTGGTGGGGGAGGGGCTGTCCGGTTGGCCTCTGCTCTGTCGCAGTGTATTACAGACGGGTGCTCAGCGGCATCACAAGATGGCAGTGTGCCCGGCAGAAGGCTCTCTGCTGATACAGTAGATTCCAGGCAGGGCCCCAGGGTGACTGTGGTAGCCAGCACAGAGGCAGTGGAAGACGTGGCAGCCCCGCTGCGGCGCTGCTTCACCCATGAGCTGCACATCGATGCTCCGGACAAGCATGCTCGGCTGTCAATCTTGGAGGTCTGGCGCCTCTGCCCTTCATCCCTGTGCTGTAATGCGTTGACAGTGCAAATGCAATGTAGTAGCTGCCCGCAACGTTGAAAGTGCAGTTCCAGACAGTATCACGCCTCATCAAAGTTGCTGATTGTGCGCAGGATGTGATCCATAATTCCAGCGGTACAGCGGATGTGGATCTGGAGCAGATAGCCTCACAGGCTGCAGGGATGCTGCCAAGTGATCTCATGGCCATCTCAGCCGACGCAGCCAGCAGCGCCGCCCTGCAAGTGTTGGGGACAGAGATGTCAGCGATCCTTGACGGCAAGGGAGGCTCCCCAGAAGCCCATTCACAGAGCAAGACGCCTGCTGAGGGTCTGCGCTTGACCTCAGAGCATTACGAGACGGGCCTCCAGAACCTACGCCAACGCACTGCTGCTGCAATCGGTGCACCACAGGTACGCTGGTGCATGGCTGATATTGGCAGCTCTTTTCCATACACCTTCTCTTCTCTGAGTGCCCGCCCTCCACTGCCCCTGGTTGCGCCGCTGCTTTGTATGATGTCCAGGCAACATCAGCATGTGCTTGGGAACCCAAGCTGATGCTGCAAAGAGGGACCAAGAGAAGGCTGAGGTGCCTGGGACATGCTCGCAGGTGCCGAACGTACAATGGGAAGATGTTGGGGGCCTTGAGGATGTGAAGGCGTCTATTCTGGAGACAGTGGACCTGCCGCTGCGCCACCCGCATCTGTTTAGCCAGGGCCTCCGCCGCCGCTC
Source organism: Coccomyxa sp. LA000219 (assembly GCA_000812005.1). Classification (NCBI taxonomy): domain Eukaryota; kingdom Viridiplantae; phylum Chlorophyta; class Trebouxiophyceae; family Coccomyxaceae; genus Coccomyxa; species Coccomyxa sp. LA000219. The sequence goes on along the minus strand of KN714613.1, from coordinate 583,127 downwards.
CGGCGTTCTCCTGTACGGGCCTCCAGGCATGCACCGCTCGCCTGCGCTCCACCCCTCATCGCCTCCACATATCGAGTCAGACAGCTGACTGTCACTGTCACTGCTCTGACATTGAAGGCAACCTGGATCTGCCAGGTTGCTTGATGCTGTCAGAGGGATGCATAGTGATGGTGGCCCGCAGGTACTGGGAAGACCTTGTTGGCGAAAGCAGTGGCCACAGAGTGCCAGCTCAACTTTCTCAGTGTCAAAGGCCCGGAGCTCATCAACATGTACATTGGTGAGAGCGAGAGGCAGGTACGTCACTCTCCTCCCAAAACTGCATGCAGGCTGCTTGTGCGGTGTTAGACGGCAGACCAGGTTCAAGGTGAGGCAACTTACACGAAATGATGCGTGCAGGTGCGCGAGGTCTTTGCCAGAGCCAGGAGAGCGCGGCCCTGCGTTGTCTTCTTTGATGAGCTGGACAGTCTGGCTCCTGCCCGAGGAGCAGGGGCTGACTCAGGTGCCTTCACCCCTTCATGTTCCTCCAGTTCCCCTCTTTGCAACCTGCCTGCACAGCTTGCTATGGCTGCTCTTCATCGCTGAAGGCAGATACACCGGCATGCCATGGCGTGCCTGTCATCAGCACAAGAGTGAGATGCCTTGTGCTTGATGGTTGCAGGCGGGGTGATGGACAGGGTCGTCGCACAGCTGCTGGCTGAGATCGATGGCGCTCAGCAGTCTGGAGAGGGCTCAAGCGCTGCCGCAGCATCCCATGACCTCTTCATCATTGGCGCCACAAACAGGTGCTGCCCTTCCCATACCGCTTCTGGGCATAGAGGCGCCTGGTGAGAGCAACGTTATGGAAAGACACAGCTTGTTTAACAGGATAGAGAGGCTGAAGGCCTGTGTCTTTGATAATTGCAGGCCAGACCTGCTAGACAGGGCACTGATGCGGCCAGGCAGGTTGGATAAGCTGCTGTATGTGGGCGTGGCAGAGGACGTAGCCTCAAAAGCCAAGGTGTTGCGTGCTCTCACGCGCAAGTTCAGGCTTGCCCCCACAGTCGACCTGGATGCTGTGGCACGGGAGTGCGCACCCACGTATACCGGCGCAGACTTGTACGCCCTGTGCGCAGACGCCTGGATGGCAGGCCTGAAACGCATCATTGCAGAGGTGATACCTAGCTCCTCAGAGGTCAAACTCGTTTGCCTTGCGCCTGTCCCATGCCAGAAGCCAGCATCGTGAGAAGCAGAAACTTCCAACTCCGAGGTTCTATAGAATGTGTGGATACCAATGGCCTGGTGTGCAGGCTGAAGAGGGCAGCACAACAGCAGGCAGTGGTGAAGAGGTCATAGTGGACCTGTGTGATTTCTGGGCTGCTTTGAGGGAGCTGCGGCCCTCTCTCTCCCCGGATGAGCTGGAGCGCTACAGAGTCATCAAGGAGCAGCATGAGGCTCAGGCATAGCGTTCCGCATCTGCTGCTGGCATGTTGATTGCTTTGAGAAGGGGGTGCATGGTACTGTTACGATGTCCTCTGCGGATGCCATCGACCTGTGCATGTATCTGCAAATTTCCAGGAGGCATGCCAGGGGCTGCATGTGGGGGATGAAGCAGCAGGTTAACGCTGTACAATATTGTCAAAGCATAAGTGACGCCCCTTTCTCAACCAAGTCTTACCCATCACTGCATGATGCTGATTGACCAAAGATCTCAAGGTGATCATGATGCCCTTTCAGCCAGAAGGCTTGTTCATGCTGAAGGACAATGAGTGCGGCGCTACTTCAGCACGCAGGAGGAGTGAACACAAGAGGTGTTGTGAACTGATACAAAGGGCTCATGTACGTGAGCACTCAACAGCGAGCATAGGCATCTCATCACTTTACCTGACTTTTCCACATGTTCAAAACAAATTTGAGAAACCTGCTCCTTAAAGTTTAATAAAGCCTGGCAAGCCCACGGCATGGCAGGTACCCCCAGACTTTGCTGGACTCACTCCTGCCCCTCCAGACAAGCAGGACAGCACATATGTCATTCCTTCTCAACCCCACCTACCATAGCAAGGTTGTAGCCCTGTAGGCCAGTACTTGGTGCGGAGAGGACTCCCTCCCCCCCTTCCTGCGGGAATGCCTTTCCATGCACAGCCAGCACACAATGCGCTGCTCTGCCCATCAATACCCATGCTGCACTTCCACGATCTGCGAATGCTATGATGGCAGCTGCAAGGCTGTCAGCATCCTCAGAGAAGCTGGCAGATCTGCCGGCAAGCCTCAGCATACCGCCTGCTGCGCGCTGGCGTCACTGCTCACTTCGCCTTGCGCACGGCAATCTGGAAGGAGCTGTACATGTTGACCTGCACACAGAAGAGAGACTCTGCACTGTACTGCATTATCACCATAACACTCGATGAAAGGAGCTCTCGCATTGAGCACTGGACTGACACCAAGGTGAGGTGACATCATTTCCGATGCAGACCACGAGTCCAGGATCAACATGCATGCCAAGGATGGGCATGCCACACCACATAGTTACACTGAATCAGCATGCGGAGTTGGGGGTAGCATATCTCACTCTCGGAACTATCTCCCTCATTGGCACCATGCAAGAAGGGTGTGTTGCTCACCCTGTCCATGTAGCCCTCATCAGCGCGCTGCAGGCAGCGCACGTCGAAGCCAGCGTCCCTGATGATGCTTGCGTACGGCGGGCAGAGCGCGGCCGAGCGCCAGATGACCCGCCCGCCAGGCGCCACATGCTTGGCCAGCGCTGCAGCCAGGACCTGCGCCTGGGCATTGTCCTGCCAGTCCACGTGGTCCATCAGGATCACCTGCGCATTTGCAGCAATGCATTGTCAGTAGAATGCGCGCTGCCTAGCACTTGTCCCCGAGATTGAGAATTTGCTCTTAGCTGACAGGCTGTGGCAGATGGAGAGTGCAGCAGCGCTGCTTGTGCTGGCAACTTCACATCAGGCCTCTGTGCTTTGATGACAGGGCGACACAGACAGGGAGCATCAAGTCCGCTGGACTCTGGTCAAGAAGTCTGTGCTGCAAGAGGACTGAGCTGGAGCACAGGTGGTCTCACAACCTAGATGAGTACCTTGGTGTAGGTACGGGAGGTGAGGGCCTCCATGAAGGTGCCAGTGACGATGGTGAGGTTGTTGATGAGGCCGCTCTTCAGGGCATTGAAGTTCTCCTTGATGAGGTAAGAGGGGCAGTTGTCCGGGGCGAAGCGGCCGGTGAGGCAGTTGTAGTAGAAGTAGTTGTCCTTGCGCAGGTGGGAGTTGCGCGCCACGCCGTCGAAGGTGCGCGCCACGTAGGAGGAGATGCGCAGGCCGTCCTTGTGGATCAGGCGGTACTGCTTGCAGGGCACACCCGCCCCAAACCTGCGCAGGCAGATCCCCTTTCAGGACTTGCCATGCAATACTAGGCACGCTGCATTGGTGTTGGATGGGCAGTGCTAAAGTAGGAGGACTTCAGCTCTATGTATGACATCGTCAATGCTTGTGCTGAACATGCTTGCTGCCTCTCATGTCTGCCATCATGAAGTTGATTGATACCGTGCCTGTAATATGTGTTGTCGGGTCATGCCAACAGCAGCTTACCGCACTTGTGTCACTGGCATTGCTGGCTGAGGGTCCTTGAAGTTTGAGGCTTGAAGATGCAGGGCTGTGACAAAGGCTTAGGTCTGGAGGCATAGCGAAGGGTCACTCACCACATGACGAAGCGGTTGAAGCAGAGGATGGCAAAGAAGCGGGTGATGAGGTCGACCAGCCAGACGGGGGACTGCAGGCAGAACTTGACGATGTAGACGTCATCCCAGGCGGCCCGCTGCTGCGCCAGGGTGGGTGCATTGGCAATCTTCTCTAGAGCTCCTCCTAGACCGAGCAACTTTGCAAAAACCTGAACATAGTATACAACCTTCCCCTGCAAGGCACAAGCCCAGTGTCAGCATCAGGCCTCGCCCAGCCACGCATACTGCAGGTATGCCAACTGGCGATGCAGCCACCTTCAGAAGATGAGCAGAATGATGAAGAGACGTGGCCTCACCATTCCTCCCTGATAGTACAAGCCCTGCGTGAAGTACCATAGCCTACTGTTCCAGAATCTTAAAGAAGTCTGAGTCAAAAAGGGCGCTAGCTTTGCTTCATAGATCTTGTCTATGCCCAGGTGTTTGCCCTCTCCAAACATCTTCCAGAAGTCGTTGAACTGCAGTTGCCTGCATGCATGAAGTATTATGTCAGTGGGGAGGCAGGGGAGTGCTTATGTAACAGAGAAACAACCATGTTCATTGTCTGCAGGATGTTTGCATTGAGGGGTGACGGCAGCACCTTATGCCTGTGGCCTTGAGCTCGAGCAAGGCTGACTGGGCCGGGTTGCAGTCCACGCTGACCACATGACCAGCGCCATGCAGGAGCAGGTTGAGGCCGTTGCAGCCGCCGCTGGTGAGTGTCAGGACAGTGTCGTCCTTGTTGATTTTCAGCACCTGGACGACAACCAGCAGCAGCCTCACGTACCGCCTGGCTGCATCCTGTCACGCCATGACCTTGCAGATGCTGAGCTCTTGCTAGCACTGCTGCTCTCCAGAAACATCAGAATGCATGACACAAGGGATAAGGAATGGCTGAGCTATGCTACAGAGGCAAGCCTTGGAGGGCACAAGCAGAGGAGCAAAGGTGAAGGCTGACCTCCATGTCTGGGCGAGGATCCTCCCAGGACTGGGTGTACAGGAAGGTGGGTGGGAACATAGGTGGCGCCTCCACCTTGTTCTCAGCCAGCACAGTCGAAAGCTGGGGCACGTGCCCCACCCACACGTAGAAGGGGGCGCGCAGGTATGGCACGTAGGGGATGGAGCCCTGCATAAGTGCATCCATCAGATACCCCTCTGATGGGACCACACAGCAATGTTATGGGCAAGATAACATGGCGCAGCAGGCAAGTGGGGGCTGTGAGGGTTGTACAGGGGCAGACCTCGCTGTTCATCTCCCAGACCCTGGACAGGCGGTGGTCCAGATAGTTGCGGCGCTCTGGGCCGATGTCAATGTTGTCAGTGTCAAATGTTGCCCTGCATGAGCAGAAGTCTGAGCTCACGCGGAGAAAGCCAATATAGCCCATGAGAATGCCAGTCATGCAGGTGGGTGCCAGAGGGCAGAACAATAGCAATGCAGCAAAGACAGTAGGGCAAGAAGACGGGTGAGCACACCTCCAGAAAAAACGCCTGAGCCAGGTCATCTGGCGCAGGGGAAGGTCGTACTTGGACGGCACAAAGAAGTCGGCGACTCCCAGCAGGCCAACCTTTGGGTCCAGGTACGAGATCGCCCTGTCCACAGCCGAGTGGAAGGGAGGAATCACTGCACAAGCATGCTTGCCATCAGCAATGCACCACAGAGTATAATGTCGCTGTAACCAACCTTCACCCCTTGCAAGGATAAGCCCAAATGATGCAGGTCAGCTTTCAGCAAGGCACACACCTAAGCAGCAGTCCTGATATGAATATGCAGGACACAAATTCTGAGACTCAGTCCAGAGCCTTACTGGAGAGGGAGTAGGAGAAGGTGACCAGGGAGGCCTTCTCGTCCTTGGGAGGCACAAATGTGCAGGCGTCTCCCTCAACAACCACCACGTTCTTCCAGCCCTTGGCCTCAACCTTCCTTCTGGCCTGCTCACAGAGACTCTTGCAGAGGTCCACGACGTAGATCGTCTTGAAGGTGTCCAGCGGCAGGTATTCAGACATCATGTCGACGTTCTCCTGCAGAAAGGAAAGGCCGTTCAATAGTTTGTTCCTGGGATCAGCCTCAACGCCAGTGTTCATCAGTATGAAAAAGCGGGATGCGCATTCTCCCCCCAGGGCCTAGAAGAGTAAGTATCACAATACTAGATTGTTTTAGGGGTCTGGGAGACATAGATACTCACCCCAGTGCCGCCACCAACGTCAACCCACACCAGATCATTCCTCTCAGCTAGCCTTGCAGCGCAAGCTGCAAGCATGGGCTTGCGGCCCCACAAAAACTTCGACCGAAAATTGTCGTCTGCGACGTACCAAACGTTCAGCGCATGCAATGTAAAGAAAGCCTTCATGGATTGGCAACGGGCATGGTCGCGCCAGACTCACAGGCTTCGGCCTGGGGCCCATAGAAGTTCTCCAGGCGCTCCGCGTGATCATCGCCACTGGCTTTGTTGAACCAGATTGACTTCAGGACAAGCAGATCGTCGGCGACCGAAGTGATGGATTTCAGCTTGCCGGAGCTAGATATGCGCTTCATAAGACCGTCTTTGACCGGCACCTGCCGGCCCTCGCCGCCCTTCCCCATGCTGAGGGGATGTCGATTCTATACTAGCAAATTGCGATAATGTCACACCGACTTCGCCGCAAAATCGGTCTTCCCTCCATGATGGAAGCATATTCTTTTCAGGTTCTAATTTTGCCATTTCCCTTTCGGAAAACCTTTTGTGAGAGATTCTCTCTTTTTGAGAGTGTCTTGCACTATGCGCATATCGTAGGGATATTGCCTGCTCTGAGACGGAACGCAACTTCCGACACTGTCCAATATAAGATTTCATGTGCGAAGTACTGGGAACAATGTGTCGCAGGAAGTCCTTCTTGCACCCAAGGCAATGGTGGTGTCGCAGCCTGCCATGCTCCAGCAATTGATTTAAGGGAGTGTGTCTCACACCCCCTGCAATAGTTCGCTGGTCTCAGAGTGGTCACATGTGGGGAATGCCATATTTCGGGAATGCTGTCTTACACGACCAACTGCTGCTTCGACAGGGTGTCACACTCTGGCCAACAGACATTTTCACGCACAGCACAAACTGAAAGGTGGTAAAATAAGGCCAATAATAGCTTTTAACCCTGACTATGTGTCTAGCTCTAGCATAATACCCTTCCTACATTGGTCTCCTCATCCCCATGCCACGGCTGTGAATGCTGCTGTATTCGCTAAGTTGAGCAACTGCTCTTTCTTTTGGATGTCTTCGCCTGCCTACGCGTTGCTCATTGATTATCAATCCGCTGTAGTAGCACAGCCTGGTGTCTTAGGAGGCGTAAGAAACAGAAAGTGCAAGACCTGCACCTCCACCTCTTGCTGCTGGAAAAGAACTTGGGTGCCATCTCTGAAGAGGCCCAAACAGGGCCAGAGGAGGCATATATATACTTGAGAACTTGGTCTCCAGGCCTACTAGGCCTGGCCTAGGCCAATGCACAGCTCTGTTCCTAATCGTCGAAGGTCTGCTTCTTGTTCTGGCCTGTGCCGCTGGCCCCTGCGTCGATCCTCATCTTTGGCTTGAAGTCACCCCTCCCGCGGCCGCCGCCTCGGCCGCCACGGTCACCACGACCTCCCCGGCCTGCGCCATGCACATCCATCATGGACTGTGTCTGAGCATACGCCTGCTTGGTACTGCGCACGTCAACAGCAAAGGCTGTCTGCCTGTCAGTACAGAGCAGGGTCACCCACAGCTGGTTGGGACCCGAGCTCAGGCAGATAATGAGAACCAGGAACGCCTTATAAACTCTGTCATAGGGGCTAGTGCATTCTCAGTTACTAAAAAGAGATCATATTACAAACCCACCGCCACGTCCTCCGCGGCCACTGTCGCCAAAGCGTCCGCGGCCGCCACCGTCAAACCTGCCGCCGCCACGGCCACCGCGGCCGCCTCCGCGCCCTCCAAAGCCGCCACGGCCGCCGCCGCCGCCACCGCCGAAACCGCCGCCACCACCGCCTGGCGTGCGGGGCGCTGTGTTGAGGTCCACCTTCAGGTAACCACCTGCTCCCTCTGTGCCATCCAGCTCACCTGCTGCTGCCTGCAATGTATGCAAGGTCATCAGCACTCTGATGCCAGGCCTGCTATGCTGTATATTAGCAGCAACCTCATGAAAACACACTCCACTGACCTTGGGCTTGAGAAATGTTACTGTGCTGCATGAGGATCTGGCATAAAGCAAATGGTGACATTGTGCTCTCAAGATGGCAATTGCCTGCAGCGGTCAGCGACAGACACCTCTTTGCAGTTGCAGCCCCAGTCCTATGCAGAATGAGGGGTCAGCAAAGCGTGTCAAACTAGAGCAATCACCTTGCCCTCTGGGGCAGCAAACTGAATGAAGGCTATTCCCTTGAGCTCCTGCGTCTCGCGATCTGTGGGCAGGCGGACGGAGGCAATCTCTCCGCAATCCTGGAACACCTCTGTCAGCGCCTGGCGCACCTCCTCCTCTCCCTGGTACTTGTCAAATCCCTTGACAAAGATGGTCGTTGGGTCTGACCCTGAGGAATCTGCGCAGGCTCTTGTACGTCAGAATGGAATTCTGCACAATGCCGTTGCTGGACTACCATTCAGAGAAGAGTAGTGGTAGGTCATCACAGATGTTCAGGCCTGCAGCATCCATACCAAGATTGGAGCCCGACAGCTAATCATCTGCCTGTAGCAGTCACAGATGCAGGCTGACGGCTTACCTCCTCCTCTCTGCGGGCGACCACCAGGTGTGGCTCCGCTCTGTGGCCTCTCCTGAGCAGAGTCGATGAACAGGTCGCGGCCCATGAGCTCAGTGCCATTCTTGCCAATGGCTGCTGCAGCGCCCTCAACGCCCTCAAACTGTACATGCGCGAAGCCCCTGGGCTTCCCTGTCTCGCGATCCATACCTGCAGACAAGAGACACAGTTACATGATACTCTCCAGACACTATTCGGATGTTTCATGGTGATAATAACTGTTATGGATCTGCTGAGAATGGACAGACTGTCAGGGGGCTCACCAATGCGGACATTAGCAACAGTTCCACAGTCGGCGAAGAACTCAGCAATGGTATCCTCATCTGCTGACCAAGGGAGGTTCTTGACAAACACTGTGCTGCTTCCATTAGCTGCTGAGACATCCACCTTGGGCTTCTTCTGCTGCGGGGCCTGTGCAGAAACGGAACGGTCAGGCGCCCAGTCAAACTCCATTACTAACTGGGCTACATTCCTGAGCGCATGACAGCTGCAGAGAGCTAGCAAGGGCACCTGCAGGGAGCTGAGCACAGTGATTCACCTTTACTGCCTCTTCCTCTTCCTCTTCCTCATCTTCATCCTCCTCTTCCTCTGCTACAGGCTCCTCCTGTAGGCCCCAGAAACCACTGATCAGGCTCCAGTGCATCAGCAATTCATCATCTCCTAGCCCAGGACAGGAGAGCACACGACAGCAGGACAAACTCTGTAAAGCAAGTTTGGGATGACAGTACCTTCTTGCGCTTCTTTGATGCTGCTGCAGGCTTGGGCCCTTCCTCCTCCTCATCATCATCGTCCTCGTCATCCTCCTGCAAGACACAGAGCCTCAGCCTTCTGCATGATTTATGGTTTTGGCCAGTGCACCTAGTGTCTGCACCACATTGCCTGCAAGACACGGGCCATCACAAAGCTTCCACCTCCATTCTACCCATCTTACACTGAAGCCAAAGCTCACTGGCAAAGCTTGTGACAAGTGCTGCCAGGCGTGAGAGAGGCAGGAGGCAGTCTTCATGAAAGATTATCATCCAAGATTGACATCAATGTTTGCTGATCAGAGCTGAAAGCCATGTGGTGCTCAAGTCCTTAAGCATGTACAAACCTCCTCATCATCATCCTCAGTCTTGGCCTTAGCATCAGGCATCTCCTCATCATCATCCTCGTCGTCCTCATCATCATCATCCTCCTCATCGGCCTTGGCAGCCGCCCTGGCCTTGGCTGCGGCTGCTGGAGCAGGAGCAGCCTCGTCCTCGTCATCATCCTCCTCCTCTGAGGACTCCTCCTCGTCATCATCCGCTACAGCTGCCTTTGCTGCAGCCTTGGCTGCTGGCTTGGGTGCCTGCAATTGCACTGTAACTTCAGCTGCTGGGTGTGTGCTTGGACCGGGTTTACCAAGTGCTCCAGAGGAGGAGTGACAATGAGACATAGCCAGTACAGCTCAAACCTCCTTATGCATAAGGTGCACTATTTGACAGAGGCATGCGTCACTGGGACTGCCCACACGTCTCACCTCATCTTCCTCCTCCTCATCATCGTCAGAGTCTTCCTCCTCCTCGTCATCATCACTCTCTTCATCTTGCTTAGCAGCTGGCTTTGCAGGCGCCTGCCAGACAAGCTCCCTCACTTCAGCCAGGCAAGCAGGACCATAGACAGAGCTGATGGACTTCAGCAATGTGCTAGGTGTGCCATCCTCAGAAGCATGAAGCTTCTCTAACATCATGAGAAAAGGATATGTAGAAGGGCGGCCATGTACCTTTGCTGCGGGCTTGTCATCTTCCTCATCGTCCTCGTCATCGGACTCTTCCTCGCTGCTGTCCTCTTCAACAGCAGCAGCTGCTTTGGCAGCGGGCTTGGCTGCAGCCTTTGGCTTGGGAGCCTGCATGTCAGCATGGCAACCTCAGACATGATGCAGGCATACCCAAGGATGTGCCCAGCACAAGATCGCACCGGCAACCGATGCGACAATTCTCAGATTTAGTGACAACAGCAGTATGGTAGGCTACCTCTTCCTCTTCGTCATCTTCCTCCTCAGAGTCATCATCCTCGCTGTCGTCCTCCTCTACAGCAGCTGCCTTGCTTGCGGCCTTTCCAGCCGGTGTCTTTGGGGGCTCCTGTGGCACGATGCTCACGCCTCACATTCCAATGCTGGGTTTGCAGATGGCTACTGAGCAACTTCAGCACCAAAAGAGCATGCCTGCTCTTCTGCCACGGTGACTTTACCCACATGTTGGCAGTGCACAAGAAACGCCAGTGCAAGCACAGCAGGCAACAGTACCAGATAAGCTGGCCCAGCATCTCACCTCGTCTTCCTCATCATCATCGTCTTCATCACTGTCGTCCTCCTCTGAGGACTCGGCCTTGGCAGCAGGTGCAGGGGCATTCTTGGGAGCAGCCTTGGGAGCAGCCTTCTTGGGGGCGGGCTCCTCGTCACTGCTCTCCTCCTCTGAAGAGCTCTCCTCAACAGGCTTTGCAGGCGGCGCCTGCAGGTATGACAGTCAAGACATCAACTGGGGAGAGAGAAGGGTTCTGTGGTCCTGCTGCGCAGGAGAGTACATTGGGTGCAGCTGTGAACTGATAGCATCAAGACGATGAGGGTTGGCCTCTTGGATTGCACCTTTTTGCCCTTGCCGTTGGCAACTATCTTGACAGGCTCCTCGTCGCTGGACTCCTCATCGGAAGACTCAGCAGGAGGCGGCGCCTGTGGCAGATGAACTTATTTCTACCAACTTTGAAGATACCTCAGGCCGCCATTTGTTTCAGGGTGAACAATAGGGCTCAGGTCAGATATTAGTATGCATAAGTGTGACAAGCGCAACCGAACTGACACTTCATCTTTATGCTCTGCATATCCTCTCAGGTCTTATAAGTCGCACTGCAGTGCTGTGCCTCACCTTCTTTGCCGCTTTCTTGGTTTCGGCCTTGACAGCGGCGGCTTGGTTCTTTTTTGTGGCTTTCGCAACAGCTGGTGCAGCCCTCTTCGCCATGATGAGAGGTGTAGTGACTGATAAAGTGGCGCGCTAGAGTGTTTGTGCTATGTCCTAGCTCGTTCCCTCTTGCAGCCGAGCAGCGCTTCCGGCACGCCCGTTACTCAATTTACTGTATATGACTAAAGCTTCTTTTTGCAAGCCAGTGAAGGCCATTCAGTCCCGCATGGATGCAGAAATATTCAAATCAAGAGTGATTTACGCAGCCTACAATGATTGCACCGTGCAGCGTGCGATCCAACCGCCCACGCTTGGGGGGGTATCCTCATTTGGCTCGATACTTTTCCGAGACCATTGCTCTGCATCTCAATGAGAAATAAAAAATCATACTCAGACTCTGAGATGTGGAAGTACTCCAGCATAGAGCATCACGCCATTTTCCGCGCCGAAGAAAGCTGCATACATCCTTGCTTGTGAAGAGCAAACTCGGTGATCAGCCCAGAACAAGCAAAGCGACGTATATAGAAATAAGATAGTTGTAAGGAGGCCATTTCGGCTGCTGATTCGAGTGTGCTAGGACCACTACTGCTAGTGCGTTTGGGCGCCATGCTGATACTTTATAGACATGTCATGACGCACCCAGGCTGAGATTTATGGACCCAAGCATCCCCGTCCAGCAGAGACAGTATGACCCTGATCGATGAGTGGGACTTTCAAGGACCCAGTGGCGTCCATGTGGCGGCTCAGGACCTCTCAGAGACCGGCCTGGGCGATCTGCAAGACATGCTCACATCCCCTGGGCCGCACCCCAATGCTGGGCTGTGCACTCTTGAGCCTCTGGACAGACAGCTTGCCAGGTATGGCACCAGGAGTCACGTCTGCCATACTTTTATATCTCAGCATGTGACGAAGCTCTGGCTCAATCGCTCATGATGCAACAGGGGAAGGGGGCGCGTCACTGGCGCTGCAGTCGCCTCAGAGAGCCTGCTAGTGGTCACATCCAGGGCAGTACTCCTGCGCTTCGACTTTTCTGTTGGCATGACCCCAGGTAGGACCCTATACTGTTGGACTGCTGTGGCTCTGGTCTGCTCACTGCATCCTGTAAAGGGGGAGATGCTGGGCTTTGCACCGTGCCTGACAACTCATTGCGTGCTGTGCAGTGTCAGAGGTGGAACTGTCACGAGCGCCTGATGCCTCGGCTACAGCGGTCAGGGTTGATGACAGTGGGGCGCATGCTCTCGTGTCCATCAAGTCAGGCAACACGCTGGGGTCCACAGCTGAGCACATGTACATCAACAGCAAGTGGAAGAAAGCAAAGCCTATTCCCAAGCTCAAGGGCGTCAACATCACAGCCGCAGCATGGAATGCGGAACTGGCGTCAGAGGGCTCCAGTGGGTGCGCCTCATGTACCATAATCATTGATTGCCATACCTTTTCAGCATGGCTATACCTGCCTTGGCAGTATGCCAGAGGTTAGGTAGGCGGGAAACAAGAGAAAGCTCTGAAAAAACCATTGCTTGTTCTGTACAGGCCCGTCATAGTGGGCGATGACAAAGGCCAGCTGCTTGAGGTTGTCCTGGATGAGAGGGAGAAGCGAGACCCGCCTGTGAAGGCCCTCTACTCCTTTGAGGATGCGCCAGCACGCATCACTGGCCTGCAGCAGCATCTGGCCCAACAGCGGACCCTTGTGCTGGTAGCGACAGTGTCACGACTGTATGTGTTTGTTGGAGGGAAAGACCTTGAGCCACTGTTTGCGGCATATCCTGAGAGCGCAGGTGAGGCACTCATGTCTTCACTGCTCCAGGATACATCATGTCTTCCTGCGGCAATCTCAGCTGGAAGATATCGTTGTGATACCTGCACAGTTGCACAAACACCACCCCTATAGACCTAAGGTGGTCTCCCGTGCTGCTCTGGGCACACCATGAGCATTAGTGTGTGCCGCAGCTGATCTGCAGAATTTTCTGCACGCGCCCCAGCCCAGCAGTGTCGCTAGCGGCCTGTTGGGCACATGGGCACCCCTGGGCAGCCACACAAGCAGCCGCTTTGCCTGGCTGTCAGCGGCAGGCCTGCAGCATGGGAAGCTTCGCACAGACCTGGAGCAGCGACCTTCCAGTGACCTGGAGTATCTTGCCATGGAGTCTGAGGTTATCCCATTGGAAGACAGCAGAGAGTCAGTCCAGCACATGGTGAGAGACTCATGTCTTCTGCTTCCAGGATCCCAGTAGCACCTGGATCGTTCAGTCAAGCAGACACCATCACAGAGATCTGTGCTACGCAGGCCATGACAGAGTTCCACTACCTGCTGCTGGGTCAGAACAGCCTTCACATCTACAGCCGCATCAGCGGACAGCTTGTTCAGCAAGTGGCCATCTCAGGGCCAGGTGGCGTGCTCCCTGCTGCACAAGGAGCTTCCAGCATGCTCCTGCGTGATGCCGAGGCAGCTCAGGTGTACCTAGTGGCAGGTGAGTACGGAGCACTGTACATCTGACAGAGATGCATAGCTAGCTCATGCTGCTATGTACTAGAATGGCCAGTTTGGACAAGCACTCCCTTATTACAGGTGTGCTGAATCACCACGGAGAGCTCTCTGGTGAGCACTTACATCTTGACTGTTGCTGTAGGCGAGAGTCTCCTTGAAGTTGTCATGGACAATGAGGAGAAGGACCTGTGGAACGCTTTTCTGCAAAGGGGCGACTATGCCATGGCCGCACGATACGCAAACAGCCAGGTACTGTCTAACACAGAGCTGATGATCAAAGAGCTGCATTAGCATGGTACATCAGTCAGTCCGTGAGCTGAGCATGCCAGATGCGTTGAAACTCCTCAAGCCGCTGCAGCCAGCAGATAAGGACTTCTGTGGTGCATGCAGGCAGAGCGCGACACTGTGAGCAGGTCTGAAGCAGAGGCAGCATTCCAGGATGGCGACTTCAAGCATGCAGCCCGCCTGTGGGGCCGCATGCAAGCTGGCGACCCAAGCTTTGAAGAGATAGCTCTGCGGTTTGTGGATGTCGGAGCGACAGAGGCCCTGCAAGTGTTCCTGATGGCTCGCCTGCAGGCCCTGGCCCCTGATGACAAGGCACAGGTGTGAAACAGATGCGTTAATCCCAAGCAGGGCTGGTGCATCCAGCAGCTCCATTGCTGCTGCATGCAGGAAACCCACGAAGCAGGCACTTGCGCTTTTCACCTGGCCTGCAGCCCCCTTGTGCAGCGTTTTGCAATGTTGTGATTGTAGATAGGGCCCTAGTACTAGCTTGCCTTGATGACGATGGCAGTGCAGGCAACCATGGTAGCCTCCTGGATGGTCGAGCTGCACCTGGACCAGATCAACAGAGCTCTGCTGGAGGAGAGCTCTGAAGCGAACAGCAGGAGCGAAGCATACACCGAAGCGCTGAGGAGCTTCCTCAAGGACCATGTGAACATACTGGACGTCAATGTCACCGTCAGCCTTTTGGCCAGCTATGGCAGGATGGATGATCTGATGCACTATGCCACCTATCGGCAGGTCTGCTTTACCACACATTTGCCTATCATGCCGCTGCCTTTGAGACCGCGAGGGTGCTGAGACAGCAGATCCTGGACGCATTTGCTGTGACCTCAGAGTTGGGATAAAGCAGTCCTCACAATCTTCATCTTCAGGTACTACAACTGCAACTCAGCTCCCATGACATATGCCGTGTGGTTGTGGCTGCAGCAGGTGATATGACAACTGCTGCATCGCTCTGCAGGACAATGAGACCTTGCTGGAGTACCTGCTGCAGCGAGGGGAGGAGGGCAGAGCCCTGGCTGTCCTGCGGAGGCCCAACATCTCACATGAGCTCGTCTACAAATTTGCGCCGGTACAAACCAGCTGCATACTCACATCCTGTCATGGAAGCACTGTATGAGATCATTCAACACATTCGCTTGAGCCCAGACCTTACCAGTCTGTAACCTCACCGCAAGGCAGCAGCGACCTGTCTGAGGGAGGGTGTTGTATGGCAGGCGCTGCTTGCCGCTGTACCTGGAGACACCATTGATGCCTGGATAGCCTGCAAGCCTCCTCTGGATGCTCGCCGACTGCTGCCGGCTCTGATGAACGCCTGCGAGGGATCGCAGGACAGCCAGCTGCAGGGCTATGCCCTGCGTTTTGTGGAGCATTGCATTTCCCAGCTGGAATCCACAGATACCACGCTCCACAATCTGGCGGTGCGTGTCAGCATGCTGCAAGATATCAATCAGAGGAATCATCGTTCCGGTCTCATTTTCGGTCTGGTATGCTAAGCCCTGAGCTGTGCAGGCTTCAACTGGCAGTTGAATTAGGACTTCAGGGATCATGCTGTGTGCAGGTGAGCCTGTACAGCCAGGATCCAGATGAGCAGAGGTTACTGCACTATCTGCGCACTGCTCGAGGAAGCCTCGGCTCTCCGCTGTATGATCCTCAGTTTGCGCTGCAAGTGGCCCGCCAGCATGGCAAGCTCAATGCTTGCGTACGTCTCCTGTGTGAGCTCAACCTGCATGAGGTAGGCGCCAGAGCTTATTCCTGTTCTGTCATCCCATACTGCCACCATCAATCTGCCAGAGCTGAGTCAGGGGAAATCAGCTCAGGATGAATGTCAAGCTCATGAGAATATGCAGGACGCTGTGGCACTTGCTCTGACCTTTGATAAGGCAGCTGCCACTGCGGTGGCTGCCAATGCCAGCGATGGCGATCAGGCTCTCCAGAGGAAGCTGTGGCTTGCCATTGCGCGCCACCTGATCATGGCAACCAACCATGGCACAGACAATGATCCGGTAAGGATTTCCCGACGCTCCCATGCTTTTGGCATTGCTTTGTCTTTATGCCCGCAAGGCCTACGGTGGTGGAGAGATGCTGGCGTGTTCCGCAGAAGGAGCGAGTTGCAGCTGTGGTGGAAGTCTTGGGTGAGGCAGAAGGGCAGATTCGCATAGAGGACGTGTTACCGCTCTTCCCCGACTTTGTGACCATTGATGCCTTCAAGGCTGCGATCTGCTCCTCGCTTGAGGACTACAATTCACAGATTGAGGGCCTCAAGACAGAGATGGCTGACTCAACCCGTATAGCTGATGCTCTGAGGTGCGTCCTGGCAATTTGCGCAGCACATATTATCATGTGCCAGGTAGGGCGCAGATTGAGCTTATGTCAGATGATGCTGATACAACAAATGCAACACATGCATCTCCCTTGATCCCCAAGATTTGACAGCCGTGTGGGTTGATTGCAGAGAGCCAGCATTGCACATAGCACGGGGCTGACATGGGTGCATGTGGTGCTGCAGGAAAGACATCAGCGCGCTAGAGAGCCAAGCTGCCACTCTCGATCTCTCAGAGCTGTGTGCTTTCTGCGGGCGGCAGCTGGGCAGTGCGCCCCCTGCCAGCGTCTCTGCAGCGCCAGCTGCCCTGCCCCAGTTCTACCTCTTTCCCACAGGCAATGCCTTCCACGGCGCCTGCCTGGCCAGGGAGGTGATGGCTGCTGCGGCACCTCAGCAACAGAGCGCCATCTCAGCTCTGATCAAGCAGCTAAGCCAGGTGCGTTACCTATACAACCTGAGCTTGATATGCACGCATCCGTGCTGCATTGTCCCTCAGTCTGAATAGTGGCAATTCATTATACTGTTATCTTCAGACAAAGCTCCCTGCTGCCTGCAGGATTTTCAAGAGCAGCAAAGCAGCTTGGCGCAAGAATCTGTAGGGCACAAGGTACTCAGGGACAAGTTGGAGCAGCTGATAGCATATGAGGACCCGTACAATGGAGAGAGTGTTGTGAGAAGCATCAGCAAGGGCTTTGACAGTCCGCCAGCCCAGAATGCATTGGACGACTGGCGAATCTGAAACAGATGCTTGTGCAAACTTGATTCAATCCACTCAGCCATAACCAGTGCGCAAGCAAGCTCATCAATACATATTTACAAGCTCTTGTGATGTTCTATGGAGCAGGAACAACAAGATTGTTCCCTTGAGAGTTCTATTGCTGCCATCCATGTACATGTCTCCATGCTGCCCTTGCCTGTGGCATGTCTGGTAACGTAAGGATATCATACGAGGCTGACCGGGTCTGGGCTCATTCATTTCAGGGCCCTGGCCTTACTCAATTCACATGTGCATGGACAGTAGACACCCTCCGCCTGCTTTGCACAAAGTTGTCCAGGGCACATATAAGCAGAAGGCCTGCATGGGATAGACATGAAATTGATTGCCTTCTTAGCTGTCTGCATCCTCCTTGCGACACAGCGTGCTTTGAGAGGACCTAAAGACAAGTTAATGAGAATCACCTGTCAAGAGTGGCACAGCCAGTCCTCCCGCTAACAATGTCAAGGTGCCGTAACCCTTCTCCTCATGTAAATGACGGAAGAGTGCTTGCACCTTGGCAGGTAGTCTGCGTGCATACACCTTGCATTGTTGATGTCCAGAATACAGCAAACACAACGAGACAACTGCACATACTGGACGTGGTGCAGGCAGTCCATGCAACATGCAGAGACAATCCGGTTGAGGCGCAAAGAAAGCTCACATGACCAGCGCAGCAATGACCCGCCCAAACACAGACGTCGGGCTCTTGTAAAATGGCACCGGCTCCACTTCCCTGTATCCATTCTTGGCAAACTCCACCAGCTGCACACCCTCAAAATGTTATGGTGGATGCATGGGATGCCCAGGCGCTGCTGTTGTCATGGCGGCAAAGTGTTGCGCACAGGCAAGGGCACATGATGGCACAGCATGCAGCACATCAAGCGCACCTGTTCCTGTGCCCGGATCCCCTGATATCTCCTTGTCAGAGAACCTTCTATCAGAAAGAGTGAGGGAAAGGAGTCTACTGCCAACCGCCTCATCAATATCCTTTCCTTTGTCCCATCCACCTGCAGAGCGTCTTCTTTCTGCACTTCTTTCCCTTGTCGTTCCAGCAAGCCTCAGCATCCTCATTGAGCTGGACATACTCACCTTTCCCACATTCACTACTCCTTCAAGCTGTCTGGCTACCTCCAGCCAGACAGGCTCCAGCTCTCGGCAGTGGCTACACCTGTTCATGAGAGTGAAAGGTTTGGTGATTGCTCTGTGCGTAGTCCAAGGGTATGCATGTCACTTCTTACGCGTTGATGTGGCCCACCATGGTGCGTAGACATCGATGAACCACACGCCTCCCCGTGTCACAAGCTCATCGAAGTTCAGATCTGTCAGCTCAATTACTTCACCCCTGCCCGACGCTGCCAATGCGCAGATGCAGAGCGCCAGCAGACTCACGCTGTGCATGGTCAGGTGCGCCTTACACCAAGCATCCCAGAGCACCTACTGATCGTAGGCTGCGTGGGAAAAACAGAGTTTCTGCAATAAGGAACGTAAGACAACGGATTGTATGGACTGGCAGTGCTTACCTGCGATGGCAATGCCCAGTCATGGCATGAGTTCACGTCACAAACAGTCACCTTTTTATCAGCCTTCATGGCACTGATGCCGCGCCCTGACTTTCTATCGTTTGAGCGTGCTGTTTGCACGACGAGGCCACTTAGCAGCCCACAGAGCCTACGAAGCTGTCTTGCCAAGATGATAAATACTGAAACCATGTCTCTGCCAGAGCAGTTGTCCCGCGTTTGATCATATTTGCATCTCATCGCCCGTGCAGAAGGATTTGACAGCGCGCAGTATGGCAGAGGAGGAGGATGTTGCGCTCGCGGAAGCTCGAAAGCTCCCACTGGCAGAGCGGGTGTCTCACAAAAACTGGAAAGTGCGAGGGGAGGCATATGACAGCATAGCTGCAGCCTGTGATAAGGCATTCGATAGCGACGGAGTCACTGAATATGGTGATTCAGACCCCTGCTCATGCCGGCGCTGCAACACAGAGCCATATATGACACCATCTTGTCTATATACCTTTCGGCTGCTCTCCTTCCCTGAGGGTGCTGGGCCCGTGCAGGTTCCCACCTGGCTAAGGCGTCAACAGACAGCAATGCAGCTGCCTTGGACAAGGCTCTGACAGCAACGTTGCAGTATCTGGCTGCCTGCAACGAGGCGCAGGCAGCAAGGTGTGCACAAGCTATTTCTGCATGCCATGGGAACAGTAAGATTCCACCATTACGACAAACATCCTCACTGGCTGCTGTGCAATGCATGCAGGCTGGCAGGGCATCTGTGCTCCGCCATTGCCAAGCAGAACCTGAAGCAAAGGCCTGGCATCATCAGAAAATCCACTGATGTATGCCTTGCTCTCATTGAGCTCGAGCAGGCTGAGACTGTCTTGGTGAGTCCTGCCTCAATGGCTATGCTCGCACTCTGTCAGACATTGTGCCTTCTTGAATGTAGCCTTTTCTATCTCATGTCTTGATTCTTGCGATGTGGCCTGCAGGAGCACCTTACGACCGCATATGACAACAAGACGCCGAAAGTGGTTGTCTCAGCACTTGACATCATCACAGAAGCACTCAGGTATGCAGGTGGACGAGGCTATAATATATGAGCACTACACATCGCACATCGATGCTGCTCGCATGATCTCATAACAGATATACCCTGCAGGGAGTTCGGCCCTAAGGTCATGGTGCCTAACAACATCATCAGAGACTTGCCCAAGCTCTTTGAGGCAAAGCAGGTTCCAATCAGGGATAGCGTGAAGAAGCTTGCGGTGAGTTCCATTCCTCACCTGTGCCCCAGATGTCTTCATTGAGTCAGCCTTCAGAGGCAATCTGCCATGGCTGGTGTGCCTACAATCATTCTCATAGCTGCTGCCCTCTGGGAGACATGGTCTGAGGGTACTGTAGCTCTCAGGTAAACAGCAATGGAGCAGCATCATTGTGGTTGCAGGTTGAGCTTGCCAGCTGGACCGGTCCAGACTTTGTGAAGAGCCTGCTGCTCAAGGACATGCCTGAGCTCATGCGCAAGGACACCGAGAAGCTCATGGACGAGAGCGGCCCCGGGAACAGGCAGCCGCAGCGCTTCACACGGCGGGAGGCAGCCAGGCGTGCAGCTGCAGCGCAGAGCATGGCAGCTACAGACCCTGGCAGCTCAGCAGAATGTACAGAACCTCAGTGTGATTCTGAGGACGCTCCAGTACAGGCCATGGTGAGCCTCTGCACTTAACAACCGCTAAGAATATCTGCACCTTTGCTGGAGGCTTTGTTGCAGAATGCAGTGTCTGTGAAAGCAGCATACTGTATGTCTCTAGTGCTGGCACCTACTGTGCAGGGCATGGACGCCTACGACTTTGCAAAGCCAGAGAATATTCTCAGCTCGCTGAACAAGGAGTTCTGGGATGGAGTGTGCGCTGTGAAGTGGCAAGAGAGGCGGGACAGCTTGCAGACTCTGAAGCAGCTGGCAAGCACACCAAGGCTTGCAACAGGGGACTATGCAGATGTTGTGCGGGAGCTGAGAAAGGTAAGGCAGTGCAACAAGGCCCTTATCCAGCATTGTAGGCACACCACCTGGATTGCCATGTAAGCTTGATGCACTGTGTATTCCATGCAGGTGCTGGTGAAAGACAGCAATGTGGTGTGTGTGGCAGAGGCAGCAGCATGCTTCACAGCTCTGGCTAAGGGCCTGCGGAAGGAGTTCAGCAGCATTGCAAGGGCTCACTTTGGCACCATCCTGGACAAGCTCAAGGACAAGAACACCAATGTCTGTACACAATCAGCCCAGGCCTGCATCACATTCCACAAGTGAGCTCCCAAGACCGCCTCCCACTGATGCAGCAGATGGCCACATGCTTGCATAAGGTATTGCAGTGTACCACTGTGCAGCCCTGAATATGTGTTTTGCTGCAGATACTGCCTAGCATTGGAAGATGTTGCCGGAGACTTTGTGACAGCAATGGGTCAGAAGAACCCCAAGCTGAAGGCTGCAGCACTGCAAGTGCTCCAGGTGCGAGGCCCAACCTCAACCTGTAATGCCACTGTTGTGGAATTTCCCCAATAGCCAATAGGAGCTTTTCCTTCACCTTGATGCCCATATAAAGCAGGAGTGCTGCATACTGCAGGAGTGTATGGATGCATCATCGAAGGAGGCGATCGCGAAAGCACACTCTGTGCTGATTCCAGCAGCAGCAGCTGCTGCCAATGACGCCATGCCCAACATCCGGGAAGCAGCACTGCAGCTCCTCACAACCTTTGCCATGAAAGCTGGCTCGATGAAGCCTGTCGACAAGGTGGGAAACCAATGTTCCCTTGACAGGGATTTGGCATATGTGACAGGAGATGTTGAAGTGCACAGTGCACCAACCGCACACAACGCTTTAGTCTGTGAGGAGTTGCTGGCTGTGATGCAGTATGCCGAGAAGCTGGACGAGGCACGCAAGAAGAAGTTGGAGGAGATGATTGCTGCCGCCAGATCTGGCAAGCCTCAAGGAGGTGCACCCAAGGCAGCACTGCCTGAGAAGGTGGGCACTTCTCTGGCGCTCTAAGATTTAAGATGTCAGGGGAAGTCATCATTCCAATTACGCTCATTGCAGAAGTTGCAATGGTCCTTTCAATATGTTTTGACATGCAGCTGGCCTCGTGACATGTAGCTTGTTTTCTCGCAGGCGGCGCCTCTTACACAGGCGCTGACTTCTAGAGACACAAACAGGCAGTCAGCAGCAGCGCCAGCCCCTGCAAAGAAGCCTCTGAAGCCTACTGTTGCTGCGCAAAGTCAGAACGCCAAGGCGGTTGCAGATGATGACGATGCAGCACTTCAGGTGGGCGCAAAGTCCAGGATGCGGTCTATCTGCCATGATATTGAGGGCGCAGTTCTGTCTGGATTTATAATATGCCCTGCGCAGACAGCTGCCAGCTTGACGCAGCTGCTGCTGTTCAGGCAAGGGGCAGATGACTGTATGAATGTGGCTCTGATGTGCAGATGGGCAGCTTGTCAAAGGCAGAGGTGGAGGAGAAGTTGGCTGTGCTGGTCGGGGACGACATCACAAGCAAGCTCAAGAGCTCCAACTGGAAGGAGAGGCTGGAAGCCATGGGCGACCTGCAGCAGCGCGTCCAGGACATGAAGGAGAACATTGATGTCCCCATCTTGTTTCAGGTCCGCACATGCCCTGTCTGCTGAGACTTCCGCTGGTGTGAAATGCTGTTACCTTCCTGTGGCATGACATACACAGAAGCCCAAGTCTCAGCAATGTAAGACATAGCTGGATCCTTACATAGGACATGGCTCAGCCCAGCTGAAAGGCCCTTGCTGGACATGCAGGGCCTGTCACACCTGCCAGGCTGGGCTGAGAAGAATTTCCAGGTCCTCGGCAAAGCTTTCGAGATCATCAAGCAGGTTTCTGAGGCAGACTCAGGCTTCGGCAAGAGGGATGCATTTGTGGCTGTGACTGGCCTGGTGGCAAAGCTGTCGGACACCAAGCTCAAGGCTCCAGCATGTGAAGCACTCTCCGCTTTGGCTGAGACTGTTGGCCCGCAGTTTGTCTGCGCTCAAGTGCACAAACAGGCGGCCGCGCAGAAGAACCCAAAGGTGTGCTGCTGGTCATAGCAACAACCATCTTTGACCTTGTGGATCTCTCATTGCTCTGCATACCCCATATTAGAAAAAGTTGTTACAGGCTGTCTGGACTTGTCAATGCATGCCAGTATCATGATATGCAGTGCCTCCTGCAGGTGCTGAGCGAGGCCCTGACTTGGATGGCAACAGCCATCCAGGAGTTTGGGCTGAAGCAGCTGGATGTGAAGCAGCTGATCGAGTGGATGAAGGCGGACGTGAACAGCACCAGCGCGCCTGTGCGCACAGCCGCCATTGCCCTGCTGGGCACTGCCCACCGCCAGCTGGGCCCGGGCCTGGACCCGCTGCTCAGCCAGAGCGTGAAGCCGGCGCTGATGCAGACGCTGCGCGACGCCTTCAAGGCCAACCCAGTTGAGCAGGTGGCACCCCACACTACCGAGCCTTCGCCCTGTGCATGCCACCTGTACTGGCAACAGAGCTGTGACAGAGGGCGCCTCTTCTGGCCTGGATTACGGAAAGGCCCTTCTGAGGGCTTCTTGGGTTCAGGTGGTGCCAACCAGGAGGGTACGCGGCAGAGCAGGGCCTGCCAGCCAGGGTGCACTGGGCACCACTAAATCGAGGGCGGCTGGCAGCGCGAGTGCCAGTGCTCCAGTTGCATCTGCTGATGCCGATGACCTGCTGCCCCGCACAGACATCTCTGCATCGATCACAGGCTGCCTTGCTGAAAGCTTCAGCAGGTAACCAGCCCCCTACACAGAGGACTCACATGCAGGGGACTTACATGTGTGTGTTTCTTGTGGATGGTGAAGAAAGGCGCATAGATAATTCTGCAGCATCATCGCTCAAGCCGTTACCCATGCAGTGCGAAGTGGCAAGAGAGGAATGGAGCGCTTGAGGAGGTCTCCAACATTCTGAAGGGAGCTGGTGGCCATGTGCAGCCAAGCATCGGCAACCTTCTCTCCCTCCTGAAGGTAGGAACATACTGTGCTGGAGCTGTCTCCAAAGTGACCCCCATTTGACGCCAGCAAAAACATTATGAGCAACAACCACCTCCGTGCAGGGGCGCCTGTCGGACACCAATGCAAACCTTGTGGCACGGAGCCTCATTGTTGCAGCAGAACTGGCGGCAGCCATGGGTCCAGCCTGGGACAGGACGGCTAGAGAATTTCTGAAGCCGGCTCTGGAGGGCCTAGCTGACAAGAAGAAACAGGTATGTAGAATGCTGTGTGTGAAAGCCCCTGCACTGGATGTTCAGCGCGGCCTATTCGGGTGAAGTTGTGTGCAGAGCGGGCCGGTGCTCAATGGTAGTATGTGTGCAGGTACGTGATGGTGTGATCATACTCCTTGAGGCATGGGCGCTAGCGTCCAGCCCCGAACGTGTCCTTCCCGGCCTTGCAGACTACCTGACCAGCCCAAAGGCAGCCATGGCTGAGGGCAAGGTACTTCGCTCGTCCCTCATGCTCTGTATTCTCACCGCCGTTCTCATACTTCGAGGCATGTGCTGGGGGCATGTCTGTGAGTGATGACATGCAAGTGCAGGCTGCAGCCATCCAGTGGGCCAGAACGGCCATGCAGAGCGGCAGCAACGCAGCCTGCCTGGAGTCAGCCGTGCGCGTGGCCTCGCTGGGAGTCCTGGACAAGGGCGCTGAGACGCGTGAAGCAGGCACTGCGCTCATGCTTGTGCTAGCTCAGGTAGGCTCAAGCTCTCACTGGCGTTGCGTGTTGAGGATCCTCTGCCTCATTCCCTGCCTCATGCTTTCCTTATCTGGCAAGAATTCTGGCAGGAGGCATAATCTGGGGCTGCACATTGCAGGTGCATGGCAGAGGGCCCATCACAGCCGCTATTTCTCACCTCACAGGACCTGCCAAGAAGGCAGCCAGTGAGGCATTTGAAAAGGTGGCTGCCAGCAAGGGCGGCGCGGCTGCTCTGCAGGGTGCAGGCCCCGCCTCTGAGGACGGCCAGATGGCCCCAAGACTCTTGCCTGCAAACGCTGGCTCGAGGCCATCCTCACGAGGAGCCACAGAGGCGCCAGTAAGACTTTCCTCCTGTACACTTGTAGGTGCTCAAATGGCCGATCAGATGATTAGAGGAGTCAGTGGGCTTCCCGTCCTTATAAGCATAGTGAGTCACTCAAGTGGGGCATATATGCAGGTTGCCAGTCCGAGGCACAGCAGGAGTGCTGCAAGCAGTGCACCAGAGGAGGCAGCAGGGCCAGGGGCAAGCGGGTGCCTGGCAATGAGCACGAAGAAGGAGGAGCGGGCCAGGAGGTTCAGAGGCAAGGCGGGGAAGTTTGAGGCGCCAGGCGAGGACGAGGAGGAGCTGCTTGAGGCAGAGCTGGGGCCCCTTGCATCTGAGGGCCTCAGGTGATGCCCCACTTCTGCGCCATGTCCTGCAGCGCTCATTGTCAGGGATGTCATGAAGTTGATGATTAGGCTCTGTTGTGTGCCTGACCTGTTCCTGGTGATTGCAGGCCCCTGCTGTTTGCTAAGGACTTCCAGAAGCACCTAGAAGCCATAGACATGCTTCAGCAGGAGCTGACGTCACATCAGCAGGCTGTCATGGCATCGCTGGATCTCCTCTTGAGGTACTGTCCCCTCCCTCACCATGCGCATCAGGTAGCACTTTTTGACCTCAGGCGTTTTTGAGGCAGGAGCTTGGACATGGTGTTGCTGACGCCAGACTCTGCTATGCTGTGCAGGTGGTGTGTGATCCGGCTGTGCGACCCGCGAGCCAACACGACCTGTCTGCTGAAGGTTTTGGAGCTCTGCAGAGCATTCTTAGAGCAGATGGAGCTCCATGACAAGCAGCTGACTGCAGCTGAAGCTGCCTGCTTCCTGCCATGTGTTGTGGAGAAGTCTGGACACAATGCTGTGAGTTGCTCCTCACAACCAGGACAGTTGATGCATAAGACTTTGCCATGCAAAGCCTCTGTACAGCTGTGACAGCCTCAACATGGTGATGCATACTGAGAGCTGATCCCCTCCAGGACCGCATCCGGGCTCAGCACAGAGAATTGCTACGCATTGCCCGGAGAGTGCACCCCGTCCCGAAGGTCCTGGAGTACCTGGCTCAGGGCATCACCTCCAAGAGCAGCCGCACCCGCGTTGAGAGCACGGAAGCCTTGTGTGAGGTCCTGGCGGAAGAGGGCCTGACAGTCTTTGAGCGCACCCGGGAGAAGCCCTTCCCAGCAATCGCACAGGCAAGACTGCCATCCATGAGCTGATGATTCTGTGCATTTCAACCCTCAATCCTCTGCCAGTGTCGTCTTGACTGCCATCATGGGGGTGGGGATTCAAGGGGTCAGAGGAGATCACTTTGTTAGTGTTGTGGTGCTTTCACAGATGGTATCTGACCGAGACAAAGCTGTGCGTGCGGCGGCGCTGGCGCTGCTGCAGACGCTGTACCAGTTGGCGGGACCCTCCCAGACATGGGGCCTGCTTGGAAGGCTGAATGGCCAGCAGCATTCCCTCATTGAAGAGCGGTTCAAGCACCGGGACAGGGGCACTTCGGCCCCCTCAGCACAGCCCAAGAGCCCTTCAGCGGCCGAGCCGACTGCTGGGTGCGACATCTTGCCTCTGCCTCTGATCCTCGCTGCAAGGAGAATGCTCTGTGTTGAAAGTGCTGAGGCAGCCATTGAGTGAGTTGTCTCTCCTCCTGCAGGCAGCAACCCTTCCGGCCATCTGCGGCAGCGCTGGCTCACAGCAGGATGTCTACAACCCCGCCTCTGCCTGACATGAGGTAAGGCTCACAAGTCAGAACGTCCACCCAGTCTATTAAAGCCAACTTCGAAAGCACGGCGATCCTGCACCTGCAACCCCTGTAGCACCGGCTGGGCATCACAGGGTACGTCTCAGAACATGAAAGTCACGTCTGAGGGATTATGATGGTCTGCAGGCGAGCAGTGACAGGCCATGCGCCAGAGTATGGCACCATGGCGACACCAGTGCCCAGCGCCACTCCCATGGCGCGGCCCAGCGTGCAGGTGCCCTCCGTGCAGGCGGCCTCCGAGAGCATCACGCCCCTGGGCCCGGCTGCCCTGGCTGCCCGCCAGCTGAACGAGGCTGAGGACCAGATGGAGCGCTGGTCGCGCGCCCTGCAGCAGCTGCGCTGCCCCAATGATGACACCGTGGTAAGCTTGCGGCCTCGCTGCCATGCCATGGCCTCGACGAATCGACGCATCTGTCACAAGGGCACACCAACCTGCAGAAGAGTGTGCTTGACACATGCTGAGCTGACTGCAGTATGTGGAGGGCATGAAGATGGTGTCATACGACCTGATGGACGCCATCAAGACGCCCCCAGACGAGCGGGTGTTCCAGCACTATGTTGACTCTGCTGGAGAGGCTGTCGAAGCCTTTGCTGACAAGGTCACCCAGGTACACATCGCCTCTATGGATGCAATCCACATGCAATGTACATGAGCTTTCCACGGACACCCACACGACAGCTTGTTCCTATGGGTAACATCATGCGCCTACCTTCACAGGTGTTTGGGATGGTGAAGTCACACCCAGAGGGCGCACACCGGCGGTGCAGCTACTGCCTGAACGCCCTGATGCAGGTACCTGACCTCCACAGCCTGCCTTGAAGTCACACCTGAAAGGCCTTGTCTCCGTGGTGCTAGTGATGGTGGCTTGAAGTGTCAGGTTGTGTGCCTTATAGCGCCTGGAGCAGGCGCCCAAGGATTGCGCCCTGCCATGCAGGTGTACTGCTTCACTGCTATGGCAAAGGCAGTGCCGCAGGACACTCTGAAGAAGCTCATCCGCGTGGTGCTGCTCCAGCTCATCAGCCCAGACAGGTCACAGGTCGACACTGACAACACCTTCCTGAAGGCGCTCAATGTGCTCATGATGCGGGTGCTGGCAAACTCCCAGAAGTGAGCCTCCATTTCAGCATCTCTTCAGCTGCTGCTCAAGCCGATTTTCCATTACTTTGTTGCATCCAGCTGTCCAGGGAGGTAACACAGTGGTACTTTGCAGCACTCCAAAGGCATGCTCAACTTTGCATTGTGAACCTGCAGAGACCTGCTTGCCTGCTTAACATCCACTATGTCCGCAGGGAGGCTGTGATTGGAGCTCTGCTGGAGCTGCTGGACTACAGTGCAAGCAGCTCTGATGAGCAGAGCAAGTTCAAGGACCTGACCGTCAAGTGCCTCATCAAAGTGACCAAGAGCCTGGATGAGGACATCAAGACCGACCGGACCACCCGAGCGCTGATCACGGTGAGTATACGCACAAGCCACCTTGACTTTTGAAGTGCCCACCCCGCCCTGGGCAGGCAACAAAGGTTCTTGGCCAGTACTGCCAGATAGATCAGTGATTCGCTGCTGACAGCAGATGTGTTCCTACGATGCAGGCCCTTGACCTGAACCGGATCCTTCTGGCAATCCACCGCTACTTCTCCAGCATGACATCCCAGGAGATCAAGGCCAGGGGCCTGCAAGAGGACAAGCCTTTGCGCATGGCCAAGACCCTCCTGCACAAGATTTGTGGCCTTGCGGTAAGGCACTGAAGCATGCATGCTATGCTGGGCAGCAGTGTTTCCTGGGGTCCTCACAATCAGGACTCTTTGTCTGGTGCAGACATCTGCAAGCATGGCACATCACTGCACCCAAATTCTCCTGGAGGGTAAAGAGGGACACCACAACATTTGCCAAGGAAGGCTCTTCCTTGCATGCAGGGCTACGAGGTGTTGAAGCACATGCAAGGGGTCCCTCAGCATGGCAACCCTCCTCCTGTGATTCGGCTGTATGTGGACCTAAACCTCCAGACCCTGGTCTCTGCCGACATCGTCCCACAGACAAATGGAAATGCAGAAAATGCAAGGCCCTCAGCACCCCTCTTGGCTCAGGTAAGCACCTCTGCATCTTGTCAGCCCTAGACATTATCCGCTGACTGATTGGGTGGTGATATGTTACTCCCCCACCTCAGACGTGTCCTCTGTCCAGGACCAGGAGGCAAAGGCCACTTCAGGACAGAAGATGTCGCATTTGTCTCCTGAGCCACTGCAGCAGAGGGTGCTGGTGGAAGCCAGCGCAGCCAGCAGGACACCAGCACAAGCGCATGCTATCAGCATGCCGCCACCAGCCACGCCACAGCCAGCCTCAGATGGGCGCTCCGCTGAAGTGTCAGTGGACTCACGCCCCCAGCATGTGCAAGGTGGCCTGTCAGGCCCCGCACTTGCAGCACAGGAAGCGCCAACGACTCCAGGTGGGGCAGAGGCAGCAGACACCAGGCAGGAGGATGCACAGGGAGCAGGCTTCAAGGCCCACAGCAAGAGCCGTAAGGCTCCTCTCATAGCTGTGGATGCCAACACACAGGAGGCAGCCGGTGATGCAGCACCTCCTGCACAGCAGCCAGACGCCCAGAAACAGTGCATCACCCCTCGCACAAACTCTGCGGTAAGCTAATGGGCATGCCAAACCGCTCCAATTGATGGCCTTACCTCTGCAGCAAGCTGTGCTCACACACGCTTGTGCGCTCTGTCACTTGACACCCTGTCTCCTTCTACTGCAGGCTGCAGGCATTGACAAGCGGGAAGTGGGCAGGATCATGCAGAAGCTGGGGCAGAAGGGCACGACAGAGGAGGGGTTGATGGATCTGTATCAGTACATGCAAAAGCATCCGCACCTCAAGCTTGACCAGATCATGAACCTGTCCGTTGCCAGCGCAACCTTCCGAAAGTACCTCGAGGACGGCCTGAGAAAGGCTGCATATAGGGACAAGCTAGCAAGAGAAGGTGAGCAGTATCAGTCTGTTGTGCGGAGAAGTTGTTGCTGTCACCATGGCATTGCTCAGAGTGATGATTGGCCTCCTGTTAGAGGCTTTCTTGATTGCCAGTCACGTCATGTTCCTGAATAGAGAAGGCAGCTCGGGAATGTCCCTGAGAGCAGTGATTGCTGTGGATCCAAAGAAAAAGGCTTTGTGTGCATTCTCCAGGAACAGATTCTGAGGCAAACACAGAGGACCAGCTGCCCCCGCCTGAGCACCTGAGAGTGCCATCACAGCAGCGCAACTCCTCCCCTGCAGCCCGCAAGACCAGCTACGAATCCCTGATGTAAGCTCCCCCTCTGTCAAAGCACAGGCTGTCCTGCAGGCGTTGCTCTTTCTGCGGGACAGAAGCTTTATTTCTAGCGACGCTTTCCTTCACATATTTGATGTCCGCGTACAAGTATACATTGCCTGAGTGAGCTTTGTACTGCAGGGCTCGCATGGCAGCCATCAGAAATCGGGGCCCGTAGTCAATGGCTGTGCACCCTTGTCCTTCTGCTGCTGTAGTTTGCCATAAACAGCCTTCCAGATGGAGCGTTCTGGGTCAGATATTGGATGCATATGCATATGCATAGCAACTGTCCAGGCTGCAGCATGTCCGATGTTCGCGAACGGGCTCGAGGAGTGATAGGGCGCATGCAAACCAGTAAGGCGGCCACAATGCATACCTTATTGGAACTTATGCAGCGCAGCTGCTAACATCAACCGATATGAGTGAGCTAGCCCAGCTGCTCTGTACACATGTTAAACTCAATTGAAGGCTCTGGTCTGATCAGAGCGTGCAAGCATGCACACCTCTACACATCCTGGAGTTGGGAGATCGCGCAGATGCCCTGAACTGGCACAAGCATGAGCATGCTATGTATATGAGCTAGACCCCTTGTATTGTGCCTATAGCTAGCTAGCTCCTCAGTCATCTGAATCCGCATACCACACATGTGTCACCGAGCCCTTTGCTCAGCTTAAGCCGTAGCTGGCGGTTTTCCACAGGAGGGTGCAGTAGCATTGCCTTTGTTCTGCGAGTGGCCGCAGAAGGCGCCCCCTTTCCTTTCCTTGCCCTGCCAGCGTATGGTATAGCTTCCAGGACACCTGAAGCTGAAACCCCGGAAGCTGTGAGCCATCGTCAGCATCATCCTCAAGACGTCGAACCGGCCCCTTGGAGATTGCACGTTATTTAAGGCCCCTTCTGTTGCTTTGCTTTCTTGACACAATGGCGCTGCTAGCTTGTACATCTTCCACCCTTCCACGGCCGTTTAGCCCGTCAAGCAGGTGCGTGCCATGAGAAGAGCCTTGACCTCTTCATTTTATCTGAGATGAAGGACTCGTGAGGCATTCTTTTCCCTGCAGGCTTACGAGACTGTCCTGCTCTCCAATTGTGAGGGCATCCGCTTCATCAACTCAGGTACGCTTATCCTGCAGCATGGATGCAAGCGGGGCATCACAAGGCCTGTGACGGGGGGCAATGCTGCCTCCCCTTGAATGATGCGTCTTGCTGTATTCAGGTGCCGACTCCTACCCGACGTGACGCTGTCGCCACTGCTGCTGGCGCACTGCTGCTGCTGAGTGGATCCAAGGCTCACGCATTCCTTGGCATTGGAGAGCCCTCTAGCGAAGACGTCTACAAAGCGGACACGGTGTGCAGAATCTGCCAGTCCACAGCATATCTCCGAGGTGGAATGGACTGGAGATTAAATGGAAGCTCTGTTGCCATGTAGAATTGTGCCGCACGTCACTTATGCGTGTAAAGATTGACTGGTAAAATTGCATTTGACACATGACTATCAGCCATGCTGAGATGCATGTCTGTGCTTGCAGGCTAAGATCGTAGATGAGGTGAGGAAAGCCATTGTCCTGGACAAGAATGATCCAGGGAAGGAGGACGCCATGGAGAATGTGCGCCAGGGGACAAATGCGTGGGTGGCAAAGTAAGCCCTGAGCTTTTCATTGTGACGGAATGCTTCGCCATTGCAAGGCAGGCGGTTGTGCATCTTGATCCATCCAAGCAGCACCACCCGCGAAGAAGGGCAGGTAGGCGTTTCTGCATGTCATGGCATTGAGTTGGAGGCCTGTCACATTGCAAATTGTGTTGATATGTGCAGGTACAGGCGGGCAGGATTCACAGGACGTCCTAGCTATGGGTGGGTCCTCCTTACAGTTCTGTTTCTCGAGCATGCTCTGCCAGCTTTTGCTTGCCCATTCGCACATACAGACCCAGCCTGTGGCTCCTCATATGGCTAAGAATGGGTGCTGTGCCTGCAGAAACACCTACACAGCCCTGAATGCGCTGGCAGGACATTTCAACAGCTTTGGGACTACAGCTCCTCTTCCCAAGAAAAGGCTGGAGCGGATAAACAAGGAGCTAGATGACGCGACCAAGATGCTTGGGAGAGGAAGATAGCCTGGGCCATGCCAGTCTGTGTCGGAGCACCGTGTCTGTCTTACGGTGGTTGGCATCCCTTGACAGCCCAAGCCAAGGGCGCTTCTGCACAGGATGCTCTTTGTGCATGTTATGTGCTTTCTGGAGGGAAGACATCGCGTCTGCCTTGCTTTAGTCTCTCTCGCAATGCTCTACTTGGGATGAGGTCGCCATTCTCATCATCGCCCAGGAATAAGGCGTCCTTCATGGGGTTGTAGAAGGGCTCAGGGCCCTTCTCTGCCAACCATGTGCTTGGCCACTGCAAAATACCGGCAGGA
Source organism: Coccomyxa sp. LA000219 (assembly GCA_000812005.1). NCBI lineage: Eukaryota > Viridiplantae > Chlorophyta > Trebouxiophyceae > Coccomyxaceae > Coccomyxa > Coccomyxa sp. LA000219. The sequence continues at coordinate 550,891 of KN714613.1, read as the reverse complement.
TCTTATGCAAGGTCTTGGTGCAGCTGATGAGCGCAAGTGGACTGCCACACCTGCTTGTATGCCTCGATAGTAAGCAGCATGCTTAAACAGAGTCTTCAGCATAGATTGGGGTTGCATTGACAATGCCACCCACTGACTGCCTTGAAGCAAGCAGGGTATGACAGGGCATCACCTCAGGAGCGTACAGCTTTTCGTGCGCAACGTATGCCACAGGGACATCGCTAGAATCTGCCGGCCAGTCCCTCGAGTCCACAAGCACGTGATAGAAAGGCTGCTTCTCTCCACGCTTCAGAGATGACACATCTGCAGAAGCTTTCCACTTCTCGTTCTCACAGCACTCGCTGTCCCACCTGCAGGCACATAGAAAATGTTATGGATGCAAGCAAGCAGATCACAGGATCTTTCAAGAGGTAGAGGAGAATGAGAATGACAGAGTGCCGAGAAAGGGCCCCACCCATAGACAACAGCTCGGTACCCCCGATCTGTGTGTTCAACACGCTGACCAATGTAGAAACGCCGCTGCTCAGACGCATCTGCAATGCTGGCACCAGACTTTGCAGCAGCATCTTGGTACCTCTGCTGCAGCTGCTGGAGGTTGTCTCGCAGCAGGGCGGCCTCATCGTACCTGCAGCATGCACTCTGGCTCAGCACCACAGTGCGCCCTATCCAGGTGGAAGGCTGTCACAACCATGCTGGACAGTGGAGACAGCCGTGATGTGATGCAGGACTGACCTCTCTTCCTCAATTGCCCTCTGGAGCTGGACTCTCAAGATGACCTCCTGTGAGGGGTAGTCTTCAACAGACATCCCTGAGTCAGAGTCCTCATCCCCGCTCTTGAACACCTGTATAAGGCCATGGCCTGTCAGCGTTTTGGTGAGGGGACGAGCGCACACAGCGTGCAGAGATTTGCAGGCTGAGTAGGACAAGACTTGCCTTGAGTCTATCCATAGCTTCATCCACAGACTGCCTTCTCTGGCGGATTTGGTTGGCCAGCTCATAATCCTCATAATTGAGCGCTCTTTGCAGCTGGGTGTCATAATCCTGCAGAGCACAGGACTATCTCTTTTGTGTGCTGCAAACCGATCAGAGTCTCGCACTGACTGACCCTGATACGTCTATGAATGATGGTTGCTGGGAGCTCGAGAGCAAGCCTCAGATGGACTCACCTGCTGGAAGACAAAGAGTAGGAGCTCTTGGACCACTAATTGGCTATGCTCCTGGAGTGAAGCGCTACAGATGCATCTAATCCTGTTTCTGGCCGCTGCCACATGTCTCCGCCCACCGAATGGCAACAGAGATGCACGGCCTGCATCGCATGTCCTGTGACGTATTTCTCGTAGTACCAAACAGGAGGCATGTAAAATAGTATAAAATAGGCTTCACACCTCCTCCAGTAAGCAGCTGGCAACTTCCATGTGGCATCTGAATCGTCAGGCGTGGAAGCCTCAAGAAGAGTACGTTACTACAGGCTCTTCCAAGCAGAGTAGACTTTTGTCGATGAGCGAAGTATGTCTACGATACAGTGCAAGACATACAACATTCGCGGTCCTTGAGTCACTGGCATCGATGGGGAGAGATTGTCCTGAAAGGACATGCACAGCACGGCACATGCGCTCACATGAGCACACATGAGCACTCCTTCATAAGATGCTCTTTCGTTGGCGGGAGACACACAGTACTGCCTCATCACTCATAGTCTTGGTTCATATTGACAACGCAAAGCATCAGGCGCGATGTAAGCAGAGACTGGGAAGGCGATAGAGATGCTTCTTGTGTGCTGTGGGGATTGGTCATGTTGGCAGCAAGGGCCGTGTGGCTCACCCTGCTTGGACTCCTGACATGCTCCGCATGTGGCCTCGCCCAGGACCATCAGGGGGCACAGGTAGAAAAGGCCGAGAGCAAACTCCAGGAACCTGTTTTGGGTAGTGCAGACTCTGATACGTCTTGTACATCAGAGTGTGGGATTCCCTGATGTCCTCATTCCTCTTGCAGGCCATCTTGAAGTTACAAGAAGACTCAAAGGAAATTCCAAGCTTTCGACATGGCAATGAAACCCACCTTTACCATGTCACACAGGCCAGTGACGGCACTGGCAGGGCACCAGACAGCCGCCACAGCAGGCAGCTGCACCAGCAGGAGCATGCAGCCATGTCCCAGGACACACAGCAGCTGCCCCCGAGCAGAGAGAAGCCACGGGGGAGCGATGTGTCAGCAGGAGCGGTATTTCTGCTCACAATCCTCATGGCGTCCATGAGCTGCCTGGGCGCAGTGCCCTTCTTCTTCGTGGGGACGCTGTCGACACGCTGGAGCGCCCTGGCCAATGCCATCGCATGCGGGGTCATGCTGGCAGCCAGCTTCGACCTCGTCCATGAGGGAGAGCCTTACGGAGCAGGCCTGGTCATCATTGGCATCACGATAGGTGAGGCAATGCTGCTAGCACCCTTTGCCACATCAGCCATGCTTTGATGCCTCTGGCATCTGCAACCACGCTCTCACATACCTGCATAGCAGCTCTGGGCAGTAAGCCTGGTGTAATCCATTGAACTGGTGTGCCCTGCTCATTGCGTCCCTTCCTTGCAACACATGCACGAGTAGCAACAAAGAAAGGCAGGAGAGGAGAGGCTGTCCATCACACTGCTTCACTGTGAGACAGTTCTGCTCGTCTGAGGCAGCGTGGGGTGCAGGATCTCTCTTCATCTGGGTGAGTCAGAGGTATCTGGAGCAGTTTGAAGACGTGAAGTTTGAGGCGCTGCGGGGCGCAAATGCGCGGAAAGTGGTGCTGGTGGTAGGCATCATGGCAGCGCATGCGCTGGGCGAGGGATCTGGGGTTGGTGTGTCCTTCTGCGGGCAGCGCGGCTGGTCTCAGGTGCGCCTGTCAACCTGCGAATATACCTGTCCCATCCTCTGCTGTGACTCGTCGTATGGCTGCAGAGCGGCAAGGCTTTCCTGCTGACTGTCCTCAAAAGACATTCCTCAGAGCGATTCGCAGCGTGTTGTTCGGCACCACACTGAGAGGTCTCACAGCTGCTTTATTCCTGCAGGGGCTGCTGGTGACAGTGGCGATCGGATTGCACAATGTGCCAGAGGGCTTGGCAGTGGCTACAGTGCTTGTGGCAAAGGGCATCTCACCGTCTCATGCGTTCTGGTGGACCCTGGCGACATCACTGCCCCAGCCGCTGCTTGCGCTGCCCTCCTTCATGTTTGTGGACGCCTTCCAAGCGCTGCTCCCTCTGGCGCTGGGCTTTGCCGCTGGCTGCATGGTGTGGATAGTGTTTGCAGAGCTGCTGCCGGATGCTCTGGCTGATGCGCCACACCCACAGGTCAGCCTGCGCCTTCCAAGAGGACTCGGATTGGAGGGATGCAACTACTATGCTCAGACTAGAGCCTTCAGGACATCTTGCCTTCTGGCTCTTGCAGTATGATGTGGGACTCACTCAAAGCCATTGCCCAGGTGGCCACAGCGGCAACAACATTTTCGGCTAGAATCCTTCAATTCATCTTGCCTTCGGGCAATCGCACTTTGAAGTGAGACTCACGCAAAGCTGTTGGATCAGGTGGCCACAGCGGCAACAATGTCTGCGGCGGCGCTGGAGGCCATGAGGATGGCCTTGCATGCTGTGGAGGAGAAGACCTCTGTCTCGGACAAACTTGGGTGGGCGGGCAGCATGTGGCTGCAGCCAGCAGCAGAACTGGGGGCAATTGCGGGACTGTCCCTGCTCATAGGTATGCACTTTAGGCTCTTCTCACTCACAGTAGGTGTGTGTGTGCTCCGCTCCCCTTTTGCCCCTTGATGGCTACTGCAGGCTTTGAACTGGTTACTCATTGCACAATATCATATAACAGAGACTAATGGTAAGGTCCCGTCTGCAGGCATAGCAGTGGTGGGGATGAGCTTGGCAGATATGCCAAAGTTGGCAGCAGCATCCAGCATCCTGACGTGCCTGGGAGGAGTCATGTTGATGGACAGCTTCATCAGGGATGGGCTTGCAGTATTGGTTCTTGGGGGCTTGCTGGGAGCCATGGTCTTGGGGCAGGCATGGTGGCTGTTGCAGCGGGGCTCGCAGAGGAAAGCCACAGCCCACAAAGACGTGGATGTGGAGAGCGGAGTGAAGGGGCACGGAGACAGTGTCAGCCTCAGAGTATTCTCCACTGAGGTGCCTCCAGCAGTGAACGGGTGAGCCTTGTCTTGATGTTGTCCCTGCTACACTGTCTCATCTGTCCCTAACTTGCAGCAGGATATAAGTGGGCTGAAATAGGCTATGGTCATTGTGACATGCCTCATTGGGCCCTTGTGTTACAGGTGGAAGGGAGATGCCAGTCCAGAGAAAGCGCTCGGGCTGACGTCACCGCGCCTGGGGCGGCCAGGCAGTGCGCCCAAGCGCAGAGTGGGCGGCGTGCAGCTGTACAGGAGTCTGGCGCACTTGTGCTCTGCAACTTTGGTGGTGTGCGCTCTTTGCGAGGGCTATCGCATGGCGTCAGCGCTGCAGAAGGGTGCAGCGTTCCATGCCATGGCCCATGGAGTGTCCAGGTGCGCTTTTGGGCTCCCACTGCAATTGAGTTGGTCCATGCCGTGGCAAGGCTTCTAGCAGCAGAGCTTCTGAGCTGCTGCATCTCTTTTTGTCAAGGCATGTGTGAAACTCACATGAGACTGATTATTGGGTGCTTTCACAGGGGGGCTGCCATGGCTGCTATTTCAGCCTACATTTCCTTTCTGCCACAGCAAGCAGCGCCTGGGAGGGCTTGGTGGACTGTGGCTATGATTAGCGGCTTGGGACCTCTGCTCGCCTTGGTGATGCTAGGCACAGATGTGAGTCGGGTGGTAGCCGTATTCCCTTGGTTGACGAGTGCGTGTGGTGGTGCTCAGCTTGCGATGGGCTTATGTGTGGTGCGCCCGCTTGCATGGCACACTGCACACAAACGGACCAGAACCTGTTTTGGGCTTGGTGGGGTGATCTCGCTTGCCCTGCTTTTTCTTCCATATGCTTCGTCTATGAAAGGCCTTCTGTCTAGACATGAGTGAGTCCAGAGTGCCTATTGGTCAGTTTTGAGGCTGTTGAGACAATACAGGTGAAGAGAGTGGTAGTTCAGTGATAATCAGAGTGTCTGCCCAGAGAATTTCTGTAAGGGTGCACACAGCCTAGCACTGTGCTCACGTTGGCTTTGTTGACCCTGTGATAGTGGATCATGATGACCATACAAAGATATTATAGAGCATGCTGGTGACACACTTGAGCATTTGCAAGCAAGCAGTAGTTGCAATGTGCACCAGTCCTATATCTGCTGCTCTGTTTGTACCAGACATGTGGGCAAGTGTGAATGTTTTATGTTGCTCTGCTCTTTTTCGTTGAATGCGAGGCTTAGCCTAGAGCGTGTCGGTGGCCTCTCATGCGATTTATAAAACGATATCAATAGATAAAGCTACGGCTTCTTCCTTTGCTGGTGCCATGAGCATGTCAGAGATGAGCTCATGCACTGGACTGGGATGCCCACATGGCGCTCAAAATTCCTTAGAGAGGCGATGCCCTGGCCACGTTCTTCGCTGCGCAGCCTCAAAACATCACACTACCCAGCTTCAAAGGAGGGGGCCTATCACCGTGTGTTGTGACTGCCCAAAACCTTTTTTTCCCCTTGTTGGGAGGAAGAAGCCTTACATGTCCACCAATCCTGCCAATCCCAAGAAAACCTCTAGGAGTATTGGATACACAGCACGATCAGGCCGACTCCATCTGGCCACCCCTTTTTACTTCTTTTGGAGGAAGAAGCCTTTACATGTCTACCAATCTTGCCAATGGCAGCAATACTAACAGATACATAAAGGAAACATCTAAGAGTGTTGGATACAGAGCACCCACGCTCCGGGGGAAGTTGCCTCCTCTCTGGCCATCCTTTCTGTTGTTTCGACTATAACGTTCCTGGCAGTCAGGCTGTAGCTCCACCCTGTACCTAGGACTGTCTCCCTTGGGCGGGTGCATTTAAGCCTGCGTCTGCGTCTTGCTTCCTGTCGATGATCCATCACCTTGCTCATGTGCAATACACCATTGCTCATGTGCGATTGTGCACTTATTTCTCTGTTTTTGGAGGAGAAACCTTACATGCTAGCCAATCTTGGCAAGACAGCAATACAGCAGACAGATAGGGGACACCTCTGGGATTGTTGGATACACAGCGCGACCCGCTCCGGGTGAAGTGGCAAGCGATGTATACGGTACAACATGACAAAGGCCCCTCCCTCCCGAGGGGGCAGGATCCAATCACGCATGGCACCAGGCATGTATCATCCATGCATGAATGGGAGGGACACGTCTAGGCCTAGAGCACGCGGTGGTCTCTCACCAGCGGCCGGCTCCCGTGGGAAAGCCGGCCTACGCGCCCTATACTCCAGCCCTCCAGCAACGTGACACCCTGCGGGTGACTTTTCTTTTTGCCTCCTTGTTGGGAGGAAGATGCCTACTGATGCTGTGATTGGCAAGATTGGATCCCAAAAAAAAAGGCTGCTTATGAGGGGAGAGCCACCGAGCAGTGCGGGCTAACTCCCCACACCCTCGGCCTGCACGGCTCTTTCTCTGAAGCAGGCACCCACTGGGCAATCTAAGCAATCCATATCAGCAAGCAGGCAATCGTTCAATCAATCATGCATGCCCACCTACTGTGGAAAGACGAAGTAGTCATGTAGTCATGTCACCAGGCATGTATTGAAAGCCTGAGTGCACTCGCCCAAGGGAGACAGTCCGCTCTATTTGTCTGCTGGTATTGCTGTCATTGGCAAGAATGGCTGGCATGTAAGATTTCTTCTTTCCTCCGAGGGGAAAGAGAAGACTCCATCTGGCCCTGGCAGTTAGGCTGTAGGCTTCACCTCTAGGACTGTTGGACGACCCGCTCCGGGGGCAGCTGCTTCTCCATGGCAAGCGATGCATACGGTACAACATGACCACCTAAAGGGCTCTCCCTCCCGAGGGGGCAGGATCCAATCACGCATGGCTGAGGAGCCTGCTGAAAAGCACGAGAGGCACAGATCAGAGAACTGTCCTGTTCAACGCCTCTGGGAGGCGTGCCACTTTATAGCCCTGGCAGGCTCACCGTGGTAGCGGCACTGGATGGGCAGCCGTCCATATGGTCACCGCTGTCCATATGGCTTTTACCACTGCCAAACCGCCTGGGAGAGCAGAGATTTGCGTTCGGCATATGTGCCTGTTGAAGGCTCTGACGAAGAGCTTGCCGCGCAGACGCCAGGCTGCTACTCATCCAGGCCTGTCCAAGGCAGCTGAGTGGGCGGCTCTCAGTGAGTGGGCACGCCGCCACCGCCTAAGAGACTGGGCAGCTCACGTGATGACTGACACAAGACGATCTGCAGACGAGCTGCCGCAGCCGAGCCCAGCCATGCTACAATCTACAGCCAGACTGTCAACCACGTGGTTGAGCGGCCCGGAGTGCAACCATGCCCCCGACCAGTGGACTCCCAGACGGTCACAACACCCCCAGCACAGCCGGTTGCAGCATGTCTGCACCATCTAGGATTGAGTCTAGTTTTTGGCAGACTTCATCTGCCCATCCATTCTGTGATACTCTCGCCTTTTCGGCCATACCATCATTCCTGGCAGTCAATCCACCTTGTACCTAGGACTGTCTCCCATGGACCGGTGCATTTGCGCCTTAGCATGCTGCTCCACAACAGCGTTTGAGTCTTACTTCCTATCCAAGATCCATCATCTTTCTGATTTGCAACATCTCTGCCGTTGCCACTGACAATTGCGAGTGCACTCTCAGAGCAGGTCAAGGCGGCACGGACACACTGACTAGTTTGCCTTTCAGGGCATGCATGATTGAATGATTGATTGCCTGCTTGCTGACATGGATTGCTTAGGTTGCCCAGTGGGTGCCTGCTCCAGAGAAAGAGCCGTGCAGGCCGAGGGTGTGGAGTTGGCCCGCACTGCTCGGTGGCTCTCCCCTCATAAGCAGCCTTCGACGTCACCTAGAGGGTGTTGCGTCGCTGGAGGGGTTGGGGTATAGGGTGCGCAGGTTGGCTCCCACGGGAGCCGGCCACCGGTGAGAGGCCACCGCGTACTCTAGGCTTAGACGTGTCCCTCCCATTCAGGCATGCATGAGGCATGCCTGGTGCCGTGCGTGATTGGATTCTGTCCTCTCGGGAGGGAGGGCCCATTAGGTTGGCCCGTATATATCGCTTGCCATGGAGAAGCAGCTTCCCCCGGAGCGGGTCGTGCTGTGCATCCAAACACTCCTAGAGGGGGTGTTGCAGATTGGTGGACATGTAAGGCTTCTTTCTCAAACCGGTTGTCTCCTTTTTTTTTTCCTCCGTTGGGCTGCTGCCTGGGATCATCGCCAGTCAACCAGGTGGGCCAGGTCCCTTCTCGCATCAGGGGAGCACCAGACCCATCCACTGACGCCCCATGGATGCATCGCTCTCAGGCTCGTCCAGCTCCAGTCCGAGACAGACGCGCACCGCAGCTGCTTCTTGCAGCACCAGCCCAGCCGGCAGAGCTTACGGCCGGGAGACAGCGCGTGCGTGCTGCGTTACGCAGCAAAGATACCGACATTGCTTCTCTGGCAGAGGCACATCCTTCCAGCCCTGAGTGGGCACACACATGGAGAGCCGCCCGCTCAGCTGCCTTGGACAGGCCGTCTGCTGCACGGCAAGCTCTTCGTTGGAGCCTTCAACAGGCACATCCACAGGTGCACGCCAGAGTCACACACCTCTGCCAGCTGGCCACCCTCAGCCATGTCATGCTCAGCTGCCCAGTCTTCCAGGCAGTTTGGGAGTGGTTTGGAGACGTATGGACAGCAGTGACCCAGCAGCCAGCACCTCCACTGCATGCAGATCTACGCTGCTAGCAGACGACGCCTGTCTTGGCAGCCTGCCGCGTTTGGACAGCTTGTGGCAGAGACTTCGCCTGATGGTCATCACACAGCTGTGGGACACATGCTGCCGCGCCAGGTTACACGGCCAGAGCAGCCAATGCAGGCAACGCACATCGCAGCGAGAGTCGTCCCAGCAGCCAGGAGCCAGATGAGGCGAGACTGGCTGCTTGTCGACTCAGACATTCGGCTCCGAGCTGGGGTGCTCAGCCACTGGCTCCAGGGACGGCAGCCCACCATGACTGCTGAGGTGTTATAGAGCCGCTGGTGCCACGGGGAGGTGCTCTGCAGCAGGCCAGCTGAGGTGACCGAGCCGCCACACATGCACTGGAGGGCCGCGCATCCAGTGCTACTCCCATGATGGGCTATAAACTGGCACGCCTCCCTGGGCGTCTGGTATGACAATTCTCTGATGTGTACCCTTTCGGCACAGCACCTCGCCCAGACATGCTTGAGCATGTCGTTGAGTTAGGCATTTTACGGCCAAGTTATCCCTGGACCATGCTTTCCAGCAATGTCCTCAGCCTTGCCATCATAGTATTCCTGACTGCCATAGGTCATAATCCGCCAGCCTTAGGTGCCTTGCATTAATACATACTATATGTTGCAGCCTTTGGCAGCCAGCAGATCCAGCACCACTCCATACCGCAGCGACCGCCTGCTCCTCATCCATGACCCAGTGCCGCTTGGGCTAGCACGACGTCCTCCCTGGCAGCACGGTCAAGACTTCTACACCGAGGGATTATGCACTTGGTCTCGCCAACCAAGCCGGGTTGGCCCGCCCGGTGCTGTCTCCTCAGCAGTATGCGTGTGCCCTCCACCCATGGCTCTGGCCGGCTGCCTGGGCGCACGGAGTGCGATCATGCCCCCGACCAGTGGACTCCCAGACTGTCACAACACCCCCAGCGCAGCCGGTTCATTGCATGTCTATATCATGTGGGCTGCACCATCTAGGATTGAGTCTAGTCTTTGGCAGACTTCATCTGCCCATACGCTGCCGTGCTTTTTTTTTCTTTTTTTGTGAAGGAAAAACCTTCACATGCCACACAGCCAATTGTGCCAATGAAAAGCAACACCAGCAGACGCACAAAGCAAACCTCTAGGGTTGTTGAATCCACAGCACGACCCGCTCCGGGGGAAGCTGCTTCTTCTCCATGGCAAGCGATATGCCGTGCAGAATGTCAGCTGGAGTGCTGGCATCACACTTGCAACATCTATAACATTACCACTGACGATTGCGAGTGCACTCTCAGGTCGAGTCTAGGCGGCACGGACACACTGACTACTTTGCCTTTCCACACTAGGTGGGCAAGCATAATTGATTGATTGCCTGCTTGCTGACAGGGATTGCTTAGATTGCCCAGTGGGTGCCTGCTCCAGAGAAAGAGCCGTGCAGGCCGAGGGTGTGGGAGTTAGCCCGCACTACTCGGTGGCTCTCCCCTCATAAGCAGCCTTCGACGTCACCCAGAGGGTGTTGCGTCGTTGAAGGGCTGGAGTATAGGGTGCGTAGGCTGGAGGCAGCTTAGCCGATACCTGCCATGCGCGTCAGCCTTTGACCTGCTTTGTTCCGTTTCCATCGTCTTTCTGCTGTGTAGATCAGCCCTCCAGCGGGCTGAGAGCGCTTCCAGCCAGCACTGATCTTTCTGTTAGAAGCTAGGCAATCGCTCCGCATTCTTTTTGCCTTTTATATCATTTTTGGGACCTTTTTGCCAGCCACTTTTGCCGATGACAGCAATACCAGCAGACACATAGAGGAAACCTCTAGGTTTGTTGAATACACAGCACGACCCGCTCCTGTCTGCTGATGTTACTGTGATTGGCTAGATTGGTGGACATGTAGGGCTTCTTCCTTCCCAAAAAAAAATAATAATAATAAGGGCCCTCCCTTCCGAGGGGGCAGAAAAAGACCTGCTGGGGGCAGAGAAAGAGCCGTGCAGGCCGACGTGTGGGACGCTTCTTCCTCCCATGAAGAATAAAACGGAAAAAGAAAAAGAGACCACTGTTTTTTCCTTTGAGAAAAAAGCCTACCAATCTTGCCAACACCAGCAGTCAGATAAAGAAAAAATTCTAGGAGTGTTGGATGCACAGCACGACCCGCTCCGGGGGAAGCTGCTTCTCCATGGCAAGCAATATATAGGGTCCAACAGGACAACCCAATGGGCCCTCCCTCCCGAGGGGGCAGAATCCAATCACGCATGGCACCAGGCATGCATCATGCATCCCTGAATGGGAGGGACACGTCTAAGCCTAGAGTACGCGGTGGCCTCTCACCAGCGGCCGGCTCCCGTGGGAGCCAACCTGCGCACCCTATACTCCACCCCTCCAGCGACGCAACACCCTCTGTGTGACGTCGAAGGCTGTTTATGAGGGGAGAGCCACCGAGCAGACTCCCACACCCTCGGCCTGCACGGCTCTTTCTCTGGAGCAGGCACCCACTGGGCAACCTAAGCAATCCATGTCAGCAAGCAGGCAATCAATCAGTCAATCATGCATGCCCACCTAGTGTGGAAAGGCAAACTGGTCAGTGTGTCCGTGCCGCCTAGACCTGACCTGAGAGCTACAAGGTGGAGCCTACAGCCTGACTGCCAGGAATGATGGTATGGCCGAAAAGGCGAGAGTATGACAGGATGGAGCCCTGCACATTGAGTCAGGCGGCTAGCAAGTGGCATGTGCAAAATGTGAAGCCCTTGGCTCAGGCCACTGTTCGTCCATGATATGTGAGCTCACAAGCTCTTATGCTTCCAGCGGCATATGGGCATCGGCTGTCTGCAGCACCTTGTTGGCCCACAGACCAGACCACAGGCATCACCTTTAGCACATCAGTCAGACATCTTGGCATCCCTCTCAACATGGACGCCAGCACAGCGGCAGAGACCCTCTACGAAGACATCCCCTAGAGGCTGCATGCCCGCGTTGCCCGTCAGACTCAGCCTCCTTTTCAGATCCAAGCAGGTGCTCGTGTCTATGTACTGTTTGGGGGGGGGAGGAAGAAAGCTTACATGCCAGCCAATCTTGCCAATGACAGCAAACCAGCAGACAGATAGAGGACACCTCTAGCATTGTTGGATACACAGCGCGACCCGCTCCGGGGGAAGCTGCTTCTCCTGGCAAGAGATGCATACGGTACAACATGACCACCTAATGGGCCCTCCCTCCCGAGGGGGCAGGACCCAATCACGCAGGGCACCAGGCATGTAGCATCCATGCCTGAATAGGAGGGACACGTCTAGGCCTAGAGCACGCGGTGGCGGCTCCCGTGGGAGCCGGCCTACGCACCTTATACTCCAGCCCTCCAGCAACGCTACGCCCTGCGTGTTAAGTCGAAGGAACCCATGAGGGGAGAGCCACCGAGCAGTGTGGCTCAAGTCCCACACCCTCGGCCTGCGCGGCTCTTTCTCTGGAGGAGGCACCCACTAAGCAATCTGAGCAAGCCATGTCAGCAAGTAAGCGATCAATGCATACATGCCACGGAAAGGCAAAATACTNTCCCACACCCTCGGCCTGCACGGCTCTTTCTCTGGAGCAGGCACCCACTGGGCAACCTAAGCAATCCATGTCAGCAAGCAGGCAATCAATCAGTCAATCATGCATGCCCACCTAGTGTGGAAAGGCAAACTGGTCAGTGTGTCCGTGCCGCCTAGACCTGACCTGAGAGCTACAAGGTGGAGCCTACAGCCTGACTGCCAGGAATGATGGTATGGCCGAAAAGGCGAGAGTATGACAGGATGGAGCCCTGCACATTGAGTCAGGCGGCTAGCAAGTGGCATGTGCAAAATGTGAAGCCCTTGGCTCAGGCCACTGTTCGTCCATGATATGTGAGCTCACAAGCTCTTATGCTTCCAGCGGCATATGGGCATCGGCTGTCTGCAGCACCTTGTTGGCCCACAGACCAGACCACAGGCATCACCTTTAGCACATCAGTCAGACATCTTGGCATCCCTCTCAACATGGACGCCAGCACAGCGGCAGAGACCCTCTACGAAGACATCCCCTAGAGGCTGCATGCCCGCGTTGCCCGTCAGACTCAGCCTCCTTTTCAGATCCAAGCAGGTGCTCGTGTCTATGTACTGTTTGGGGGGGGGAGGAAGAAAGCTTACATGCCAGCCAATCTTGCCAATGACAGCAAACCAGCAGACAGATAGAGGACACCTCTAGCATTGTTGGATACACAGCGCGACCCGCTCCGGGGGAAGCTGCTTCTCCTGGCAAGAGATGCATACGGTACAACATGACCACCTAATGGGCCCTCCCTCCCGAGGGGGCAGGACCCAATCACGCAGGGCACCAGGCATGTAGCATCCATGCCTGAATAGGAGGGACACGTCTAGGCCTAGAGCACGCGGTGGCGGCTCCCGTGGGAGCCGGCCTACGCACCTTATACTCCAGCCCTCCAGCAACGCTACGCCCTGCGTGTTAAGTCGAAGGAACCCATGAGGGGAGAGCCACCGAGCAGTGTGGCTCAAGTCCCACACCCTCGGCCTGCGCGGCTCTTTCTCTGGAGGAGGCACCCACTAAGCAATCTGAGCAAGCCATGTCAGCAAGTAAGCGATCAATGCATACATGCCACGGAAAGGCAAAATACTCAGTGTGTCCCTGCCGCCAAGACCTGAGTGCACTCACAATCGTTGGCAATAATGGTGGAGATGTTGCACATGAGCAAGGAGATGATCCATGAACAGGAAGCAGGATGTAGACGCTGCTGTGGAGCAGCATAATAAAAGCCTAATTGCACCCGAGGGAGACAGTTACAGGTACAAGGTGGAGCCTACAGCTTCTCAAGCAGCTCTGCACAGCAGTGTACACCGTCGTGGCGGCCAATCGGCCAGTGGTGGCAGGGGCAGCACATCTGTACCCCAGCAGGCTAGCAGAGCCATTGACCAGGGTGGCATTGCCCTTGTGGGCATCCGAACCCAGCTGACAGCTCTCCAGGCCAAAGGTCATATGCCGCCTGCTGGAGCGTGAGCACATAGCCTGGAAGGCTTTCTTGACAGCTGGCTCTCCATGCCTCTCACGGCAGAGCAGATCCTCAGCACACCTCCACAGCAGGTGCAGGAATGGTGAAGCCTGAGGCTGAGGCCGTGTAGGCTCTGCTGTGTGGCCAGCTGTCTGGCGTGTGGAGCCATGGGCTGGACGGCTAGCGAAGAGCAGCGGCGAGAGTGGGCTGCCCTTGAAGAAGCCTGACTGCACAGGGAATTTCTGTGTGTTGAAGGCGGCTTTCACCGACTGCATGGAGCTGACCCGCCTGCTTCCAAAGCCTGTGGCTCTCATGCAGCGTCTGCTGTGGCCTACTATAGCCAGTCTCGCCTCATCTGGCTCCTGGCTGCTGAGATGACTCTCACTGCGATGTGCGCTGTCTGCGTCGGCTGCTCTGGCCGCGATCTGGCGCGCGTCTCACAGCCGTTTGGACTAGCATGACGTCCTCCCTCGCAGCACGGTCAGACTCCCCAACCGAGGGTACCACGCACTTGGTCTTGCCAGCCAAGGCGGGTTGCCCCGCCCTGGTGCTGTCTCCCGCACAGTCATCTCAGCAGCCAGAAGCCAGATGAGGCGAGAGACTGGCTGCTCGTCGGTCGGCTCCGAGCTGGGGTGCTTAGCCAATGGCTCAGGGGACGGCAGCCCACCATGACTGCTGAGGTGTTCCAGAGCCGCGTGTGCCCTCCACCCAAGGGAAGCCTCTGACCGGCTGCCTGCCCATGGGCGCACGGCTAGAGCGCGTCGGCGGCCTCTCATCAGCGGCCAGGGCCCCTAGGGACAGACCCGGGCAGTCTGATAGGTGTTGCGCAATGATCAAGTTGGCTGGCATGTAAGGCATCACTCAATGCACACGTAATTTTGTTTGAAGCCCAATCGACGACAGCCTGAGTTTGCTTTGAGGAATCGCGGGAATGCTACACATGAAGAGGTGTGATCTGGCAGTCGGATTACACGTTGAGCAAGTAGCCTGACAACATTGCTCAGGGACTTCTTTACAATCTGTAGATCAGTACCCCACCGCGACCTTTTCACACACCGAAGCTCCCACTCACGCCAGAGTATACTGTCAGGACAGGATTGGATGCCGGTCTATGGACAGCCCAGCTGCTACTCAGCTCATACAATCACTATGCTTTCACATTCACCATGGATATGATGTTTCAAGGACGTTCCGCCAGAGGCAACCTGATAGTAAACAGGTATTATGTACATAAATGCTGTCTGAGCAAGGAGCACTGTGTCAACTGGACTGGCAATCTCCAACTGTCTAGACATTCTGAGGCCTTCACTATGTGTGCCGTAGCCACAAGCGCGACGCAGCCTCTGATGGTGCAAGCTTCAGACCAGGTAGGACTGGGGACAGAAGCATGGAGAACTCATACTCCCTGGGGTCCACAGCGTATTCCTGCAGTCACCAGGGAATTGTCAAGGCGGTTGTCTCAGGCTCTGCTACACGTCTAGCAGAAGTGCACTGCATGAGCCGAAGCACGCACCTTGTGCAGAGAGGGTGACCAGGAGTCATCACCCCCAACCCCCATGTGGCGATGGTCCAAATGCAAATGGGTGTACGCGTCAGGGACCAGCTCGTAATCATGCTTGGCCGCCATCAGGCTGGCAATGCTGTACCTGCAAGGGTCATCAACGCTGTGGTTAATTATCTGCGCAAGCCCTCTTGAGGGCAGTAAAGATATGCGTGCGTGTGCATAACGCACGCCATGACAATTGACCCAAAGTGCAGGCCAGACCGGACCTTGTGGCCATAATCTGCATTGGACTGGTGAGGGAAATGGCAGCAAAGCCAGCCCCACTCTCATCACTGAGGGCGACCCATCGCGTGTCTGATCTTCCTCCATTCTCACCTGCATATGCGTCATGCAGCCTGTTGTCTGTAGGGTGAGATGCTTGGCTCTGGGCAGCCACACAGCACAGGAGAGAATGTATTGTGACAAAAGCTGATCATGGGGAAGGCGCGGAGAGGCATCGCACTTGGAAAGATGTATGGCACGTGAAACTCCTTGACGTCTGCGACAGAGTACTGCCGGAGGGGTGCACCATACTGCCGATCTGGATAGCACTCATGTGGCCCCCGGCCATACCAGTGCGCCTGCTTGTACTGTGCTGGAATACCCAAATGGACCCCTATCCGAGGAATTGACCTGCAGAATAGATGCGCGTCCGCGCTGTCCAGGTGGAGGGACAAAGAACAAGCAGGGGTTGGTCGCGGTACGGCATAGGACATGGCAATGGAGGAAAGGAAAGGAGCCTCACGAGAACAGTCCAGGCGGCAAAGGTGCAGGCAGGACATTGCTGGCATCAATGCGCCAGTGCATTTGCAGACTGCCGTCCCCATGCAGATCATACTGCACTGCCACCTTGACCTCTCCCTCCTTAGAGGGCTCAGGTGCATCAGGGGTGGGATGCTCCTGAGGCGCACCGCTGGGAGCATCTGGGATCTTCTCTGCATAGAAATTTTGGCCACCAGCCTGCAGATGCGTCAAGCCTCTAAATACATTGGAAGAAGTGTTGGCACTTCCGAAAATATTGCAGAAGCTGCCAAGCGGGACTCCTCCATGACAGGGCAAGCAAGGCCTGGGTCGGAGGTGGGGCAGCAGGCAAATACCTCACTGACACCGGAAGCACCAATGTGGGCAGAGCGCAAAGCCTCGTCCTCGGACGGCCGCAGAAGCCACTCAGCATGGACCTGCAACAAGCCATGGTTGCCACTCAGCACCATGGCTTTGACGGTGGTCAAGCAACAACCAGATGGTGACCAGCGGAGCAGGAGGAAAGGACTGCATTGCATGCACACCTGCACAATTGATTCCGAAGCTTGCTTGACATCTGCTTTGATGGTCCCCTTCACCATTTCCAGGCAGTCGAGACCAGCTTCCTTCCACCTGCATGCACCTCACAGGGTCAACTGATGGCCATACATCTTCAGCACTGACAGTCTGTGGCATTGACAGCGGGCATAGCATGCCCTCCAAGCATGATTATGGCAGCATATCACCAGGGCAAACCTGGTGGCATGGGCAGTGTTTCCACTGCCACCTAGGTCATTGTCCAGCGGCGCCCTGAAGAGGCAAGGGGATATCCCTGCTGCTAGGAGACTGTGACCGCCCACATCCCACCGCTCCAAGGCGCCTGTTGACATATTCACCTGCATTCACAGCAGCCGTCAGTCCTTCTACCGCAAATCACACTGTGAGTTGTGACTGGCATCTCACAGCCATTGTGCCAAAGACTGCATGGGTGTAGGGAGACAAGACCCGTGTAGCTTCATTGAACAACACTGCATGCATTGGCCCACATGCCCACCTCAATGCAGAGGTCATTGGCGCCCGTGACGAGCACTGCCTCGTGCCCCTGGCGCTGCTCCTTGGAGAAGTGCAGGGGCGAGCTGGAGGGGCTGGGCGCCTGCTCCATGGCGTCTTCGTCCCACCGCAGCCAGTCGCTGGGCAGCGGCAGCTGCTGCTCCGCCACCACATGGCCCTGCAGGGAGTATAACTGCCTCAGCTATGCTACAATACAGGCGTATCCACTGCTGGCGGATTCAGCAGACAGAAGTCTCCTCTGGGCACCCCTCCTGTCAGAGATGGTATGCAAGGCATGCACCACGGCAGGGTAGAGCCTCACCATGGGCGCCCATGGCATGCTGGTGCTGAGCTGGGCGCGCATCTCCAGCATGACCTCTGCCTTGGCCAGGCTCCCGCCGCCTCGCGCCTGCTGGGCTGCACCACTGAGCTCCTGCATGTCTATGGGCAGCCGCAGCTCCTCAGACTCCTGAATGTTGCATGAATTGTGGTCAGTGTTTTTGTAAGCCAGATTCTGCATCTTGGCAGCGGAGTCTTGCCTCGACCTGATGAGAATGGTAAGTTCCCTGCTTGGGCAGGTCACTGATGCTGTAGCACGCCTTGCACAAATGGCGCGTGGATGTAGACTGCATCAGGTTGGCACAAGCTCCTCCAGCGCACCTGGGGTGCAAGAGGGACGCTGCCGCCGGGGTACCAGCCCTCAGCATCACCCTGGGCTGGGTCGCCCAGTGGGAGAGGCACGCCATCCAACAGGACGCGCCAGGTGAGCAGCAGGCCTGCAGTGCTCTGGAAGGTGTACTTGCTGCGAGCTCGCACCACAAGACCGCCCATCTTGTCCTGTGCTCCCTTGGTCAGCTCAAACACCACTGGAGCCTGCATCGTCTCTCCGATGGTCAGCCAATGTGTACACGCCCACCAGGTGAGATTATAATGATATTCGTAGCAGGAGAACGACATTGCCGGTCTTGCAGCAGCATGCAAAGATGTTCCTTGTGTGCCGGTGTCTCACCATGACTGCTTTGCATTCCCAGCACCCTGGGTGCGGCTCTCGGTTGGGCCAGATGAGGCCGTTGATGTTGAACTGAGCGTCATGCACAGGGTCTCCAAAATCGCCGCCATAGCCCCAGGCCTCTATGGTCTTGCCATTCGCATCCTGTACCTTGTGCAGCAGGCCCTGATCCACCCAGTCCCAGATGAAGCCTCCCTGCACACAGCCACGAACAGTGATTGCTGATGCTGTCCACAAGCGAAGGGGTGCCTCCAGAGCAGCTGGGCATCATGCAGCACTGCGGAGCAAAGGTAGGAATTCTCTTGGCAGTACCTGAAGGTAGGGGTGGCCTTCAAAGGAGTCCCAGTACTCCTTGTAGTTGCCATTGGAGTTTCCCATGGCATGGGCATACTCGCATTGGATCAAGGGGCGCGTCTCTGAGGCATCGTTGGCCCACTCCTCAATCTGCAGAGCACAGGACCTGCATCAGGTGGTACCATCCTGTGCAGCTGATGAGCAGGGAAACATGCAAGCCCAGAAGAGGAATGCCTCACCATGGGTATGCGCGCATACATGGGGCACAGGATGTCGGTGGCGGCAGTCTTGGAGCCGCCTCCCTCATAGTGCACAGGTCTTGAAGGGTCCCGGGCCCTTATGTACCCTGCCATGGCCAAGTGAGCTGCAGGCATGCACAGCAATCTCTGTCAGCCCTTAGCTAAGCGTCTGTTGTGTCATACACGAGCTCACAATCTTGGCTCATGCCCACAGTAGAACGGGCAGTACTTTGCACAGGGTGTAGGTATGCAATACCTGGGCCATAGCCAGATTCATTGCCCAAGGACCAGATGATGATGGCGGGGAAGTTCTTGTCCCTCTCCAGCATGCGCATGCCTCTGTCGATGATGGCATGCATCCAGATGGGGTTCTGGGCGGGAACAACCCGGTTGTTGTTCAGTGCTGGGTCAAAGCCGTGCGTCTCCACATTGGCTTCATCCATGAGGTACAGCCCATACTGGGTGCAGAGCTCATACCTGGAAAAAGACTGAATAATTTATCATGAGCCACCTTGGATGCAGGCAAGAAGCAGGTGTATAGCAGATGGCAAGGTTTAGTTTGGGCAGATGAGGTGTAAGAAAGCCCCACCAGCGATGGCAGTTGGGGTAGTGCGAGCATCGCACAGCATTGAAGTTGAGCTGCTTGAGGAGAAAGATGTCGTCCAGCATGCCCTGCTCTGTGACAGCCTTGCCTCGCCGCTCATCATGCTCATGCCTGTTCACACCCTTGATCATGATGGGCTTCCGGTTCACAAGGAGCTGCCTCCCTTCTATGACGACGTCCCGGAAGCCCACCTGCAGCAACACACCTGGCTGACCTCTGCACCACGATCATTCCCACCACACAATTCTGAGAAGGCATTGCTTCTGTGGTGTTAGGCGGGGGCAGATCACCTGAACTGACTCACTGTCAAGGTGCTCCCCCTTCGTGGTGACCACTGACAACACCAACACATAGAGGTTTGGCTCCTCGGCACTCCAAAGGGCAGGGAGGTGCTCAGATGCTGCCATGTCGATCTCAATCTGCGAACGTGGAACACCGTTTGTACTCCCGACGCATTACGTCTGCTGCCAGCATGTGAGCACACACTATACACTTTGCATGCTCGATTTCTTTGATGATGAGATCTCATGTATCCAGCAGCGCATGCTGAGGGGCACGTACCAGTGCAAGGCCGCCTGTGCCAGCCTCTGCATGTGAGCGCTTGGTGTTGGCGTCCAGGGATATCCAGTGGTCCTTGTCCTTCACTTCCACCTCCACGGCAGGGAGGACTTCCACGCACCCATTTGCGTGGGCCTCATCCAGCAGGAACAGGGCTGCCCTGACCCGCACATCATCAAAGCCTCCCACGTGTGAGGTGACCAGCTGGACGTCAATGTCTAGCCTGCAGTGTGTGTAGGCGTTGCAGTGTGACACTCTTTCCAGTTTGCCATGACCCATCTGTTGTAATTATTAGCCCTGGCAGTACATGCAGGGGTAAGCTGATGCTCAGATCTAGCAGGCATGTGGAAAAGGGACCTACTTGGCTTCCTTGAGCTCTCCGTTGTCTGAGAAGGTCAAGGGAGTCTTGACCCAGTAGTCCAAAATGTGGGTGGCTGGCTTGCACAGAAGAAAAACGTCCCTGCATTTGCAATATGCTCAACAGGCATTATGATGTGCTGTAGGTATCAGCATGACGGACGTTTGTATGGCGGGTCAGTCACCTGTAGATCCCAGAGAGCCACCAATGATCCATGTCCTCAAGATAGCTGCCATCGCTGAACCGCATGACCTGTGCCCGCATTGTGACTGTTGCATGGATGGCACTTGGTGTAAAGCTTACAAATGGACACGTCTGACTGTGGAGAGAGCCTAAGGGCAGAGCGCCCGTGTGAGGGGTTACAAGCACACACCTGCACGGTGAGGGTGTTCTGCTCTGTGCTGACAATATCTGTCACATCAAATTCGGCAGGCAGACAGCTGTCCTGGCTGTAGCCCAGCAACTGCCCATTCAGCCACACATAGAAGGCGTTGTTGACAGCCTCAAAATGGATGGTGATCCTGCGATGCATATTGATCTTGATCAGCTGGGTGTGCCGCCTTATACCAAGCCATCGAACTGTGCAGAGCTGTGCCACCAAGTACAAAGAAGGAGCCACACCTCTTGCCCTTCCAGGAGGGTGGAATGGTGAAATGCTTACGGTAGCACCCAGTGGGGTTGTCCTCTGGCACGAATGGGGCAGTGATTGGCCAAGGGTACTGAAAATTGGTATATATTGGGAATGAGTGGCCCTGACATTCCCAGTTGCCCGGCACTTCAACCTGCGCGAGGCTGATTGCACGTCAGTTTATGTGAAAGCTCAAGACGGGCTATATTCCGGAGATGCGATAAGTGCGATGCAAGGGATCACAGTAATGACAAATGTAGGCTGACACTGCCAGCTGCACGTCAAGCCCACAAGGTGTGCTTCATTGGGGCCCGACTTGCCTTTCCCCATCGCCCGTCATCGAACGAGGGATCCTGGATGCCTTTCGGAACTTTTTCTGGCCGATCGTACAGCTGAAATGCCCAGTCGTTACTGTTCAACACTTGGACATTGGGGCCATCCCGAGGGGGCGGGCCAACAGCGTAGTACTGCAGGGCAGCATCTTGGGAGGGAAAAGCGCGCAGTGGGGCATGCGATCGGCACTTGTTGCGATTGTACACTGCGGGATTCTCCCAATCTCTGGGCCCTACAGCAATCTCCATGTTGCTGTGTGAGGCATTGTCCTGCTGGCGCCATCCCAGCTCCCGCACCGAGATCCAAGTAAGTGATCTTTAAGGTAGTGGGAGAAAGATAGGAAGCCAGGAAAGCACTTCCTGTGGTTAATGAGTAGCAAGGGTCTCTTGTAGGCGACGTTTGCAGACCCGTCGTAAGTTCCTTCGGTCATGCTGCGCAGCACTCAGCTCGACGGGTCCTCCGATGTCAAGCAGTCCGGAAGTCGAGTCGGCGATCTGACCATGCAAAGTCTCATCAGCGCAGCTTGATGAGAGCGCAGCAGGATTCTACCACTCGACACGAGAGCTGTTAGGTATAAAGAACTCCAGATAGAGTCTCCAGGGCAAGGAGGCAGCATTACTGGAGCGGAACGTGCACGAGGCTTGCCCTCGGGGCCGGCCAGGGCAGCAGCACCCGCTGCAGATACTTACCACAGGGGAATGAAATCATTTCAGAGCTCTTGCAAAACGTTGCAGAGGCGGTAAGTGCCTGGAAGCCTGGCGCGCAGCCTGCCATCTTGTTTATGTACGTCACTCCGTCTGCGTAGACCGAAGGCTTTTTCACGCAGAGGCACTTGTATGTGCAATAGCTGTAGATTTCAAGGACTTTCAAAGTCATATACTGCTACCGAGGCTGGAAATCTGCTCCGATGCCAAATCTTAACCATTCTAAAGCAGACAGAGAGTACTGTGCACAAGCGTGATGGCCAAGCAAGCTTGCTGGCTGTTGGCAGGGTGAGTACGTCATCTCGTGCTCTCGGTCACACAGTCTTACTTCGTCGCGCTCCTTTGCAGATGTCCTATGAAGGGAAGAACCCTGGGAGCTGCTGCAGTCAGCTTCATGCTGCTGTGCGTATGCTTCCTGGGGAGCACAAAGTCGCCGCACACTGGTGGCAGCAACCAAGGCCAAGAACGGGGCACCAGGCGGACACTTATAGGCAGGCAGGAGGAAGTGGAGCTCTTAGACAGTGAGGTCGTCCAGCAGGACAGTAATGGAACCAGCCAGGAGGGGTCTTTCTACATGCCCTGGATACAGCAGGACTTTGCAGTGTGGGAGAAAGAGGGAATCAAGCAGGTGAGAGGCACCCTGACCTCTGCCAACTTTGCCGCATTGTCTCCTTCAACAGCACCCCACCCAGCAGGGTCAGAAGCTGATCTGGCCCACGCACGTGTCCTGCAGAGCTTGGTAGCTGAGATGGCTATGCGGTACCGGGAATGTTTCGGGGAGGTCTTCAGGTTTCAGGTCATCAATGGCACACTGTGGGTGGACCACATCTCCGAGCGGCATGGCGGCTGGTACCCATCTCAGGATGGAGAAGGTGATGCCCGGACATACCTGGACATGCTTCTGCTTGAGAGGCTCAATGAATTGCACGCAATGATCTGATGCTGAACATGCTGTGTCCACAGGAAATCTGGCAGCGAAAGGAAAGATACCTTACGCAATCTTGACCCTGATGGATACCCTACGAAACCATCCAGGCCAGGTAGGAGCCCACACAGCGAAACTCTCCCTCTGTTGCGCCAGTCTGCACAGACATGCAATAACAGGTTCATGCTTGGCACCCACTTCAACACGGCATGTTCTGCAGGTGGCCGATTTGGATGCCATCATCCAGACATCAGACTTCCCCTGCATGCTGAGGCTTCAGCCTGGAACGGGTGCCCTGGCTCCTCCCATCTTTGGCTACAACAGTCACCCTAAGTTTGTGGACATCCCCTTCCCAGACTACTCCTACTGGGGCCATGAATACCGCAGGCTACTTGGTGAGCTATGTTCCCACCAGTTCCCACCAGATCAGGGCCAGACAGACACAGAGCATGCTCGTCACCTGTGGCTGATACCGGACATCACTTTTGCAGATTCACCAGTGCCAGTGACAGTAATAAGAATATGCGTTGGTGCATGCAGGCTGGGATGGGCAGCCTGCACATGGCTGGGAGAGGCAGTTTGGCTTTCTGACAGAGAAGTATCAGGATCTAGACCTGACCGCCCGGAAGGCACAGGTCATTTGGCGAGGCAGAACGGAGGATCGCGAGTATCCAAAGCGCGATGAGCTTAGGTGGCAACTCAACACCTCATTGCTCTTGGTAAAGCATTTGATATCCCTCCCCCATGCATGGTCGCTGTCACTTTCATATGCACACAGTGCGCACTTTCCCACACTTCAGCACAGCTCAAACAAATACTGGGTGATGCAGGCGGCACTTCTCTCGCTGTGCCGATGAGCTCAGGAGCCAAGGCTTGGAAGAAGAGGCTGATGTCTACAGCTTGGGAAAATCTGTAGTCCAACTGCATGACCTCTGCGACTACAGGTGGGTGACACTTGACCTGTAGCAGGGCAAGAGTGGTACCTGTGCTGTACAGCTTTTCTCTGCAATTTGCATACATGGCCCTGATGATGAGTACCCACTGCTGAGACACTCCTGCCTGTGCAGATACCTCATGTACATTGAAGCGGATGCATGGGCGACCAATCTGAAGCAGAAGCTTGCTTGCGGGTCAGTGCTGATGAGCGCCAAGATGGAGTATTACGAGTTCTTCACCCGAGCTCTTCAGCCGAATGTACATTATGTGGAGGTCAGCACAAACGACATGTGCCACGACACAGCTAGCAAGGTGAATACCGATCATCTCCTCTACAGGTCTGATTTTCAGGGCTTGTGAAGCAGCAGACACATCTTGGGCTCATTCGGGCATGCTCTGAACATTCCTTGCGGGCTGGCAGGTTCTAGCCATGAACAAGGCATTTGCTGAGGAGCAGAAAGCACTGTCAGGGATGGACACAAGCAGCAGGCACCTCTTAGGTCAGCGCCAAGACGTCACGGCTGCTCCCTGGAATGTCGCACAAGCAGGTCACAAGGTGAGGCCGCCAAAGCTGGCCTTGGCACGACACTGAATTCTGCCTTTGCATAGCTTAATTCCGCAATGGTTACCCAACATGTCATCACTCTGGATCCTGAACCGACCTGACAGGTAACACTCCGCAATCGAAGTGAGCTGAGCGCACCTTCTGCTGTGCAGTTCCTTGCAGAGCACCTGCGTATGAGGGATGTCCGCATGTATGTGCGCGACGCACTGTCACAGTACGCGTCGCTTCAGATCTTTACGCCCCAGCCCTCCTGGAATGCGGAGTGCTACACTGGGGAAATGCTTCTTGAGCAGTTTGGATTCCCATATGCGGCAGACAAGGACACTGTAGCCAGAGCGTACCCATGGCTTGCGGACTACGGCAAGAGGGAGTGCGAAGGGAAGCTACCCAGACGAGAGGTGGACAAGGAGGAATTCTATGAGGCCTGAAACCCACACACTGCAGCAAGCTGGGGAGAGGCCTCCCTGCAAAGCAGCAGCCTTGCAAAGCTCTAGACATCAAGACCTGCAGTGAGTGTTCTGTGGCGCACAATGTGCCAGGGTGTTTCAGTGTTTGTGTTCAGCAGCAAGGGTTTTGTACACCGGAAGTGTTTATTTTGGAGGCCCCTAGATCTGTTTGAACTGCAAGTGTGCAGAGCAGCGGTATGCACAACTGCAACAGGACAAGCCAGTGTGTCTACAGCGCAGTGCAGGCGTGTCTTACAGCAGGACATTTCTGCCCAAGCAGCATGCACCATGACGCTTGGGAATATCTTGCTCTTGCACTGCGTGATCTGTCCGTGATTCTTTGCTCAGATGCAAGTCAGACATGTGCTTCACCACCTTGTCATCGACCATATTGGTGGTGTCAGGGACAAAGGAATTTTGCACTGTCAACATTGAGCAGACTGAGACATGAGCAAATTGACGCATGCAATGCCAACCCACACGTCCACCCTTGCTGTGCACCAGGAATTTTGCACTGTCAACATTGAGCAGACTGAGACACGAGCACATTGACGCATGCAGTGCCAACCCACACGTCCACCCTTGCTGTGCACCACGCTCTCTGGCAGCCACAGAATTGAGGTGTGCTGATCATGTGCCATTGTGCCTTCCTGCTTTGAGGTCATCTACAATCTTATTGTGTTCTCCTCACAGGCGCATAGCCTCTGCTGATTGGCCTGAGCAGCATCACACGAGAAGGACAAAGCCTTCTCATCCTGGGTCAGGCACATTGTTGGGCGCTGCTGCTTCGGAGCTGACGCTTCCACATACGCCGGGGCATCCACAGCAGCCGGCTCTGGCTCACACCTGCAGCGTGGCGGCTTCCTTAATCTAGAGCAGCAGAAAATCAGGCACCATGGCAAGCCTTGGAGAACAAGGAGCCAGAGGACATTCACATCTCAAAGGGACACGGCAGCTGGGGAAGTATGCGCACCCTGCTTCACAGGCAAAATGTTGACGCAAGATATTGCAGTTGTTCAGCGCTGCCAGATGTTCCTGCGCGCAACGCCGCCCTACGCCCTGACACAGCGCAGTGCAGGACTGCCCTGCTGAGCCTTGTACCACGCTGATGAAGGTGGGCACCTCAGGTGTAGGTGGCGCAGGTGTCATTGGCTTCCCTGCACAGAATACACACATACAGTGCTGCAACCGGCGTAGCTATGTCATCATGGCACAAGTATAAGGCTTCAGGCAGGCATGCCTGGCCATGGCAGAAGGTGTACATGAAGGAGAAAGCCTTCTCACCTGACTTTGAGAAGCAGTGATGGGATGGAGACAGATATGCATTCTCGTGCACGGTAGACTTGCTGGACGTGCGACACCTATCCTGGCAATATGTAAAGACATCTGCCCATGTGCCCGTCTCTGGCCTGTGTTGGCAGGGAAAAGCACTGTCAGAAGCTGTCATGCCTGCTGGACTGACAATGTTTCTTGCTGTCTTCACAGAACGATAATGCACCCTGCCCGCACCTGTCAGGCCCTCGGTACGCTGCTGTCAAGTCAGCAGGAGCATTTTTGGGGTCCTGACAGCAGGCCACACAATGCTCATAGTTCTCACAGCACTGATCCTCCGGATTGCACCTGCATGCATCGTTGCCTCACGTACGTGCCAAACAGTTGAACACCCAGGACGGCATTCTGGTGTACGTGACATGTGGGCATGGACTTGCGTGCGGAGCCTACGTTGCACAGGAGTTTTTGTCTCCACTTCTACAGCAGCCGCTGGCTGTGTCAAGGCTGCTGCGCTGACACACAGCGCCCCTGCTGTCAGCAATCCACCACCTGCACATGGGCGTAAACTTGCACTGGTACCAGACCCATTGAGGACAGACAGGTGAGCTGGCCTTCCATCTACCAGGCAGGGACTGCTACACACCTGCCCTGGACGGTGTTCAAGCAGGTGTGAGTGGCAACGGGTATGTCCCTGCAAGCCACACGTCTATTGTCAGCCCTCTGCGCTTGGCTTGTACCAGAGCCAGAGAGCTGTTTATGGCCCCCTCTCCTCACCTAGCGTTTAGATATCTGGAGGACCGGTTGGTGTGTCTAGGATGCCGCCTGTGGATTAGATCTTTGCATTGTGCATCTCCACACAGGGACACGAAAAGACAGGCGACAAGTCCCCAGGAGAAGGGCGCCCAATGCATAGCAAACTGAATGGCACTATCATCAGCATGCGAACGACGTCTTCTTCGTTGCTCTATCACTGTGCTTTCTCGCTGAAATGCCAGATCGAAGACGAGGAGGATCCTTGGAATGCCCCCATGGGCAGAGTGGTTTCACACCTGGATGCACTTTTGCGCGAAGCTGCCAGTCTCATGCAGGACATCCATGGATGCTTGTGGACACAGGAGCAACACGGTCCTGAAACATAAGCACGTGCATGTAGTGCTAATGCAGGCACTGCCTTGTTCGGCGCTACTGATCATATAAGAAAGAAGACACCAACATGCCCGACATTTTGGACTTTTCCTCTGTGTCCACGCAGCCGCAAAGCAGCAGGTTAAAGATCGACGATGAAGACGAGACGGTCCATAGCTCTGGCGTGCAGCAGTTTCCCTTGCCACAAGTCCAGGATGTAAGGCCCTCTGCCTGTGCCATCACTCTGGGTACCACCTCTAAGAGTAGCACATGAGGGTGCTGTGAACATATGCAGACTGACAGCTTTGAGAAGGACGTCATGGAGTATGTCAAGCCAAAGCACGGGACCACCACGCTAGGATTCATCTTCAAGCATGGAGTCATTATAGCAGTGGACTCTCGAGCCAGCATGGGCTCATATATCTGTAAGCCTCGACACGCTTCCAGCTTAGCTGTCTTGTTGAGCAACTTGCACGGTTCTGCATGCAAGCTTCGAGGCGGATAGTTGATGACTTTCTGGCTGGTGTGCAGCTTCACAGACAGTGAAGAAGGTCATTGAAATCAATCCGTACTTGCTGGGAACTATGGCTGGAGGCGCAGCAGACTGTCAATTCTGGCAGCGGAACTTGGGTCAGCAGGTGGGTAGAACCTTGAAGTACGCACCCTAGAGGACTGCTGATGAGCTGTCATGCTACTATGTACGTTAATTGACACTCATCTCAAGAAGCATTTGATGTGCAGTGCCGGCTCTATGAGCTGAACAACGGCAAGCGCATCACAGTGGGTGCTGCGTCCAAGCTTCTGGCCAACGTCATGTTCAGCTACAAGGGCTATGGCCTGTCCATGGTGAGCATCCACTGGCGTGCTTCCACAGCCTTGGCTCCTGAGCACACCCCCATCAGAACATGGCATCCTGGCACTGAAAGGTCTGCACAATCTGCGATGCGCGCTGGAATGGTCAGGAGCAGGTGCTCATTTGGCTAGCCATGTGCAGGGCACCATGGTGGCTGGCTATGATCCCTCTGGTCCGGCTCTGTACTATGTGGACAGCGATGGTCAGAGGACAAAGGGCCAGATCTTCTCAGTGGGATCTGGAAGCCTGTACGCATACGGTGTCCTGGACGCTGGTTACAAGTGGTGCGCCTTCTCCCTCTCCGCATCTTGCACTTCAAAACTGTGGTTTTCCTTTTGGCTGCACAGAGACCACTCCAGCGTGGGGTGGAGCACAAGCGCTGGATTTTCATGTGAGGGCTGCCTGTGAAGGGACATGGAGATTGAGGATGCCATCGAGCTCGGCAGGCGGTCCATCTACCATGCCACCTTCCGTGACGCTGTCAGTGGTGGCACAGTGAGCGGTACGTCCTGTCCTCCGCTTTACTCAGCTCTGTCTGGTGCAAAACTTTGAGGCTGCAAGCAGGGGTCCGGTCATAGTCAGTGCATGAGCAGCAACGATAATCTGACGCGTGGCACCGTGTCTGTGCAGTCTATCATGTGGCTCAGGATGGCTGGAAGAAGGTGAGGGGCGATGATGTCGGAGCACTGCACTACGAGCTCTATCCCAACAGGGAGGCGCACCCTTGCCATGGCTCTGACCCAATATGATGCTCAGCACCCTGCGTAGGCAGATGCTGTAGCACAGTGTCACACGAGGCCTTGCTGAATACCTATCTAATGTAACTGGTGCCACAGCCAGAACAAGCATGTCAAGGACCTGCCATCTGTGACAAAGCTGATCCTCTCAAGCTGAGAGTGTTCATAGCAGTAATACGGAGGACCTTTCAGTGCAACAAGGCTTGATGTAATGTTGATGTAAGCTTCTGTTATGATCATTCCTTGTGCATGGCATAAGCCTTGCTGCATGGTGGAACAGCATACACGTGGCATTACAACATATCAATCTTGGACTTTGCAAACCTACTAGACCCATCACCAGAGTTGATGACGCTTTTAGCGTCAAAAGTCACCACCCTTGACCCTCCATGCTCAAGCACCAAACTACAAGTTGATCCAGAAGGCAACACCTCCCGCAAAGTTTGCAGCCATCAAACCCTGGCACAGGGATCAGAACTCATTCCAGAGCTCTTAGGAGGGCTTATCATAGCATGAGAAGTGCGCAGAGTCGAAGCACTATATGGTGTACCCCTCTTATGCTGACGCTGTTGTTGCACGCCTTCTGCTGCTTCCCTTATGTACATGTATGTACTGCTGTTGTTCTCCTGGAGAGCCCCCTCCAGTATTGGGCCAGGGAGATGAACTTTATACCTTCAACATTGTGTGAAGTTTCGCTCAAACTGCAGCTGCCTGCGCAAGGCCCTGATGCTGCTCTTGTGTGTCCCGCTGCTGGCAGGAGTGCACTAGCATAGATGGCTTCAGGGCCTGCTTCAGCAGGAATAAGCACTGTCCATAGCACCAGCCTAGACTGCTTGGTATGACGCCCATTGTCAAGATCACCTCAAGGTGCCGCCAACTTGCTCCAAGAGACAGTCGATGACGTCATTGTCCTGCACAGCCAATGAAGCCTTCACTGAGCTCCAGCTTTGCAAGGGAGATTCCAGGCCATAGCCGCTGTGGACATGACAGGGAACATGCACCGTCTTGGCGTACCTCAATGCCGAGCTCGCCAGGAGTCTGATGGTCCCTGATCCGCTGACCATCATGCAGGAACTTGATGTTGGCTGCCTCCACGCCCTTCTTCCCAGCGTATGCATCAAAGATCTTGCTGAACTTTGTTGTAGGCTTCACCTGCATATAGACGGGGTTCAGCATTCCTATGCCCCTGGCAGAAGCAAGGTCAAAGATGGGAGCCTAGTCACGGCCCTTACAGCTTTGAAAGGCGCGGCAGATGAGAGGCAGCGCACCTTGAAGTGCACCTCCCCTGAGTTCTGGTCCTTGACCACAATGTTGATGACGTTGCTGGCCACTTCTGGTTTCACCTTGACATCCTCGGCGTCCTCTCCCATTGCACCTGGCAAAGATTCGTGCTTTAGAAAGTCTACTTTGTCAGGAATGAGCGGCATCCAGACATATAGCAGCACATGCGTCGAGGGTGTCGGGATGTGTAGGCACCTGCACAGCTGTCTTGGATGCCCGCCAGGACCTCAAAATAGACAAGCCCCTTTTATTGCTCTGAGTTGCAGAGAGTCGAGATACTCCCAAACGAAGTCCTGGCACCAGAAAACAATCACTCCCGCTTGGAAGGAAAGGGCGTGCTGTGCTGCGCGGTAAGAATGGGCAGCTGTGGGCACAGTGGGTCCAGGCTGCCGATCCCGCGACTTTGCCACGCTCTCTTCCCTGGCCAATGCCATGTACTAGGCCGAGCACATTTTGATTATCTCTTGCACCAGCATGGAAGGAACCATGTCCGCAAACCAAATACCTGCTCGTCTAGGAGGACTCCGAGTTCTGGCTTGCCCATGCTTAAGTCGCGGTCTCGTCCACCCTCCTGTATATGATAGACACTTAGCAGCGCGCAGGCCACCCTCAAGCTGGTGGTGAGTGCATCGCATCACTGTGTGCAGCGTGAACGTTTTCCTTTTGGCGGGACGTGGCTCACATTATACTGCCTGCGCAGGCACTCGGGTCAGTGCCGGCAAGTACACGCCCGTGCTAGCGTTGTCAATGAGCCATCGTCAGCGATGCGGTACCCGGCAACACAAGTAGAGCCTGCTGCGGACACACAGTACACATTTGCGTGTCCCATATGCCTGACCACAGAGCTGAAAGTAGAGAAGGCGTCATCTAGGTGAGCTGGTTTGTCCGTCAGCCGGGCTTGCTTGTAATTATGACTGTTTGGTCGTCACTGTGTGTTGGCGTGCAGATTCAGCCAGGACCTGCACTGCAGCCGCTGTGAGAGGCACTTCTCAGCAAATGAGACATCGGTAGACCTGACACCCACGTCTGGAGCAGACATGAGGGTGTTCACACAGAAGTTCTGGGGAGGCACGCAGATTTTCAGGTGACACTTGACGCCCTGGGCAGATCTCCTGCAATTGCTGTGCATGGTATGTCTGGGACACCTCTTACCTAATTCATGGCAAGATGCAGGAGTCCATTGGTGTCCTTTGTGTATGAGCGCGGCTGGCGACAGGGCTTCTCCTGGGGCGGGTTTCCCGGAGAAGCAAGGGAGTATGACATGGCTATGGAATACCTGGAGAGCGCCTTTGGAGAGGTGTGCCCTGCATGCTAGGCCTGGTTAATGGCTGCAGCGCTTCGCACTCACTGCTAGACTCCTCCTAGGCTGTGATAGCAGCTTCTGTGCCGGTGTGGGGTTGACAATTCTGTTTTGTACCTGCAGACAATTGTGGACATGAGCTGTGGCAGCGGTCTCTTTGCAAGGCGCTTTGCCAAGAGTGGAAAATTTGAGTCTGTCATTGCAGCAGACTTCTCTGAGTCCATGCTCAACCAAGCCAGGCTCTTCTTTGAGGAGGACACAACAATTGACCCCAGGTTGACATCCATGACCTGTGTGTTGCCTTTAAAGCGGCTTGTGCTTGCAGGAACAGATCTATGCTGTCAGCAGTGTGATGTTGTGTGGTGCGGAAAGGCTCAGGCACCACTGAAGCATGCAGCATGCACCATGCTTGCTGACCGACAGATTCTGGTGCAGGAAATATATTTTGTTGAGGGCAGATGTTGGGCGGCTGCCATTCAAGACAGGATCCGTAGCAGCCATACATGCTGGGGCAGCCATTCACTGCTGGCCCAATCCTACAGCAGCGGTATGTGGCCAACCCGCTCATGGATCATGTATGTAGATGCTTGCTGTGTTCACAATGTCTTGCCTGGGGGCACTTACCACATGCCCTCATCACAGGCACTGGCCTCCATACCTCTGTGCTGAGGCAGACCCAAGCCCTTCCATGCAGGTGGCCGAGATCAGCCGCGTGCTGAAGCCCGGTGGTGTCTTTGTCGCATCAACGTTCCTGAAGGCCTCAGCACCTCTGGGACAGCTCTTCAACAATGACGACCTCTTCCGCCCACTAAATGCTGTATGCCCTCTACTATGCCTGTTCTCTACGTGACAGCTCACTGAGTCCAATAAATGCACTGATCGCAGCAGACTCTATCAGACCGGGCCTGATGGGAGAAAGATGGTCTGAAGGTATTCTGAAAAGGCTTGCAATGCATGCAGCTTGACCCGACATCAGCAGGAAGCAGCTCCAACTACCAGGTATAGAGCCAATCTTCCATACATGTTGTACTGCTCCGCCTCTTCTGCAGTAGCTGCACCCGTCTATCTGATGCGATTTGGTGTAGAAGTCACTGATGGGGTGCGTCAGAATTGGGCGTTCTTGCTGCAGTGGTGGGAGGAGCAGGAGCTCAGGGAGTTGACAGCAACGATGGGCTTGCAGAATTTCCAGCGCCATCGCAGCAACCGCTTCATCATGTTCGCAGTCCAAAAGCCACAATCAGCAAGCCATTGAACCTGCCAACGCGTACGGTGTCTGAGGGCTGTAGCTACTAGAGACACCTACTGCTGTTGAGGACCTCACATTGAGGTCGCTGTAAGAGAATGCCGTGTCTCTCCCGGAATATGCCTTACACATTCCTCGACAGAGTTCCTTGCTTATTTGAAGGGTTAACCTTTGCTATAAAGCTGGCGAGATGTCAGATCAGATCATATTACATCCGCCACACAGATATGCAAGTGAAATCCCCTGGCGATATTGCCACTAGGCGTTCCCCCAAATGCCAACGTGGATTCCTAATCGAACGGGGCAATGCTCTTTCCACTGTCAGTTTTTGAGTAGAAGTCTAAGTATTGCTAAATACTAGTCCGTGATGCACTGACACCATAACGGAATAGGCTTGATAGCTGTGTGAGCAGTAGGTGAAGACCTTAGGATACATATGAGCGCTAGCACACATGGCAAACCGTGGCAGAGGCCGTGGAAGGCACTCGTGGTCTAGAGGGCTGCAGCAGTCGATAACAGCAAATCGCACATGGCATCGTGCAGCCGGACACCCAAGTGTATCAGGTGCACACCTGTTCAGTCTGCACTCTCTGTAGAAACATATTGTGCCGTGCATTGACAGAGACAGTAACGGCAGGTGCGGGAGGTGGACAAAGCTGGGACCCTTTCAGGCCTGTACGAGATCTGCAGCCCACGCCAGTCTTGTCAGACGTAGTGCCAGCGTCGGGCAGTGGTGCTGCTTACACACGGACGAGCTTGAGCAAGCTCGTCCTGCAGAATACAGCCTCAGATGTGAAGACGTCTAAGGCACAGCATGGAAGCAAGGAGGGTTTATCTCAGTACACAGGGCAGGCAGCGCACCTGGCCAAGTCTGCCTGCCCAATACGGCCCTCTGCAGCACAGGCTGTGCACATCAGTGGTGCCATCCAAGGGCAGACAACTCAGCAGTCTGGTGCTGAGAGATGCACCCATACGGCAGGCCGAGGCGCAGCAGCTGCAGCTTACCCACAGCCAAAGCCCAGCAATAGCAGCACAGCCAAAGGAGCCGTAAGACACCCCAGGCGGAGCTGGCAGCGACAAAGCAATGGTGTTCCCAGCCCTGCTAAGCAGAGCACGCTTCAGATAATGCATGGAAGGGGCCAAACAGAGTCTCGCAGTGTGTCCAGTGTCTCTGCATTGCAACAGCATGCACTAAAGGCGCAGCGGCAGCCTAATACACCCAGATTTGTCCGAAGTAGGGGAAATCAGCTTGTTAGACTTTCCAGTGCCTCACCCGCATACACATCACTGTTGCTACGCTCAGGTAGGCACTCACTGCCTCACTGCCTTACTAGGAACTGTGAGTGAATCCAGAGTCCAGCATTGGCTGAACTGAGTCCACTAGTCCATGAGACCTAGCCATTCGCCGCACGACGCAGCAATCTTGCTGCAGGCAGCAGGAGACCCACCCGGGCTGTGCTTACAGTGAGACCCACAGGCGCAGCCGTGTCAGTGCGCACTCATGTGGCGATCACCTCGGGAGCATCATCATCGGCACGCCTGCCTTCAAGTGCCGGTATGATGTGCTGTGTTGAGTGACAGAATGTCTGGTACATGACCAAATGTCATGTCCCCTGCAAAGTATAGCCCACCCTGCAGGGTGTGCGGCTGCTTGATACTACAATGTTGCATGGCTTTGCAGATGCACCGCCAAGTGTCCTGGTTAGGAGGGGCAACAAGCTTGTCAGAGTGGCAAGAAAAGCTCCACCTGTGCCAACCCAGGTGCTGCCCAACTACACACCTGCATCTCTGCATCCACGGGCTGCAGCATGCAAGAGCCGGAAGTGACGCCTGTGACAGGCCCATCTCGGCCCTGGAGAACTGTCACTCAGGGTGGACATGATGTGCAGGTCTACAGGAGACACCTCTCAAACTTGAAGCCATCCACCCAAGGTATGATGCTTACAGGTCTTTCTGCTTTGAGCCAGGAAGCTGTTGGTTCTGGAGCCAAGCTACTGCACAAATCAGCTGCGCAAGCTGAGCGGTTTCTTGCAGGGGTGCCTCCCAATGCCAAGGCGCACAGGGCTCAGAACCAGCTGCAGCGCCCAACGCAGCTGCGGCGCATTGGGTCTGTGATGTATCGCGTGGGCAAGTCTTCCACTGGGTCCCATAGCTTGCAGCGGACAGAGACGCCTCGCAGAATCCTGAAGCCAGCAGCGGCTCTTCCACCACGCTCTAGCATGACCCCAAGACCACAGGTGAGACATGCTGAAACGTTCCTAGCACTCATTTCCTACCAATTATGTGCATTGGCAATTGAGCACATCAACGGCTGCAGAAGCGCAGCTGAAGTTATCTTGGCGATGCACTGGCTTCAGCGCTGTGAGGGCAGAAGAAGTCTTGTGCACCCATGTGTCTCTGACAGAGTGTGCTGAATGAGTTGCAGACACCCAAATACATCAGGAGGGCTGGCAAGCTGGTGAGGATGGCAACCCCAAATGCAGCACTTTTGAGGCCGGCTGCAGCAATGCTCGCCAGTGGGGCCAAGGCAGCAGCTGCTTCAAGGCTTCTCAAGCAAGCCCAGATGCGAATGCACTGTAGCCGCGTGTATCACAGGCAACCCAAGGCGCCAGGCAATCCAGCTACCCCACGTCAGCCAGCTCTGTGCCCAGCATTCTGCAGGTTGGGCCAAGCACATTGGGACAGCATGCCTGTATTGTTGCCATTGCTATGCTGTCTCTGCATAGTGCAGCGTGTTGGGTTACACTTGGCAAGGGGATTGGAAACGCGGTGCTGGCATCATCAGCTGTCTGCTGATGGCATTGCTGGTGGCATTGTTGAAGTGCCAGCATGATGCAGGACGGGCAGGTGTGAGGGCCAGAGGAAGGGCCAATGTAGGCTCCGCCATGATCCTGCCTGGGTAACCGTCTGCTCACGCTGGCTGCATGGCTCATGCACAGACGTGGCCTGCCCGCTGCAGCATGCCGCCTCCCCAGACGTCATGCCTTTGTGCATGTTCCATCTGAAGGTGCGTGCAGCCAGCCTTGCCAGGAGGTCACACAAGGGGCCTGAAGGACTTGGTGGTGTGTCAGAGAGTCTTCTCATCTGTCTCCAATGCATCGAATTGTACCCACAAGGGTTTCAGCATTCATATCATGACGTCAGCGCAGCACATTATGGGACAGCCCATCCGTCACTGTTTGCAGGGCCAGTGCTCAAAGGACGGCTGTATGTACTCGCACAAGGAGCTGCCAGCTTCATCAGGTGTGTGCCGGGCGTACGCTGCTGGCTTCTGTCCCAAAGGGCAGGCATGCACCCAGGAGCATTTGACACCAAAGATGCTTCGAGAGCTGCGAGCATCGCGAACCCTGAGAGCTGGCAATGCTAAGGTGAGAGTTAGCGACACACTGGATGCTTGCGAGCTGATCACCTTCACCGCTTCACTGTGTTACTGCCTTGTCATTTGCACGGCAGAGCTGATCTCATACAGTGTGCAAGACTGGGATGAAGCAGGTAGCAACCTCCAAGAGCCAGGCAAGCAGCAGTGGACAGGGCCCTCCTAAGGCCGTCAAAGCTGCTCTGGAGCATGAGGATGGCAGCAAGAAGCGCAAGTGGAGGTACTTCTGGGCTGAGGAGGAGGAAGGGGGCTGAGGATGTGTCATCCACTCCCAAGCATGTGCTGTCCAACAGGCTTGCTGGGCGGCACTGCCATCATTAGGGCCTTGATTGGGACGGTCTGGCAGAGAAGTACTATGAGACTCCTGTCAGTAAACACGCCTCAAACCAGACTGGCAAGAGATTGCGCAAGTCTTGTGATACTGGTCTTGGATGCTTTCAAGTCATGTATGATGTAGTTTCAATGCTATCACCCCATTGCAGGCCCCGGGCTTCGGGGTGGGCAGAATTGCAGTTGATTGTAGCCTGGCCATGGCCACAGGGAGGGTTAGAAAGACTTGTAAGATATACAAAGACGAAGACAGCCACAACGCAGGCCACACTTTCGAAAATGTGCTCGATTTTGTGAGTTTAGTAGTGATCACGTCAGCATGTGCACATGCACACATATTGTCAGACAGTCCTCATACCAGTTCTTCAGGCTGCAGGGGTGGCTCTGCACTACACGTGGACGATCCTATGTTGAAGAAGGCCTGTTGGTGACCTAGGGGGACCAAAAGGCGTACTGCCCATCCAGATCGACAGCTGATCTGGCATTTCAGAGTACCTCTGGCTGGCCTACAGTCTGTCCCGGCACGACCTGTCATCTCAAACGGGTTTGAAAGTGCTCTCGTGACACGACAGAGGAGATGAGTCTTCGATCAGATCATGTGAAGCAGCTTGAAGACATGGTGGGTGCTCTATGAGATTTGGGAAGCCTCGGTTGACCTTGTACCATCTGGCGCAGAGCTCCAATCGCTCGAAGGATGGTTCCATGGAATCAGCCCAGCCAAGACAATGCAGACATGCCTGTGCAGGGCTTCTCTAGCCAGCATGCTCACAGGGCTCTGACAGCAACACATGACTGTGGCACTGAAGCAGCACTGAGCTGGCTGGTAGAGAATGCCGCCAAGCTTGATCAGGAGTCTGATGAACAGCAGCATAACATTGTCTCTCACCCTTCTGAGGGGCCGTCAACAGGTGAGCATCTCCTATATCTTGTGAAGTATTGCGGGAGCCACCATGCAGAATTTTAGTCCTAAAGCAGTGTCTCCTTCATGTAGTCTTTTCTTAAAATAAGCCCCTGCTCTCACCTGCTGATGATGTGCCAGGTGTGAGCAGCCAGCCAGATCCCAGCACCACTGTTCCTGGCACACCTGCAGTGCTGGGTGTGCCATCAGCGCTGACAGTTCTGCACCCTGATGGCAGCGCAGAAGCCTGCAGGATGGTGGGGCTGGACTGCAAGGTGATTTTTAGATCACAGCTCCCTCCGACAGTGTGGAAGATTGCCCAATGTATACGCATAGCTCACATAATATCTGTTGCAGGCTGTCCTGGTGGTCAATTCAACTCTGAAGATGAGCAGCGGCAAGATCGCGGCACAATGTGCGCACGCAGCGGTCGGCCTATATAAGAACATGTACATCAATGGCGTGCCCTGGCTGGCCTCTTGGGAGGTGAGTCCCTCCAATTGTAGTAGGAGCTCTGCCTTGTCTACCTAGCTCTGCACATCATGTGCTCACTTGCCATGCTGATGGCAGAGCAGGCTAGCCCTCCATAGCAGCAGCCATTGGGGGTGTGATGATGACACAAGCTGCCTGCAGGAGGATGGAGAGAAGACAGTGGTGCTCAAGAGCGAAGGCCCTGACCTGCAGACCTTGGAAACAAAAGCCCAGTCCTTGCTGCTGCCAACCTTTCTGGTTGAAGATGCAGGTGGGCGTCATTTGTGTCTCACTGATGCTTTATCGACTCCGCCCCTCCATCTCTTCTGCAATATGACCAATTGGGCTGGGGTGTAGCCTGTCACTGAGATTGTGCCAGTCATACATCAGATTTGCAAGCATATGCACGCAGGAAGGACAGAGATTGCCCCTGGTTCTCTGACAGTCTTGGGCATCGCGGGGCCAAATGCTATGGTCAATGAGGTCACCGGCAGTCTGAGAACCCTCCAGTGACAGTGGCAATATCCAGCTGCTCTGCATGTGCAGCGTCCTTAGGCTTGCTACTCTGCCTTGTACAACCATGATAAGCCTGACGTTTTGGGCATTCCTTGCCCATGCAATGTAAAGTTGGATGCACAGTGATTGAAGTGGTAGCTTTTGTGGGCAGGTAGAATAGAGCTGTGGGGTTGCCCGTTAGGAATGCAAGGGGTCCAGTAGAGGTTGCGCCGCAAGCAGCGCCTTATGCTTCATAGATCTGGAAGTGTGCACCATTCAGGCAATGTGTGCATTTAGGTTGGAGGCCATCAGCAGCAACGTAGGAGAAATGGTTTTTGCAACTTCTTTACATAGCACTAGCGGTGGCTTCCCTCAAGGGAAAGTCACGTCTGAAGCATCAGCCTGGTGTGGCAGGAAGAGATGTGATGTGATCTGACTCTGACAGATACCGTTGCTGACACGCATGGTGGCCTGAAAGATCTCTCATCACACCGCACTGCCACAACAAGCCTAACACAGGTTGCATCATCAGTAGAGCTTCTAGCATTAAGGAGGGTCATCCTGCTCGCTCCCTTGCCAACATTGCATGCATTCAACCGGAGATTCTGCGGAGGATTCCTGCACATACCAGCGCAGCTTGGTCAGTATCACACAAGCTATGGACAGAATGCTTTCTGTTCACAAGGACCAGATATGAAGAGGTGGAGCCCGAGGTGAGGCTTGCTGGTGAGAATGCTTTGTCAGATCACTAAAGCATAGCTTCACCATGACCCGGAGGTCAATCTGAAGACCGTCGTGAATCGATGCTGAGTCTCATCATCCAAAGCATCCACCAGCAGCGGCAGCAGCACAAGCACCAGAAGCCAAGCTCTCTCACCTTCCAGCAGCACAGAGATGCACAGCTGCGCCAGCTACCCATTTTAGCCATCCTCTCTTGAACATTGAACGGCAGACCTGCAGCACGTAGACCAGGTCAGTTGTCCTTTCAAGGCTCCTGTGAGCAAAGCCCAAGTGCAGATGCACCAGACAGAGAAATAATTGCTTGCTGGAAGCCTCAGACAGCGTCAGTATCGCACCATATGCACCATGCCGGCCACTGCAGCGCCCACCAGAGAGGTGGGTGGTGCTGCAGCGCCTGCAGAGCCGCCCGGGGCGGGTTCATCCTGCAGAGCAGGCGCCCCGAGAGACCCTGCGGCATCGGCACCTCTCTGGCTACTTTCATCATCGGCCCAGCTGCTACATGCATGCATCAGGCAGCCTGAGAGCACCCTAGGACAAGAACTTTAAGAGGAGATTGCATACCTTGCAGTCAATGCCCGGCAGCAGAGCAGACGTCCACACCATTCACCATGGCCTCAGAGAAACTTCCTGCATGCACTGCATCATTGCTGTGTTGGAAAGGCCTTGCTTCACATTTACATACTATGGAGTGACAAGCAAGATGATGGCATGTACAGCCTTGGCACTCAGTGGAAGAAGAAGTCGTTTTGGGTTTGTGTATAATCAGGACCAGAAGGTCTCAGAAACAGCCTCAAGTTCTTCATCATTGTGCCAAGGTGCTGATGCCACACTGCAGGCATACAAAGCAGGGAGATGTGTAAACAATGATGCAGCCAGACAACACTTGCACTGTGCTACAATTGTAGGAGCAGCCTCTACACTTACCCTGCAGCAACCCACTGGGATGGTCTGAATCTCCAATGGCCACCACTAACACCTGAGATACAGTCGAATGAAGATCCTCAGGATGGTTGGTGACACGACCCATCGACATAAGAAGGAAGCTGCTGAGGTGCATGGAGCTGTCCGAGAATTTATACATGCACATGCCACTGAAGATGCATGAGCACTGAAACATTCCCAATCAATGTTGCTATGTGATATGTTGAGCAGAAGGCACCAATACAGGCCACTGCTCGACCGTCATCATAGCGTTCATGTCCTCGCCAATGCCTGAGTACAGCTGATCGCCTACCTGAGCGGTAGATTCAGGCATGCCGCTAAGGCGCGTCATTCCATTGGCAACATCCGGTTGGCTTACACATTTCTACTCGGTGGCCCTTCCCTCACGCGCCAGCTGCCTGCACAGCCAGTACAGGACGTCAGAATCGCAAGAGACCTGTCACAGACTGGTGGCAACCCTCAAACCATGTGCTTGTCTCTGGGGCTCTTCCTTTGGGAGGAAAAGCATGCCTCTAACATGTGAGGATGACTATAGGCTTGAGTTGGAACCTCAGCAATTAGACATATCGTGAAGTTCTTGGTACAAGCCTGTCACTGTATGGCTGGCTGAACACTGCGGTAAGCAAGTGAGATTGCATCCCAGTTGCCTGAAAAGCCAGCCAAAAGCTCAAACAAATCCTAGTGATCCTGTGGATTCTCACCTGTAGCGCAGGATCATGCGCTCATTGCTGCACGGCGCGCCGGCTGGACTGCGCCCGGGCCCTGCTCACAGGCTGCCGGAGTTGCTTCCTGCGATGCATACAGCAGCATGATCAGGAGCAGCAGCCTGCTGGCCACATGGTGGCATCAAGACTGGAGAGCATGTGGGGACCAATCGTCCTGCACCCCCAGCGGGTTAGGGGGGCAAGATAGCGAGGCCCCCGTCAACAGCCACCAAGAGGTATTGATCAAGCCTTTGGACAGCCTCGTTGCTGTAGCTTCTGGGAACGGGATACCCAGACACTATAAGCCCGGGCACCAACTAATTAGAAGCACTTCACGTTGCTAATCGCTAAACACTTTGACAGCTCACCCAATATGGACGGGACACAAGCCTCTGCATGCTGAACTTCTAAGAAAAAGCCAATATCTGCAGAAGGTGGCAGCTCGAAACGAAACACAACAAGTGAGATGCAGAAGGGATCCACTCAGCAGTGCTCAGCCAGCCAAGAGAAACACAATCGTCAAAGACATTGTCTCAGATACTCTAGTCCGAAATCTCTTATCATCACAGCGCGGCTGAGCAGATCCCCAACAGACGGGCTTCACACCAAGCATGAATAGCAAAGAGTACTTTGACCTGGCAGGGGTCAGCACTGCCTGGTAGACAGTGAACGTTTCACGGCATCAGCAGAGCTGTATACGGAACACGGACCAAAGTTCATGAATCATCATTCCCTCTGCCAGGCCAAGAGCACTAGAGGAGAGGGAAGGGCTCACTTTGAGACTGCAGCTATGCTAGGAGCCACCACGCTCCTGCATACAAAAGGCATTCATCATTTTCATGATGGCTGCTGCTTAAGCACCAACACGCATGCACAAGGTCGCTCAGGCATGTTTACGTGAGTGAGATAGGAACAAAGTCTCTTCACAGACCGAGGTCTCGAAGCGAGCTGGGATATATCCAATCATCATTGCGACCAGCGACAAACTGGGTGAAGCTGTGACAAGACTGATGACGGCAGTAGCAAGGGGATCAGAGGCATTATGCTCAGTCCATCCGCATGATGATTCCCTTGGCTATGGGATCAATAGGACTGGGGCGACAATTATCCGTCATCCTATCCCACTGCTGTCTGCATTCTTCAGCTGTACAACCAGGCCATGCAGAGGAGTGTCTCACCTGTCGCACACCCGGAACGTGGTGGCCACGCCATCGACTATGGGCCCGCTAGTAAGCATGGCGCCACAAAATTGCATCGAGCACTGTCATGAGACTGGCCGCCTTTCCAAACAGGTGCAGGTGATGGGCCGTCGCCAGAAGAGAGCGCCTAATCGGGCAGTGGTCAGTCTTCAGGTGTCTCGGAGGCGAGTTGACTGTCGTTAGAGCGTCTAGGCTCCTGCCTTCCCCTTTATGCACGTACCGTCCTTAGAGTCCTTCCGGAGAGAGTCAGCGTTTCAATTGCAAGTTGTTGAGTGTTGCCGAGTGGGTCTCGGGGCTTGTCTGTCTTGTCAAAGGTTAACGATCTGCCTTTGAGCACGTCCACTGCTGGTAACAGCATCGCTCAGTCTCGAGTTTGCCATTTGCATTGTGTCTCAGCTTTAAATCGTAGGCCAAAAGTGTCGGTGGGCACCGGTCGGGTGTGCTGACATGGCGACTTCAAGGTGCCTTGGCCAAGTGTTATGCCTCGCCATATGCTCGTCCCTGTTGCATCGTGCAGTCGCATGTCGATTTGCAGAAATCCTACAGCTGCAGAAAGGCCGAGGTGTGTTGCCGGAAGGGCTTTCCATGCTTGCCGCAGAGATACCTGCCTGAGCAGATGATTAGCTGAGGTCACTCTTCGTCCCTTCCTATAAGGCCGGGTCGGCAGGCCAAGAACATCAGATGACGCATAGGCGGCTGCCAGCAGGTGCACTCATCTGAGAACAGATGCAATGCCTGTGCAGGAATGCATGGGAGGACCCTCCAGGAGTACCTTCCCGTTAATAACACAGGCAAGGCCGAAGCCATCGCAATCTCAGATGCCAGGACAAAGGCAACTGCAGACAGCATCATGGACTACATTCACAAGGCTACCCCCACAGTCGTGCGGGATCTGATCACGCCTGTCGGCAATTACACCGGTGAGCTTGGATCCCCGTCTCGCTGCCCCTCTATTCACATACCGCACAATGACAAGGGCATGCTCCAAAATGGTTTTGAAGCCTGCTTCCTTGCGAGCGCTACAATATTTGCGAATGCGTCTTTCGTCCTGCACCATGTATACTAGTCAGTGACTGCGCACTACTCAGGTCAACTTCCTGTCACTGATGGCCAGGTACACCTCCTTAGCACCTAGGCTGAAGCGCTGTAATGTGGCTGCAAGATGCCTGACATGGTGTGTTCGTCTGCAGATGCTGCAGTGTTCTGGGACTCGGCCACAATGTATTCAAAGTACATCCCTGGAGCTGTTGTCTACAGCGTCAAGTCCATCCCTGAGCTCATTGAGCAGCTGGAACAGCTTGCGGGCACAGCAATCAGCAACCAAGTCGCATACGCCAACTTGGTGGGTGGCCTGCCATTCTTGAGCGGCCTGTGACATCACCCTGTACGCTGCTCTGGTCAAAGCAGCACACAGAAGAATCGCAGTCCCGCAAGCAGCTTTCAAAATAGACAGTGCAAACATACAGATCGCAGAAAGGGTGTGCCGTGCGCAGAGCTCAACCTACTCACAGGTGTTCCATGTCCTGAGCCAGGCCATCAACCCCACTATCACTGGCCTTGCTCTGAGACTGGCGTTTCACGATGCTGGGACATATGATCCCAACAGCACAACCAGCAAGGGCGGGTGAGTATATATGCCGCAGACATCACGAGCCCCTCCTGCAAAGCTTTGCTGTAGGATCCTCTGTGGCTTTGGCATATGACGCATGTCAGTGCCCTTGAGGTAACTCTGCGCTATAACAATGAAAGAGACCACCATTGTTCTTGACCTCTCCTCCTTCTGTGCAGGGCCAACGGGTCCATAAGATTTGAGTTTGACTGGCCCTCAAATGCTGGCCTGCAGCGCTTTATCTGGCCTACCATCTGGGTAAGATTGTCATGCTATTCTGGAATGTGATATGCTCAGCATACCAGAATGTTTCGCAGCGAGCACCATCCTGTACACATGCATGCTGCAACTTTCGAGCTTTGCAGGTTCCAGTGCTGCACTGCTTCCAGGACGGCCATGAATGGGGCAAGGGTCTCTGAGAACAGCTCCCAATGCATGCAGGCTTCCAAGCAAGTCTTGGACAGGGTGCTGCCGAGCCCCATCTCCTATGCAGACCTGTGCGCCATAGCGGGCGCTGTGGGAGTGTACAACTCACATGGGCCGCTCATCAACGTCGGCTATGGCCGCCCTGATGTGGATGGGCCCGATCCATTCCAGGGTGTGGGATCCAACACCAATCAGCAGAGGGACTACCCCATTCAGGAGATCATCAATGAGTGGGGTGAGCTCATCTTGACCGGCTGTCACAGTCTACACTGGCAAACTCTCTCAGAGCACCCACACCGCTAGTCCTTCCCTTTGCACAGACATAGGAGGAGAGAACACACAAGCATGTCAACATCGCTGTGCTAAGCTCTTATGTGCCGCATGCAGAGCACTATGGCTACAGCGTGGAGGAGCTGACAGTCCTGAGCGGGGGCCACTCCATCGGATTCTCCGCCTCTACAAACCCTCAGGTGTGTTCACAAATCATCGACAATCATGCATGGCAGGTAAGGTGTATGGCGACATGAGGACTACCACGCGGTCAGATCAGGCAACCGTGTGGCTCTTGCCGTGCAGGGGACTGT
This sequence comes from Coccomyxa sp. LA000219, assembly GCA_000812005.1. Classification (NCBI taxonomy): domain Eukaryota; kingdom Viridiplantae; phylum Chlorophyta; class Trebouxiophyceae; family Coccomyxaceae; genus Coccomyxa; species Coccomyxa sp. LA000219. The sequence continues at coordinate 506,547 of KN714613.1, read as the reverse complement.
TTCAGCGAACTCCAGGTACTTCAGCAACAAGTACTACAAGCAAGTCATCCTGGGGGATGCCTTCTTTGGCTCTGACAAGGCCCTGGCTGACAGCAACAGCACCCTCCAGATCGTCCAGGAGCTGGCAGCAGACCAGGACCTGTTCTACAAGAAGTTCACCAGCACCTTCCTCGACCTGACCTGGAAGGGCGTCGACCCAGCCGTCAAGCGTCTTGGCCTGTAAGTCAGAGAAGTCATGTTTCACCGGCAGGAGTCCCATCAGAAGCTTTCAGGTCAAAGTAGCCCCAGCCGTAGCTGGGCAGCAGACATCCAAGCTTTTTCAGTGGAAGGCCATGCTTGCAGAGACGTCTGCGCCACGACCTGAGGAGCAGCACAGCTTCGCAACATTGGTGCCTCCTTTCATGTATCGTCCCACGAGAGTCAGCCACAAAGCTGCTTACAGCTTCACAAGCAGCATGCAAGCTGCCCACCCACTTGTACGGCCATTCAGCTCCTGCGGGCCTGGACACTATGATTGTCCTGGGCTTCCAGCTGAGTGCTGCTCGTGATTTCATCGCTTCTCGAGAGTCCCTTAGGCTCCTAGCAGGTTATGACATGACATCACCTGTTGCATTGGCAGAAAAGTCACTGGAAGGCCACCGGTATGTGTGATGTGAGGCATGAAGGCAATGACGTGGCCTGTTTCTCAGACTCTAAAGTTTTCACATGATCAGCTTTACAGACCTTTGCTCTCGATTGCAATTCTGCTGAAGTAGGTCAGGAAACAACCTTGGAGCAGCTGAGACTTCCTTGTGAAGGTTGACTTGTGGCTTTTCTGAGGACTTTCCGCAACTCTGGTCTGGTGACGGTCCCATGCTGTTGTATGTGACAAACATCCAGAAGGTAGCTTTTTTTTTCTAGGTGCTATCAGCAGCTGCTGCAGCTTGCCACATGGACCAAAACTTACGACGACAAATGGAACGCAACAAAGACTCTTGGGCAGAGGACTGGTGCTGGCACTGCATGTGCAATGATGAGCTGGCTTTGCATTGTGATCCTGTAGAAACCTAGAACATGCTTTGCTTATCAGCCGGGACAGGACCGGCTCATAGTACCCAATTGCAGCAATTCTGCATTCACCAGTGGGATGAGGGAGACTCTATCACGTACACCAGGACTGCCCAGTGGCCTGATGTGCTTTTGCCATTCAACCATGTCTCAGCCAGTGTGTTCCAGTTCTTAAACCCAGAGTGCGTACTCATGACCTTGCTGACAATCATATCGGACTGTAACTCAAAGGTAGTTATTCATATTCCTGTGACTGGCTGGTCTCTTTGGATTATCCAGCTCACACCTCTACGCTGGCATCCTCAATTCATTTTGCAGCTATCAAACCCCTTGTATTCCAATGTTCACTTGTCAGTCACTTGAGTCCTTGCTTGAGTGCTGAGTAAGGTTCGCGATCTCACACGGCCATGATGCACACTGCGCATTCCTGCAGTGCTAAGCTCCTGCTTCACAACGATTCACACCTTGGACGCTCTCCGATACCTTCTCCTGACTATTCTGCATTGCCATTCAAGCAGGTAGCTTTGCGAGGGCAGAGATGGCTACTTTCTGCAGGCATGTCTCCATGTCCTCTCGCCTTGGATACTCCTCAAATGCCACAGGGCCAGTCAGCAGCTTTGCACTGGCTTCCCCCATGTGCTCCTCCAGCACCTCCGCTGCTGTGCTTGAGCCTTTTGGGAGAATATGGGTTACTAGGAGGTTCAGAGCTTTGCAACAGAGGATCTGGCAGCTGGGGCTGTGCTGCCGCAGCAGAACCTGGCACACCTGAATGCATATTGCGAGCTGTCAACGCTGCGTGCTTGCATTTCAGGTGCCTTGTACTTCCAGGTGATGTTTCATCAAGCCTTCACGTGTGGTTTTATTTTGATGGCCTGCCGTCAGAAAATCAGTTTCTGGCCTAGGCGACACACACGCTTGCTCAATGACCACTCTGCCACACAGCTCCTCAAGCAAGTCACGGCCGTTAGTCGAATCACATGGGTATGTGAGAGGAAGAGCGTCACCCTTGCAAGACCGTTTTGTGTCAGAAAGGCTTGCTGGTTGGGAGGGCTGTCTGCGAGCAGGGCCAGCAGGGTGTCCAGGCATGCGCCTGCAAGAGTGCCTTCCTCCACATCAGCTTCCAGCTTGGCCAGCAGGACAGCGCAAGCATCCCGCTCCTGTGCCACTTCCCTGGTCCTCTCGGACACAAGGCACATGATCTGCATAGTCACAAAGCACTGACACTCACAGGGTCTGCAGCTTCACGCAAAAAGGCTGCAGCACTTCATAAGCAAGATCTGTCTTAGGCAGCTCATGGCCAGAGGTACATATTAGTATCTCTGCAACGGAGTAGGTTGATCATTGCTATGTCAAGGCTGTGACAGTCCTATACAGAGGGCTCTCTGCCACAGCTGGGCTCACGACGATAGTGGCAGTTCTGGTGCAGATGCAGCTGGGCAATCTCACCTCGAGCAGCTTGAGCGCTGCGCTATGCTCGTCCTCTGTGACTCCGCGCTCAAGAGCGAGGCCTGGCACTGTGCCAGCTGCGTGATTCACATGCTGCTGCAGGACACCGAGGAGCAGGTCTAGTGCTGCAAGCAAAAGCTTCATTGTCAGAATATGACCTCAGCTTAGTGGCACCTCTGCACAGTGCAGGTGCCAGGATCTTGAGCTGTATCAGCATCGATGTGTGAGAACATCAAGCCATCATCTCTGCTGGAGCAGGTACCAAGAACTCAAATTCACAGCAAGCTGAATGATCTCTGCACACCCTGATTTGTGAGGTGTTCAATCGCATCCTGGAGGCTACGAGCACGGTGCTCGCACGCCAGGCACCCTTGGATGATGTAAGAACACTGCTGCAGCCGTTCTGCCCGCAGGAAGGAGTACTGAGCATCCCGAGCTGCATGACAGCCCTAGCATCAAGCCAGGGTGCGCATGCCTCAGGGCCATGCTAGCAAACAATCAGATATATGTGAAGTCCACTGAGCTATGCAGACCTACCATCGGTCATGGCAGACATGATTCCCAGCCTCAGATCGGTGTACCTTCTTGACCTGTGCATGCATCGGCTGCTTGACTGTCATCTTGGTGGTCTTCTTTTCTCATTCACAGTGTCGTGACATATGGGCTCACTCTTCTAGTCGGCTCATGACATCATCAAGGTCCTCGGAATCATGCATGTCGCCATGCTGCTTCATGGTGTGGAGTTTCTTTGGTAGGCCGGATGCACGTTATGATCACGACGATCTCCACAGGCACAAGCATACATATAGACCAAGGCTCGCCTAGAATTGTCTTTCACACCGCAAGCTTCTGTCCGGGCACATTTTGGCTTTGCTGAGTCATGACGTTGACTAGCTTTGACCACTGTTTGTGAGGAATTTTCTCTGGACTTACAGGCCATGCGGTAGTGCAGTGTACACCATCTCAGGCACGCCATCTTCCTTCATCCTAAGAGGTACACAAGCCCTTTCACCGTGCTGTTGCATCACCTCCCTCTGTATATAGTCTCTATCAAAGGCTCTGAGTGCCAGCACAGGTTGTCTCCTGAGCTTCAAGAGGCAGCAAGCTGAAGTTAAAGCATGAGCATTACTACACCCAAGGCAACACCTTACCACAAGTCCAAGTCCCATGGCCCATCATGAGCCTGTGCAAAATACTTCCACTGCCTGACCACATGTCAACTCTCAACCGTGCCAGGCACATGTTCATACAGACATAGCACACGCTACTTCTTGTATTTGTGTCCAGTCAGACGAGCATCATGCGGCCCACTTGTTGGGTCTCGCTCTTGTGTCAAAAGTCAGCCATTGTCCGATACTACAGAGCAGCATGCATGCAGAAGTTGCGGCTCAGACTGCCCTTGAGTAAGGGCTTCAAGTATTGATGCGAAGGTGACCGAAGGCCACGGAGGCAGAAAATAGGAGCACAACGCTTCTTGCTCGCCTGGCGTATGCCCTCTCCGGACCCTCATGAGCAAGGCAATCTTCCATTCCTTGACGCCCTGCTACACAGAGCGGGGCGCCTTTGCCAGGTGATGCATAGCTCTGCGGCTTAAGCTATGCCACGCAGTGAAAAAGTTGCTTTGTCTTCATCGTACAGATGCGCTCGATCTTACTGAAGCGCAGCGCTCCTCTCAGCCCAGAGTTCCTACTGTGCCGCCAACGCCTTGGGTGTTGATGTCCACGGCATAGCTGCCCGTGTCATTGCCTGCAGGGCAGGACTGGGCATCCAGGCAGCGGCCACCCCTGGCAGTGCATACCGGGAAGGCTGCCTTGCACTTGCATGTCCCGCTCTTGCACTCCTGCGACACAGGCATGCAGGTTGGTCACCACACAAGCCAAGACCATGGGTCACTATACGATGCACAATTGTATCACCACAGGCCTCTGTGTACTAGAAACTTTCGCATAAGGGCATATCAGGTTGAGATCATAATATGCGACATGACCAGGCCTGTCATGCTGGAGCATGAGCATGTGGGTACCTGAGTAAGGAAGTCACAGCTTATATCGCACGAGCCACAACGCTCGGCACTGGTCTGCAGATCGTAGCATGCAGGCTTGTAGTGGCATTGGGTCAGGCCTGCTGCACACACAACGTTGTCCGCTGCGTTATAGCCCTCTGCGTTGGGCATGCTCCACCCGACAGTATTGTCCTTAGCGGCTCCACCGATGGGTTTGCCATATTCGAGAGACTGCTCAAGGTGCCTTTGATGCCGTATGATCTGCAATGCGCATGTAACGGGTAAGCCGACCGTGCTGAAGAAAGACACAGCAATGGGCCATATAGCGGGACAGGGAATGGTCATGCACTAACCTGACCGTCAATAAAATCCCTTGCGTGCAGTTCTCGGATGCCTGCCAGTGCTACGACGGCGAGGAGCAGAAGAGAGCTCGTGCAACTCGGTGCCATCGCACTTATGCGGACCCACCTGCGCATCAGTATGGTGTCAGGCAGCCAGAAATCTCTGTTATACTGGCGATAAAGTTACGAAAGACCTTTTACAGCCGTGAAGGCCTAAAGCACCTGAATGTCGCTATGAAGACGCCCCGAAGACTGTGCGCCCGACTTGGACCATACACAGGGTGGGGCTCCGAAACGCAGCAACCAGAACGAATCGACGCTACTGTGCTCTCAGAAACAGACTAGACGGAAGACGAGATGCCTTCGCCCCCTATTCCCGGATCTTGAATCTCTCCGACAGGGGGGATTAGTCACTATCTCGTGATGAGGTGGAGAGAAGCAGCTGAATCGGCAGGGGACTGATCAGGAGTGTCTCCTCTGGAGAGAAAGGCGTCGAGTCTTAGTTAGTATGGGATATGAACCGACTGATTGTGGCGCATTGATCACGCAGGCAGGGTAAGCCCGATAAGGCCCTCTGTGCACTTTCAGCACAACCGAAACGGAAGATCATCCGACCACACTATCAGATATGTGATCAGATATGTGCATGGAGGCGGTCACATTATATACACTTAGATACTCGCCATTTCTTCGCCTGATGAACTATATATCTCCGCCGTGTGAAAATGGGGGCCCACATTCTTGATAGCTGTACCCATCGCTACAAAAGATAGGATGCGCCCCTGTGTGGAACGGTGTCTATTGCTCACGGTTTTGGCAGTGTTCGCGACTACAACACCGTCTCTGAGATCCCTGAGAAAGAGCTTCCGAAAGTATATAGTAAGATTCATGCTGACCAATTCTTGATCACTGTATCACGTACGTGCAGGTAGTGGTCCTCAAGCTTGCGAGACGGCTAGAAGTGCACTGTGTGGCATGGAGGGCACCTCGCTTTGGACTGGCCTACTGCTTGCATCATGCCTCTTGGCTACAGCTTCAGCTGAGAAGAACGTAACAGAAGTTGTGGACGAGCTGAAGAACAATCAGACAGAGGCTATTGCCGCAGACTCTATCCTTGGGCAAATCACTCCACTGTTCTCTGGTTATGCATCCCTCAATCAGAAGGTAAGCTTACTCAACACTGCTCCACATATATACCAGGCAGGAAAGTCATGGAACTTGCCACTAGACAGCCGGGCAATACATGAGTTCACCTGTGGTATTGGAAGCCCCACTAGCAGAGTGATGCAGATGCATATGTGGGCGGCCCACTAGCAGAGTGACCAAGACGCATGTGCAGGTGCCCATACCAGTCCAGTTCAACTGCCGGAATCCCAAGCCTCTCGCTGGGGTTGCCAGCAGGAGCGCCGCAGCTCAGCAGTACGTGAACGAGCTCAAGTACTTCATCGGCGATGGGTGGTCGCCTGTCCTTAACAACACTGCGAAAGGGGAGCACAACGAGTCATGGGCACTAGGGCTGACGTGGAACTCACACTGCATCGAGGACTCGCAGAATGTCCCGGAGTGCAAGATGCAGTTCGATGCGCCCTTCAGAGCCTCAGGTGGCGCCCAGATCAGGAGGACGCCGGCAGGAGGCAGTTTAATATTTGACAAGTGCAGCATCTTCTTTGACTCCACCTTCCTCAACAGCACTACCTGCTTCCAGGTGTGGTATCTCCTTATCCTTGCCACTTCAGTCCCTACAGGTCTCTATTCACTGGCTGGTCTTGCTGCCATGTGCCAGATCAGAAACTGGTGTTATGGACTATGCAACCTTCCAGGGGGCCGGTCTTAGTCATGCGTTGAGCTAGCCTGGAAGCATTACACTACAGCCCAAGATGCACATAGTTGCAGGTCACTGCACTCATGACAATGTCTGAGATGAGTGCTAGTCACACAGGAGGACTCCACCACGATTGCCAAGGTGAAAGCGGCCTTCCCAGAGAATGCAATTGGGAACGTCGTCTTTTACTCCAGCTACAATGACACATCCGCAGACGGGCCGCCCGGGACGTACACCCTGTCCTACCTCTGCCAATACGCGTACAACCCAGTCATCCAACTCAACCCTGGATTGACGGCCAACCCATACAATGACGCAGCTGCTGCGGACCCTCGCACCAATGCAGTCTTCCCCTACTGGATGAATGGCCAGTTTGGCAGCAAGGGTGAGATCCCGCAGTGACAGCCAGGCCCTCTCATGTTTGAACAAACCTGTAGCGCCCTATCCCTGCAATTGAATGTGCATGATATAGTCTCTGCCTGGCCTTGCACCCTACGGTATGCTGTTAAAGGCTAGCTGTGAGGGGTTGCGACTCCCACAAGCAGGTTAGACGAGCATGCAGTAACACATACCCCTGGCCTGTTCTGAACACACTCTGGGATGGCTGTCAGCTATTCAGTCTAGGAGAGCACCTCTGTCGCTGCTGTGCTGGCTGATTGTGACTTATTGTGTGCCGTACTGCATGCAGGCAACGGGGGCAATCAGGGGAGGAAACTGCTGTCAGCCACAGCAAGGCAGGATTCAGAAAACACAAGTCCTTAAGCATCCCTCTCACAGAATCTGCGTGCACCTGGATGCCCACTCCAGTCCGGCCATAATGTGAGTCTCCAGTTCGGAGCTGGCATGTGGGAAGTCTCACCCTCCAGGTGACTAAGGGGCTTGAGTGGATGCACAGAGTCAGCAGCTACCGCTTGCAATTTGCAGCACTTAAGTTCCCTGTCTAGAGGCCGATAACAAGAACCTGCGCCCATACCATTGGGCCCTGATATGCCCTCCTTGATGTCTTACTGACAGAGTTGATCTTCAATGCCTGATGTGGCAGGCAGTCGCGTCCACCGGCTGTGTTCGGCCTTTGAAGAGCGCTCGTACTGCTTGTGTCACATCATCCTTCAGCAATTAAGGTGAAAACATGCAAGAACGGCGGGAGCGGGTGTGTTAGCTGCTGCGTTGCTGTCCATGCTCTGGCATGCTGACAGCTGCCGCCATGTCCAGTGCTTTGACTGCTGGTTCATGTGCTTTGGCGCCGCTCTGCAGGCGCCTCAACATGTCAAAGCGCCTAGGCAGGGTAGGCTGGTGTTTACATCTTGCCCTGTCCTTGTCAGTTGGGTCTGCCAACCTTTGAAACGCCGACTTACCTCAGATGACCAGGCAGACAGAAAGCAAGTGAAAGCACAGCATGTGATTCAGCCATAGCAGTCTGGCAGGAGAAGGTCAGTGCCTCCTAGTTGGGGAAAGATACGGTGTTCATGGTGAGACGTATGTGACATGCGTGGGCAAACCTTTACCACATTTGACAGACGTATAGAAGTAAAGCACCCTGAATGCTTGTGAGTTTGGGTGGCACGCCATGATGAGACAAGAAGTGAAGCAGACATACCCAACTCTAGGTACTACCTACTACATAGTATGAACAGATGAAGGCTGCTGCCTGAGCAGGTTTGACAGATGAGGAGATTCTGCACTGCAGCTGAGCCTCTCTGTGTGACAGAGAAATCTCTGGTGGCGATGATTGGGTTGTTGATGCCCAACTCGAATTGGTGATATTGCATGACGCAGCATAATCTGTGAAGCATATCAGCACTCAATGTAAGGCCATACCACTTCCGTTTGCGAGGGGGACGGAAACGAGGAGCCCAGCCTGACCATATCGTGCCCAACCCCTTTTTTCTGAAATCGTTCATGGTCTGTCATATGTATGTCAAGGCATGCTCAGTATGAGCCTACTGTAATAATCCCTGCCCTTCTAGCAGATCTATTGCGCCTCCTCATAGCGTCCTACACCCACTCCCCACGGCCATCCCGACATATACAGCGATGAGTGAGGTGAGATGTGCTGCCTATGCATACATAAACACCGAGCCTCAGATTGAGTGGTGCACCCTCGAAAGGGGTTTTCCTGGCCGCAGGAGGATTTGTATGGAGGCGACATCTATGGAGGTGGCGCAATGCAGATGACGGGATCACATCAGGGCATAAATAATCAGGTATCTACTGCTACACTAATGTTTTGATGTGTCTTGTGCCAGCGAAAGTGGCCATGCCCATGGACCATCACACCAACAGCATACCTTTGCTGCAGAGTGGCCTTGGGCAAGGCCAGCTCGCAGCTGCATCCCAGGACAAGAGGAGTGACGATGTACAAGGGATACTGAGACGGGCGCAGGCCAGTCTGGGAAAATGGCAACAGTCCTTGGCAGACCTGATTCCCAGCCCAAGCGGCAGGCTCGAGGCAGAGACTGTGAGGTAGGCTGCCACCAAGCATGCATAGCAGGATGGCACATCTAACAGCGCCCTTCCGCATTTTGTAAAAGGCCTTCACGTCTGGAGCTGAGCCGGTGTACCAGGCCATTGAGGCTGGACACATGTGTGTTTGTGTCATGCTGACTGCTCTGAAGTGGACAAAGGCAGGGCCTGATGGCACGCTGATGTATGCCTGCTCACAGCGCCCCCATCCTATGAGGGTGAAACATCCAGCGAGCCTGGTGTGAATGGAAGAGATCTGATCTGACCACGGGCATGATCTGATCACAGGCAAGAGGTGCAGAGGCTGCAAGCGTCCGAGAAGGACGCTTCTGCGCTGCGCACAAGGGAGGCAAAGCTCCAGACAGCCCTGGCGGAGAAGAACCTGGAGAACCTCGAGCTGCGGTGGCGGCTAGCAGCTGCCAGGGAAGCCACAAATCCCAGCTTAGCCCAGGTACGCAGTGTGCTACAGTGTGTGTGCCAACTGCGCAGCCCCCAGCAGATTTGGCAGTGCCTGATCCCAGCCAGTGTAATCTAGTTGCTATGTTGAAGCCACTAAAATGTAGCATGCCATGCTCTGCTTATCTGTAGGCCCATATGTTCAGGGTTCACATGCCTGCTGTGCACTATATAGCACAGTGACCAGATGTTGCAGCCTCTGCAGCAAGTCCCGAGGGATCCTAGACTTGCGTCTTCCAAAGTAATGCCTGTAGTCCAACAATGCACTGACAGTAAGCCTGAGGTACGAGCACTCTGGATACAGGCGCGGCAGCTGCTGACGGATCCGGCGGTGGCGCGCGAGTTCGAGCGGCTGCTGGGCGTGGCGGAGGCCAAGGCGCAGGAGGTGCGCAAGCTGCAGGAGGAGCTGCAGGCCGTCAACTTCAGCCAGGACTCCAAGGCCGGCCGCCTCCTCATGGCCAAGTGCCGCGCCCTCCAGGTTGGGCCCTCCCCTTTTTTCCTTGCTAGCCATGTCATGGGTACCCTGTTGCTACAGCCTACGTGCCCTCCAGATAGGGCCCTCCCCCTTTTGTCTTGCTCCGCCATGCTTTGGGTACCCTTTTGTGGGGCTGAAGCCTGCCCAACCAGTGAGCGACCGGTGCAAAGTTGCAGCGAAGTGCACTGGCACGGCTAGCGTCAATGCTGCAAGATTGTGTTCTTCGGGTTCACTGCTCTCCATGGCCCCCTGCTCAGCCCTGCTCCAAGCAACCTCATCCCACACAGCATCTGCATCAGCTTTCCTCCCTGTGCACAATCATGTCCTCTCTGTCAGCCACCTCGGAGGCAAAATGTCTGACTTCGGAGAAGCTATGTGTTGTGTGCACATGCTTGATACACATTCCCTCACCTGGAACGGATGGCAAGGGCCCAGCTCGTGTCAATGTGTATGGTAAAGCCTGAATGCTGTGCTGGGCTGTGATGTGCAGGATGAGAATGAGGAGATGGGGCGGGATTTGTCAGAGGGGCACGTGCATGCGCTGGAGCGCCAGCTGGCGCTGGCCAAGGCAGCCCTGGAGGACATGCGGCGGGCCTACCTGCAGCTGGAAGACGTCACGCAGCAGCTGGACAATGAGGCTGAAGACCTGCAAGCCCAGGTACTTTGGCTGGCAATGCATGTTTGGCTGTTATGATTCATCTTAGATCAGTTGGGGTGCATCTCTGAGAGCTGTCAGGACGCGCAGACAGAGCTCAGCAGCCGCCTCTGCACCTGCAATGCTTGCAGCAGAGCCTGCAACTTGTTTCCTGTGTGGCATGTTGCTGTGAGAGTGCAGGCATGTGTCGAGCACAATGAGGAAGCTGACATCACTACTTCAACTTGTTTCAGCTTTTGAAACAAATTAGAAGCTGAGAAGGCGGGACCCATATGAAAGCTGATGCTTGTGCGGGGTGGACACAGGTGTTTCAGCTCACGCATGATTTGCGGTATCTGGAGTCTCAGGAGAACCAGATGAGGCACGCTCCTGAGGCGTTCCAGCCCAACCAGCGCGGCCCGCAGTTTGATGGCCCGCCGCAGAGGTATGGCGGCCGCAAGTATGGGGGTGGGCCCATGAAGATGGGTGGGGTGGACAACAGGGGTCCCAGGAGATCCGGGCCCTCACCCTCACATGACAGCTCCAAGAGGACGAGACGCTCGTAGCCGGCATGTGGCTCATGCCTTCTATCAGCTGTCTGCTTTTGCATGGCAGTTGAAAAGTGTTTTGGGAGATTTGATATGCTTTGCCATACACTACGCATGCGCTGTAGTGGGATGAGGAGCACTGCAAATGGTCCGCTGAGGGTCTAGGGATGAGCACAGGAGGCAATTTGACTTGAACACTCATCCATAAATCTCTGCCTGTCCAAGGTGCTCAAAGACAAACCCAAAAAGAGAACCTCAAGAGATGGGCCCAATCTGCGAGCCTGCAAAGGGACACAGGCAGTCGAAACATTTGTGCGAGTGTGTCTGTCACCCTTTGTCTGAAAGAATGTCATGCACCCCAAGTCACCTCAGCGTCTCGTACGACCAACCTGTAATGGCATTATGGTGCAAGGCAGCACTTGTTACATGCACACATACTATTCCAGTCCTGGCAGGCCCCCAGATCGTCTTCTGAAAGACTTCTCACAATCATAGAGTCAGGTGGTGTTCCAGAAAGCAACAGCTGTATCAGCAGTTGTTGCAAATGGCATGCGTTTGTCAGCGGCGCACACACGCAGCGCGCTCTTGATGTTCAGGCTCAACTCAGAGCTTGACTATGATATCCTCTTGGATACGTTCTTCACGCCAGCTCCAATACAGGATAGAAAGACTGTCTTGCTGGCAGCCTGCGGCTTTATGCTGAAGGTCACGCCAAAGAACGCCTTCACATGCCGCAGCGTCCTCACAGCGTGCGGTGTGAGCGGCCCCAAACGCACTTCACTCAGCTCCTCAGGGCCAAGCGCACACAACAGTATCACCAGGCCCTGCAGGCAGGATAAGATACTATATCAGCATGGAACACGCCAGATCCCTTCTGAATTCCAGAGCAGCAGTAAGAGCTGTGATTACCAGCTCGCACGTTTCTCTACTGTCAGAAAAGGGGGTCGCATCTTACAGCATCCTCAGACCGCACGATTGGCCTTGCTGGGCTCAATGGGAAGGTGCCTCTCACCTGATGCATGCTGTCGCATATGCCGCCTCTCTGCACCTCTTCTAGCAGCATGTAGGCAGCCTGCTTGCCAATGTCCTCTGGCACAAGCTGACTCTTCTCACCCTGCACGTGTGTGGTTCTCAAGTCAGCAGGACCGAGGGGTGTGAGAGGTGTCAGTGGTGTCATCAACGGCACACGATGTAGCCTCGCAGTTAGGGATGGGAAGCGTGCATACCTTGGCAGCTGGAGGCGCTGATGCTTGGGCACTGATCAGGAGGCCTGTGGTGGTCTCTGCCACAAGAGACAAGCCATACCCTGGGGAGTCCCCAGCCTCATGGCCGGGCATGTGGTCTGTGAACACAAACACGTCCGCCAGCATCGCATTCAGCACCCCTCGCGCTCCATCCACCATCCTGTTGCTGGCTGCGGGCGCCACGCGCATGCTGTATGCTATGCCCCGCACCCGCTTCACCATGCCTGCAGCCCGCAGAACAGGGTTCCAAAGCTGTTCTGAGAGTCTCCTTCAGCCCCCTTGTCCATGCTTCCGACTTCTGCTTGGCATGCACTGGCTGTTACCTATGCTCGCACAGGCAAGACATTCTGCATGCTATGGAGGGAATGTGTGTGCAGGCAATGCTGCATGTCAGCAGAAGGTTCACCTTCTTCTAGGAGGCTGATGGGAGGCAGAGAGCGGGCTACAGGCACCCTCACATGCACCTCTCCTCCGCCGCCTGGAGGAGCGCCCCGCTTGTAGACCTGCACAGAGAGAGACCCGCCCTTCTGTGTGTATGTCCCCTAACAGCACATATTCGAGCCATCCATGCTTTGGCTGTCAGCAGACAAGCAGGTCGAGGTTCTGGTGGATGCAGCTGTAATTAGGGCATTCTCTCCCTGACAACAGACACACCCGGTTCCTCCACCAATTCGTCTGCCCAACCCGCTCGTTCTGGCTTGGTACAACATCTACAGGCATTGCCGAAGTTCACATTTTCCTCTGCAAAGTGAAAGCCAGAACAACTGAAGAAGGCCCACACATCATTTATCAGCCATCTGAGAACAAACCTTCAAGCTGAGGCTGTCTGCATCTTCCAGGGCTAGGAGGCGCCTTATGAGGGGGAATGTAGCCGTCCTCCAGATGTCCACATTAGGGTCATTTGAGTCGTTGGTGATCCCCCGCAGCGTGACAGACAGCGGCTGCATGCATAATTAAGGCACCTCACGAATCCCGAGCTATCTCACAGGTTTATTGAGGGCTGTACAGGAGATCGTAAGGTGAGTTCGTAATCTTGCCCACCTCGACAAGCCGGTCATCAATCAGAGGGCCCTCATTGGCTCAAATCACATGCATATACCCGCGCCTCTTTGGCCAATCGTGTGCGCTGGCCACAGCACATGCTGGGCTTGAAGAGGCATTGCCACGGGAGTGGAGTGGTACAGCAGTGTTGCCGAAGCACACGTAGTCAGTGCAGTGAGAAGCAATTCTTACCTTCTTCCCAAACAGTGCCATGCACACTAGGGGCTCAAGGAAGTAGCCCATTCCACGAGCTTTGCCGCAGTCATGCGTGAGTCCTGACCCGCCTGTGATGAGCCCAGGTCTGTAGCGCAGGGTTGTCCCTGCGCATGCACTCCCAGCGATTGGCACCAGGATGCAGGCCTTTTCCTTCCAAGGCGCAGCAGGATGAGTCCTTGCAGTAGTGTGCCCTGGTGACTGGTCCTTGCTACATCCCATGGTTAGAGCTCGTGATACTCAAATGCTGGGAGCAGACCCGCACCTGTCTCGTTGATCTCGACAACGCAGCCGTCTGTCACCTTCTCAATGAGGCGCAGGAGGCAGGCCTCATAGTCACGTATGCCTGGATTCTCATCCTGTTCCCGGATACCGTCTATGCGTATTGGTCTGCCAGATAGAGTGGCGCACACAAGCCGCTGCCTAAAGTGCTGGCTGCCTCTAAACTTCAGCATAGTACGCTGGGGCCTCCTAACATGCTCCTCTGATCAGGAGATCTTAGTACGGCCAGCGTCTGGCAGATGAAACTCTACTCAGTATCTTCTTTTATCTTAGCGCGCGCGACCTCGACAAGCTGCACAGCCCTCGTCCCGTTCTGTATCGACACACCGACTTATATGAGAAATGGCGCCCGTGCCCTCTACCTGGCCACTCAGACTGCCTGAAAGCTTTTGCAGGTATAGCAAAGCGGCGACTGGGATTCCGGAAGCTCTCCTGGGAATTTCCACGTTTCGGAAAGACTGCTGAGAGGGGCTGCCCGCTTGCCGATGGCTGCCCAGCTTGGGCCCGTCCCCAGAGGTCAATTTTGGGGCACGTGTAAAACTGGTAGCTTCTCTTACAACGTGTCAGATAGACATTTTGCAAAGACGTTGAGGTAGCATCCACATTGAAACAACGACACCCTTCAGTGTGCACAGCTGAAGTAATCTCTGCGCAGATCTCTAGAGATGCATGCATGCACACATAAGATGAAGGCCATGTGATTGTGGTGGTGTGTCTGTAACAAGAATCTGTTCTCTATAGAGCGACATGCCATGGCAGGATCTGGATGTACCGCTTTACAGTGCTAGGTTATCTCATTGCACCTCTAAACTCCCTGTACAGCAGGCTTCTGGATGCTGCTTTGCCCGTTCTGCCTTCAGCAGGCCTGCTCTCTCTAGCTAGCATTCATTGCCCACATGAGTTCGATTGGTAACGCCTCTTCACTGCATGCCACCATGTGTGAAGCCTCAGGCAAGTGCCCCTTGACTGAAGGCAGACGGGATACCTGTGGCCTGCCCCACGGCTGGCACTTGTACATCTTTTCCTCTGAACAGCTGCCTATGATTCTGGCCTAACAGGGCAATCTTGTGCCTCAATATCGCGTTCTCTTGAAGCCTCGCCCACCATACGGACCATCCATCATTCCATTGGGCCTGTAAGGCATCCCTGCGCAGATGCCAGAAAGGTACTGCGGTGTCTCACGACATGATGTTCCTTCGTGAGCCGAGCATGAAACGCGCAGAACAGCCAGCAGCAGAGCAACTAAAGGCCTCCCGGCATGGAACACACCTTGCATGCCCATGCCAGGAGGCATGAAGGGCATGGGTGGCCCCATGGGCCCCCCCATTCCCATGCCGCCCATGCCCATGCCCATGCCAGGACCCCCCATCCCAGGCATGAAGGGGCCGGGCATGTTGCCGCCGCCTTGCCAGCCCATCCGCCCGTTCATCTGCCCGCCGCCCATCCCGCCCATGGGGGCCTGCCCATAGGGCTGCCTGCCTCCCATCATTCCCCCTCGCTGCTGTCTGCCTCCGTATGCTTGGCCCCGCCCCCGAAAGCTGGACTGCCCCTGCATGTCCATACAGTATTCCTGGCACAGCTTGCAGAAATTGCCATCCTGACATCACAACATAGCAGAAGAACAGAAGACCCCATGCAGGCAAGCACAACTTCTAACGAAAGAGCTGCAAGAGAGCAGATTGGAGGCAAGGTCTTACCCTGCCCATCACGTTTGTGCTAGCATCAGAGCCTGCAGCCTTGTCCCCTGCATACTCCTCCTGCAACATATCTCAGGCACCTAAGATATGTTGGCACCAGCCATGGCATTGAGAGCAGGACACTTGCATGCCTTGCAGCCAGGTGGTGTAGGTGCACAGCCTCACCTTGGACTTTGTCAGGGTCACCACACATTTCTTCCCATTGATCTCCTTCCTGCAAGCATGCCTCAGTGTCAGACTTACTCGCTGCTAGCTGAAGGGTAGGAGGCAGCAGCTTGGCAAGCCTGGAAGGGTCTCTCCAGGGTTTGTGAATCACTGCTGTTCACTGAGAAGCGTGATGGCAGTTTGATGTGCATGTTTATCAGGGTAGAAGGGAGCTGTGAAGAGTGCAGCACACCCGTCCAGGCTCTGTCTGCAGAGGTAGGCGGCCTTCGGGCTGTCAAAGGTGACTAGGCAGTAGCCCTTGGACTTGCCGCTGGGCTTCTCCTCAAAGAACCGGATCTTCTGCACAGCGCCGTGCGGGGAGCACAGCGCCTCTATCTCCGCATCTGTGGTCCACCACTGCAGGCTGCCTATGTACACGGAGGAGCTGGTGCCATAGTGCTGCTCCTGCTGCTGCTGTGATGCCCCTGATGTGCTCGGCTGCTCTTGCACTGCAGCCTCTTCTGTAGGTCTTCCCGGCTCGGCAGGGTGTCCTGCAGGCATAGCACAGCTGGCTTCCCTTCAAAAGATATCGGAGGCAGCTCTCAGGGATGCTTGTGCCAGGCACCCTGCACTCCTGTACTAGGTTTGTAGACCATCCTTTTACTGTCAGCTGACAAGCAGGACTGCTGTATGCGGTTCACTCAGGCATAGCAGCAACTTGCTGCATCCTTGCTGGAATTTGATCACTGTGGCTCAATTGAGCCATGGCAGAGAGGTCGTCCAGTTGTTAGTACCTGCAGTGCTGTGACCTGCCTCTCCTTCGTCTGCTACTTGGTGATTTGCATCATGCTCCTGTGGGCCTTGGAGCCCAGCAGTGTCCTCATCACCATAGAGTGCAGCGTACACATCATTCTCCACTTCATTAGCTGCAGGGATGTACTATGCATGAGGTCTGGCTCGGACGTTGCAGTGAGCACTGCTTGAATCACTTTAATTGAAAATTGACGGTTTTCTCATTACAATACACCCCACCTATGACAGTGCTTGCTGTGGCATTCCTCCAGAGAGGCTATTCAAGGCATGCAAACGCATATTCAGCAGCAACACCATTGGTAATTGCAAAGCGTGTGTCAACACCTGGGATGTCATACAAGTCAAATTCTCCTTCTTGCTGATCTTGAGAGGCCTTGCCAGCGTCACTGACCTCTGCACAAAATGCAAGCTCAAATACTGGTACCAAACATGCACTCATTCCGCACAGTTAATGAAAACTCGTTCTGTGATTCAATCTTCACCGAAGACAAGGTCCTGGTCGTCGCCTAAGGTGTGTTCGTCGCCCATGTATGACCTCCGCTGACGGCAGGTTGCGGTGTAGCCAGTTGTAGGGCTTTGCGTGTGCCAGACTGTAGCTAAGCGCAAGCAAAATTGAGGAACTTCCGTGGCTCCTCGTCTCATGGCAAGCTATGAGGTCCATGCATGTGACAGGTGAGTCATCAGTATTGGTCTCAGGACCGGGGTTTCGGAATGCGACATCCCCTCAGATACAGCAAAGACGACGTTGGAATACACTGGTGAAGTATCGAGCAAATCAGCCATGCGCATGTGGCACTTGATCCATCGTAGGGCCATCATGCAGTGAACGTCATTGGCATGAAGGCCTGATTTCGCTCATAAGAGGGCCTTGGTCTGCCTGGTAATCGTATACAAGGGCTGCTTACATTCATGGAGCATTCATGATGGTCGGCGTCTGTTGGCATGGCGCCCAAGCGAAAGCAGGCCGTTCATGTCATCAGCTCAGATGACGATGATGGTGCTCCATTGGCCAGCCACAGAGGGCAAGGGGCACAGATTAAGAAGGTGAGGCATCCTTGAGCTCATTATTAGCAGCTTCCGAATGGCTTAATGCTTGCTTGACAAGATTCAGCCTTCAGCACACGATGGAGGCAGGACACTGCACTGTGGTGGTCTGCAAAGAAGCACGGCAGGCTGCTGTGCATGCAGTGCACTCCTGTCTGCATGTCTTAAGCAGCGTTTCTGCTTGGTCACGCATATACTTGCTTGCAGGGAGGCCGGAAGGCAACACCTGAAAAGAGGGCCAGGCAGGGCCAACTCTCTTTCCGCAGCTCACAGGAGGATAAAAGAGGTGCACTGCCTTTGAGCCTGTCACAGCCGGCAGACGCAAAAGCAGCCTCAAAGAAGCAGAGCCAGAGCACGTTGCAGTTCCAGCCCATATCCCGGGACGAGGCAGCAGCGCTGTCAATCTCCCAAGCACAGAGGCCTACAGATTGGCAGGATGCCAGCAGAGGGTCCTTCAGGGGGTTTGGCTCCAGCTCCCAGGAGCACAAAGCACCAGAGCAGTCAGGTGGGCATGACACATCTGTAGCAGTCCAGGACACCCCTGCAACTGCTCCACTGCTCTTCCAGGGCTTGCAGTACAGAACATGTGAGCACTAGGAGCAATTGGGATATCAGTTGGGGCTGCATGTGGCTATGAACATATGACCATGAACAGAGGCACTGACACCAAGACGTCTGGTGTCTGCAGACAGTCAGTGCGGCTGGCTCGCCAAGCATGTGCCAGACAGTGTGGACTCATTGGCCATGCACAAGAAGAAGATTGAGGAGATCCGCGGGTGGCTGGAGCTCCAGAAGCAGCCAGGACTCCGGTCGCAGGCTCCACGCATGCTCATCCTGAGCGGTACGCTCCTCTCCCGACCTCCTACTATGCTTTTCACTTGCACATCTGATGCATATAAGCAAGGAGAGTGTCAGAATGTCAGTGCTCACATGCATATGCATTTTGCGGTCTGTGATGGGCCCAGCGCACAAGCTAGATAGTGCTGTGTAGCATCCTCTGTCGATGATCAAGCATCATGGCCTGGCTCATGCTCGACTTGAAGGTCCAGCTGGCTGACAGCGGTCTCACAATGCTTTCACATGTGTCTGCGGTTGTGGAGGAACAGTCAGCTGTGCTGCAGGGCCAACCGGATGTGGCAAGTCCACAGCGCTGCAGGTGCTGGCAAAGGAGCTGGGCTTTGTGCTGTGCGAGTGGCAGCCTCCAGTGCCTACCCTGTGGCATGAGCACAGATATCAGGTATCAGCTCTGTTCGTTTCAGCTGCAAGCTGCCACCTTTCGTTCCTGATATGCCAGCTACGTCTGTACTTGGGGCCCTACATGCTGCTGCTCAGACTTTGCCACATAGTGAGAAGCTGGCAATCCACAGTCTTTCAACTCATATTGAGAGGCCAGTACTTTTGGTGAGAGACTTGTCATTGGTGAAGCTATTACAAACTGGCATGATGGCCTCTGGACGCTCTGTATGACAGTCCTCGTGTGCGTGCTCAAGTCAGATGGAGGCGCTGCGTACAGCTCCAAGCTGGACGACTTCGAGGCCTTTGTGGCGCGGTCCAAGCTGGCCGCCCTGCAGCTGCAGCCCAGCAGAGCACAGCACAGCGCAGCAAGCCAGCCAGAGCTCCCGTCACAGGCATCTCAGAGCCAGGCTGACAAACATATCCACCAGGTGAGTACATCTCCTGTCAGATAGCTCGCATCGCCCTAAAGCTTATGTAAAGTTGCAGATGCATGGACTCTGTACTACTGCTCTACTTATGCTGCCGCTGAGCAAGCTTCGTCCCAGCCTCATTCCACGTGCACAGCTAGGTAACCTTCAAACACTCTGTGCCCATTCCATTCTCCAGCAAGTTGCTGGATGCTGCACCCGCCTGCAAGGTATAAAGCAAAACACATGTCAGAGGTGTTTGAGGACTTTTCGCAGCACTTGTACAACGCTGTAATGCTGATGCATTATCAGCCTTGTTACATCGCTGTGGCTGGCTGCAGGTGCAGCAGAAGCTGACAGTGGTGGACGACCTGCCTCACGCCGGGGACCCTGAGCAGCGCCGGCGCCTGACAGAGCTGCTGGTGCAGCTGGCGCGCAGCTCCCGCTTCCCCATCGCTGTCATCGTCACCGGGAGCCATGCCCAGGGTGGCGGGTCCTTCGGGGGTGCCGGCAAGGCAGGCTCTTTCCAGGGCTGGCACAGGGTGAGGCGCAGCTGCCCTCTGCTTGTGTGCAGTCCCAACTGTGGCATTGCAATCTGCTCTAGGCGTGCTGCAAGCTGGATCGCAGACAAAGCATGCCGGCACAGACACTGTACCGGTGTCAGCAGTTTCTTGACTTACCGCATGCTTTCCCAGATCCTCGACAATGCCAGCTCAGTCTGATTATAAGAATGGGCGATCAGTGGCTGGGTGTGTGACAAATTCTGGGCGTGCAGGACATGCAGGCTGCGCTGGAAGGGGCCGGCGTGGCGCGCATCGCTTGCAACCCAATCACCGCCAACAACGCGGCCAAGGCGCTGCTGCGCATGGCCGAGGCGGAGCGCATGCCGCTGTCCAAGGAGCAGGCGCACAGCCTTGCGGAGGCGGCTAATGGGGACCTCCGAAACGCCCTGGAGATGCTGCAGCTCCTGTCCCTGGGCCAGGACCCCATACGTGCTGCCCCTAAGACCCAGAAGGTGACTCTCTGGGGCCGCACAAGCAGGAAGGCAGGACATCCGAATTTAGGAGTCTCTGCTAGCACGCCGAAGTGCTATGCGTGTGCATGCTGTACCGCCTGAACACGGCCTGAAGGTGCTGCATACCCGGAAGACAGGACACACGAGCTAGGAATGTCACTCAGCATGCCAATGTGCTGTACATGCGCTCGCCAGGACAAGGCCTGAAGTGCTACAGAAGCAGAATAGGCGACCTGGGTGCCAGATCGAACGGTGCTTAAGGGTGGCGGTGCAGTGTGATGAAGAGCACTGTGCATCTGCAGAGGAAAGCAAAGAAACCGAAGCTGGGTGGAGCAGGCATGAAGATGCCAGATCTTGCTCTGGAGCGGGACATCATGCTGGACTCCTTCCACGCCATTGGCAAGTTCCTGTACAATAAACGGGAAATAGGCTCATCCCAGGTGCTCCACTTTCACCCTCTAGCAATCATGCCCTCCCACAGGCCATGCCCTTCCCAGTCTGCCTATATGGGGGTTGCCTGATGAGATAGTGTCCTGACATGAGGAGAGGCTACTCTGCATGCAGGTGCAACAGAGCCAAGCGACTGAGGAAATTCCTCTGCCGTGGCGCCTGGCAGGGGACTCTTCCTCCTTAGCAGAAGCAGCAACCTCACAGAGCGAGCCACTGCATGTCTCAGCCAGGTACGCTTGCATTGCAAGGGGCTGTGACTAACCTGTGGGCTGCAACACTGGTGTACAAGGCGCTCACTTGTTGTCTCTCCTGTCCGTCTGAAGCAGATTTGCAGCGTCAGGCCACCCAGAGTCTCTTAGACAGCTCTTGCCTGTTGCAGGCACCAGAGGCCTCCCATGCCCTTTGACCCGGAGGTCGTCTGGCAGCAGTCTCAGCTGGACTTCAACACCACTGCGGGGTTCCTCCATGAGAACTGCCTGCACTTCCTAGAGGATGCGGCCATTGAGGATGCAGCCTTGGAAGCTGACTTCTTCAGTGACTCAGGTGTGTGCTTGCCCTTTCCAGGCTGGCATTCCCTCTGTTGCAGCAGTTCCTGAGGGATCACCTTTTCAGAGTGACAGAGAAGACCACAGCATGCCCTCCCTGCGGCCTGAGGTATTGGAGGGACAGGCTTACAAGACAACTCTTCACTTGCAATGCCAGTGGATGAGTGCAATTGCCATTCAATGACTGATTGGCTGATACTGTTGCGTGGGTGCAGACTGGTTGAGCAGCCGCAGCTACGCAGCTGGGACTAGCGGAGCTTTCCTGGACGCAGAGTTGGGAGCCGCTAGCTCTGTCATGCAGGCACTTTCCTATTCTTCATCATGACTCCATACTACTCCATGCACATCACTGAAGACTGTGGTCATGACCCTGGCCAGGAGCTTCCTTGCATGCCCCTTGATCTTGACATCTCAATGAGCCCTTCAGTGGGGTGTTCTCTGATACCCTTTTGCCAATGCCCCTGGGAATGCAGGCAGCAATTGTGTCAAGACTCACCTTTCAGGGGGATGTTCCCAGCATAGGGTGATGGTGTACATGCAGGCCATGGCTGCCTCGGTGCTGCTGCGGGGTCTGCTATTTGCCAGCATGCACCAGGCGCCGCGCAGGTGGCTGCCCCTGCGCAAATCCGCCTGGGGAGTTGCGCAGCAGGGCATAGCCGCCAATCTGGCGCAGCTGCGCCGCCTCATCTGGGCCAAGACAGGCTCATCGTACGCCCCTGAGACTTTCCCTGGCAGAAAGTCACCTACCCGTCAACTGGGCCTCTTGATTGCTGCTACCCGATCCTGTTTCATCCCGCACATTCTTTTACTGTGTCATGTCATACTTCACCTCATTATCAGAAGGTAGATGCCAGGAGCAGGCGGCAGAGATAGCTGTTGAGCAAGCCAGTTGCTGTTGAGAGGTGTCATTGCAATATGCCATGTATTTTGACAAAGGTATGATACCATGCAGAGCGGGCGGCAGCACGCAGGCATTTGCAGCCTCTGTGCTGCCCTGTGTGCGGAGCATGGCCTCCCAGGGATGGGCACCAGCAGCCGCTCTGATGCCAGAGCAGTGGACGCAGCTCTGGCAAGGCCAGCTCAGCGAGGAGAGCTACAGACCAGTTGGATTGCACGGCACTCAGGAACATGCAATGGGGTTAGCAGAGCAGTCTGAACATTTGGAACAGGATGAAGAACTCATAGAGGAATAGATATGAATCTCCAGTGTGCGATAGCGTCCTCATATTGTGCAGAATTATCAGGCGCCAGCGGTAGCACCCCTTGATCAGCAGGCACACGCCTTGAAATGTCCTCACAGTCTATTGTCTGCCAGGAGGTGAACCATGAGCAGGCATAGGAGACGGGTCTCCCCACTGAATGTAACATTGCAGATTGTTACAGAGCTGCTGTTGTCAAGTGCAACAGGGCTGGAAGCGTAATGAGAACACCATATATGAAGACTTCCCCCTTAACGGATCATGATATGTCCTACAGAGCATCACTCCTCTCTGCGCTCATGTAGGCTCACAGCAGCGGCAGAGGTGCCAGGCCGCCTTCGTCCCAGATGCTGGCCTTGCTGCGCACCTCGCCTGTGATCTGCACTGCAGGCTCCTCATTGAAGGCCTTCACCACCTGATCCAGGAAGCTGGGCCTTTGCCGCCTGGCACTTGCCACCTGCACACTTGAAGCAGCACGTCAGTGCCAATGAATTTACTGCCTGTTCTTGCACCTCCTAATGAGGATGCTTTCATCTGTCATCTTTTGGCTATGACTTGCCGCAGAAGTCCCAACTGCAACCTGCACAGGACAGGTCATGCCCATGACGGCGCCACCTGGCCGTAGAGGGAGCTACGCTACTTTTTCCATTTGATGACACAGCCCTACCTTTTCTCGCTCATCATCAGGCAGGGAAGCCAGCAGCTGCTCCGCTCTCCTGAAGGCTGACTTGACAGCTGAGCTCTTCAGGCCAACGACCTCCTCGTATTGGCTTATTGCAGCCTCCAAAAGGGCACACGCACTCGCCTTCTGCCCTGCACTCCACTAGCACCCATCGCATGTTGAGGCATGCGCATGACTGCATCACGAGGGATAAATTTCTGAGATGACCTACTGACAAAGCTGCTGCCTTCATCAAGACAGTATAGAGGATGGAAGGGCGCAAATGCAAGCGCTGATGACCCAGCGTCCAGATATGTTCTAGATGTGAGAGTCACCCCGAGCCTCGTAGCGGTCTGCTACAGCCCCAAGAATGAGCAGCATGCGGGAGCGGACGCCAGACGCATCCTGCTGCCACTCCTCGTTGGCTTCCAGCAGCACGCCCAAAGCATCTAGCTCCGGCAGCACACCTGCATGGCCAAGCCCCTCACCACATGCCCAGCAGAAAGGTGCAGCGCCGGCACGACCATACGCTACTAGAGTTCATCATTCAGTCCCAAGATATGCGAGACACATGAGTACCTCTGGATCTGTGTCAGCACGCCACAGCTGCTGAATAAAGCTCTGCTAGCAGCCATCAAGGGTCTCAAGGCAGAAGCTAGGAGGGGCATCATACTGGGGTGGCGCTGGCTCCCAGCCCACTCGGCCTTCAGCAGGGCTGCCTTTTCCAGCATCTGGCGCGCTCGCGCCCTCTCTCCTGGCCCTCCCAATGCCAGCGTGGCCCCTGCAGCCATGCCCTGCCTCATGCGCATGTGCCAGCCAGCATGCATGTCACGAGGGCAGGACGCACGGGCTGCATTGACCAAGTTGGGGACCATGCCATCTACAGAGGCGCACCGACATTCCGCAGTGCCCAGACGCGCTCTGGCATGGGCGTGGCAGCTTCCCGGGCAGCTGCCCGGGCAGCCGCAGCCTGCCTCTGATCCGGCCACTCCTCCTCCAGCAGTGCTGCCGCTAGCTCCGCCTGTGCATCATGCATGCCAGCTTATTGCCATGAATGCTTCACATTGAGCATGGTGTCACAGCAAGGAGAGCCTCCTCAAAGCATGGAGCATGTGGTTATTGACCTAAAGGCCCAGGCAGGCTTATGCTTCGGTCATGCCTGTTGTATGCGCTCGCGCTCCTGCAGCGTGGTCCGAGTGGCGCTCGACATGTTCGCCTCAGCAGCCTCAGCTAGCATTGGGGTGACCGCGTGCTGAGGACCCAGAATTGCGCCCAGCAGGCGCGCCAGCTGAGCCAGGCTATCCTGCAGCAGTCATCAGGGTTGTCGGAGCTCACACTTGACCATTCATCTCTCTATTCATACAATGGTCTGCACAGCATGACTCCTGGCTCTTACATCTGTGTTCACATTAGGGCACTGGAAGCATAGGTTTCAGTACCATCCTTGCAGGGCTGCGGCATTCTCAGCCCGTTCTATTGAAGCTGAAGGTCACCTTGGGTGCAGGCCTGAGGCGCTGGTGCAGCAGCTTGCGCGCCAGGGATCCGGCAGCTTCATACCACGGGGAAGCCTCCACCTGCCGCGCAGGCCGCTCTGCATACATCTCGTCCAGGAAATGCGCTATTGCTAGCGCCTCCCCAGCGTGCGCTGGCATCCATGCGCCAGCATCCTGTACAGCGTATCACCAGGACAGCAGTCATGTTGCAGCAACAGCTGTCCTGGTACAGCGATCATCGCCTCCTATTGCAAGCCAGTCTGTGGCTCTCCTCTCCACACGTTGCAAGGCCGTGGTGACCCTACAGATCTGATGTAGTGGTTGGTCCTTGGTTCCATAATTTAGCAGCGAGTGGTTGTGTTTCTCTGGGCACAACTTATAGCTTCGGCACTCAGCCGATTAAAACACATACAAAGAATAGCGCTCCTCACAAAATGCAGATGGTGAGCTGCACTGAGATGTTTATCAAGGTGCTATGTCTTCCACTGGGTGAACTGCTGCAAACCTTGGTGATGCGGTCCTCCTCATCGTCCATGTAAGCCTCCAGGATGGAGGTTGCAGCTGACGTATCCTCTCGCTCCACAGCGCTGATGGCCAGCCCCAGTCTAGTCGCCACCCTCTCAGGATGGTCCTCTGGCAGCACTCCCCTCTCGCTCCGCACCTGCGGCTTACACAGGGCCTCATCACCCTGAATGGTATAAAAGCATAAGTGGTACTGCATCTAGGTGGTACTGCAGGTTGTCCTACCCATGTGTAGGTGGTCGATCACAGGCATGCTGCAAGACCACACAGCTTGCTCAGGCAGCATGTGTGCCTACCAAGCAACAAGGGAAGGCTGGGCCTACCTCGACCTTGTGCTGCAGAGCTTGGGGCCTGTCCAAAAACCTTTGTAGGAGCTGGTCGGCATAAGCAGCGGCAGCAAAGCCTCCCCTGGCGGCAGCCACCCTCAGCCAGTGTATCAATTCGACCTCCGACATATGCTGTAGGACACCCTGCAAGCATGTGCTCATCAGGCATAGTCACAGTGCCAGTGCAAATCAACCCCGGTCCTTGTCATCCTTCGTGAGAGGCAAAGCAAACTTGCAGATGGCTGTTTGCATGGCGGGTATGCTATTTATAAGGCTTGTGGGTTTTCATCAAGTGAGGAGTATGCTCAAGGGTGCAGGAGTCAGGGTTGCTGACCTGTCCAGTCATGGCTTGGACCCGAGCTGTGCTCTCATACAGCTGCATTGCAGCTGCGCAGGAGCTGCCGGCCAGCTCAGGGACTCCTTCCCGCGCCCTGTCAGCGCTTGAGAAGAGGCGCCTGATCTGGCCAGCCTCCCCTCCAACAGAGGTGCCCATCGTCATTGACACCTGGACAGTCGCCTCCTTTGGCAGCCTCTCCTCGGTCACTGCGCCCTGCAGTCAAAGCTGTGTCACTTGCACGGCGCTGGCGAGCTACACCTGCTGCCAAGGAATATGGTGATCTCCCATTCGGCTCCTGTGGGTCACTAAGAAGGAGCTTGAGAGGCGGATGTCAAAGCAATCTTTTCAGCTCTCAGAGACTCACACACCAAGGTTTTTATGCATCCCTAATAAAAGATACTGCCGTTGGCATCATTCCAAGTCCACCTTCAGAAGCAAGTTGGCCGTTTCCTGCACAAGGTATAGGAAGGTGCAGAATGCAAGCGGGCAGCACCCACCTTGTCGGGCCGGGCGACCTCGACGCGCCCCAGCAGGCGCACGCTGAACTTGCGCTCCAGGCGGCGCAGCTCGCGCTTCTCGGCCTCCCTGGCGGCGCGCTCCTCCTCCGCCTGCCTCCTTGCGTCGTCCTCTGCGCGCTGCCTCTCCGCCTCCGCAGCAGCAGCGGCAGCCTCCGCCTCCCTGCAGTGTCTACCGATGTACGGAAGCGTGTGTGGTAGGTATCTCACATGTCACAACAATTCGCCTGCACGTGTACTGCTCCTCCTCAGCGCGCTGCCTCTCCGCCTCCGCAGCCGCAGCTGCAGCCTCTGCCTCTCTGCAATGTGGCTTGAGCGTGGGTCGCAGCTCGTCTGCTGACCTGGCATCAACCTTGTGACTGGCTTGATAGCCTCTGTACAGCATATGGTCCACCTGAACAGAGAGTTGCCCAGGGTTGGGCTTGGGCTCCTGGGGAGACCTCCATGATCATCCCTGCAACCCTCGAGAAGGCCTGTAGTGTTGGGAGATGCCGCAGGACTTTGCCGCAGCACATCAGGTCTGGGGTGTAGAAGCCCAAGTGCTCGTTCATGGATGCACAGCATGCATACTTTCACACATACAAGCACAGGAGAATGGGGCTAGACTAGGGAGCACCTGCGTCGCTGTTCGGCAGCCTGACGTGCACGCTGGGCAGCCTCCTCAAGCAGCCGGCGCTCCTGCTGCGTGCGCTGCTCCAGCTCAGCGGCCATGCGCGCCTCCTGCGCCTCAAAGGCTGCGCGCTCTGCTGTGGCCGCCGCCTGAGCCTTCTGCCGCTCACGCTCAGCTGCTGCCTGCAGCAAGCAGATCCAACGATGTGTTCTGTTGCATCGTTTTCCTTTGCCAGCGTGCATGCTGCTACAGCCGTAGCTTCTGCGTGTGGGAGTAGATGGTCTTTGAGCCTTCCTGTGACGCGGTCCTGTGTAGCATATAGCCTGTCCCTCCGTGCACCAGCACTTCCAAGACAGACAGTGTTTCTCCTCCCTAAGGGCTTGCACCTGCAGCGCGGCGTCCCGCTGCTGGCGCTCCCGCTGCTGCTGCGCCGCACGCTGCTGGGCGCCCTGCATGCGCTGCTCGGCCTGGCGCACAGCGCCCTCGTCCGCGAGCCGGCTGCGCCGCAGCCGCACAGACTTTGCTCGCCAGGCCTCCTCCACCTCCGCCTGCATGACTCATGGGCCCTGGACACCTCTACTGTTGCACAAACCAATGCCAAAAGGGTTGCCTTCTTGACGCACACTCTAGAATCATACCAACGCGTCATCTTGACAGGATGTGTACTGTACAGGTATGGAATACCACCTCCACCACCGAAAGGATAAAGATGAAGGAGTGGCAGAGAGCGGAGAGAAGGCACTCTTTGCTTACTACCACTGTGACAGGGCAGAGGAGGCAGCACCTGGAGATGAGAGAGGTCAAAGCGCTGGGTTTCTGCGGCCGAGCGACCCAGCCGAGCTGCCACCAGCACGCTCATCGCCAACACCCACCCTGTCAATGGCCTATCTACTATGGGCTCCTGCTGATATGGCACCGCTCCCTGCAACGCCAACCTGTGCTGTAACCCAACAAGAATAAGTGTCTGAGCTCAACTGTCAGGGGTGAGTCAGTTGCATGACACAGTGCAGCAGTAAGGGAATGCATGCCTGATACATTGTATCAAAGGCCTCCTCCTCAGAGTCCGGCATGCTTTCTGTGTACTGCTGCTCTTCTTCATCATCAATGACGTCCTCCATGGCCTCTGAAAAGGTTTCGCTTCCACCGACGCTGTTGCCACCACCCTCAATGACCCCTGTCTGAGCCTGCACGATAGTAAGTTGATCAGCGTGGATCTAACAAAGTAAGCTCCGCATCTGCATGTGAAGTGCGTCACACCTTCACACGTATTGATTTTCCCGGTACTTTTCCTCCTTTGGTGATGTGCCGGGCTTTGGTATATCTCTGAGGAGCGCAGGTGTTTGCATGTGCGCATTCTGCATGGACGCAGCCGGTATAGCTGATAGACATGATGGGATCTTTTCTGACTCTCTAGCAGGTAACAATCACATTTGCGTCTTCATCACGCTAAGTCACAGCCTTCTGACCGGAAGAGTCCCAATGAGCATGTTGAAGAGATCTGAATGTCGAAGCTCAACTCATTGCGAAGTTTTGGCGCCGTGCCGGGTCACTGTGCCAATCACAAGTCCTGCAGCTCGATAGTAACAGCTCCAGGCGGTGAAAAGCTGTGCACTCCCCTGCGAGGGCTTCCGAAGTCTGCTTTCGGAGATGAGGATTTAAACAGTCACTGCCACATCAGCTCGACCGCTTTCCCGCCTTCACTAGGCTGAGATGCAGAATATGAGATCGATGAAAGGAGCAAGACGATCATACACTCTGACCCATCCGAACTGCTCCTGAAACTCACTCCGGCCCAGTGCCAGCTACGCCAGAAGGGGGCGTCGGTGCCGGCAGTTCGGTCTGGGGCAGGTCAAGCAAGCATGGCGTTGGTGGACTATGAGGTGCAGCGCCTGCAGCGCATAGCTAATAATAGGAAACGGATGGAGGAGATGGGGATCTTTGCGGTGCGTACCATCTCCATCGGGCTGGCATGATAATAGAAGTAGAGCAGATAGCTTGCTATCATCTCCCATCCAGACCAGTGAACTATCATGCGTGTGGGCTGAAAGGATATTTATAATGTCAGACGATCCACGGGACCCGCTACAACATCACAGAGGCCCTCGATGGGATGTGGTCCTGGGTTGGAACAACGCAGCAACGGTCACATTGCGCGCAGACTAAGGACCAGCTCACGGCCTGTGTTGAGAGGAGGAACAGACACACTCGACCTTCTGGAGCAGCGCCACTGGGACCTAGAAAGCCCAGGGCGCCTGCTGGCCCGGCACGCAAATCGACCAGGCTCGAGGGCAGGCCCGCCCCCATCTACAACGAGTCCGCTCTGGAGAAGGCTGATGGTATTGACAGGAAGAAGAGGAGCCACCTGCCGGAGCATCATGGTGTGTTTCCCACGTCTTCCCCACAAGGAGCTACCACTTGGCCTCCTTGGATGTTAACTTCATGCCTCACACCTGGGCGGTCTCTAAGGTTGCATGTGGCCTGCAGTGGCATCACAGGAGGAGATCTACACAGAGGAGCACACCAAGCTTCTTGGCTCCTATAATGAGCCATGGTGAATGCACTTCCATGCTTCCCAGCGCCCCATCATGTCTTCAGGAACATACCTGAGACAATAATCTACCCAGTGCATCTACGCGCTGGAGACAGATAGTCAATTGTGGCTTGCAGTGGTTACAAACCTGGTGCTCATTCTATGCATCACGTGGACAGCACATCAGCTGGTCATTGCCTGAATGACAAGGCCAATGCATGTGCAGGGAGCTGTTCAAGGATGGGTATGACAGCAATGGCAACCGCATCTATGACAAGGTGGAGGGCATGACCTGCCACCAGTGCCGGCAGAAGACCCTGGGCCGCCACACCTCCTGCTCCAAGTGCAACACCCTGCACGTAAGGCGCTCATCTTTTCTGCCAGTGTACAGCTCTTGAACAGTGGGCGTCCAGGCATTGGACCGTACCCTTGCCGCCTGGTCAGGTCTTTGAGTTCAAAAAGTCAGCACAGGGAGACAGAGAGTGTTCCTTCCTCTCTGTTGCAGAGACGGTCAGCATTGCATGCCGGATGCAAAGGGTGCAGGGTCCACATGACACGTCTTTGGTGAAACCGTCGTACTGCCTGTGTTGTTCGTGGTGCTGAGCAAGAGCAGCATGTCACGCAGGGGGTGTTCTGCGGGGACTGCCTGTTCATGCGCTACGGGGAGAACATCCTGGAGGTGCAGGCGGCCGGGCCCTGGGAGTGCCCGCCCTGCCGCGGCCTTTGCAACTGCTCATTCCACCGCATCCGCCGCGGCTGGGCGCCCACAGGCACCCTCTATCGCCGCGCCATTGCTGAGGGTGCGCTCAAATCTGCTTTGTCAACATATTGCACACTTCTCTCGACATGTGCTGCTGGGGGCGCTGCAAGTGCTCCTCTCACAGTGTACCACCAGGACCCTCTACCGCCATTGCTGAGGGTGCGCTTGCAGCTGCTGCAAGCCAAGCCTGTCCTTCGCCCTCTTGTGCTTCTGAGGGCAGGGACAATGTGGTATTTCGGCGCTCTTGCTGTGCACAGCGCTAGGCAGTACCTTCTAGCACAGCAATTGGACTGCACAGGCAGCCCTGCTCTCTTTTATGGCAAGTTACATCAGAAAGGAGGGCTATTGCTCTGTTAGCTATTCTGAAGTGACCTGTAATTCCTCAAAACCTAGGACTGACGACTACCTGTGGTCCACTGCAATATGCAGCCTGTCCATGCCATGGCGATAAGGGTGGGCCGGAGGTTGCCCTGACTCAGCATCTGCCTGCGCAGGGTACAAGTCAGTTGCGCACTACCTCGTGCTGACTCACCAGGCAGAGGCAGAGGCCCTGCAGGCTGACAGCGCCTCAGCGGCAGCGCCTGAAGAGGCTGCTGCCGCCTCAGCTGGAGCAGAGGCAGTTCCTGCCCCTGAGCAGCCTGCCGGTAAAGGAAACACATTATCTCGCTTTACAATGCAGGACCCTGAAATTATGGGCCGTGAGTGACCCCTGATGGGCAGCCAACAGCCAATCTGACAGTCCTTGCCCTGCACTCATCAGGTTGTGAAGGATGAATGCTGTGGGCAAAGCTGGACTTAAGACAGCACCTTTCTGACATCTGCACACATAGGCTAGTGCTGCAGGGAGCATCCAAAGATGATGATGTGGCATGTGCAGGCGTGGAGGCACCAAATACTCCGCCAAAGACCAACAAGAAGGTGGCCAAGGAAAACAAGGCCAAAGCAGGCAACACCGTACCCAAGAAGCGCCAGTCTCACATTGATGAGATGCTGCATAAGACCAGGCGTGGCGCAGTGGCCAAGACTGGCAAGGCCACCCAGAAAATCATCCCCACTGCAGGCACGCACCTCCCAAGATCCTACATGCCATGCAATGCGCATGAATGACACGCGCTTTCAGGGTGCCCCAGCTGCACAGCAATATGCTGCTCACCAATCACTGAGTGTGCAAGGAAGCTGCACATGCTGGGGATATGTCTATATAGCAAGACAGTGTGGCCCCCTGCCGTGCATATGCCCAGCAAGGTTCTTGCCACCCAGTCTGGCTGTGATGCCTCAAGCTAAGAGAATGAAACTCAGCCAACACATTGATGCCTGACACAGGAGTGGTGGCCATGGCCAAGAAGCATGAGTCAGCCGTTGTCACGCCGATCGGGCTGGGGCGCATCACAAGGGGTGCAGCTGCTGCGATTAGCAGGAGCGCTGTGGTCATCAGAGAGCATGTGCAGCGCACGCTGCGCGGCGCTGCATAAAGCGCCGTACCCATGCAGCACTGACCAAAGGTCGAACAGCAACGGACATGCACCTGCAGTTTGTGTCAATGCCATTTGAAAAGTGAAAGGGCTGAGAAGGCCTCGAATTGGCTCGTGACACGAACACTTGAATACCTAGACCTGCACAAATCTTCTGCGGAACAGACATAGAATGAAGGGAATGAGTAGCTGACGAATGCCTTCATAAACACTCGTAATATCCATTACAAGCTGACGTTCAAACTCAAACAAGTTTGGACGTGTGACTGACCAATTTTAGGTAGAAATTGAGATGTAAGAGTTGAATGCTGAATTTGTCCGTGGCAGATTTACACCATGCGATCACCTATAAACTTCTTGGGCGTGCCAAAGGGGCCTGATACTGTTCAGTGGCAAGAATTGTGTTGAGACCCTGGCAAGTGTGGGTCGTGATCACAAGCCTACCCATGAACCTTCAAACCCGAAGCAGCGCAGAAGGAGTATCTCGCCAAATGTAAGCCACACCATTGTTGCAACAGCAGTGCCGTCTCCAAGATGCAAACTCTCCTACAGACAATTCAGTGCTTCACTGGCTGCAAATGTTGTCCTGGGGTGGACACAGCTACATATGTCTCCAGTGCTGCCACAACTCACGCAATGGCCCATGATGGCTGAGCAGCTTATGAGTTGAGGGCAGCTTCCAGTGTCTCCACCAGCTCTCCTGACTGGTAGCCCTCTGCACTTGCACATCCAGTGTCAGCCCAGGCATGGGTTGCGCTGCCTCAAAGGCGAAATGCATGACTTCAGAGGTCATGCAGCTGGTTCCGCAGCTGAACCAACGAGAATGGGCCTCACAGACACCGCTCATGGCTTGCAATTGAAGGGAGATTGCTCCCCTCACCCGTCTTACTTAGAGCATAGTGATCAATGGACCTCTTGCGGGCAGTCAGCAGCGACTTCATTCAGCTCGAGGGACAGCCAGAGATGCAGGCATTGCCAGGAAGTTCAGCGACAGTTGCAGTAGGGCTTGGGCTTAGAGAGGGGATGGGTTGCACACCAATCATGATGTCGCATCCACCATAGAACTCCCCGTTGATGTACACCTGGGGGAAGGTGGGCCACTGAGAGAACTCCTTCATGCCACTCCGCAACTGCTCATCTTCCAAGATGTTGACCGACTCGAAGGGTACATTCAGTGTTTGGAGTATCTGCACAGCATGCGCTACTCATGCCCCGCACAGAATATGATTTCACAGCGGCAGGCAGGTGTGGAACGCAAAGCTTGACAGATTACTGCTACAGCTAGAATATGCAGAGCTCGGTCTAATCTTGTCTTTCATTCCCAATGTAGAACCGGAACACACAGGAGCAGAGTATGCTGCAGCTTACCTGTACACATGTGTTGGAGAACCCGCACTGCAGAATCAATGTAGCCCTTAGTAGCGCGTACAGCAATGGGATGCCTCAGTCTGAAGGATAGCTTGAAAAAGGTTGCATGGTGGTTTCCAAAGAAACTGCGGGACCCACCTGTGGGAATTGCTTTGTTCCTTTCATGAACAGTACCACATTGTGCTGTTGTACAAAGCTCTCCAGGGCTGACTTCAATTCGGGAGAGAGGGTCTGAGGTGACTGAATTGATGAAGGCTCTGCACAGCAAAGGCATCTGCCTCATATGAGGCCTTCCCTCAGGTGACAGCTCTGAGGACAGGGGTTGCCTGGGCAGTACCTGCTTTTACAATTTGGGATGCCTGCCTCCCTCGTCTTGGTGTGTATCGAGAAACCGGCAGTCTGCAAGACTGTCGTAGACTGTGTGCAGCATGATAGGCTCTGCTGTGTGAGGATACTGCCAGGCTTCCCTGCAGCAGAGAACTGTGTGCTACGATCATGGCGACTGGCCGATGATGCGCGCTTCCCTCTTCTATACCTTCTGTGCTTCGTGAGTGGCGTGTGATGGCGGTTCAGAGCGTCTTTGTCCCTGTGCAATGGAGCTGGCAATCTCTGGGCAATCGGGTAATGGGTGCCCACTGGGTGTACCCGGCAAGGATTCACCCTTCCGGCAAAGCCATGGAAGAGCGGCTTACGCAATGCCTGGCTCGCGTTAAGTTTCCGCTCCCGTACAGAGCTCGACTAAGCTTTTGGACAGGACCCGCATCGCTGGACGCCGTCACAAGGCTTGCGCAGAGCTGCGCGACGAGCAACAAACACTCACAACCTCCGTCCTCTGACGAAGGTGATCGCCTGACCGGGTCTGTTCGCTGTGTCGCGTATATTCTAGAATCTTAATGTTCGTACGTATAAGCCGCGTTCCGCTTCCGGTAGCTGTCCGCTGTTAGCACTCAGCGTGGAAGCTGAACAGCAGCGAAAGTGTGCTCCTGCTCGTGAGCAGCATTTAGGGCTCGCCCGCGCGTATGCCTACCGCAACATCCGCTGAAGTCAACTTGATCTCGAAGCGGCTCACGCCCAGAGCAAGCACAAGTCCAAAATATAAACGTGTCAGGGACAGGTGCTTCCAGAAGGGACTAATTGAGTTTTTGTCTGCAGGCTGACCGCTGCTCATACAACTGTCCGAAGTTTAACTAAGGCTATCGACTATCAGCGGCCCTTCTCCAGCACAGAATCAGCAGCAGAAGACTGGTCTGAGGAACATTACTTGACAAGAGAAGGCCAGACACAGCTGGTGGCATTGCCTCTCCAGTTCTGAGCAGACCCGTTTGCACTTGACCCGAAGGCAAGCCCCGCTCACTGTGCCTCACACTGAGAGCATCACAGCTGAACTCATCCAGTGCATGCGATTCCTGTGCTGCATTGCGAAGACTCGTTGAGGGTTCACACAAATTAAATCCAGGGCTGTGCTGCCGCTCAGTTCACCCAGTTGGCACACTGACCTAGTTACGGCATTGTGGGTACTCCAATCGTTCACTGAGGACGTTGGGGCTTGCAGGTATGAAGAGCAGCCTCTACAAGGCGCTGATTGGCAGAGTTGTCCTGGTCCCAGGGTCTGAGTTTGGTGTGGACGTTCCAGAGCTTTACTACAAAGGTGCATGTCCCGAGCTGCCCTGTGTACCTGCACTTGCTTAAAAGATTCATATCCTGTGCCCATCAATACTTTGATGGCTGTATGCTCAAGGCTTTCTTCAGGCGTAGTAGTGCGCCGGCTTATCTGCTACACTGTCCTGCGCTCACAAGTTTTCGTCACAGTTCTCGGTCACAGTGTCATGTTAGGGTGAAGCCTTTGTGGCGATGCTGACTGTGTGTGTCACCCTGCAGCGCGTGTGGTGAGGAAGGACCCTTCACATGCAAGGGCTGTGGTGATGCGCTTCACTGAGGATGGCGACCTGATGTGGCAACCCGTTGACAAAGTCTGGACATGGATAGAGGTGTGCTCTCACCACATACTCCACTCCACCTGTTCATCTACAGGTGGCTCAACTAGCAGAAAATGTTTCTTGAGCGCTTGCTCCGGCTACTCTGCACACCCAGGCAGCTTGTAGGACAGCATGCTAGAGGCTTCCACAACCGACTACCGCCCGTTCTTGTATAATGGGAGCCTTCACTCACCTGTGGCTGCATTTGTCTGTGCAGGCCATGCAAGCGAAGGGGCTCAGCGAGAACACCCCGCACACAATCGGGGATGCAGCGAACGCATATGCAGCGGCCACCCTGGCAGGCATCAGCTGCTGCTCCAATGACTGGGATGCTCTGGATACTGCGGCTGTCCGCTCATGCACCCCTGAACCAGGTATGCACTGGCATGTGGCTCAGCTTATGTCCTCAGAAGTCTACCGCAACCATTTTCAAAATGGCTGTAGATGGCACAGTGAGCATGGTCACCGATGCATGTACAGCCGTTTTGAGGATGGTCTGTTGAAAGTTGAGTACTGAAGGTTTTGACTCTACCAAGCAGCTGCCTTACACTTTCTGTGAAAGGCACCTTTCCCGAAGCAACTGGGCTCTTGTAGTCCAAGAAGTGCCAGACACATTGTGAACAGACATGACGCTGTTGCTCATGGAGGTGTGGCTTGTGTCTTGACGCCTGGAGCTGGGCTTGCAGGGACCGTCACAAGACTGGTGAGCTCAGCCTCCAGCGAGCAGTCGGACAATTCCTGGGTTGGCGCTGATCTGTCAACGCCCATGGAGCAGGAGTGCGGGCAGGTCTTGGGCAGCATCAGGCTATCTCCCAGGAAACAGCGGGAAGCAGCTCCAAAGTGGCAGCCCCAGGCAGCAAGGGCAGCAGCACGCCTAGCCAGGAGATAGCACTGGAGCACCCCTCTGATTTGTTGAGCAGATTACCGAGAATCTTTCCAGATGGGGTGTCAAAGCTTGTGTGTACACGGTCCCGGGCTGCTTCTGTATGTGAGTTGTGTCAGTTGTGACACCTGTGGATCTGCGTTACAGAATCTTGGTTGTCCTTGGCATGATGCTTGCAGCGTTTTGACTTGTATCCCTGGTATACACTACTTCATGTGGCCATATTGGCACATGTTGGTGTCTCTTGATCTGCATTTGGGATGGCATAGGAATTGTGCAGCTATGCGCGTTTCTGCCTAAACATGGCAACAGTAGTATTGGATTTCATCATAGTAGGGATCCTTGCAGGGCCTATGAAACACATCTGTGTGTAGAGGGACCTGTGACCGGTCTCTGTGTTCGTGTACCATCAGTAGGCATCGTTTGAGGATGATGTCAATGTTGAATAATTGTAGGCAGTCATTGCAATGAGCTGGGCTGGCAGTGGAGAACTGCTGTGATGTAATGACTCGATATTGTGAGATTTTGAGGCCTGAAAGGCTGTGTATCATCAATATTCCAGCTAGAGAGTTCTAGCTTCTTTGTCTTTTGTCCCTCCAATTGGAATTTGCAATTCAGGATCCCATGGAATTCAGTGCCAGCATTTGCATGAGCAGCCTGCTTGACTCTGCTCGGAGGCTTGTGACAGGGCCGCCTGTCAGTCTGCTCAAGACATGTCCCGGCAGGAGCTGTTGATACAGATTGAACAAGACAGAAAAAGGTGTAGCAGACCCTTTGCAACAGTTGGTGTCACTGCGTAACACATCTGCAGCTGCTCACCATCTGGTTATACGAATCACACGGCTTGTGATGCACAATGTTTGGCTATCTAAATCTCCCAAACTTGAGGAGGAGTCTTCTGACACCAATGGCGCATTCCCTGCTGCTCCGGAGGATCCTATTCTGGTCTTAATCCTCAGTTCTCCTCGGCTGGCGGCCATGCATATCCATTTACAGGACGGAGAGCACGATTGGAGATAAGAATAGGGCCCTTTGCCAATCGATAGCTCTGGCCTCGCAGCCCTAGTTGCTTCAGCTATTAGGTAGTTCTACTAGACCATGGTCTCTCTGGCCAGGCATGTCTGACACGACACTGCTTGCAAGTGCTAGATCTGCATGCCTCTGCTTCCTACTAGTAAATTAAGGCATTTAGCGCCTGGTTTTCTGGGGCGGATTGCAGATCCTGCAGCGCCAGATGCCGTGCTCACATTCGCTCCCAGTTTCTGCATGCTTCTCGCGCTTTGCAACCTGCACCAGCATACGCATGGATAGGAGTCATTGGTGTCATGAGGGCTCAGCTGAACTTCACAACTTCCTGAAGACATAAGGACTACGCGGTGCTGGCTTCACTAGTGCTTGTTGTTGTCCGCACGGTCACCCGCACACATCAATTCCATGCTGGACTACCCAAGACATCTAAGAATTCTGCCATTTGTGAACTGGATGAGTAGCATAGGCTCATGGAGTGTCAGAGGAGGCTCCGTGATTACACTCTCTGTGTAGAGTGTGTGTCATACACACTGTGTATGCAAGTCCATGGACGCAGGCTTCAGGACGCCAGCTAGCCATGCGCATGCCTTCCCTGCCACTGTGCAATCAGCAGCTGCTTCAGCTCCAGAGTCTTCCTACCTGCTTAGCCTCTCGTTCCCCACGCTTCGACGAGCCGAATGTCCTGAGTTGTCTGAAGACCGCCTTCAGCTTGGATGTCTCCTGCATGATGAGGTGGATCCTTTTGTTTATGCAAGCACCATTGCGCACCTAAGGGAAGGCAGGCAAGACCAATGCGCACCCCCCTGACAGTGACTGTGAAAGCCCTAGATAAACTCATTGCTTGACAAGCACTAGACGCGATGTATACAGGGTGCAGGTCGACATGAAAATCGGTCTGTGTACTGGTGGTGTGGTACGCGAGCACCACACCTCCTGCTGCTCAGCCTTCTTTCTCCGTAGCTCCTCCTTGTGAGCGTCATGCTTCTCCCTCTCAGCCCGCTTTTGCTCGGCCAGCTTGTCTGCGTAGTAATATTAATATGTTGAGAAATGCAGATATGGGCTGGAGCGGCTGCTGCGTGGCCTTCACACTATCTTCTCAGAGTGATGGAAATGCATACCTTTCCGACCCGACTCGTCCGACACTGATCTTGTCAGCTGCATGCTGACTCCCTGCAAGATTCGTAACGAATGTTTCGAAGGACTGGGTCTGGGTTTCTCTAAAGGTGATTTGCTGACACGAGCGCTCTCAATGGCCGAGCTGACTCAGCCGTTGACCTGCACCCTCCTTGATATATCACAGACGCGCACATCATAAAAAAATGGCAAGCCTGCTCAGAAGGATATACAAAGCGTCATCTTCATGGGCTTGTGCACAACCTGTGTGGTCTCTTTAGCAATCACTGTCATTTGGCATCACAAGGTCAGAAGGCCTGTCTTCATCATCGTGGACCTCATAGACTAGTTTCAAGCTCTGCTGATACAGCATGCCTGAAGCGTTTGAGGACAATAGCGCAATATGAGAGTACTCGAGATACTCACTTACAACTCCCATACCAGTGGGTGCTGATGGGACCTAAGACACATGAGTACTGTTCGCCCTTGCAATACCAGTAGGCATACATCACTGATATGTCCTGTATTCTCCTCCACTCCTCACATAGTGTACATGCCTCAGCAAAGCGGCTGCAAGCTGGCTTTGTTCATACGTCCCAGCGCCTTCTGCCAAGCCTTGCTCCCAACCTCACACAGCCTTGCTCTATATTATGTCTACACCTGCTCCTTGCTGCAGGATCTCACTTGTTGCGCCGCTGAGGGCTCTGACATTCTCAGCCTGGTGCCGTAGAACAATGTCTGCATTGTCTGTTTTGGGTCTGAGGAGTATGCAGGACCTCGCCTGCTGGTCATACACAGCTATGGGAGGCATACTGCCGCGCAGCTCACGGCAGAAGCAGCCAATCGAGCCAGCGCGTCATGAATGTGCCTGAGGGGCCAAGAATGTCAGAGGATGGTAGAGTAGACCGCCAGGCTGATGGCGAGAATGATGCCCGCCACCAAGACACAATTGTTGGGGATCAGGTTTGGCGGCTGGTACTCCTGCAAGCTGGCTTTGTTCATGTGTCCCAGCGCCTTCTGCCAGCCCTTGATGCTCCTCGCCTCACACAGTCTGAGGGGCCAAGAATGTCAGAGTGTGGCGGAGTAAACCGCCAGGCTGACGGCGAGAATGATGCCCGCCACCAGGACGTACTTGTTGGGGATCAGGTTTGGCGGCTGGTACTCCTGGAAAAAGCGCTCCTCCCAAGTCAGCTCGCGCTTGCGTTGCGGCTGCTGCTTGAGCAGGGGAGGCGCTCGCGCTCTGGATGCGTTCCGGTCCTTCCTGCAAGATACGTGACACAACTGATTGATCTTTGAGTCTCAGTCATGGCTTTTCTACATGGTCCACCCCTGCCCGAGCAACAGGATCACACCTCACGTCCCTATTACAGTGTCCCTAGTCCAAGCCACAAGACAACAGTTCACGACCCGGAGCTGCCATACAGTTGATGGACTCAATCTGCAGAGCCATCTAGGCATGCTCACAAAGGCGGATTGCCATGCTAGCAGGCAACCTGCATCCATGCATGTACTAAGCAATGAAGTCATGTCCGACTGCAACTGGGAATGATGCATGTTGATATGTACAGTGTTGATGCATCTCGCACTGCATGGAACCATGAAGCTTACACGAATCTGTCGCTGTTGTCAAAAACTGGGATCTTCACACGCTCATCGGGTCCCAGCTTCAGCTTGGGAGCCTCCATGATGAAGCGCAGCTGCCCAGCTTGCTGCTTGATCTTCCTGCTGGGATGCGTCTCCTCTAGGCTTCTGTACAAGTTGATGCAGTCCTGCTCCCTGCCGGTAGCCTGCATGAGAAGGTCTTCTTATCAGTGATGAACTCCTCAGAGTTGGTGTGTAGACACATGCAGTGCCAACACAAACGGGGTGAAGCTTTCGTCCTAAGGGTGCCGTGGGGTGCATGTTCTGGTGTCTCCAAGCAACCCATACACCTAACCTATCCAGTGCTCTCTAGCACACACTAAAGGGTGCCACAGGATGTTAGCTGACTGATTGGCACATAGGTACCTGACCAATGCAAAGTGTCCAAGAGACTTTTGGGCACCTATGTAGGGCTGCTCCTTCCTTCTGCTCGGCAAACAAGGCTTGGGGCACACACACCATTCAAAGTACAGTGGAAGGCATTGCGAGCCAGTAGAAAGCTTTGGCAAGGATGGGGGAGTCTGCACCTGGTATGCAAGGGCCAGCCAGAGCTGGATCTCGCCTCCCATTGGACTAAAGGGCCCTTCTCTGTCTAGGGCAGCTGTGAAGAGCTGCGTGGAGGACTGGTACTGCCCCCTTCCATAGGCATACTTGCCAAGGGTGAACTCTCTATATCGCTCCGCCTTCTCTGCCTCAAGCTTTTTTGCTTGCTGCAATGCAGAGGACCTTGCTTGGCGGACGAGCCTTTTGCATCACACAATCAGCCGTTTGCATCGCACAATCAGCTCGTTGACCATCAGACACACTGCTGCTGCTGAAGTGGACATGTACTTGACACACTTTGCTGCGTTGGCCGCCAGGAAACCGGTCAGTATCAGGACTGTGCTGCAGGGTGTGCATACCTCCAGGAGCTTTTCCTTGATCCTGTCCTTATACTTCTCCTGAGTTGTTGACATCTTGCTGACATCTGGAAGGCCAATTTGCCGCGCCACCAGCTCGTCTTCATCGATGCCTTCCTTCAGACCTGCATCCAGACGTCCCAAAGAAGTTGGCCACAAATTCGGTAACGTACCCAACAAAGTGAATATCGCAGCTCTGCGGGGTGCTTACCTTCAACAAAAAGCTTTGAGGCCTCACGCAACCGTTCCTCGCCTGCTCTGGTGACATGACGCAGGGGCTTGCATGTCCTGCCCCTACCAGTGAAGTGCCGGTGTGCAGCGTTGGCAGCGTGGATCTGTCTGTCTATCTGAAGCAAAGGATAGCATACACTATCTTTGCCCGCACTTATGGCATGCTCTGTGGTTGAGCAGGGAGTTTGTGCGGTGAACATCAGCTTTCGTGCAACTCGTTATTGTCTGGCAGATGCCGCTCAAACTCGACAGTCTGGCCGGGTATCTCCTTCCCATAGGTATGCTATGCCCTCTCACACTCTACAAGCATGCATATGCGATGAACTTCTCGCACAATGCTGCATGTGCCTGATGAGTCACCTCCTCATTGAGCTCCCAATGCAAGTCGGCAACCCTTGCAATGCTGTCGCTCTCTCGCTGCAAAACATGATGTACCTGATGTAGGGCGACATTTGCGCTGCCCTCCACGATATAGCGCAAGTCGGTCTACTGC
Organism: Coccomyxa sp. LA000219; assembly: GCA_000812005.1. Classification (NCBI taxonomy): domain Eukaryota; kingdom Viridiplantae; phylum Chlorophyta; class Trebouxiophyceae; family Coccomyxaceae; genus Coccomyxa; species Coccomyxa sp. LA000219. The sequence goes on along the minus strand of KN714613.1, from coordinate 465,124 downwards.
GAAGTATAACGCTTGTAGCCTCGCCAACCTACTCTGCCCCTTCCGGACAGGTACTGCTCTCACATTGCGTATATGCACTGTCATTAGGGGCTCAATTGCTGTGTCCGCGTATACGGGCGCATCATGTTGCTCTTCCAGATCCCCTGTTTACACTTCGACACATGCTTAGCGCGCTCATTTCACATTGCAAGCTATGCAACAGTAGATGCGTGCTTAAGGGGCTTCTATCACCTGTCAGATGCAATTGGCCAACGAGGCATCGCAGGCACTCCAAGGTCATAGGGGCACTGACGCGAAACTCACATAGAGAAGCTCCAACAATTATTCAGGGCTCACCTTCGACTGGTGCCTCCGCAGATTCCCAAGGGCCCGGTAATTCTCCACACAAGGGACATGTAAGCAGATACATGTCCAATCGGGCGAGCGTTTTGGTTACGCAGCATGCCAGCCCTAGCAGTCCCAGAACAGATTCAGCCTGATACAGGTCTCAAGGATGGAGATGCATTAGCTGATTCCATCCAGTCATGCAATCTCTTGAGTGCAACAGTGCCTCAGGAGTGCCGGAGCAGACTGAGTTGCAGCCCAGTCAGACCATGCATGCGGGCAGCTCTGCAAGGGAAGCAGCACTGGTCCTGGAAGCTTCTGAGCATCCTCAGGATCAGACTCCAGCAGACAGTAGCAGCATTCCAAAGCCTGAGAGCAGCCAGGTACAGGCAGGAAATGCAGCACTGGCCCTTGGAGCTTCTGAGCAGCCTCAGGAGCAGACTCCAGCAGACAGTCGCAGCAGCACAAAGCCTGACAGCAGCCAGGCACAGGCAGACCCACAGGTGAACGGTCAGCGCTTTGCTGCAGAGCAGAACAGTGAGGAGCAGTCCCCAGATGAGGTCCGTCTTAACACAGCTTACATTGACAAGCATGTCAATGGCATAGCAAGCCCTCAGGACAGCGGCCTGCAAAGCTCGCAAGAGGCAGAGGCTGAGGCTGTAACAGAGCTTTCCTGCCCCACAGAGGCAGAGCAAAGCTCAGATGACAGCACAGCGGGGCAGGCTGACAGAGCTGATCCTGCCGAAGTGGACAGCGAGAAGCTTGACAGGCATGATGATGATCCGAGCATGCAGGCTGCAGAGGCACTCAGGGAAAACGGCGAGTCAGGAGGTGAAGCGTCTCAGCCTGCAGCAGAGTTGCAGGAAGCCGATGCTCATGCAAGCAGGCAGACTGGTGACTCTAATACACTTCCAGCCAACGGCGTGCAATATCCACAGCCGGCAGGACATGCAGCGGCAGCCTGCATGGATTTTGTTCTCGTCCCTCCTCCAGCAGAGAGCATTCCAGACGAGCCAAACAACACACAGGCAGCCGAGCAGCAAGAGCTGCCCGAGCATCTGCTGAATGCTGATTCTGCTACAGGTGAGCGCTGCGCTGTGCCCTTAATGACCAACTTCTGAGTATCCTGCAAATCTGGGGCACTCACACCTCAGGCATCTATGAGAACATCCGTGACACTATTGAAAATTGTTGCAGGAGGCGCAGCAGATATGGGACGCACGAACGGCAGGCCTGATCACATGAATGAGATTGAGGAAGTTTCGGATGATCAGTCGTCAGATGATGAATACTATCCGGTGAGCCTCGTCCTTCCTATATCTTCCTAAATCGCACCTGAGCACTTCAGACTCAGCAATTCATATTCAGTGCCCGTCAATGCTCAGCCAAAGGCCTGCAGGATTACTGGAGGAGTACCTGGAGCACTGCCGCAGATAAGTCACTTACACCGGTGCATGTATGGCATGTGAGGGTTGGCTTTGTGGGTGCAGGACCTTCCCAGACTGGCACGTGACGTTTTCTCAGATGATGAGGATGGCGAGGATGCTGTTGATTATGACGATGTCTTCATGTTCCCCCTGGGCATGACAGAGCTCGTGTGTAAGTTGCTTTCCTGTCCCAAGTCCCTGTCTGCCATCTATTCCCCATTATGTGTCCGCCTCCCATCCTGGAATTCCTGAAGGGGACGGGAAGGGGAGGTCTCAGATTTTGCCGTGACAGAATCGGGGCAGCAAGCAGACTATCACTGAGAGTGGTGTTGCTGACATTGCAGTCAGGGGCGGGCTGCATCCAGTGAGGATCCCCCTCCCTCTGGACCCTGTCTTCAGGTATTCTGTGCGGGACAACTTTGGCCACAATCAGCCCCTGCAGGTGCAGCGCTCTGGCCCTGGTTTCTGGTGACAGAATTCAGTGTTCTGTTGTGTCACTCTGCTCTGGAGAGTTGTCCTCTGCAAATTCTATGGACTGGCTGCCAATGTTGTCCCTACCACACCAATATACTACCCTTTGCTTGCAGGAAGAGGAAGCGACTGCTGATGTCCCTGCAGCTGCACGACCCCTCAAATCCAGTAAGGTAAGCTTGTGTCTCTGAAGGGATATATTGATCAGCCCGCAATCTGTGGGAAAACTGCAGGGGATACTGAAAGTAAAAATTGCCTTAAATTGATCAGGTTCATTCCAAGGTTGAAGGTGTTAATGTTGCCCAGGTGAATGGTGTGCAGCATCAGACAGATGGAGCTTCGCAGACTGCCTCTGCTCCTGATGGGGACAGGTAAGGCTATTGTCTGACACCCTCTATTCATGCTCAACACCTGTGCAAGTCCTCATTGCTCCTCTTCTATGACATTGACTCTAAACACAGCATACAGAGAACTAGGAAGCTGAACCTTCTCATGTTTTGCCCAACATGACACCCCTGCATGGAAATGGCTATGTCTCTCATGGAGAGCATGTGAGTCATGCAGGGATGGACACGAGGCACCTTCCAGGGCGGACAGCATGCCAAAAGCCAGGGACAGTCCTCGAGGGCCCCCGGTACTGGCGCGCTGTGCTCTCAGGCCTGGCGTGGCTGGAGACGAGCAGTGCGACAAGGCAGCAGACGCCTTTGCCATCCGAGGCATGCCTCACCTCTCTGCCTCGTGGTCACAACAGCCTGGAAGCTACTGACGCGTATCATTAGGGCTCAGCTCAATCGCACCTGTTTCGGGATGGGTTCATGGGTACTTGTGAGTCAACCAGCTGTTCCATGGCTACTAATCTTTTGAGAATGTTCCTTGCAGCTTGTAAGCAATTGGCGTGCATCATGCCCATCATTGAGCGGCGTTCCTGCATGACTGCATGGCATTACTAGCGTAAGCGATTTCTTTTGCTGGGTCTTCGTGAGGTGCAGCGCTGCATTGTGCAGAGGGCCAGCGCTACCTCAAGGTGACCTGCACGGAGGGCTGCACCATCACGTACCACTTCACCTGCTGGCGGCGCTTCGAGCGTGTCTATCGCGTGGAGCACCCTGAGTTCAGCTGGAAGGTAGGTCATTGTCTTGCATAAAGCAGAGCATAGGTAGCCCAGTCCACGGGTGGGGTGCAGTGACAGATTTAGCTAGGATATCATGCTCACGCCATAAAGGAGCCTCACCCCCTGTGAAATGCAACGATGCTGTAGTATAAAGCGCTGCATGGTCAGTCTTGACAGGCTTCAGCTCATATGCGCTGCACCCAGGCTTTGTTTCCTGGGGTGGCATGTTCTGGGTGACATTGCATCTGAGGCAGAAAGTGTTGCTGTGCAGAGCAAGGAGGGCGTGCAGTGCTTCACGGACGGCTGCACGGGGCAGGTGAAGCTGGCGCAGGAGCTGGAGGAGGAGGCCGGCATCGACACGCACCGGCGCGAGCTGCTGCGCCTGCCTGATCAGGCCAAGAAGGCCGAGCGCGCGCCGCCGCCGCCGCAGGAGCAGCCCGAGCAGCGCCGCGGGCGCAAGAAGGGCCCTGCCCAGAGGCCTGTAGAGCCAGGTTAGGCACCTGCAGCATCAGTCACTGCTGTGGTTGATGATGGATGGTTTTCAGTTACCCATGCACACCTAGTTTTTTAGACAGGTGCAGCATCAATAAACATTAGATGTGCAGCAGACACCCCAACAGATGTAGTAAGACGCAGTGCGGGAAGGCACAGATGCTGAGATTGGCACATGGTGCAGGTTCCTTGCCAGCACCATGTGTACCGTCGTCATTCATGCCTTCATGCACTGCTTCTCGTGCTCAGGCTTTGTCCAACTGCCAGCTTGGATATGAGCATCCTCACTCATGTATCTGAGATGCTATGCAGAGCCGGAGCCTGTGGCGCAGCAGGAGAGAGCGGCTGAAAGGCCGGCAGCAATTCCGGCCAACACCAACATAGATGACAAACAGGTGACTGACCTGCTTAATCATGAACAACCTCTCAATGCACAGTCAGTCTGCCTGCCACATACCTGGTCAGACATGAATAAGTGCGTATGTGAGAGGCGCCATGTGTGATCAGTCTCTGTCAGCAAGCAAATGTTTGAAGGGTGAGGAGTTCAAAATGCAGGAACCACTGCCCAAGCCAGACAGAGTGCCTGCTCTGGACTCCCTCCTTATTCCCAGGCAGGACGATGATGATGAGGATCTGGAGCGCCTTGCTGCCGGCCTCAAGGTAAGCAGCTGGCCGGAGCTCCAAACTATTCAGCTGATGCTCCTGCATCACCTGATGGCCAGCCTGACACTTTGTGCCCACCAGGTTACAAAGTTCAGTGCGGCCACCGGGTTGTGCAAAAGCATCTGTCTGCAAGAGAATGCGACAGAAAGTGCTCTCACCAGAACATGGCTTCACTGTAGTAAGTAGAACGCATTTGTCCTGGTATGCTGGACATCTCTCTTGATATCACAATCAGGCCCACTGCTCTCATGTGATTATGATGGCTTGCTGCAGGGCAAGAAGGAGAAGAAGAGGCGTGAGAAGAAGAAGGAGAAGGAGTTCATCCACATCTCAGGCCCAGACGAGGACCCCAGGCCGCCCGCATTCTTTGATGAGTATGAGCGTGAGGTGAGTGAGCACCCCTTGACCCTCTGTGATGCTTAGTACTTGATAGTTGCTCATTAAGACCACCTCATAGACCCTCTCTGTGCATTGTACCTCCTCAACCCTCTGTGTTGCATTGTACCCTATTCGTTGGTGCTTGAGACCACTCCTCTCGCGCAGAGAGAGGGTGGGGACGTAGGCTCCTGTAGGGTGGCATTTGCCATACCTCAATCCTCAAACCTCAGCCTCCCCTCTCATTGTATGTGGGGTGTGGGTGTGCATGTCAACTGCCTTGCTTGAGGTTGATGAAGAGACAGGAACGTGCTTAGGGGCCCTGAGAGGGCTCAGCCCCCTCCAGCTGCTAGTGGGCTCCTTGCATTGCCAATGTCTAGAACCCACACTGTGAAGCTTGCATGACACTGGGGGGTCTGCACTGTGCAGAGGAGGGCGACGCCGGTTCTGGACCCTGCTGCTTTCCCAAAGATGGCCTGGGCTGAGGATGTGCCTGAATTGGCCGTCGGAGATGACCGTCTCTGGGATCTGCTCGTCAGCATGAAGTCAGGCAAGTAGCCTATCTCATCCACAGCACTGAAAATATCCCATAGATTGACCAGCAGGCTCACTCGCAGTGCCAAGGGCACCCATCCCCAACTTTCTGATGCAAAGCTGCTCATCACAGGTGGAGTAGCTCCGTCTCGGGGTGGCAAGGCATCTGCTGAATTGTAGAAAGGGGCGGGGTGGGACATGCTGATAACAGAGGGGTGTACCGCAGGGGCGCCAGCTGAGCATCTCCTGATCTGGCACATAGACACCCAGAGCCTGGCCCGGCGCGGCATCAGCGCCTCAGATGAGCTGCACCGTCTGCTGAGCCTGCATGGGCGGATCACTAGCCTGGAGCTGTACCTGCACCTGTCCGCTGCTGCGGTCTCCTTCACCCGCACCCAGGATGCCCAGAAGGTGAGGCAACTGTCCAGGATGTATCGCCTCTGCAGCAGATGGGCACGCCTAGTGCTCTAACCACTCATCTATATGCATTTCTGACATGCTCGTAGCCTTTCAAGATTTGCACGACTCTGAGAAGTTCCCTTCATATGGAGTTGCTATGCCTGCCTCTGATGTCAACAATCACAGGCCATCGTACAAGTCTGTTCAGCATGTGTGTCCTCTACATGTTTTGCTAGCTCTCTGGCTGACACATGACTGCTCGGGCATCTGCAGGCGCTGTACGATGTTGAGGGGCACCAGCTGGAGCGCAAGAAGCTGCGGGGATGCTTCCTGCGGGAATTTCCCGGGGATCAGGACGCCCTGACGCAGAGGCTGAAAGAGATCCAGCAGGCCCAGCTCTCTGCTGCACCCCCTGCCAGCGCCACACAGCAGACTGATCCAGCAGCAGAGCTACAGGCTCTGATGAACAGGGAGTCCCAGAACCTGCCCACAGATACGCACTCGGTCAGCGGAGACTCCGTGGCAGCTTCGCTGGTCAGCCTGACAGCACCTTCGCAGGAAGGGCCCCCAGCACAGCCCGTACTCCTCAGCAGAGCCGGCAGCCGGAGCTCTAGCACGAGGTCCCCAGAGCGCGTTGGCCGCGTGGACATGCAGTCCCTGCAGATCGGGGACTACCTGGGCCTCGAGCGCAAGGCAGTGCCTGCTGCGCCTAAGGCAGTGCCCGTTGCACCCAGAGCAGTGCCCTCTGTGCCCAGCCAGCCTGTGCGGGCGCCCGGCTTGCTGCCCAGGCCACAGGCCAACCTCAGCGTGGCTGCCCCAGAGCTCCGCCCCGGGCCTGCCCAGGATTCCCCCAATGTGGCCACCCCAGAGATCCGCCCTAGGGCTTCCCAGGACCTACCCAATGTGGCTGGCCCAGAGTTCCGCCCTAGGGCTTCCCAGGACCTACCCAATGTGGCTGCCCCAGAGTTCCGCCCTAGGGCTTCCCGGGACCTGCCCAACGTGGCTGCCCCAGAGTTCAGCCCTGGGGCCGCCCGGGATTTCCCCAAGGTGGCTGCCCCAGGGTTCCGCCCTGGGGCTGCCCGGGATTCCCCCAATGCGGCTGCCCCAGAGTTCCGCCCTAAGGCTGCCCGGGACCTGCCCAACGTGGCTGCCCCTGAGTTCCGCCCTGGCGCTGCCCGGGACCCTCCCCCTGCAGTGCCCCGTGACCTCTGCGCCGGGGTTGTCCTGCAGGGCGCAGCCGTGCAGAGCGCCAATCTCGAGCGGCTGATGCAGTTGGAGAGCAGAACCTCCCAGGCCTCCGTTTCCTCTGCAGACGCGCCTGCTGCCAGCTGGCCCGAGCAGCCCAGCCAGCTGGATGCTGCTGGCCGAGCCATGAGCGTGAGGTCAGATGCGTCCTCGCTCCAGAGGGTTGACTCCGCAGCAGGCGGACATCCGCCACCCCCGCCAAGGCCAGCGCCCCGAAAGCTTCCCGGTACGCAGACCCAAGTGCCCTTTCGCTGCCTCCTTGTGTGATGGGTCATGCTCGTGACGCCCCTGAACATGTGGCTGATATCCTTCATGACAGGTGCCCTGAAGCCGACACTCCCTGATCAAAGCTTGAAAAGGCCACAATTAGCAAGCCCTGCAATCCTGAAAGAGGCAGCAAAAGCAGAGACGTCATTGTGCCGACGTGAGGCTGACAGCTGGTGCACATGTGCAGGGCTGGACAAGCTGACCGCCGTACAGGTCGTCGGCTGCACAAGGGAGACACTCGCCACCTTCCAGCAGCTGCTCCAGGCAGAGGAAGGCTTTGCCATCCCGACACCAGACCTGGGAACGTTCAACATGCTGGTCGAGGCAGATTGCACGGGGCTTCTGCTGTACGAGACCGAGAGCCAGATGCTGCACGGGCTCTGGAAGTCCACCCAGTTCACTGTATTGGGAGATGGAGAGGTACATGCTGCCCATGCCCATCCCCACACTCCAGGCAAACCCCTTTTTGTGTCCTACCATGTCAAGGAGATGGTTTGCACGATCACTCTGAGCAGGCAATTCATCAATTCTGGGTAGCCGTCTGGTACGATTACATGGTGCCTGCCTGTCGTGGAGCGCTCAGGGTTTCCTCTTCTAGACATGGTGTCATGATCCCAGAAGACAATGCAACACCAGCCTTAGCCTGCAATGAAGCCAATCTCTCCCCTGGTGGAGTTTCACTGCGCTGGTGGACGTGGTTGGGCTGCAGGAGTTTGGGGTTTTCCAGACAGCAAGGAGGAAGAGCTCAGCATCCAGAGAGAGAGCTGAGCAGTGTGTGCTGCCGCAGAAGGTGCTGAGTTTGAGGCCCTGGCAGACATGGCTCCCATGCAAGGCCGCTTGGTCCTGAGCGTGCCCCAGACATACCACACCGGAGATCTGCTCTGCATGCAAGGCTCACTGAGCAAGGCACTCAATGCTGAGCTCAGCATCTCCTGTGCTTCTGCAGAAGGTGCTGGAGTTTGGGCTCCTGGCAGACATGGCGCCCATGCAAGGCCGCCTGGTCCTGAGCGTGCTCCAGACCCACCACACCGGCGAGCTGCTCGTGCCTCAGACAGCGCGCGGCACACGCCTGGAGGCGCTGCTGCCCCTGCTCAGGCCGGAGGGATCGCCTGCACCCACCCCCAGCTCTGCCCCAGGTACCCACGCCCAATTCGCTGTCATGCTCTGATGGATTACTCATGTCAAGGGTGTCTCATAGATGCTGTCATACCGGCGTACCTTTAGCCAACAGCTTGCATGTGATATATATATATTTGACAGGGACCTCTCTATATGAGACCCTATTTATCTGAAAATGGGCCGGTAGGCATCAGCAATGAGCAATGAGACAACTGCATGATAGAGATGACAGCGCTCACTGAACGGGAACGCTGATGTTGCATGATTGTTTCCTCAGTCCACCTTCCATGTCCTGGATGCCCCTCTCATGTGCTTTGGCATGTGCAGAGGTTTTGACACCCCGAACTGAGCCAGTACGTCGATAGACTCCTGAAGGCAAGTCTGTCCTATGCAGGGAGACTCACATTAAACCCCAACTCAAAGCCCTTCTCGCCATTTGCAAGCTCCGGCGTGAGCACGCCAAGCACCGCAACAGCTGCAGCTGCAAGCACTCAGAGTTCCACGATTGCCACCATCACGGAAGCTGCCCAGCGCATCTCTCCCCGCAGCCAGGCCGTCCAGAAGACCCTGCCTTCCCAGGCAATCCTGAAGCAGACAACCTCAGGGACAGTGCAGAGCCGCCAGGCCGGGGAGGCCTCTAAGGGCAGCAGCAGTGGGACAGCTGGCAGCAGCACAGGTGCAGGGGAGTCGACCGAGAGCCAGGTGCAGCGCCAGCTGGGTGTCACAGTGCACGCAGAGGGCTTCCGCGCCTCTGTCACCAAGTATGCTGAGGATCTGGCCAAGCCGCCGGCTGGAGATAGCGCAGGGGAAGCCTCCAAGGATAGCAGTAATGGGCCTCAGAGTGGGACAGCTGGCAGCAGCACAGCCACAGGAGAGTCAACTCTGAGCGAGGTGCAGCGCCATCTGATGGCCAACCGTGCCGCCATGATCGAGTGTCACCGGGCCCTGATAAACAAACCGCCTTGTGAGAGCAGAGGCATTTCAGCAGAGCCCCAGACAAGCGAGGACACCCATAGGCCGCTGCGAGAAGTGATGTCTCCCAGGCTCTACAAGCGGCCTGCTCCTGAGGTCTCCATTCCGCCAGCTGTCACTACTGGAGGCCCTTCACCAGCGCAGTCATCTGGACAGCCAAGTCCAGAGAAGGAATCCGGGGCCGCAGTCAGCGCTGATGCACTGCCCAGCCCAGTCAGTGCGCAGAGCAGTACTGTGCAGGTGCCCGTGCAAGCACCTCAGCCACCCCAGCCAGTTGCGCAGCAGCACGGCTCAGAACAGCAGGCTAGCAGTACGGCTCAGGCGGGGTCCCCTGGGCGAGTGCAGCCTCAGGCGCAGCTGCCCGGGACGAGTGTGCCTGGAGGCAGTGCTTCAGTGCAGCAGCAGGTGCCTGGTGCTCTGAATGGGCCTACAAAGCAGCTGGCGCCCGCTGCAGCCCCTATTGTGCCAGGCCCTGCAGTGCCTCCGCGTCGGGTGCCCCTGCCCAAGCTGCCCAGGGTGCCCCTGCCCAAGCTAGGAGGATCAACGCTTGCCCCCCCTCGGCCGGTATATCTCCCCTCAGGACGCAGCACCAACCTCACCTGGCTGATGTTGACTCAATCTGCAAGTCGTTTCTCATGTGAATTAATGATAGCAAGGGGACGAGTGGTGATGCAAGAGGGAGCAGCAGCTGGGAGTTTCAAGAGTCCATGTTATTTTGAAGAGACAATGGTGCAGATCAAGATTGTCAGAGCTCTTAGATCACATTGCAGCTGGGAGGCTGCTCAAGGGTGTTTGTGAGTGCTGACATTGCTTTCTTGATGCAGGGGAGCTCTGGAGGCGACCAGCTGTCGTCTGTGCTGAACTTCCTGATGCCCAAGGAGGCCCCCAAAGCAGCCGCAGCTCCAAGTCAGAGGCCCCAGCCCGAGAACCCTCAGCCCAGCGGGCCCCAGCCAGACACCCGCGAGGCGCCTACAGCAGCCTCTGACGAATCCTCCAAGTCAGCAGCAGCACAGCCCCAGCTGCCGGCTGCGGATGTTGTGGAAGCCCCTGGCCTGGACAAGGATCTGCCCGCTCCGCTGCCCAAGCCCAGCAGGCCCCAGCCAGACACCGAAGAAGCTGCCAAAGCAGCCTCTGCCGAGTACGCCAAGTCAGCAGCAGCACAGCCCCAGCTGCCTGATGCACATGTTGTGGAAGCCTCTGGCCCGGGCAAGGATCTGCCCGCTCCGGTGCCCAAGCCCAGCCGGCCTCAGCCAGCCGCCAAGGGGGAACAAGCTGACGAGCTGCTGGCTGAGGGAGCCTCAGATGGTGCGAGTTGCAGCACGGCAAAGTCCGGGACGCCCCAGGTGCTGAGCATGCAGGAGCTGGTCGCAGCGCAGCCAAAGGCCAAAGGCAAGGTGACACGCACTGGGCGCTCGCGAAGCCCCAGTGGCAGCCAGGTGTCGCGTGAGAGCATGAGCCCGGCACGGTTCTCGGGAGATCAGCCATCCTCGTCAGCCGGCAGCGCTACAGAGGGGCCTGCAAAGGAGGCGCAGCAGGCCAAGGGAAAGAAGAAGAGAGACAAGTATGAGCCCCCTGCTGCACGTGCGGCTGCCCAGCCCAAGCCCGCGCCCCGCCCGGCGCCCTTAGGGCCCTGGGCAACCGGGTCGCCCGCCGCCCTCGTCATCAGCGAGCCATCCCAAGCGCACTCAGGGTCAGACTCGAGCCCTGTGCCACCTGTGACTCCCGCAGCCATAGCCGCAGCCCCGCAAGTCTCCCAACCACAGAGCTTCCGGGCAGCCGGGCCGCCCACTGCCCGAAGGCCTACACCTGAGTCACAGGGATCTCAGCCCACTCAGGTACCCGTCCCGGCAGCAGCAGCGCCGGCAGTCGGGTCAGCAGGGACAGCCAGCAGGGGGAGCACTGCACCCAGGACACGACCGATGCCCGAGTACAGGCCGCCTGCCAGATCCACCCCCTCTGTAGCCCTTCCGTGGGCTTTTGGCGGGCCCCGTCCAGGATCGGGGGAGGCAAATCCATCAGGTAATCCCTGAGCGCTTTGCCTACCATGTGTGCGTGCAGAGACAGATTGTCTCGCAGTGGCTGTACTTTGAGCTGATTCCCTGATCAGGGTGAAGCTGTGCCGCATGAATATCAATCACACAGCTGCATGAGGAAGGACAGCTGTTCTGACAGGCTACATCAGAGTGTGAAAAGCAAGAATACATGTGAAATTTACTGCTTGCTGCGAGTTGCCTCAACAGCTTTGGAGGATAGGGTTGCATCTAGGCAATCAGGTATGTGTGCACACATGAGTCTAGTACATAGCTGCCCTTCTGCATCCAACCTGAGCTGCCAGATTTGAGCAATGCACATGGACTGAGCTCCTATGGCATGTGCTGCAGGCACTACTTCCAGCACGCAGCTAGCACCCAACTCACGAGCGCCTGCACCGAGCAGCGCCCCTGGAGCCCGAGCAGCTGCCGCACCCGAGCCTGCTGCATCACGGACGTCTGCACCTGCAGTGATTCCGGCAGCTGCAGCTGCGCGTCCAAACTCGCCGTCTCTGCAGCAGAGCTCGCGCGTGTGCCCGCTGTGCAAGAAGGAGAAGGCAGGGCACATGGTCATGGGCTGCCAGCACCTGGGTCCATGCCACACATGTGTGCCCCAGCCAGACCGCCTGGACCTGTACCCTGTGTGCCTCCAGTGTGGCACAAGGGTTCCGGCCCTGCTGAAAGTATTCCTGTAGCCCACTTGAAGGCTCACATCTGCGACATGCATAGCAATGCAGCAAAAGTGCTGTAGAGCATCCCCGGCAGGAGCAGCAGCTAGCTGCAACCTCAATAGGCCTGCCTTCAGCTTCCTCTGTTAGAGAAAACTTTTCAAAGCCTCTGAGGCGAGCATGTGACAGCAGGGTAATTTATCAGAGAACATGCATCTGTGCAAGAACTCCAAGGCTGAACCTGTTAACATGTACATGTGCCTGAAGCTGGAAGCATACAAGAAGACTATTTTGAGCTCAATAGCGTTGCATGATGTTCACAAACAATGATGATCATCGTGGTATGTGCAGAAGTATTCAAGCCCATTATAGTGTCCTTTCAAGGGCACAGGCACAACGAAGTCTACATGTGATATCATCGATGTGATGTGAGTGCACATGTGTGATGATGTCCTTTGCCATTTTTGCTGGACCATTGCGCATTGCATGTATCAAGGGTTTGCAAACAGTAATAAGGCTTTGGGAAAAGGGTTTCAACCTGCTGCAGCAATTCCCAGCTCGGAAGACATCAGCTCCTTGTCTGTAAACGACCATAACATAGAGACACACCCACTCTTCACTCAGCAAGCTCATACACGTGTGTATACATCGCAACATGCGCATGGGACGCATGCCCATGAAACCGCTCAGCACTCTCGTTCATTGCATTGGCGATATATCATCAATTCAAGGGATATATCACACTGTCAGAAGGGCCGCGGAAAGGGCTCTCTGATGGGCAGCACGCCCACATCTGTCATCACAACCGGCTTCAGTGGCTTCCCATACTTTGCTCGCGTCCGCGCTGCTCTGTCATCTCCTATCAAAGAAGCTAGCTTGTTGACCTGCATTTCAAAAGTGATCTTGAAACCAACAACAGCTCCAGCCAGTTGCAGCAGGTATGGGCATAACAACATGAGTAATGCAGCACTGTGCTATGTGATGCTGCAGCCTGTGTGCGTCCTCGACAGACCCCTGACATGCTCTTTAGGAGCTGATAATGACAACTGAAGTCAAGCCATGGCTAGTCCCAAGAGCGCTGACCTGTTGTATTCTTTGGTTTGGTTTGAAGGTCTGCTGGTTCGCAATCCTTGCCAGTGTTTGATAGCCCTCAAGGACCGTGCCAATAACAACCTGCATATATGGCAACGGATCAGGCGAGAGGACTCAATAGGTATCAGTCAAGAAAAATAGCGTGCTGTACCGCAGGTGGACTGCAATGTATGACTGCAGACAGACATCCTTTCAGTCCAAGGCATTGAGCTCACATTCTGACCGTCCAGGGATGGCACTGGTCCAGGCCCTGCATCGAACTATGGCCTCAGCACAAGCACCTGATCCCCAGCAGAACTGTCCTCATACGGGAAGGCATCCTTACAGGTGGAAAGTTTGTAATGCAGCTTTGAGTGGTCCAGAGACTCTCTGGAGAGACAATCAGAGCTGGTGCACCCACCTGTCGTGATCAGGAACTCTGTGTACCTGCAGCAGATCGCATGCTACATTGGAACAGGCTTGTGGGCAGGGTCGGGTCAGCACAACACATCCTGCTGCACATGCAAAGCTGAGAGGGTGACCCTTACCTATAGTTTGAGCGCTGCCTAAGGAGAGGATCATCGTCATTCTCTGCAATAGCAATTGAGACTGTCCCAGGCCGACTGTGCTCGAGCCTACACAGCCACCCTTCCACATATCACACAGCAACGTAGCATACCAATTCATGAGGCTCGTGGAGTGGTCCATGCTCACTGGCCTGGGAGCAGCAAAGTGGCCACACTCAAGCAGACTGACCTGAAGGATTGGGCGTCTAGCAGCTCAGTGTTTGGGAGCAAATCTGTCGGTGGCTTCACTTCCCCAAGCCGGGGAGAGCCCTGCCTTCCTGCTTCTATATACTCTCCTGGCAGCACCTGTGCATGCCACAATCCTTGTACCGCTGCAGGTGAGTACCCATCATTGTACGATGGTGTGCCTGCTTGTCCCATATACCCGCTGTTGATGGCAAAGCATGTGTCATGTCTCTGACATCATGCAGCACAAGCCGGTAATGCGCACACACATCACATGGCGCTTGCGACGCTTGCAACAGAGCTCAGTGTTGATTGAATGAGCAGCACCGACGGAGCTGATGCAGACACATCAGAAGGTATGCAGGTGCATTGAGGGAGATCCAAGGCTAGCACTGGCATGCAGCACTGTACCTTGCTGAAGACAGTTCCCTTATATGCGCCGTCTCTCACAAGCTTCACAAAGTTGGCTACTGTGGTAGGCACAGCATGCCCATACAGTCCTGCACACAGCGACTTCGTTGCACTGTCCCCTGAGGGAATTGATGCAGCATGCGCCACTGGCTTTGGCATATGCAGAGACTCACATCAAAGGAAAGATCAAGAACTTGGACCAGAGGGGCTGGGGTGCCACAGAGCTCCCTCAGCTGCAGCCTAGGATCCACATGTGGAGGCTGTGCGGAGGCCTCACCTATGATGATTCTGCCCAATGCATCCGTGCTCTTGCAGACAGCGCTCTCGCCCAATGTGCGATTCTGATTGGCGCCCGCTGGGCAGTAGCCGACATCCAGATACACCACATCTGTGATGGTTGTGTCAACCTCCTGCCTGCACTTACAGTCGTCTCAGGAGTTGCATATTGGCATCTATCTGCATGCCTCCCTGAGCATCTCCAACAAATTCCAGACAACAAGGTGATGTATTCCGCTGAGGTTGCTGCCTCAGAGCACCAAACCTGGCTTCTCTGTATATCTAGCGCATGGGACGTCAAGGTCGCACACTGACGCCAGAAAGCACCAGAACGGGGAGATGGTTCCTGAGTAGAGACCTTGTGGCAGTTTCTGCAGCTGCAGCTGGAGCTGCGCTGAAGAGCGGGAGAACTGCTGCAGCAGCTGCTCCGTACATCATATCTCGGCGTGTCACTGCTTCTATGGGAGCTCTCAATCGTCGAGGAGGAGTCTTGCTAGCCTTGAAAGCACACCTGCGTACAGGCAATGGCCATAATTGCCACGGCATCTGTGCAGTTTGATCTTGCACGATGATGTCTTGTGGTGCTGCTGATGCGGCCATCTAGTACAATATTGGGTAGCTTGCATGCCTAGAGGAATTGGAGTCTGTCCATGGTGTACGTGGTCCCCCTCGGTGGAGGAACCTCTCTGAGCTGCTGGACGCACTGCTGACAGTTGCAGGCAGAGGCGTAGCACTCGGCCGCCCCAAGGTTTTCTCCATATTGAGGACGACTCACGCACACTCTTCGTCCAGACAAAGCTTTCTTATACCAAGATCTCAGTTGCAATGGCTATTGGGATCAGTTGAATAATGAAGTGGCGCAATAAGTGTCTTCGCGTCGATACTGCGGAAAAGCTTTCACACAATCAAACATCCGGGCGGAGGCACGCTTAAAAGGTGGCTGAATTTGAAGATATGCTTCCCGAGATCGACCACAGTATCAGATACCCACTCTGTGGAAGCTACCATGTCCAGGGAAGTTGCCATTCGCCTTTCATAAGGGACTTCACTTGCATAACATCAACCTCATCTTATAGTGTTGCCAATCTTCCAGTACACTTTTTCGCATACATCTGACCCTTTCAGCAGCGCACTGTCCTGCCAATGGCCTGCCACCATACCCTTGAGCGGTGGCATCACTTGCTTGATTCTGACTCAGTCTAGAGAGACACACAGACAACACAGACGGCAACAGCCTCTTCGTTTAGATCCAACATTCTTCCAGCGCTTACACAATTGACTTGCTCTGCGCACTTCAGTACCTGGTACTGGTGCTGCGTCGTGACGGTAATGTTGTCCTCTTTCAGGGTTGAGACTTGGCAGTCCCGAGTCACTGAGTTGTACACAATGCTTGGAGACCAACTTCTGCTCCCCGAGGGAGTGATGTCTGGCACACACTTCTCCACTCAGGCGCAGTCCGAATTCCTGGACTTTGCAGCCACGCCAGCCACAATGGTGGCTCCTCAGTACCTCTGATGAAGGGTGCTACCGGTCTTCCCAGTGACTCTTTGCAGGCTCCATGTTCTCTAAAGCTGCCACAGAATATCAGTATCATACACGGTCCCATACACCTGGCAGAATGCGCCGACACTCTGCGGTACAAAGCGCTTCTGCCGCCATCGCTTTTGAGCTGAGTACAAACATCGGGGTGCATGGCAATCTGCCAGCATCACGGCTGGGTTATACACCTTGTTGTGCACTGTAATCCTTGTATCTGAAGCGCTTCCGCCTTCGACAGCTGCGCGCATGATGCACATTGGCTTTGCTTGGAGGCTAAAGACTCAGAAGAGCCTGGCACTCAGCCTGTAAGAAGTCGCAACCAACCGTGCTGGCGCCTTCAAACTTCCTGGAGTCTTGCAGGGACGTCCATCTGCTGCCGATTGAGGCACGTCTCAATGTGTTCTGTGTGACCCCAGTAACCTTCGGGAGTCTGGCTAGCTACCAACAGTAACTTCCTGGACACGTGTGGGGACGTCCATCTTCTGCCGATTGAAGTAGGTCTTGATGCGGATGCGCAGCCCATTCTTGCTGAGGTCTGCGCCGTCCACCACCTCTGCGCTGTCGACATAGCTTGGCGGGTCCAGCGGAGGCCTGCACACCCATAAGACATTAGGAAAGTCTGTGAACAGCTTGTCATGGTGTTCAGAATATGTAGCGCCTTTGAACGCTGTCTTTTGCTGGCTGTGCAATGCTTCCACATGTGCTTCAGCCTGCCTAGCTGAGCACACTTGAACTCGCGCAGCGGTCTGGAACAGATTGACGCCATCTTACCAGCCACAAGGGTCGCCCTGATATACTTTTGCATATGAGAACACCCAAAGGTGGCAAGCTATGATGGGCTGAGCTGTTGTCATCATCCGGTCAGCCCACGGCCCTTTCTCAGGTTGTCATGCACTAAGCTAAAGGGCAGACCTGTTCATCAGGGCTGTGAAGGAGTTGCCAGGCGTCTCCACAAGATGCCCAGACATGTGCCTGCTCAAGCTCAGGGCTGCAGGCTTCTCCCCGCTGGCCTCCAGGCTCATGTGCACCGCCTGCATGCCAGACCACATGCTGCCTCAGAGCTGCTGACTATATCTACGTGCTCTCTTGTACGATGGCAAGAGACTAAGGTGCTGCACACTGGATTGGGTCTTTCGTATCATTTAATGCCGCCTGCTTGGCTCCTTCGTAAGGACATGAGGCGTCTTTGCCGGAATGAGGATACAAAACACCATCAGAAGCAAGCAGTGTTTAGTTAGCACACAAGCTGGACGGATGCTCAATGGAAGGGCCATTCAGTTGGCCTATGTCAGCCAAGAAATCCAAGATTGAAAAGGTCTGGAATGTAAGGGATGAGAGACAGCATGCGCACCTGCAGCGTCCTGCTTAGGCCGCTCTTGAAGGGCCCTGGCGGGAAGATGGCTTTGATCTTTCCGGATCCCTCGGACTGCCTCTGCTCAGTCATCAGGCCTCTTGCCTGCAGGCAGTCACACACCATGTTTCCAGATTCTGATTCAGGCCCCAATCACTATCTTCTTCAAATGTGCACTGCTATGCTCCTTCTTATCCTGAGGCCCGTTAAGGTGCAGTGATGTTCACATAGCAGTAGTTCAGTTCATGGAAGCCGCATGGCATCGACTGGGGTGAGGACAGGTCGAGCATTGCAGTACCAAATCAGCGCTCATGACGCCTGCAGAGTGTTATGTCTGAAGAGTCTTAGTTGGATATGCGTCAGCGATGCTCAACACATACCTTGAGCGCCTGCTTAGGCAGCATCACCGGTGAGGTGGTGATTGCTGATGCGATTTCCATGTCCGAAAGCCCGCTGCTGCCTGCATGCCCACAGACAGCCAGTAGAGACCAGAAAATCACCGAGTATGGAAAGCCCATGGTGGTATTTGGGTAGCCCCTTACAAGTCCTTAAGACAAATCTGCAGCGATGTGCACAGGACTATCTCCATACTCCTACCGGCACACGAGCTTGTGCATGGACATTCTCTTGGCGTGCAGGATCTCATAGCACGGCACTGCAACACTGTCAGCATGGAACCCATGGGCCAAATGAGAGGATGACTGTCCAACTCCAGAGACAACGGACTACAGATCCCGTCACAATCAGATCGTCAAAATTCCCGAGCACGCTGTAGCCCACAGAGGACAGCAAGATTCCTGCCCTGAGCTTGTAGTCAGACTGGAGGTTATGAGTGCACCCTCGCGTACCTCTGCTGAGGGTGCTGGGCCTGAGTGGAGTGCATGTGCCGACAGACTGGAGGGAGGACTGCCGGGCAATGGGCACGTCCTCGGGCAGCGGCGCGCTGCATGCGCCTTGCGGCGCCTGCTTTGTCGCGGCCTCCAGCTTCTGGCTCACTGCTCCCTGCAGTGTCTCCCCTGAGTGCAAGCTGCAAGCCATCTCATCAGTATGAGCGCGCTGCAACTGCAAGACCTGAATGCCTCTGGCCTGCCACTGGGTGACCTTGCAGAGCCGCCCTCGAGTCTGCACCTGTACTGCTCATAGCACCCCTGCATCCTGTGTTGCCATCAGCTCGGATAGGACGAATCCGATGCAGCTGGCGTGAATGCTTATCAGTAGGGTGCTGAGGACGCACAGCATGAGCCCAAACAGATGTAAGCTGCCAAGGTATGCACCACTTCAAGGATGCTGTGTAGTACCTGATCCAGGGGTGGTTCAGGAGGGTGGCTGCGGATGGCCGCTGGTGAGGGTTCTTCTCCAGGCTGACCCGCACAAAGTCCTTCCACTCTGGCGAGTGGCGCTGCGGGAAGTAGATCTTGTTGCTGTACATGATCAGCGTCGCAGTCTGCACCTGCACAGTATCCACCAGCCTTCTGAGCAGCAGAAGTACGCATCACAAACAAGCCGCGCCTTCTCTGAAGTGCTGTGGCTCACAGTCTGAACTTAGTATGGACTATGCATGCTGTCCTCACAAGGTCTCTGGACTGCGAAAAGGGCTCTCATGTTTAGACAAGCAACATGCACCGGTGAAGGACAGCAGATGCCTTAGGAATACTGGTCGGTTGTGTGAGACATGTGACTCACTTCATCATTGACTTCGAAGGGCGGCTTGCCCACTATGCACTCGTACGCCAGGATGCCTGCCGCCCAGACATCCACCTTCTCGTCATAGGGGCGGATCGTGTTTGCCTTCAGATGAGCCCTCGTCAGCTGTGGACTCTCCTGCAGGTCTGTGGTGTGGTTGCCCAGCACCTGCATGTGCATGCACCACTTGACGTGCTGCTCAAAGGCACACAGTAGCATTGCATTCTGAGCATGGCGGCATACTGGCATATGCTCAGCTGTCTGCAACATCATGGTAGCACTCAAGCGCTTGAATCAGTGTGCCTTGTACAGGTTCCTCTTCTTATAGCTCTTGCTGCAGCTCCCGCAATGGCCTTACTGTCAAGAGGGCGCTGTGAGGAATGCACACACTTTCATAGGATGGTTGCATGGCTGGGTCACCTCTGGCGCCATGTAGTCGAGGGTGCCTGATCTGGTGAAGGGGAGCTCCTCGTTGGACTTGATGGCCAGGCCGAAGTCGCCCAGCTTGAAGCGCATGCTGCTCGTCAGAAAGATGTTCTCTGGCTTGATGTCCCTGCAACACGTCTGAGGAATCACGCATGAGCTCCACATGTGCTTGCTGCTTGTTTGACTGGTACAGTGTTGCCTACTCTGGACATCTTGCAGGCATAGTGCACCATGCACAGTGCATAGGTGACCTCAGGCAAAGGAAGGGCATGTGCAGGCACCTGTGGATGATGCTGTCCTTGTGCATGCCCGCCAGGACAGACAGCAGGGGAGCTATGATCTGCAGTCAGCACTCCTGACGTCAGCAGGTGCTCTCATGCTCCTGATAAGGTCGCTTCTCCAAAACACGCTTTGTGTTGCTGTTAGGCAGGGCATCTTGTCCCCAAATGCTGACTGTCAAACACACTTATGGGTCGAACGAGCGGGAGCGGGACGTGCCTCTGTGCAGACCCAGGCCTCGTCAAGAGTGCCCCCCTTCATCATGAGCACCTTGAATAGGTCCCCCCCCTTACAGTGCTCCATGATCTGCAGCAAGCAGACACGACCTCACTGCAGCACAGGAAGGCCTCAAGTGGCATAGTCTCAACAGCACCATATGACCCTCCACAAGAAGACATCTCATCCCCAGGGCTGCAGAATGCTATGCACACACACATCTATCAGACGTCCTCAGTAGGCAGAGGCCGTTGGTGGAAATCGAGGTCTCTGCTTCTTACTGGCACCACATTGGAATGTATACTGTTGCAATGTACATGATGCCAGAGGGGTGCATGGGGTGTAGCACACCAGGTATCTGTGAGCTGAGTCCTCAAAGACGCTGTACAGTTCTACTAGGCCGTTCCCGCCGCCAAGCTGCTGCATGAGGCGGATCTCCCGCTCCACCCGCGCCACGTTCTTGGGCTTCATCTTGGACTTGTCGTACGCCTTGATGATCACCGGCGTCTGCGAGGCTGTGCAGATGGCCTTGTACACAGTGGAGATGCTGCAAGACAAAGACTCCTATGAATAGAGGGTCTGGCCTTATCAAGGAACAGAGAGTAAGCAGGAGCATCATGATGACACCAGCAAGGATAGCAGAGATCTGACGCCCCACAAGCTTGGTACTGTATGAACTCGATCACTTCAGGCTGGTCCTGGGTGTTGTACCTTCCCCGGTACAGCTCGGCTCGCTGCTGAAATTGATCGATGCTGGTGTACTCAATTCTGCTGAGTTTATGGTGGGGCTTCTCGGACGGGCGCACGTCACGACGCACCGCAGTTGCTGAAGAGAAGCTCTTGCTGAGCGTGGATGTACGCATGACTCGCTTCAGGGGACTGCCATCTGGTAACGACCCGTCTAGATTCCTGTTACAGCAACGGCACAACTCAAGACACTGACGTCACAACAGCCTACGCTCCAGGGCAGCTCCAGTGACACTGAGCACATGGGGAATGTCATGCGACAAACCCTGGACCCCACCGAGCTTTCCGAAAGCGCACAGCTATAACACAGCTGAGTACCACGCAAGGCCTGCCAAGAGTCCTATACATGATATAAATGCAGTTGAGTGGGCTTGATGAGCTTACTCTCCCCCTGCCTCGCTCATCCTCCCAAATGGCGCCTGCTCATTCGGAACAGCTTTGCATCTGATCCTTGGTGCAGCGGATGCCGCTGAAGACGCGTAGCTGCCATCGGAGAGAGTGCTGTCCCCTGATGAGGTCCTTTCCTCATTGCGGAATGGAGACAGGAAACCCATCGTCACCCTTGGGAACAGCAGGCGCTATGTGCCCGTGCCCGTCGCTGGCGCAGGTCAAAGACTGTCTCGAGTAGGGTCATCAACACATACTCGTGGCCTTGCGGGTTTATCAAAGCTCTCATGTGTCCGCGCGTTCTCTATCCCATGCCCTCAGCCTCTCCTCGCGCCGAAAGGGTCACGTGGGGGCGTGGCGTTTCACCTTGCGGCCATCCGAGAGCCATCTCAGCCACGATCCGCCTTGGGATGTGGGCTGCAGGACGAAGGTCCCGAGGTCATCAGGATCGTGCTATAGATGAGCACTGACCCCAAGCTCGAGAGGAGTTGAGCATCTGACACGGTGAATGAGCCCTCGATGAGTGCAAGAAGGACAATCTTCCGTTCTCTCTATTGTAACCGTGATGCAAGCGCCATGTGATGCGTTCACGCATGTGAAACCATAGCTAGTACTGGCAAACTCACTCCGATATGCCCCCAACTGACAGCCTTTCTTGCTATCGACTGCGTTGCCGCTCGCTAGGGGCTAGGGGCAAACACTTCCCAGGAGACCCTCACAGGACAGGGAATAGCAATATCACCATGTCGCTGAGACCAACAATCCAGCATAATCACACTGCCAGTAGCTCAGGCGTTTCAATCTACATAGCATTACAGAGCGGTCTAGGCCAGCCTTCATGCGGGCCTAAGGCGCAATGGTTGGCTGCGTGCAAGACCGCACGAGACGTGCAAGCTTACTAGCTGGTAGGCAGATGTACTGCAGTGCATAGACCTCCAGGGGGCTCCTCTGTACCGGACGCAAGAGTACTCTAGGCAGTTTCCCGTAGCCAGGAAGCTAGGATCGCCACCGGAAGTGTTTCGCGCCAATACTCTGCTCCTCACTTAGCCTCAAGATCACATTAGATCACTTGCTGGTACTGATGCTCATGATCCTTATGGCAATACTGTGAGCATTTCCTGTCGCGCTTGTGAGCCTAGGACGTCGCTCGCCGGCTACTAGTGAGATGGCTGGCACCACGCGGGCAAGCCCTGGTATTACAATCCCGTTCGGCTCTTCCACCATCACGGCTCAAACGGAAGAAGAGGCAGTATCACTCCTCCTGAAAGTCATTCAGGTATGCAACGAGGGCTCATCATGTGAGTGAGCGCCGGTCCTCTACTAGTCTTGCAGCCACTGTACGTGAGAAGTGCTGTCGAGATGGGCCCCTTCCTGCAGCAAATGCTTCCACAAAAATAGAAGTAGCTGATGCTCTTGATCACAGGCAGCAATACCGTTAGACATCACAGCATAGCTGAGGCAATCATGAATGAATGCATCGAATGCAGGAGTACGAAAACAGCAGGACTCACGGTGACAGCAATCGTCAGGCAGCGCAGAAATCAGTAAAAGGTGAGCAGAGCCGTCAAGCATGCCTCCCTACCAAGAGACCTCTGGGTGACATGCACACAGATGCAAACTATGACTGTGTCCAGCCTGCCCAAGGCACATCAGAGTCCATTCCAAGCAGCAAGCCTATCACCGGCCTTTGCCGCAGTCCTTGCAAGGCTGCTGCTGCTGCTGCTGCAGGCAAAGCCAAGCGCACCACGAGCGAAGCAGAACAGGCCCTGCTCGAACCCTCAGCCAAGCGATTGAGGACCACCCAAGCAACGCAAACCTACCCGCATGACTTCCTAGCAGTAAGGCAGGCCATTCAGCATGACAGCAACGAAGCAGTGGAGGTCAATGGGGTCATCTGCATAGATATCGAGCCGCATGCTGCATCAGACCCCAGCGCCGAGCAGGCCCAGCAGGCGCAGCAGAATGCGCAGGCTGTGCAGGTGCATGACCCTAAGCCGCATGCCGCACCAAAGTCCAGAGGCAAAGAGACACAGCAGGGACGAAAGACGGTGCAGGCTGTGCAGCTGCGTGCCTCAAAGCCGCACGTTGCATCAAAGCCCAGAGGCAAGCAGGCCCAGCAGGAGCAAAATGAGGCGCAGGCCGTGCAAGTGCATGGCCACAAGCCGCATGCTGCCTCAGAGCTCAGCGACAAGCAGGCACAGGCGCAAGCTGTGCAAGCGCATGGCCCCAAGCCACGTGCCGGAAAAGGCCCCAAACGCAAGAAGGCACAGCAGCCACGGCACGGGGTGGAAGCTATGCAGATGGATGGCCCCAAGCCGCCTGCTGCATCGGAGGCCAGTGGCAAGCAGGCACAGCAGGGGCCGCAGAAGGCACAAGCTGCGCGGGTTAAAGTCCCCAAGCCGCGTGCTGCATCAAGGGCCAAGGGCAAGCAAGCACAGGTGCAAGCAAAGCCATGTGCTGGAGCAGGCCCCAGACGCAAGCAGGCACAGCGGGCCAGGCAGGAGGCGCAAGCTGTGCCGGCGAATGGCCCTGGACATGAGGACCCAGCGCAACAGGCCAGGAGACTCGGCAACCATTTCGGGGCTCGCCCGCATCGCCTCATCATTGGCGGCGAAAACCCCAGCAACAAATGGCGGGAGGGGTGTGTCCCACAACCTGCTTATTCCCGGCAGTCTCTGCCAGCATGGGTGATTTTGGCACTTGGTAATACTTGCTTGCTATCCGAGACGTGTGAGATCCATGTCTGCCGGGACCAGAAGCTGCAGATATGCTGCTGCATTACTTACCCTCTCATGGCATGCAGGCGACCCGGGCCCAGGCCCTATGGGCATCCTGGGAACCGGTTTTGGCGGACTGCCAAAGAGGCACGCATTGTCACAGCTGATCTAGCTGATGAAAAGGAGGTACTACTTACCTTTCCATCACTTCCTAACATGCCCGTCGTCCACCATGTCCCGAGTCAGCTTGAGAGTATGGTTGACGCCAAGGGTGCCTGTACGATTGCATCATCTCAATGCGAATGTCATACGACGTGTCCTCTCACTGACAAGACTTGGCTGGTCAGGAGCCCATGCACTCATTGACGTGCTCTTGTATGGCTGCAGTATGAGAAGGGCAAGATGCTGGAGCAGATCAGCTTCATGGACATCAAATTGGTCTTGTGGGAATCAGGCATTACTCAAGGTGACCCACCCTCAAATCCTCTTGAATATCTCTGTGGACACCAGCTGCCAGGACTCAACCCAATGAACATGCAGGGGACGATTTCCGAACGCCGGGCGGCAAGAACAATACTGAGTGGTTCCGTCAGCATACGCCTGCATTCTATGTGCGCCTGGAGGAGGCCATGGCGCGGGCCAGTGACAGCATCAAGTAAGCTTTTGTCAATGCATTCACTGCCGCTCCTGTGCGTAGAGCTTATCACTATATTGTGCGCTCTGTATGTGCTGAGGGAATTTGTCCCGCACGCAGGTGCACATGTGGCGAGTGCGGAGCGCCAGCATTCTTTGTCTGGCAGGGCAAGCATGCATGGGAACACCTCTTGAAGATTGATGGCATCAATATACCGGGTGGCGTCGTCAAGTATGGCCTGCAGACAGTCAAGCCAAAGGCAAGCACCTCTACATGCCTTTGCAACTGAGCCTTCGACCATGGCTGGAGCAAGTGACATACCTCTGCTATATCTGTGGATGCATTGAACTGTAGACGCCCTGCAAAAGGCAAGGAGTCGCCATACAGATGCCTGGTATAGGCATGAGAAGATTGTGCCTGACAAGGTCAGCAGCCTGCTTTCAGAATGACTCTTTCCCTGTAAATGATGGACCCGCCCATCTAACAATTGGCACATCACAGCGAAACTCATGGCTAGCCGTCCTTGCAGGGCTGGCCACTGCCCGAGCAAACCCAAGTATGGGTTCTGCCCAACACCAGCGGCATGAATGCCAGCTTCAAGAATGGAGGCCCGGCCTGGTGGAATGCCTTTGGCAAAGCATACCGCGCTCGCTTCGCGGCCAGGGAATGGCCCTGGAAGCCTCAGTGCTACCCACAGTGATAAGCAGATGCAGCTCTGCTGTGTGACAAGACATGTATGCTGGGTTGTAGGGCAAGCTGAAGAAAGCAGGGCAGCGAGCTCGAGAGCTCTGACCCTGACAATATACTTATATCAAGGGTGGGGCTGCTGCTATTGAATGTCCCATGAGGCCTAGGCCTGTGCAACGCTCCCATGGATCCATCTCGTGCCATTGGCGCAGCCATGA
Organism: Coccomyxa sp. LA000219; assembly: GCA_000812005.1. Classification (NCBI taxonomy): domain Eukaryota; kingdom Viridiplantae; phylum Chlorophyta; class Trebouxiophyceae; family Coccomyxaceae; genus Coccomyxa; species Coccomyxa sp. LA000219. The sequence goes on along the minus strand of KN714613.1, from coordinate 439,633 downwards.
GTTCCTGCTAGCTTAGCAACTGCAAAGGGACACAGCTGCCTGAATATCGAAGAGGCTTGCGCACAGCGCAGTCAGCTAAGCAACTAGACTCTGCACGATTGTCATTGAGACAGCTTCCCACTACCTAGAATCCTAATCTACAAGTGGTTGTGTACAATTTCCACCTCATATTCTCACTCCATAAGCTGTTCACACTGGTACTTCAATGTGTGCATAGCAAGACCAATGGCGACTCACTGCTATTCTTCAAGCAACCTTTGTGTATGTCATGTCTCACGAGACGCCCAACAGCTGTGCATGGTGTGTCAGGCAACAGTCTGCTCTGCTCCAGAGTGAGTAACGATCCTCACTGCTGCTTCGTCAGCTCTCTGGCAATGATGACATTCATGATCTCATTTGTGCCCTCCAGCAGCCTATGCACTCTCAGGTCTCGCCACACGCGCTCCACCTGGTACTCCTTCAAGTACCCATACCCGCCAAACACCTGCGGGAAGCACTCTTCCTGAGCTTACATGTAGATACTCATGTGCCCATGTTTGGCACCTGAGATGCTGCTGCCAGATGCATTATCTGCAAGTGTGTGCCCTGTAGTAGCCTGAACACCGCATGTGCACAGTGTGATTGCACTAAACTCAGCAAAAGAGATGGAATGGCAAGAGAGGCTGGCTGAACGAGGTCTTGCATGCTGATGCTGATCCTAGGGCCATGCACACCTGCATTGCATCATCGGCAACCCTGCAGCCTGCTTCTGTGGCGTGCCGCTTGGCCATTGCAGCATCCAGCGTGGCAGAGCTACTCTGGCGGTCCATGCTCTCAGCAGCATGCCTGCATTTAGGGGTCCAAAGTTTGTGGGCCCCATTCGTTCTGTTCATTATACAGAGCCAATCTCTGTAGGTATGACCTCACCCTTACTGTACCAGCGTGACCTCGCCACCGTTCGCATACCATGCGCATGTCACTCATCCAAGATGATTGCCAGTGTGCCCTGATACATGTGGCTGCAATCTACAACATCATGAAGACAGGCTGCACCTGGGCTCTTGCACCTCTTGGCAATCTGAGCTTGTACCTGACCATGAGGCGGGCTGAGTGGAGGGAGGTTGCCATGTCGGCCAGCTTGAATTGCATGGCCTGGAAGCTGCCTATGGCCTGCCCAAACTGCTTGCGCACGGCCGCATGTTCCTGAGCTGCGTCCAGGCAGAAGGCTGCTCCCCCAAGGCTGCAGGCCCCTATGTTGATGCGGCCGCCGTTCACTGCAAGAGTCACAAGCTGTCAGAACGCTCGCCAAGCAATGCCAGGCGGTCACCCCACATGGGGCTATCATGCGGGGATTTGGACAGTTGAGTCCGATTTAAAGGCCGGTTGTGCCAGCAGGGTGGCCAAGGCATAGGTAAAAGAGTGCCTGAAACATAGGCAAGGTTTGCATAAGAGTGGAGTGGCTCGATTCCTGCCAGTACAAGCCTGGCCCCTGTACGTTGTCCTAGACCCTGATACTGCATCGACAAGTCACAAAGGTTTGGCAGAGCCCATAGATCCAGAACTCCTTTGTAAGTTAAGGATGCCATAGCGTGTACTCAGATGGGTGCTGGTGCTTACATGCGTTCATTGCGATGCTGAAGCCCTGTCCTTCCTGCCCCAGTAGGTTGTCAGCAGGCACACGCACAGCGTCAAGAATGACAGCGCAGGTTGGCTGCGCATTCCAGCCCGTTTTGGCCTCCTGCTTGCCAAAGCTCAGTCCAGGCGTCCCCTGCAGCGGAGGGGCCCAGACTTTGACAGTAGAAAGGTGCCAGCCTGTCAAGATCAGCGTCACCTGTTGTCATAGGAGCTCCCTGACGCTGTGCCAGCGCCACAAACAGTCCCAAACTCCCATGTTGACCTTAGGGAGGGTGCCATATGCTGTGGCATGGCCTCAAGAGCAGGGAACCATGAGTGCATGTGCATCCTTGTGAGCCCTTTCGGCAAGGAAAGAGACAGGGTGGCCCTCACCTTTTCAACTAGGAAGGCAGAGATGCCTTTGGGGCCAGGCCCTCCCGTGCGAGCCATAACAAGGTACACATCTGAAGCGCCTCCACCGCTGATGAAAGCCTTGCTACCCTGCATAATGCAACACATGTGTGGTTACCTTGCGTATAGGTTTCTGAGTCACACATATGCGCACCTAGACATGCTGCCCGCAACTATCTACCATATCAAAGAGCTTGTTTCTCAGATGGCTGGGGTGATGGATGCCCACCCAGCCGAGCACAGCATATCTTGATGCAAAGGCGCTTCCACACTAAAAGCTCTGTCGGGTATGCAACAACATAGCTGCACTTCTGCTCAGTGTGCACACAGCTACCTTGCTGCTATCCTCATGGAGCTCAAAGTGAGATTACCGCAAGACCAAGAGATGAAGCACCTCTGCGGATGCCCACATGCGCAGACAGGCTTGTGCACAGCATGCACAAGCAAGCGGGTGCTCACAGTGAGGACATAGGAGGAGCCGTCGTGCTTGGCGGATGTTGTCAGGGACGCAGCATCGCTGCCGCTGTTTGGCTCTGTCAGGCAGTAGGACGCCAGCTTCTCCATGGAGACCAGCTGTGGCAGGTAGCGCTGCCGCTGCTCTTCCGTCCCATATCTGCATGAGACGCAACAATAAGTGGTTTCCGCAATTTGTGTCTGTGAGCCTGCATATGCTCTGCAGCCGTGCCTTGAGTGGCATGCCCTGCGGTCTGTGATGTCAGCTTCTCCATTGTCACCAGCCGTGGCAGGTAGCGCTGCCGCTGCTCCTCAGTCCCATACCTGCACGAGAATTACCAGTCAAGCAACTGTGCAGGATGTGTCTGGAAGCCTGCATAGGCTATGCACCCATGCCGTGAGTGGCATCCTCTGGGTTTCATGAGACAGTAGAACTCCAGCCTATCCATGAACAGCAGCTGCGGTGGATAGCGCTGCTGCTGCCTTTCCGTCCCATACCTGCATGATACTCACAAAGTCATCTGTGCAGTATGTCTTTGTGAGCCTGCATAGGTGGGGCAGCTGTGTCCTGAGTGGCATGCTCTGCGATTGTGAGGCAGTAGGTCATTTGCATGTCCGTGGACACCAGCTGTGGCAGGTAGCATTCGTGCTGCTCTCTGTCAGGTAATGCCAGCCCGGCCGCTACCAGCATGTACAGTGGCTGCCGCTGCCTCAGCCATGTTCACATCTGCACTCAACTGAGGTACTTGCGAGCATGTATGGATTGAATTTCCAAGGTTTAGTGTGCTCCGCACTCTATGATGTCAGGTGGTGCAGGGCCACAATTCGGTCTACATGGTAGCTTCTGTTGTGCACTGCCATCAGAGAAGCTTGCACAGTGCCAGAGACTTGGCACATTTGGCTCTGCGACAACTACTGAGCTGTCATGGCTGCCGCTGTGCCAGATCAGTGTCACCCTGTCAGCTTCTCTTTGCAGAGCATTGCAGAGTAGGAATCTTGGGCGGTGGACACCTGTCGATGCAATGCGAGACCATGTTGTGGATGGTGAGGTAGGCAGATGTGCTGATGTCCCCATACGCCAGCTCCTCAAAGATGACTGCTGCATCAGCTCTGCCCAAGGCGCTGCCCCCTACGTCTTCCCTGCAGTACACTTGGACCCTCACGCTCCATCTTTGCTAAAGCCTCAGCCAGTCTGGCCGGGGGACTGGTCTGCAATGGCATGCGCACTCCGCCGCAGGATATGGCAACCTCTAGGTAGAAGAGCACTGTGCACTGCTGAAGAGACAAGTTCAGAATAGAGGGCTAAACAAGGAGGGAGCGGGAGGGCTCTCAGGCAACCCCATACCTGATATACAGGCCCCCAAAGCCCAGCTGAGCGGCTGCTCTCAGTGTCTCCACGGGAAAGTGCTTCTTCTCATCCCACTCAGAGGCATGTGGCAGGAGCTCTTTCCTCGCAAAGTCCCTGGCAACCTTCTGAAACTCGAGCTGCATGACGAGAACGTATCAGCAAGCACATCTGTGCACTTCTCCGGAGGAAATGCAGGGCCTGGCTGATGCAGGGTCAGTCTGTATGGCTTATTCTGAAGGAGCTTGCCTGATCGTCGGTCAAATGGCAGGCAGTGCTGATGTGTCTTCCTAAAGCATTGAAGACTGACGCTGTCACACGGAGCTGCGGTGGCAGCACTCTGAGCAATAGACCTGTCGATATCATTTGATGATACGGAGAAGCGACAGAAGAGGAACCATACACCACAGGAGTACAAGGCTAGCTGGTCCAAGGATACTCACGAAATGGCAGTGTGAAGTGTGACACAATTCAGTTCAAGACGCGTTGGTGGCAAAGGTGAGACGGAACGGGTTCTCTGTGTACAGTGAAATATCATTTCTATGCTGGGACATGGAATAGCCGATTCTTGAGTCGTGCTGACTCCACAGGCAGCTGCTCGGACAGAATTGGAAGCTGGTCTATTGCTGGAGCCCTTTTCCACAATCGCTTGGCAAAAGTTGCACTTGCGTAAATTATATCAGACGTACATATTTTGCATCTGATAGCTCGTCTCGGTCAGCAAGTACCTGCACTAGCAGGCTTAAAATAGTTCTTCTTGCATAGCCTAGTCCATTCAGGAGCTTGAGGCGGCAGCTGCAGCAGTTCTCAGCATGTAGGCAGCCAAGATGTGAGGATCTCGTCTTAAATTGGTAGGAGCTACAGAGTGTGTAGCAATATGGCAGACGGAGAGCAGCCTCCAGCCAAGCGATCTCGTTTTGACAGCAGCAATGGTCAGGCTGCATCGAATGCAGCTGCACCAGGGGCTGTTCCAGTCAAGCCAGTGAACTTGGCTACCGCCCAAGCCGCGATGGAAAGAGCTAAAGCTGCGCTGGAGAGGAAGAAGGCTTTGGATGCCAAGCTCAAAGCGTCAAAGGTGACATGCTGCACACTCCAGCCTGATCTCTTATATGTTTCATCGACAGATCATGCCTGCAGGCAAGACCCTCACAAAAATCATCGAAACCGGCAAATCTCCTCCTCATGACATTCTGGCATTGTGCAGGTCCTGTCAGCATCAGGGGCTGCTGCTGCTGTTCCTTCGAGTGCTGGTGCAGTGCCGCAGCCCAGAACAGAAGGGCCAGCCCCTTTGAGGTTGGACGAGCAGGGCAGAGAGGTGGATGAGCAAGGAAAGCCTATAGAGAGACGCTCTGCAGCGCCAGCTCTGAAGGTCAGGCCTCCTTACTATCTGCTATAGCTCCGCCACTCCGGGACTCCATGCCATGAGCTCTGTCTCCAGCCTGAGGTGGGCAATGTTGCACACCTGCATCTGAGGGCATACGGTGTCTTGCGCAGGCAAATCAGAAGGTAGAGCCTTCAAAAGAGCCTAAGCAGCCGGAGCAGCCCAAAGTCAGGTCAGCCCATTGACACTTACACTCAGTACCATCGATCTTTGCCCACTGAGAGCTGCCTAGAGCTGCCCAGTGCCTGCTGAGCCCACCCCTAACCCAGCTCTCACAGCTATGCTGAAAGGTGTGGAAAGATATATGCATGTTTTATGTGTCACTGCCTAAGAGACAATCTGTGTGGCGCAGCTTCTATGATCCGGATGTCGGGGACAGAGGCCTGAGGCGCATGCAGCGCAAGGCCCGCCCCACCTTTGAGTTTGTCAAGCAGGGCGTCTTCCAGCGCGCAGCCGAGAAGCAGCGCCTCACGGTCCGTCCCTGCACCACCTGCCCTGCCTAGCCTGTTGAGGGAGCATCTGTTCAGGGACGTAATGCTATTGATGACCAGCCGCTCTTGTCCCAGTGGCTCCCATCCGATTGATACAGAAGCCTTACCACCATCCCCCTTCGCCTTGCCGGAAGCCTTGCCATAAGCCCGCCCAGTCAGCACAATACGCTACACACCATGTCGGTCACCATTGCTGAGGCCTGCACACGCATGCATTGCCCTGGCGTGTTGTGCAGCAGCACACTCAGGAGGTGCCTGCCTAGTTTTGGACATGTCCCTGCCCTGCTGAAGCAGGGCTTTCAACATCCTCCGCTCATGCTTGACTGTCATGCATACGTCGGGGTCAACCTGAGTGTGACAATGCGATGCAGGCACAATTTGGGGAAGAGGCCACTAAGCCCGCCAAGATTGAGAAGCTGATTGGCGATGTGAATGCGATCCCTCTGGGGGAGCGGCCTAAGCAGGAGCAGAAGAAGCCTGCCATAGAGCTGGATGCTATACCAGATGTTGAGTGGTGGGATGCACGCTTCCTGAAGAATCCCAAGGTGATCCTCTCCCCTTTTCAGAGCCATTGCCATGGCATCCCATGAGCAGATCACTGGGAACCTGTGGCTGTCATTTGCTACAGCACCATCGCTATCACCGGACATATTGGGAAGCCCCTGCTTGCAATGATCAGCAACTTCAGCGGGAAGGGCATCTACCCTGTTCAGTGCCACAACATGTCCCTCAGCACTCCTCAGACAGACAAGACACATACCTAGAACCCAAGCTGCACTGTGCAATAGATAGGCAGGTGTCTCCATGTTGTTGAAAAGCCCCAGCCTGCACGTACAATGATGTGTTCAGGGCGGTGCATCCCAGAGACAGTGCGCTGTGCAGAGCTACAGCATCATGGAGGGCGCAGAGGACATCTCCGAGAACATCCGGCAGGAGAGGATCACGCACTACATAGAGCATCCTGTGCCAATAGAGCCGCCTGTTGAGGAGGCGCCTGCAGCGCCCATGCCCCTCATGCTGACCACCAAGGTGACCCTCCCACCCTAGCTAGCACTCCTGCTTGAGACGCAGGCCCTTCAGCCAAGCGACCAGACAAGCTCTAACATCAGCATGTGCTAGCATCTCAGCAACAGTTTTCCTTGCCATCCATTGTTGCAGGACATTTTGACGCCCTTTGCTAGGACCCTGACATTCCAGCTCGTCCTGTTGCTTGCTGCAAAGCTGGCAGCATCCGGCTTGCCCTCATCCTCCTCTGCCAAATGCATTGGAAAGCAGATGACAGGCGCTGCTGGGTATGCTGACAGTGAATGCTGCAAGCCCAGGCAGGCTTGTCCCCAGCTGTCAGCACCAGGGTAAAAGACTCACAGGATTTGCCGGGAATCAGAAAGTGTGGGCTCTGAATAGGAGTGCAAAGTGGATGCGACAGAGAAGCGCATACAGCGCGAGAACAAGAAGCAGCAGTTGGTTGTCAGCTTCCATTAGGAGACGTTGATGATGACAGTGGATTGCTGACGGGGCTGTCTGTGACTGCAGGAGCGGAAGAAGATCAAGGCGCAGAAGCGCATGGAGCGCGAGAGGCCTTCAGAAGCAGAAATTATCAATATAGAGAACTTATCAGCTTCACCGGGAAGATTCAGGTTGCAGCAGAGTGCTGATCTTGATTGCTGTGAGCGCAGGAGCGGAAGAAGATCAAGACGCAGAAGCGCATGGAGCGCGAGAAGGAGAAGCAGGAGCTGATCCGGCAGGGCCTGCTGGATCCGCCCAAGCCCAAGGTGAAGCTGAGCAACCTGATGCGCGTGCTGGGCACGGAGGCCGTCCTGGACCCCTCCGCCATGGAGAAGCAAGTCCGCGAGCAGATGGCCGAGCGCCACGCGGTGAGCCTCCTCTGCCTGCTACTGGCCTTTCAGGAGTTCGTGTCGATAAGTGCTGTGCTGAAGGTACTTGAAGCCTGTGTAATGCTTTACGCTGCTTTATGGATCTTTACAGGGCACTGAAGGCCTGTACTCCAGAATGGCTGTGGTGAATCCCTGCCTGAATGTCACAGGCCATTCTAGACTTCAGGCTGTGAGGATACGGCGAAGGTACATGAGGCGAGCGCATCTCTGCGCTCTATCTCATGTACCTCCTTTGTTCCGCAGTGTGAACTCTGGAATGGCTGTGCAGACTCACATCTTGGGTGTTACAGCAACCCGCCGTCTCCTTGTCATTAAGCGCTCCAAAGAGCTGTGCTATTTACTTGAGTGCCCATTGTCTCGCAGATGGTGCAGGCGTGCACCCTGACAGTCAGGGTTGCAGATCTTCTGAGACTCAATGCGGTTGTGCATGCGCAGGCGCACGAGGACAGGAATCTGGCCCGGAAGCTGACGCCCGCTGAGAAGAAGGAGAAGAAGCACCAGAAGCTGATGGGCCAGGCGGACGAGACAGACGCGCCCACTGTGAACGTGTACTGCGTGCGGAGTCTCGCTGACCCTCGGCACAGGTTCAAAGTCCGCGTCAATGCAGATGTAAGCCCCAGCCCTGCTCTACTCAGGATCATGAATGGGGTCATGGACCCCTAGCCAGACACTTGCTGTGCCTGGCGCTGTGCACTTGTGACAATTGCTTCCTGCTTTTGTGCCAAAGTTGTAGCGCCGAGCCAGCACAGCACCTGTGCAGTAATTCAGGGATCACTGAAGCGCTCAGCTAGCCTTGCGTATGAGATGCCCACAGAGCTTGCCCATGTTGTGGAGGACTACTCCACTGCGGGGCAGCCTGAAAGCTGCCTGTGACACGCCTCAGCACGAGGACAGCGGCCTCAGGCTTCTCATGAGGCAGCTGAAGAGCTGCTCTGTGTGGAATAGTCCTTCAAACGCGGCAGGGGTATATCATGGTGTCAGCTGCAAGTCTTGGCTGAGGGCACTATGCCTGCTGCAGGAGCTGCACCTCACAGGGTGTGCGGTGGCGGCCAAGGACAGCTTTGCAGTGGTGGTTGTGGAGGGGGGCCCAAAGGCCCTCAAGTTTTACAAGAAGCTCATGCTGCAGCGCATGAAGTGGCACATCACTGTGGAGGAGGAAAAGGCCAGGGCTGAGGGCGAGGACATGGATGAGCAGCCAGCTGCCGGGCAAGGGGAAGGTGAGGCACATGCTGCACTGCCTCTGTTGCAATTGCACCTGTATGCGTTGCTGGCATCTGCGTGTGGTCTGTCTCTCAGCACTGCACTCAGGTCCTCACCTTGAACATCTGCTGACAGCTGTGACTCCTCTCGCAGCAGCCTCACAGCATTTGCCGGGCTTATAGGCAAAGTTCTCGATTGAAGGGCAGCCTCTGAGCCTTTGTTGGTGGTCATTCCCCATGATCTGCATGGCTGAGTTGGTGTTTCAGAGGGGTACGGAGATGAATATGAGCTTGGTGAGCTGTGCTGCAGGGCAAGGGAGCTCAGAGGGCGCTGTGCTGGTGTGGCAAGGGAATGTGAAGGCCAAGGCCTTCGAGAAGTTCTCCCTGCAAGATGCAGCCAGCGAGGAGAATGCCCGGAAGTGGTTTGAGGGGCGGGGGCTTGTGCACTACTGGGACCTCTGTGCTGCAGCAGCAGCAGCAGCTTCAGCGGCTGCAGCCCCATAGTGTACAGTAGTGGCAAACTTACATGTTGTAAGGGATGTGCAAACCCAGACTACCTGAGCTCGAGTACCTCGAGGGCCTCTAGCAATCTGTCAGCTCTCACAGTTTACAATGGCTCATGGGAGCCAACTCTCAATACTGTGAAGCACATGACTAGCGAGGACTTCACATGAGCGGCTTTATCACTTCACCGGGCATGCAGTCACCTTTGTATTGCTGATCACAGCAGCTGTGCATTCCAGAGACACATACACGTATTGGTGTTCCTAGGGCCTACTGGCTGGTGTTGGAGTATTGTTGCCCGGTCGATGTATCATGTCCATCTCACTATCAGAATGTGGGAGCATGTACAATACATACAGTACACCGCAGCCCACAAAACGTGAAAGCCAGGGAAACGAGGAAAACCTCCCCTGTGAACTCCAAACTGCAGTGTAGCCTAGCTTCTGCATGCAGGCCCCAGCTTCTGTGTACGGTGTACTGGTCTCATTGTTGCGGATGATGCGGTGATCCCAAGCCTCAAAGCCGTCCAGCAGACTTGAACTAGCAGCCACACCTCAGAGCACTATAGGCAACGCATCATGAGGCAGCCAAATTGAAACCGTTTTGCTGCCTAGGCAAAGATCTTACTACAGTCTTCTGCGTCAAAGATAGGGATGTGTGACGTCTTGAAGTGTCAAGAATGTAAATAGTTTGCTCAAGAAGGCCGCACGGTAGGGCCAAGATGTGGACCACTATGGTAGGAGGCCAGTCTAGCACAGGCCGCTAACACCTTAAAACCGCACGAAGTGCTTTTGAGGTCAAAGGAGCAGATCGCCATGGCGTCTGGGAAGAAGAATAAGGTAGGTTTACTTTATAGCTGCAGCGCATATGTTACATAGGAACTTGGCGAACTATGGCCGGTGGGACTACGCCATGTACAGCACAGCAGTAGCTGACTGAGTTGGCTGTGATGGCATGAGCTCTTATCAAACAATTGCAAGACCATATGTATCTGTTTGTGCCCCTGGGTCAGGGCGAGAACTGCTGGCAGCCATCAGCCCACACCGTTGAGCCCCACATGTGTGTTGCAGTTCAAGATCGAGCCCTTCAAGCATCCACTCAAGATGGACCCCACCTATGGAGGTGAGAACAACCGGTTCAAGCTCTTGCATCGCAATTGATAGCTCTGGAACAGTTCATCGCGAGGCCATGCTTGCATAAGGTTGCTCAGGCAGGAACCCCATGTTTTGCAGACAAGACATGGAAGGTGCTAGAGGACGCCATCCACGAGATCAACAACCACAATGCGAGTGGCTTGAGCTTTGAGGAGCTCTATAGGCAAGCTCCACATGCCTCCTGCCCCATACTCCACAGACACTCATGGTCATACCCTGTATCATGCTGAACTGCCTGACATGCCATGCTTACAGCAGCTGGTTGCGTCGCAGCAACTAAAACCCCCACACTATGCAGTTATCAGGCGAAGCATGTCTGATTGGCGTAATGCGTAAGTGTTGTTATCCAAGCTGTGCCACACAGTGTGTCTAACGTACAGAATGTTCTGCAGGAATGCCTACAACATGGTGATCAACAAGTTTGGGGACAGGCTATACAACGGCCTGGTGCAGACCCAGACCGAGCACTTGAGAGTAGTGGCAGCCAAGATAGAGGCGGCGCAAGGGGAGAGCTTCCTCAGAGAGCTCAAGCTCAGATGGGACCACCACAACAAGAGCATGCAGATGATCAGAGATATCCTGATGGTAAGTCATCGTTGAACCTCATGTGCTTGTGTCACCCTCCGCTCATGTGCTGGCCTACTGACAGCTCTGGCTGTTTGCGTTCACCCATTGCTGTCTGAGCTTGCTTAAAATCCTTGCAAGGCCACCAACTGCAACGTGCCTCGGGTAGATGTCCAGTCATGCAAGAGGCAGGGTCCTGTATAGGGAGTAGAGAGCACAAGAAGAAAGCACAGTCAAAAATCAGGCTGGAGGTACTTACCTGCCAGATATGACAGCACCTTCAGGATGTGGATGTTGCTGAAGGTGTTTCTGGTGCCTGCAATACATGGTCAGGATATACGTGAAGCACCACAACACCTGCCAGATCGCAGCAGGTTAGGGTGCCTGGAACACTGACGGATTGCTGGTGCCTGCAGTACATGGACAGGATATACGTGAAGCATCAGAACAAGGCGCCGGTGTCACAGCTGGGCCTGGATCTGTGGCGGGACCATGTGGTGCGCCAAAAGGGCATCCGGGACCGCATGCTCACCATGCTGCTGGAGCTCATCCAGAAGGAGCGCGCAGGCGACATCATAGACAGAGCCCTGCTGCGCTCCATCACCATGGTACTACACCTTTCAATGCCATCCCTTGCATTTGACCTAAATCATTGAGGCCGGCAGCACAATGCCTCTCTTTGCCACCGCTGCTATCACCGCTTCCGCACTGAAAACATAGTGCAGCTGCTGTCGTGAGACAGGTCAGCGTGCAAATCCAAATGCCTTGCTGTGTGATTCAGCTGAGGACAGCATGCTTGCTGTGAGTAGAGGTCAGGTACAGGGGAGTGCAGTCCGGAGCTGAGCTGTGTCAATCCTTCTCAGGATTAAATGACACTGTGACAATTCAGCGATGATGTACGCTGATTGAAGGAGTGCTGTGCAGATGCTGATGGACCTGGGAGCGAATGTGTACTCAGAGGACTTTGAGCAGCATTTCCTAGCTAAGGCTGCAGAGTTCTACCAGGTGCGCTTCCATCACTCCTGTGTTCTTGCTCAGAGGTCTACTTCACCTCAACACTGAATGAGGGTCAGATGCACTGTCAGGCCTACAGTCCAGCCTGCTTAATCTGCCCTACGTACAACACTCTGCAGACCTTGGGGCACGCCTGAACAGGAGAAGCATGCCATGCAGCTGCTCTTCTTAGGTCTCCTGCAATGCTGCAGCATGCTTGCTCTTCAACCCCCTCAACATTCCTCATTGTCCAAGTGCTGACTTTATCTGATGCGCTGTGCAGATCGAGGCCCAGGAGTATCTGGGGAGCTGCTCCTGCCCGCAGTACATGGAGAAGGCGGAGCGGCGGTTACACGAGGAGAAGGAGCGGGTGGACAACTACCTGGACCCTTCCTCCGAGCCTAAGATCACCCGGGTGGTAGAGAATGAGCTCATAAAGAAGCAGGTGACCTGCCCTGCAAGCTTGTGCCCCGCTTCTGAGCTGTCTGTCTGCGAACGGGTTGCAGCTCTCTGAGGGTGGCATACCCAGCAGTCTGCTGAGCTCAGTAAGGACGCTTCCTAGATGGATGTGCCGGCAGATGTATGTGTAGCACCTGCCTTCTGATTCCTAACAAACAGCTGGAGATGCTATCCTGCTTGTTGAGGAGTCCTTAAGGCTAGTTTGTAGTTGCTCTGATTTCGAGTGAGCATTGCTGGAGACTGTCTTTGGCCCCATGAGTACTTCTCAGATTAGGACCAAGGACATCACTTTGCGATGCCGCCTGAGATTGGTTCAACAAGTGCTTGAGCTGTGCTCCATGCTGGCTGCGAGCACCGTTGGATTAGGAGGGAGTCCTCCCAAGATGTGTGCTCTACATCACCTGATGAAAGAGTTTGGTCTGCAGATGAGAGCCCTAGCAGAGATGGAGAACTCCGGGGTGGTGCCACTCTTGGAAGGGGACAAGTACGAGGACCTGCAGCGCATGTACATGCTGTTCAAGCGCGTGGAGGGCGGCCTCGACCTGCTGCGCGGCATGCTCAGCGAGCACCTGAAAAGCAGCGGGAAGGCCCTCATCATGGACCCTGAGAGGACGAAGGACCCTGTGGAATTCGTGCATCGCCTGCTGAGCGAGAAGGACAAGTATGACAGGTAAGGCCTCGATACTTCCGGGATTGGCGCGCTTGGTGTGCTTCATGGTGGTGAGGGATGACTAGAACTCAACCAACCAGCTATGCTTCCCATGAGTGGCCCCTAGTCATTCCTCGTCACTGTTTGAGTACACCAAGCTGAGCTAACATGCCTGCTTTGCATGTAGTTACACTAGGCATGCCAAGTCAAACTCAAATATCTGACAGTCTTGCGTTTGATATCCTGATTCCTGTCTCTTACACCAGCAGCAGCCATCCACAGCTTCGAAGACCATGTGCACATGGCAGCTGTAAGGGGAGAGCTTTGACTTGCTGTTGTGCGCACTGCAGGATCATCAACGCTGCCTTCAACAACGACAAGAGCTTCCAGAACGTGCTCAACACCTCCTTCGAGCACTTCATCAACCTGTCAGCCAGGGCACCGGAGTACATCTCCCTCTTCATGGACGACCAGCTCAGAAAGGTACTGCAGCATCTGCTTGTCAGTGTAGATTTTGTCATTCTACTTTCAAGCTGCTCTCACCGCTCAGCCAGGCCACTGGAAAGGGGCGTTGATGCCTAGCAAGTTGGGATTCACACAGCAGCAAGGATACCTCGCTGTGCCCAGGCACATCTTTATGGCACCTATAAGGGTGAACACTCAAGAGCACTCAAAGAATATTGTGGCAAACGCACCATGAGTAGCTGCTTCTGCCAATGCAGGCGCTCAAGGGCAGCAATGAGGATGAGGTGGACGCCATGCTGGACAGAGTCATGATGCTGTTCCGGTACCTGCAAGAGAAGGACGTCTTTGAGAAGTACTACAAGCAGCACCTGGCCAAGCGCCTACTCTCCGGCAGAGCAGTGAGCCCCTGCCTTTCTCTGATAGCCGTTGCTATGCCTGATTACCATCTGCACAACTCCCTCATGTTGCTCATCGCACCCTGCACTCTGCATGGGCTCTGACATATTGCCACCACCTGGTGCACCTCGACCTGCAGACAGGGCAAAGCGCTGCATGGTAGGTGAGCTTGTGGGACATTGTGTCTGTGTCCGTGCTGAGAGCACAGCCTTATGAGTCTAGAGGGATTTGACCGTGAAGGCCTGCATTCTCTCTTGCTTGGCCCTCCCTCTGTGAAGGTCAGTGGTATGTCAAACATGTCTAGGATCTGCTGACGGCTTCAATTGCGTGTGCAGGTGTCTGACGAGGCAGAGCGCAGCGTGCTGGTGAAGCTGAAGACGGAGTGCGGGTACCAGTTCACCAGCAAGCTGGAGAGCATGTTCACGGACATCAAGACCAGCCGCGACACCATGCAGGAGTACAAGGCCCGCCGCCAGGCCACCTCCAATGGCGAGGACGATGTCGAGCTGGCCGTCCAGGTGTGCATCAGATATCCATATTGCTGCCTGATGTGTATCTTTGGGGTCTGGAAAACAAGAGGGTCAGCCGCTTTGGTGGTAGGTGATCGGTGATTGTGCTATTGTCTTCTGATGGTGTCACCAGGGGAGTAGAGCTCAGGTCTGGGGTCCACAGAGCTCTGCTGTTTCATGCATCTGAGTTCAATGCTTATGAGGAGAAAGCCTGCCAAAAGCCTTCGTCAGCTCTGTAGAGATTCAAAATAGTGACAGCATGCTACGTCACGTGCTGTATGTCCGCAGAGTAGTCCCTGCCGTACAGTATCAAAGCACGGGCTGATTACATTCTGTGTCTCCACGCAGGTGCTCACGACAGGCTCCTGGCCCACACAGAGCTCGGCCAAGTGCAACCTGCCCCGGGAGCTGGAGCGCGGCTGCGAGGACTTCAAGGCCTTCTACCTGGCCTCGCACTCGGGGCGCAAGCTCTCCTGGCAGACCAACATGGGCAACGCAGGTGCGCGCGCTGTGCCCGCTTTGCATGCCAGCCCTCCTGCTTGCAGCTGTCCGCTGGGGCAGATCCCCCTGCACCCCTCTCATGTCATGCTAACCCGTCATAATTTGGCCCTGACCCAAGCCTTCACCAGGCCAATGAAGCTCATCAGCAGCAATCATGCAATCTGCCTGACCAGAGCATCCACGCAGCTTTTTAACACCTGTTGCTGTGAGGGGACTCAACAGCGGAGGCCAGCTGACAGCAATCATGCAATAACTTGGCTAAATATCCAGGCTATCTAGGATCCTTCCTGGTGGTTATTTGTACCTGTCGCAGTGAGGGGACTGAGCAGCGCTATGCAAAGGGTGAATGTATATGTGCTGGCATGCAGACATGAAGGCCACTTTTGGCGAGAAGCGGCATGAGCTGAATGTCAGCACGTACCAGATGGTCATCCTGCTGCTGTTCAACGAGGCTGACCGGCTAAGCTACTCAGACATCCTGCATGCGACCTCCATTCCCCCAGGGGACCTCAAACGCTCCCTGCAGTCCCTGGCGTGTGTCAAGGTTGGTCCATCACCCCTCTTCTTTCCTCGCCTGTCCATCTGCAGCATACTGGTCTCATCTGAGCAACCACTAGAGCAGCACCTTCCTTTGCGGCCATTGTCTTCTTACTTCCCAGTACGAGTAGTAGTTGATATTCAATTTATGCTCTGTGTATACTTCGTTGAGGGGGAGGCTCCTGGAAGCTCCCATTCCCATTCAAGACTGCAGGATCCTTGACACACTTAACCAGCACATGCTAACATTGGTGATCACAGCAGGGAGAAGTCTTGTCAAGTCTGGGGAGTCCAGTCTGCCATGCTGTTAGTCTGCGCTAAAAGGTCGCCCACTGCTGCTGCAGGGCAGGAATGTGCTGAAGAAGGAGCCGATGAGCAAGGACATCAACGAGACAGACCACTTCGTGTACAACAGCAGCTTCCACTCCAAGTTCTACAAGGTCAAGATCGGCACAGTCAGCGCGCAGAAGGAGACAGAGCCCGAGAAGCAGGAGACCCGCCAAAAGGTGCTCACCCCTGACCTGGAGCTTCGCTTTGTGTTTAAAGCGTAGTGCGTGCAGGCACAAGTGTCATGCTCCACATCACAGTCATAGCACGAGCCTGCCGTCAGATAATCCTGCCTGACTACAGAGGTCCGCCCCGACCTGAGATGAGCCAGGTGGAGGAGGCCAATGTGCCCTTTGCCGATCACGCAAAGCATTGCTTCAAATCTCACCAAAGGGCCCATCACAGAGACAGTGGGAGGAGGGCCAGCACAGATGGTGACAGCTGCAGCATCATGGAGCAGCTGCATCATTGCCAAGGTCATGGTCGTGGACTGCCCTTTGCACCCCCCCAAATGTGAACCCCGAGTGCCGGTGCAGGTGGAGGAGGACCGGAAGCCGCAGATAGAGGCGGCGGTGGTGCGCATCATGAAGGCGCGGCGCGTGCTGGACCACAACAGCATTGTGGCGGAGGTCACGCGCCAGCTCAGCGCGCGCTTCCTGCCCAACCCCACCGTCATCAAGAAGCGCATCGAGTCACTGATCGAGCGCGAGTTCCTGGAGCGAGACGCCACCGACCGGCGCCTCTACCGCTACCTCGCTTGATCAGGCTCCTCTGCTCCAGCTCAGTCAGCACCAGCTGTACAACTACCTGGCCTGATCAGGTTCACCTCAGCCAGCTCGGCCAGCAGCGGAGGACTTGCAGGAGCTAGGGGCAGCAGCAGCTGCTACGCCTGGAAATGCCTGATTTGGATGTGCTCAGTCCATAGGCAGAAACTCACAGGAAATACCGGAGCCGGTATGATGTCTGGGTATCGCACGAATCCGGCGCAGCTGACAGAAGATGCACAGGTACTCTGCAAGGATAGCCGCCGCGTCTTCCAGACTCCCAGCGCAGTTGGGTCAGCAACGGGAAGTGCATTCTCAAGGTGGAAGGCACAAATAGACATGTCCGCCAATTTGGGCTAGTAAGTGTGGGCGTGGCCTGGAAAGCTTGCAGGCCAGGCATAGGGAATGCGCAAGGTGTGACCTGTACAAAATCAGACACTTGGCTGCACCGCGCAGCCTCAAGATTGCAGCGCAGAGTGCACACACATTAGTGTTCATGGTGATGCGCAGTGCATGAGTGGCAGTGCCCATGTGATGAGGTTGCCGGTACCATGTGCATGCACATGGCAAAGTGAGCAAAGTCATGCTGGGTAAACCCTGGTCTGCAGTATGCATTGCATGGCCAGACGGCGGCAGAAAGACAGGAGTCAAAGGCAGCAAGCCTGAAGCCTGGCCCTGGAAAGGCACAGAAGTGGTTCCCAAGCACATGCGTGGTATTACTTAAGGCTGGTATTGGCATGCATGCACCAGCCCATGCTACAGCGTAGGCTGCTGTAGGTGCAAGGGTGCAATGCAGGAACAGGTTGGGAGAGGCCCCTGGAATATGGCATGCTGCATTATATTATTATTATTACACTTTTAACGTCCAGGGGAGGCAACTGAGGCCGTAAGGCCAGGCCCATCAGACGGCAATTGGCAATGTTCATCTCTGCATTATAAAAGCATGTAGCTGCGCAGCTGTACATGACATGCATGCTGCAGTCATGGCCACTGTTGCTGGAAGGTGAGGCATCGCTTGCGTCAGTCATGCAAGACGACCTTCCGTCACACCTCTGCAGTAGCGTTGCTACGAAGCTCTGACTGCCAACTCAGGTCTTGCGGTTCAGAGCTTCCCACGATCCCTTGGCAGATTCCATCTGCCCAAGATGCTGGGCAGCTTCCCCCTGGCAAGATGTGCTTCTCTGAGCTATCCAAACATTGCACGGCCTTGCACAGACCATTGTCTTCATCTCATCTGTAAGTGAGACAGGAGAGGGTGGTAAGTAGCGGTCAAGAGTGTGCATAGGCGATCAAAGCTTCGGAGGCATGTCTCCGGCATCTGCTCTTCTACGATGCACCGTGACACAACGCCCCTTCCAGTGCCAGGGCTCTAAAGCAGAACCAAGGAGATCTGTGATCGTTACCAGATGTAGAGCGGAAGCAGGCCATGAGCAAATGGTTTCAAGCAGGAGGGGTACTTTGCAGGTACTGGCTCATCTGCACACACGCCAGGCATTGAGAAAGTCAGACACGCCTGATAGCTGCCCAATCACATATTAGATCCGTCGTTAGTCGCTTTGCATATGCCACTTTATTGGAGAAGGATATTGACGTCTGCTTCTGTAATGTTTGACAGGGTCTGGCTGCAGCGCTGCTTGGCGTCGCTGCAGCTCCATTGCTGCCCGAACAGGCTTCTGCGCTGCCAGCCAGCAAGGGGCAAGCCGCTGATGTCGGGTCGTATCTCCCTAAGGCAGGAGTGGATGACTTCGTGACGTTCACTGCGACAAAGGACATGACCCCGGTATGGCATGACCCTGTCTCGGCCCACACGCAGCTATGCTCTTCTGATCAATCCCTATGGGGCTGGCCTTTCTGACAAAGGATGGGGCTTGTCCATTGCTAATGCTGTACACTTTACTAGTGGGCCACATGAGTACAATGTTCCCACTGTGTGCAGGCAATCAGGGCTGGAACAATAGATGTGAGCAAGGACCCCTACCATTTTGCGCTGCCTCCTACGTGGAAACAGGGCAAGGTGGCCAACATTCAGTCAGGCAACTTCTGCCAGGTACTGCCATTTGCAACAAGCTTTCTGCCTGGCGCTGTGGGTGCAAGCGTCTGGTGCTCTGTGTGATGCACAACCTCAGGCATTGATATGCCTGAGTCTTTGCGCAGCTTGCTGAGTGGACCTTGTCTGGCGTCACATGGTGCAACAGATGTGCAGTCCAACTGTGATGCATGGTGTATGGTGAAGGAAGCTGGTCAGTATGATCAGGATGTCACACTTTGTGATGCACATGCAGCCGCGCTGTGATGAGCCATGGACGGAGGTGGTGTATGAGGATGCTGGCGAGGGCAAGCTCACGGTGAGAGCCACCCTTGCCAACAGCCAAGCAGCACAGTTGTAATGAATGTTGCCAATCGCCATCTGATGCACCTGGCCTCGCGGCCTCAGGCGCCTCCCTGGACGTTAAACTATCATGGTGACACTCATTTAGTCATGATATCTATAGCCAGGAATGTTGTGAGCTGGCTTATTCCCAAGGACTGATTGTTGCTGGGCATTTTCGGTCAGCTAGTGTTGTCCTGGGACTGTCTAGCATGCATCTGCATAGGAGTGCTCGCTCGCATAAAGGTTACTATGAGACATTCTGCAGCTCATCGAGAAGGTGCCCTGTGCAGTTGATGGTGGCGCCCCTGAGGAGACTGGGAGTCAACAGGCCCACCCCCATTGACAAAGTGGGCTCGCCCGAGAGTATCCTCTCCTCCATCGGACCCTTCATCACAGGTGTGTCCAATTGCCTGCACAATTTCCATGACTACCTCTTCAGCAGTTGCCCCACCATGGGCCTGCATGCAGAGCTCCCGGGCACGATGTTCTCCTTTCATACATGTCTCTGCTTTGACACCTGTGACTACTTGTACCAGTATGGGTCTGCAAGCGGGAGTTCCTAAATGTTATAAAATAGAAGTCTGGTTCTCCTGCACCCTCCTCAATGTACAAGAGCAGGCTCTGTTGTCTGGTGGCACAAGCGAGAACTCTGTGTCGGCCTCCCGACATGCCCAGGGCTTACAGGCGTCTTTTGGGGAGCCTTTGCGAAGCCATAGTCATGCTGCTTTGTGCAAGTGCAGGGACAGGTCTGGACGAGGAGGATGTAGTTGACAAGAAGACTCGGGAAGTAGATGGCCGGACGGTGCGCCCTGCCCGTCTACATGTCTTGCATAACCCTGGTCTCACTGCATGGGAAACCTGTGTGGCTCAGGAGCTTTTTGGTACCCTGTGGTCCCTGCCTGGCCTGCACTGACTGCTTGTGTGGGTTGTCCAGATTCATTAGAGCTTGCAGCTAGAGCAGCAAACGAGAAGTCTGATGTGCCTGTGCAGTACTACATCTTTGAGACGTACGCCCCAGCAGGGACCAACCCACCTCATGCCGTCACAGCAGTGACAGCAAAGGTGTGTGACTGCTGCGCTGCTCAGGCGCTGCATGACAGCTGAGATGACTCTGGCATGAGCTGCATGTGCCTGCATCCCTGCGGCGGTGCTCTTGATCAGCCCAAAGACGAGCATACTCTTGCATGACGCGCACATCCGTTATTGCAGTGTATAGGGTCACGCACTGTTTGCGGGGCGAGATGGTTGAACCTTCAGCTATCTCACGGATCCACATTCTAGTCTGTCTACTCACATCAGCAGGGGAGCAGGATTGCTGGCAAAGCGCTCATAGCCAGTTGTCATGCAGGGGGAGAATGCGTATCTCTTTATTGCAGCAGCCACTGACAGGCAGTGGAGCAAGTCGGAGAAGAAGCTCAAGAAGATGACAGAGACATTCCGAGCATAAAAGAAGGCACAGGACACCAAAGTGCAAACGGACAGCCATGACCTCCCGTAGTTTATTGCCCTTCCATTGTACAACATGAGGGTCTTTAGCATTGCAGCAGAGGCAGGAGGCCTTATGTGTCTTCAAGCCTTGCATTTCGAAATGGAGAAATTGATTGAGCAGCAGCATTGTTGACTCTCGTTCACAATTTTGACACTACAGACAGATCTAGAGGATGAATGGTACAGCTACCACCCAGAAAAGTGTGAAGCAAGCTCCATATGATGGCTGGAATGGGTATGTACCAGACAGCAGAGCACAAAGACGAAAAGAAAAGGATATTTCGTCCTTGTCCCCCAAAAACCTTATTTCGCAATATTCTGCGATCCTCGCGTCAATTATTGCGATCTCCTGGGCTTACCTCGCATTATTTATTGCGATCCCCGCATTACTGCGTATAATTATTATTCTCCACTTATTCGCTATCCAGGCTTCGCGGGCTGGACCCCACCCCTCCACTATCCGGGGGATCCAGTCGGCTGCCATCTTAGGCGATACCGAAACCAGGTACCGAGTTCCCGTCCAGAGTGGAAATTCACAGGTATATATACTGTGACTTGTCCAGTCTAGTGCAGCCCGCAGCGCAGCGCACTGCCTCTCAGGGCAGCCCTTATGAGCCGCATGGACTGCTAGCTTGCTTTGAAGTGATGCTCAAGCCTCAACGCCACCGTTGGCCCTGGTGAATTCTCACACTGAGGAGGTGTCGGAATCCTTGCAGCAGCGTGTATGTGCAGCGTACCGCCTCAAGGGCAGCTCTGATCAGCCGTATGGACTGCTAGCTTGCTTCGCGGTGATGCCCATGCATCTAGCTTGACCTTTAGGCCAACATCTGCCCTCGCCAGAAGATGCAATGACTGAGTTCTTGTGAGTAAGAGAGGATGGCCTTGCCAATGTGCACACGGGAGGAGAGGGAGAGTCTGCATAAGCCACAGTGCAGCATCCAGACCTAAAAGCTATTGATGTCAATCCCTTTGAGTCGTCAAATGTGCTGCATCTTTGTATATGAAGTCTTCTGTGCGAACGTCGCCTTCTACCAGGAGTCGGTTTGCCGTCATGGAAGCATGACACATCCACGTGATAGCGCGGCAGCTAGCAACATGCAAGTTCTGTGGTGACATCGGCTCAACCGGCTACTGCCTGAAGCGTGCAGGGCATTCCCATCATAGCTCATCCGTGCCTCTGATCTGGTGGTCGGTAGTGATACATCACGCTCGAAGGCACTGCTACCAAAGGTTGCCGATCCCATGGGCATATTGCGCAGGCGGTTATGCTGGACAAACTGAAAGTGGGATGCTGGGCAGAGCGGGCGGCATCGTGCCCAGAGTGCCCGCCAACTGGAATGTGAACAGACCGTTACAGGCACCGTCACGCAATCGTCGATTGCAACCGACGGATCGTGAATGTAGTCTCTGCTGGCTTGCGCGAAGATGCTGGACCCCGAAGCATGGAGCTATGAGCTTTTGACCATGCAACAAGCAAGTCGCATGCAGGTCTAAAAACAGATGCTTTTTGCAATCTGCAAATGGCAACCTGCAGCATGACGATCATCACTGATTAAATTTGAGAGGCCAGATTGATGGACCTCTTTGCAATTGCAGCAGAAAGATAACATTCTTGCTTAACTCGCAAGTAAGGACTGTTCCAGCAGTAGCAGCCTCAACTCAAATCTCTATTCCAGAGTAGCGTATCATCACCCAGATTGTAAGGTCACTCAGAATGTGTCTCTCCCAAAATCACGGAATCATCCAGGTCGCTCCCTTTATCACTCAAAGTCTGGCTCTCTTCAATGCTGTCAGCGTCACATTCAGAGCTGAGAATCTCTGTCCAGACCAGGGGCTGATTGAGGTTGAGGACCATAAGTGGGAGTATTCTTCTGGCCTTGCCGATTGCCTGCTCTCTGCGACCTTGTGGATTCATAGTTGCTGAAGCCTGTTGAGAGCCGTTCCAGCATTTAGCCCTGACCGCTCCAGAAGTTTCGGCTTTTTGAGCCCTGTCAGTTGGCTTTGCTCAGGAGGGTATGCGTACTGCCAACACACCCTAGCTGGCCAGCCAAGCGTCCCACGACGCAGTGGCCAAGAATTGGATATGAGAGGCTGCCAATGGAAGCTGCAGTTTGGCAGCCTTGACCTTGCTCTCTGCCTTCTCAGTCTCACTGCGGCCTTCTTTTACCTCTAGTAAAATGTGTCTTCTCAAAAACACCCTGAAAAGGCCGTGCCCTGTTAAGTCTTCTCATATGCGTATTCTTGAGTCACCTCACACTAGTTCAGAAGTTCTCAGAGCGTCTTGTCTCATTTCAAGCCTTCTGGAAGGGCTGCACAATGATGGCCATGGCGCAGGCAGCCTCCACAATATCGATGCTGCGGCGGTTGCCCAGCAGCCCCTGCAGTGCCTTGTACTGCGGCGTGTCCAGCGCTGTCACAAAGCTCTTGGCGATCTTGCGCGCCTCTTCAACCGTCACCTCATTCAGCCCCTGTGCCAGCATTGCATGTGTTACAGGCTCAATCCAATGAAGCTCTGGTGTGCATGGCACCTCTCCCACTGCTTCTGGGTAGTACGCAGTGGAGACGCAATCTGTTGATAGCCCCCCATACCTAAGATACGCATCCCTACCAGGCATTTCCCCAATGGTCTGGATGCAAAGCACAATTTGCTTCCAAAGGAGTGGTCAGGAGGCATCCCAAGAAGAGACAGCACACCAATGTGCTGTCTTGCTCAGAGCACGTCCGCCAGTTGAGTGTGGACAGGTGGCATAAACAGCAATCACACAGGTAGCATGTGCACCTCCAGGGCAGCCTCTTCCTCATTCTCAGGGAAGGCCAGAAGAGGCGCTGCCGCCGCGCGGCGCATCAGAGTGTACAGCGGCCAGTAGTCCTTCTGCAGCAGCTCATCCGCTGCCAACTCCCTGCAAGGCATGCCCCAAGCATTGGAAACAGACGTTGTCTCGTTTGGCGTACGGTCTCACACATACCCTGCCTGGAGGCCATTGCTGGCTACAAGGTAGCTTCGCTGCCCGGTAGCGCAGCTCGCCAAACAAGAGGGGTTGATAGACTGCAGCAGTTGGCCAGACAATGCCATCAGATGCAATGTCACTGCATCAAGCTTAGCATGCAGGAATACGGACATGGCTGCATGACATGCTGCACCACTTGCATGGCAACCCTTGGTGAGCTCACATCACATCTGAGCAAGCACAGCAAAACAGAAGCTCAATTGCAAGCAATGGCCATGGAACGACAGTCGCTGTAGCGGCGCACAATGACGGAGTTTAAGGCGCAGGCGCTGCCAATGGGGGTGCCCATATGCAGATTATTTAGTGGCTGTGAAGCACTTGCACAAGGCGGAGCATGAGGACAGGATGCAGGGCGCTCACTTGAAGGCCGCGGCCACGGGGCCGAAGTCGCTGTCGCGGCGCAGCATGATGGAGATGAGGTCGCAGGCGCTGCCGATGGGCGTGTCCATGCCGCGCTCCAGCCGCAGCAGGTCCGGCAGCGGGTTGTACGCCCCCTGCGCGCAGCAAGTCCCTGAGCACTTCGACTTCTGACCAGAGCAATCCCATCATGGCAGCAGGTCCGGCAGCGCATCGTACGCCCCATGCGCACAGCCAGACCATTGCCAGACCATCAGCACACAACCCTCTGAGGCAGATATCCTCTCTGACATGACTTCGGGTGCTTGTGTATAGTCTCCATGCTTTAAGGTGCACCTTGCGGAATTAGGAGGGCGCATTGCCAGCCAAAACACTCAAGTCAAGATGCAGATGCAATCAGAAGGGCGCACATATACATGCACATGAGCTGAGGCTAATCAGCAAGGTCATGGCCAAGAACCTGGCAGGAGTTGCCTTACCTGTCGTGCCAGTTTTGGCGCAGCAACCTGGCGAGCTGGGCTGGAGGTCATGCTGGCGCCCTGCTGGCTTCCCTCTGTCGGGACCCTGTCAGCTCCCTGGCGCGCCTGTGTTGGCGCGCCATTTGTACCCTGGCGAGCCTCCTGCATGGCTTGCTGGGCGCTACTCAATGCCTGTGCCAGCGACTTGGTCTGGGCCTGCACACACTCAACCCTCACACCGCATCACATTCCATCACAGACCAGAAGGAAAGCTCCTGGGGCAAGGTCCACATGTGGATGAGATGAGGGGATCCAGAGACTGCTCAGTCTACGCACATGGAGCGGTGTATGTGGCAGCCAGGCATGTGCTCACCTCTGCTGCGGAAGGCTGCAGAGGCTTCACTGTGGGGCGCTCTGCATCCACCCTGGTCGCTCCAGGCATAGCGCCACCATTGCCATTCTGTGATGGTGCCGGACTTGGCTTTGGCCTCCCGCCCGTGCTCCTGCATCAGACAAGCCAGTTCAGCCTCCACACTGCAGATGCCCTGTGAGACACACTATTCCGGAGGAGCAAGTATCATGCACTCGCAGAATCAAAGCACTAGAGAGACAAGCATATGTCACCGTCAAAGCATATAGAGACATTGCTGATCTCTTCCACATGGTCCCACAACTAGCCCAAGCTCTGCTAAACCTCTTATGTCCATATGCTGCTTGTTGCAAAACTGCATGAACTGGGATCAGGCAGAAGGCAGATGAGCAAGTATGGCAGCTCACCGGTTCCACATGGCACGCAGCCAGCCCTGGCCGCGCTGCGAGGTGACGCTGCCGGCGCCGCTGCGCAGCGCGGCCTGCTGCGTCATAGCGCTCGCTGTCGAGGAGGCTGCGGGCTGGTCCAGGGTGGCGGAGGACCCTTTAAGGCTTGCAGGCCCTGCAGCGGCTGCTGTAGGTGATGCTGCAGTGGATGTTGGAGTTGATGAGGAGGCTGCCGTGCTTTGGACGGCGTCAGCTGCCTCGGTCAGAGCAGCCACAGGGGTGCTTTCTGGCCGCCGGGGCTCTCCGGGCAGGATGCTGGGCAGCGCGGGCAGATCCTCCTACACACACATCCATTGTTATGCACCCTCATGCAAGGTCAGAGCTGATGTGCCACAACCTATGACTATCTACCTTGGCGATGCTCCACGCAATGGCTACCACATGACATTTGCCTACGATTTTGATCCTGTGCCCATATGATCAACTTTTCAATGCATACCTTGGCTGAGGTCCTGGTATGGAAGAACTTTATAAGTTTGGCAAATGGGTCGGACTGGCTGCGCCCGGATGGAGCCTCAATGCGCATGGCATGCGGCAGGGGATCAAATTTGCTGACGCCACTGGGGGCCTGCAAGTAGAGTGCTTTCTGATCAGCATCTGTCATGACAACAGCAGCCCAGGCTGCTGAGCACGCCACACACATGACATGCCATTGCAAAGCTCTAGCTTGGGAAGAGAGGACACAGGAGAGATGGACGACAGTCATGTATAATCAATTCCTCCTTGGGGCAGTCAATCATGTAATAGACCTCATCGTGCATTGCACTGGGCAAGAGCCAGGGTTTGCCACTCTTGCACAACAGAGACAGGGCTCTGCAGCTGCGACAGCAGGAGGTGCCCTGTGGCAGCAAGACATTGCACACCTCCATGGCAAGGAGCCCTGTTAGGGGGTCCTGCGAGGAGCGGATGTTGTTGTGCCATGGCGCGGGTCCCCCCGCCCGGGCGGACTTTAGCAAATCATGAACTGGGCAGTAGCCGGGGGGCTCCCAGTCGGAGGCGTCCAGCCTTAGTAAGGCCGCAGCCGGGCCGGCCTCGGGCAGGCCCCAATCTGCAGCTGCGGCGGCGCGATTCAGCCACTCGAAGACTGGATTGGGAGCAGTGGACGCCCTTACTGCAAGTCAACATCACAGGAGTCAGGACTGCATGGCACCTTGCAATCTGCTGTAGAGCACACCGGAAAGTCTTTGTGTGTCAGCCAGATAAAAATATGGAAACGAAAGCATATAAGAGCAATTCTAA
Organism: Coccomyxa sp. LA000219; assembly: GCA_000812005.1. NCBI lineage: Eukaryota > Viridiplantae > Chlorophyta > Trebouxiophyceae > Coccomyxaceae > Coccomyxa > Coccomyxa sp. LA000219. The sequence continues at coordinate 413,306 of KN714613.1, read as the reverse complement.
AGGGACTGTACGAGGCTGAAACTCTTCTGAAGGCTGCGGCAGTCACTACTGTGGGTGTCACGCGTTGGCATCATGACTTGATCACGCAATCTTGCATCCCGCCTTCTGCTTCAACCCACAGACTGAAAGGGTTTTTCATCTGTCTTCAGAGGAACCCAGGGAAGGATACAGGGCGGGGTGGTGCGCTTACATGGCGCCTGCTTCTCCTTGACCAGCTGCAGCAGATTCCAGACGGGGTCTGTGTGCTCAGGGCCATGGCGGCTGTTGATGAGGTCCTGCGCGACCTGCCTCAGGAAGTCGTACTTTGGCCGGCCCTTTTTGGGCACTGCGCTGACAATGGTCTTGGCCGGGCTGCGGTCTGATTCCTGCACACGAAATGTGATGTGTGAATCACCAGGCTGGTCATCATAGTCATGACTGACACCTCAGAGTAGCAGTATTTATGGTCTCTTCGGGGACTCTATCGGGCACACACGGAGCACCATGCCCTGCTGCACTGCAGTATACCAGTCATAGCACAACATCCACACGTACTGGTTCCAAGCAGATTTCCCAAGGCTACAGCGCTGATTGTTGTGCCAATCACAGTTCCTTCCTGATAGCAGAGCTTGCAAGGGTAGCAGAGCTGAGGGGGTACCTTGAAGGAGGGGTCGTCTGCGGCGCTCTGCAGCAGCTGCTGCAGGGCGTCGTACTTTCCGTAGCGCTGCCAGTCCAGCTCCTTCTCCGCGGCCGATAGCTGGCGCCAGCGCTGCCGCCGCTGCTGCGCTTGGCGCGCTCTCCTCTCCCGCTCCTCCTTGTCCTGCACGGGGCAGGTCACTTAACCATGTAAGCTCCAAGAGCTATGGCGGATTGCAGGACTGCATTCTGAGGCTCTCTGGCTAAGCGCTGGCTTCAGTGATGCCTGCGGTTTGTGCGCTCTCCTCTTTTAGTGCACGGCTTAGACAAGAGCCCGTTTTACGGCAAGGTAAATCCAGTAGGTCGCAGGGGCGCAAACAGCTATGACGGTTGCAGCTGACCTGGTGCTCCTTCATATTGTACTCTTCGATGCGTATGAGCATCCTGTAATAGGACCCTGAGGATGCCAGCTTGGACTGTACATCAGATAAAGCCTGTGGTCTGCACTCACCATGACCAGGGGCGCCAGGGCAGAGGCTGCAGCCGAGAGGAAGCTGAGCGCCACAACGGCGGGCGCCTCGTTGCCGCGCCGCCGCAGGAACGCCTCTGACTCCTTCACCTGCTGCCCCAGGGCCCTCGCCTCCCTCTTGCCCTCCTTGGTGGCCGGCTCTGCATGAACAGGAGAAATATATGAAGCATGGCCTTCAAATAGAACCTGAGGGGAGTGGTGGATGCACAGACTGGGAGGCAGCCTGCACAGAGCTGCATTGCTATACGCAGCTTGGGAAGGGCAATTGACTACTTGTTTCATGCTCCCAATACGCTGACAAAACATGTCGCAGCACAAATTAGCAAGCCCTCTAGCCTGCCCTGTCTGGGGACTATGAAGGACTGGAATGCTCATTAGAGGCACCATACTCTGGCAATGCTTCTTGCTCTCTTCATGCTAACAAGGGATTACCTGTGGCGATGCTGACAGCACGGGCAGGGCTTGTGGGCTGGGGCGGAGAGGGCAGAGGGCTGCTCTTCTTCTCTCCCTTGGACTGCCAGGGCAGCCTGAAGGCTCCGTTGCCGTTCTGGGTAGGCCTGGGGGCCTTTACAGGCTCACCCTGCATGTCCAAATCCTTTCAGCGCCACAAAACTACTGTGAAAGCCATGAGCAGCTAAAATCTGCTTACAAGAGTGGTGCCTTTGCCCTTTAGGTCATCTGGTGCATGCAAAGAACCTTTCGCAGCTGCAAGTCAGCAGGGCTCAGGGCACTTTGCAACAGGACAGGTTGTGTCTCTTAAAGGTAAGCACTCAGGAGGTGCCATACAACACGGATAGCACCAGAGCTTCATGACCTACGCACAACAGGCATTGGGTGCACAATGTATATGTTGGCCATCAGCACTCAGCCCCTGTTCCACATGGCCACAACCTCCTAGAACCATGCCAGGTGCAGGGAACCGCCTGGCAAGGCATGATGTTGAGCCCCACCTGAGAGGTCTCGTAGCGCACAACAGGCGTCTTGCGCGCAGGGGCGGGGGGCTTGGAGGGCGGCCCGAAGCTGGGGCGGGGGGCCTCATAGCCCGCAACCGGGTCCTTGCGCTCAGAGGCGGGCGGCTTGGAAGGCGGCCCAAAGCTGGGGCGCGGGGTCTCATAGCGCTCAACCGGGTCCTTGCGCTCAGATGCCGGGGGCTTGGAAGGCGGCCCGAAGCTGGGGCGGGGTGCTTCATAGCGCACAGCAGGGGTTTTGCGCTCAGAGGCTGGGGGCTTGGCAGGCGGCCCGAAGCTGGGGCGCGGGGGCCTGGTGGGGAGGGACTCTACGTCGGGCAACGGTGGGGAAGGCGGCCCGAAGCTGGGGCGGGAAGTCTCGTTGCGCACAACCGGGGTCATGCGCTCAGAGGCGGGGGGCTTGGCAGGCGGCCCAAAGCTGGGGCGGGGGGGCCTGGAGGGGGAGGACCCCACAGCCGGCGGCGGCAGGGAAGGCGGCCCGAAGCTGGGGCGTTCCGGCCGCGAGGGGGAGGTCCCCGGGGGGTGCTCAGCTATGGAGGGCCTCCTCGCGGACTCCGGAGCCAGCCCTGTGCGGGCTGTGGCCGGAAGGGGCGCCGAGCAAGGCTGAGAATCCACAGGGGGAGTTGCGGGAGCCTGGGAGTCCACAGGGGAAGCTGAGCGGGCCTGGGAATCCAAAGGGGGAGGACTTGAGCGGGGCTGGTAGTCCACCGGGGACCCCTCCAGAGCTGTGGACTTGAAGACTGGCAGCTCCTGCTGCTCCTGCAGCCGGCTCGTGCGCTGTGCCAGCGACTCCTGAACCTGCACAGTCATGCCCTTCTGACACTCTGGCCACATTTCGGCTGTAACCCAGCTGATTGCAGGCTGCCCTTCCTTTGCATAAGCTGAAGCAAATGCTTGCCCCTGAGATGTTGCACCTCCCTCCAGACTTCCATACTGGAGGGAGAAGCACACAGCCTGAGAGCAGTCATGCACTTCAGCCTCAACTGTTCATGCAAGGTGGCTGCTACTGGCCATGAGCAGGCAAAGACACATAACGGATGCTAGGAGAGGGAGCTGCAGCTCATGGCAGGTGCCTGTGCTGGCAACGCTTTAACGTGATACGATGGGCAGCCAGGAGGCACCTGTGAACTGGAGATGCTGCCGGCTGCGTCCACCTGCGCCTTGGCGTGCGTCACAGAGCTCCGCACCTCCTCCAGCTGCTCCCGCAGCCTCCTGTTGCTCGCGAAGGCCTCCAGGGTCCCTGCCGGGAGCACCTCCTTGATGGCGGGATCCTTGACGCTGGGCACGCCTTGCGCTCTTCCTGCATGTACATGACTAGCTCTGAGCGAGCAGGACCAGGTTGACCCAGGAAGGGATGCACAAAGCGGTTGCTGTGGCACATGTCATGGTGCTTCATAGCCACTTCAGCCCTTGTACCAGGGCGATGAGACCGGTTGTGTTCTCTCAAGCATACAGATTGCAGTGGGGCACCCATAGCTAGAGCAGCAGAAGGGGTGTGTGCATATGTCTGGAGCAATACCTGAAGTAGCTGGAGAAGATGAAGGAGGAGCCAGCGGCTTTGGTGGCTCAATGACAGACGCCTCCACCAGCTTGGGAGCGGGCGCTTCAACCGCCTTTGGTGGCGTAACAGCAGAGGCCTCCTCTGGCTTCAAATTTGGCATGTCAGCCGGCTTTGGTGGCACAACTGCAGATGCCTCCACTGCCTTGGGAGCCGGCATCTCAATCGGCTTTGGTGGCATAACAGCAGATGCCTCTACTGGCTTGGGAGCGGGCATCTCAACGGGCTGCACGGGCACGGGCTCGGGCATCCCCACGGGCTCAACTGTCACTGGCTCCGGCTGCACTGAGGGCTGCACAGCCTCCACGTTGGGAAGGCCCTCGGCCGAGGGGAACTGAGCGGGGGATTGCGCTGGCGCAGCGCTCGCCGCGGTGCGGGGCGCGGGCAGGGGCGCTGCCCCCTGGGCAGCTTCCGGGCCCGCGTCGTCCTGCAGGAGGACAATGTCGGGCGGGCTCGGGCGGCGCATGCCGCGCATGTCGTCCGCCTTGTCTGCGATGGCGTCCGCGCGCGCCGCCAGCGTGGCGGCGGCCTGGGCTGCGCTGCCCGTGAAGGTGGCAGGCGAGCGGGGGTACCCGGCGTCTCCGCCCTCCTCAAGGTCTGGCACCTCACGGTCATCTGTCCAGTCATCTGAGTCCCTGCATTATGATATGCACATCAATGAGCCAGATGGTGTGCCCTTGTGACCTTGTACACTGGACTTGCATAATGGTTTATGTATGTATGTGGAAGGAGTACCAATACTTTGAGTGACATTTTGAGAGTGTCCTACACACATTATGGCAATACGCCAGTGTGTCCTGGTAAAAAGTAAGCAACTTACATTGGCGAGAACTTCTTGGCTGACGACTCCTCCATGGAGGTCCGCACAAGTAGAAGCAGCACTGAGACTGCTCCCACTGTCACTGCACAAAGTCACGGAAGTATTTTACTGGAATGTGACAAGCATAAAAACCACGTGTGAGAGCTGGTAGCGCCCTGAGAATGCATCAATGCATATGAACATGGTGCAGTGGTGTCAAAGTGGGCTGCTTCTATCTACTGCAGAGGGACACTGTTTGAGCGCTCAGGCGTCAGACGGCATCCATCAATCAGGAGCCTCTTCCTGGGCATGACTGGTATAGTTGTTGTGAAAAGAAGAGACGGGATCATGCAGGCCAGCGTAACAAACTGTGACGGTGGCTTGTCAGGAAGTGATCGGCGAGAGCAGCATACCAAGAATGCGCACAGCAGGAGACTCCATGCTCTCCTGCAGATGCTCCTCAATGGTCATCCTCTCTGACCGAGGCTCCCTTACTGACCGCTCCTGGCTGCCGACCTGCAAACATGTTGCCAGAACCTGGGCTTTGCATGCGTTTCAATCACGTCTGGTATGAGGTCTCACACACTCAGCTCGAAAAGACTCTCACACAGCCAGCGACATGACCATTGAGTATCCAGCGGAGGAAGCACAGAATAGGCATGCACCCAAAATAATGTGCTTACCATGCTCTGAAGCCAGCGCTTCGTGTCAGCAGCTGTGTGCTGGGTCTGCTGGATCACAGGCTGCAGCACGTTCTTGTCGGCTGCATGCGCCGCCCGGCCGGCTCTGTGCCTTACAGATTCCATGCTGGCAGCTGCTGGAGCCAGCCAACTCTTTGCCGTCTCCACCTGTGCTGGCTGCAGCCCACACCACAGCGCTTCATGTGGGGTCCATCAAGGCATGGTACAGTGTGTAAAGAGTGCAGCAGAGGGCCTGAGAGAGCTGCTGCAACAATGCAGGGTTGTACAATCTGCAATGGGGGTGACAGGTAGTACCTGGGGTTCAGGCTTTCGTCTCCTGCTCCATGACGCTTGTGCTGAGGGCGCCACCAAAAGCGCCATAGCAAAGAGGAGTCCAGTAAGCAGCCCAGGCTGCGCACATTAACAGACAACAGCTCAGGACGTCGCCTGCTGTAATTTAGGAGGAGCAAAATTTTCAGATTCAATTGAGCAATGAAGGTGATTTGCTGATATTTAGGAAGCTTGCCTTTATAGCTTGTAGCCAAAAGGCATGAAGCCTGTTGCCTCGTGGGGGCTGTTGCCTGCCATCATGCTTCTCACTTGGCGTTCCTTGCGGTCTCACCTGGTGACAGTGAGAAGGGTCTGCAGAGAGTTGTCGCACAGTGATTTTGGGTCAATTGACTCAGACAGGGTCTCTCACCTCTTGGTGCCGCGACGGACGCCTAGGAATCCTGTCGGAGCAGCATTGTATCAAGAATGTCCCACGCAATGGCAGATGGGACACAGCTGACCTCTGTCTCCTGTACAAGGGGGTCACGAGACAGCCAAGACCGTTACTATAGCGCACTACATCAGTGGAGGCTGTCAGGGCCGATGTTCCAAGACACATTGACTGTGTGCTCGTCGACATATTAAGTCCGTCAGTTGAGGTTCCGAGGCAGATGTGCAAGCTTGTCTGAGAATGCCGAGGGTTCTTTCCGATATAAGGCTTCTGTCTGGAATGGCCTGGCCTCACGGCCACAGGGGGTGGAGCCCTTCCCGATATGCAGATAAGCAAGATGGCAGAGGGCCAGCTATATACGAAGTCTGCGACTTACATTGTTGCGAAGATGCGCGCATTGCAAATGACTTCATCCAAAAACTGTATCATCAGACAACGGCGTTCCCTCTCACTTGTCTCGTCTCTTGCCAATTGGCAATTTGACTGTGCTATGCACGAAAAGCACATCAAGCAGAATAACTGCACCCTCAGGGACTACACGCACTTGCTTGGGCAGCCTAGTGCATGAGACAAAGGACACATCTGCGCCAAGCAGTGTTGCACGGAGAGGACTGATTAGCAATCATGGTGCTCTGAGGCACAAATGTCAAGCCAGATGACAAGAATGGACCTAGAGAGTGTTCCGGACAGCAGCGGGAACAAAGGGGGCGAAGCCAGCACCAGCACTCGGTGCAGGAAGGAAGACATCCAGTATCGTCAGGTGACTGTAATCGGCTTATTCCGCCATGATGAGATACCCTCGCTGCGCAGATGACATACAGGTGTACATAATCAGCCCTTGAAGAGACATTGAGACCCACAGCTATAATGCAGTACGCTGGAGAGGAGGACATCCACTATGTCATGGACCTAGTAGATAACGAGCTCAGCGAGCCGTACTCCATCTTCACGTATAGGTGCGCTAGACCTTGTATGTGCCGTCTGCAGCAATAGCTCAGGCCATAGCTCCTGGCATACTCAGCAGCACATCGTGCTGTCCCTGTCATGCTGATGCATCCTTCCCCATGTGGACGTTCCTCCCCTCAACAGCGTCTCTGCGTGGGCCATCTTTGGTCCTGATGTGCAGGTACACACCACATGAGCTGAGACAGATGGCCGCGCCTTGCAGGTACTTCCTACACAGCTGGCCGAGGCTGTGTTGGCTGGCCTTTCACGACCAGCAGTGCTTTGGTGTGGTGGTCTGCAAGCAAGATGACCACAAGGGGATGCTGCGCGGCTACATAGCCATGCTGGTGGTCAAGCCAGCATACAGAGGCCTTGGAGTAGGTGAGAGAGAACCTTTGCTCTGACTGAGAGTGCTACCCCAACTACTGCTCGACGCAGCCTGTTCTATTCCTGGATCAAGCGCACTGCTGACCGTTTCACAGAATGATTATGGCATCTGTTGAAGGATCAGAGACCTTGCTGCAGGATGTTGTGCCATCTACATTTTCAATGCAGCGAGCTTTCTTCACAGAAATAGATGCCATATTCATTCTGTGCCATAAACACCACTCAGAGGTCAGCCTGAAGTACGCGAGTGTGTGCTTTCAATGCTGCTGTATCTTGCCAATGCAGGCACAGAGCTGGTAAAGAGGTCCATAGAGGAGATGGCAGCCACAAAGGCAGACGAGGTTGTCTTAGAAGCTGAGGTTACAAACAAGGGAGCCCTGGCGCTCTACAGGAATCTGGGCTTCCTGCGGGACAAGAGGCTGCTCAGGTTTGTGTCCTCTCTCACTCTTCTGCAATGCATATTGACTGAGTCCTGCGTGAGCAGAGGCCACTCTTTTTGGGCGTGTGCCCCATTGAGTACAATACAATACATATTGGGACTCTGGTGTGGCCCTCAAGCAGAACCTCTACGCCATGCTGCAGAACCCCATGTTGCGCTCTGCACAGGGTATGGGTACAGTAATGCTGATTGCATGTACGTCTTGACATGCCTGCTGTATGCTGCTGAGATTAAAGAAACACGCACACGGCTGCTACACACAGCAAAAGCTCCTGGACAGAACCCTAACAGATGGAGGGGCTGGGTGCAGGTACTACTTGAACGGTGCAGATGCGTTCCGGCTGAAGCTGCTCCTGCCGTTGGCCGAGGACCGTGCAGAGAGTGCAGCCGCTCAGGAGCTTGCAGGGCTCGCGATTACTCAGGCGCCTGGCATCCCAGTGCTTTGCCAGTAGCGGTACTGGAGTTGTACTACCAAGGTGTACAGGGTGCGCTACAGCAGCATATACTGGTTTCAGCGAGGCTAGCTTGTATACAAGTGACATGACAGCCTACTCATGAGTTCAGCATCTTCACTATGAGAGAGGGAAGTGTGCGTAGAAGGTGTTAGGGAGAAGCACATCGCAAGGACTTCCAGAATGTCCATTGGCAAGATTGCGTAGGAGGTGTTAGGGAGAAGCAGGGAGCATGATGGCTGACAGACAATTGGACATTCTGTTGGCAGCTCCTCTATGGGCTTTGTCATCTAAGTGCTACTGGTTCTGCGCTAGGCCCTAGCACAGCCCTAGCTCCGGGAGCAACTCGAGTGCCATGGCCATGCAGCTGTGATTCTAACGTGCTGTTGGGAATTCTCTGCATAACGTGTTCCGGTGATTGCTCACAAGTCCACCTTGATCACAGATGTGACTTCATTCAGAGAACAGCCTCTGATAGCAGGCGCACGCTTACAGGTATGCCTTAGATAGCTGTAAGTTGCCGCTGATGCGTAGGGGCACATGCACGGCCTAGATCAAGGGACAGGCAACAGTCTCGCTTACTACGATGGTACCACACACTGCCGAGTCTACTCAAAACACGATTGGGGTATATCAAATGGGACCGACACAGAACAGCTGAACACAGACCAAACCTACATGCCGGCTCCCACAGCGCTTGTAACAGGCTGTTCTCCCGAAGGCGGGTCTCTGCTCGGGGCTGCTAGGCAATGACCCCAAGATGGCCACTGCCCGCCACGAGGGGAGAGCTAGGATCCCACAGGTCACGACACCGTCTGGAAACACTCTAGACCCAGCGCTACATGCAACGGACTTCTACGGGAGGCGACACCGCGCGTGCTCAACGCCCTGCCTGGCGGCTGGTGCAACATGAAATGGCTAGGCTAGGCCCCGTCTCTGACACTCCTGCAGCGCAGCCTGTATAGGCTCGCTCGGCGCTCCCCGGCAAATGCTGCTGCGCGCGCTCTGCTGCGGGCGCGCGCGCGTGCACGCGCTGAGGCCTCACTTGAACAGCCTCTCGAAGAGCTTGCGTCCTGTGGAGGGTGTGACGGGGGTGGATGGGGCTCCAGAGTTCTGGGGGGTGGAGGCTGCTGTGGGCTGGGCACCCAGACCTGAGGATCCAGATGTGGTCTGGCCCAGGAAGACCTGGTTCATGTCGTTGATGTAGACCTGCACAGACAATGCTCTGCCCCGTCAGGCGGCTTTCCCAGAGCACAGATGCCATGCACACCCGAACCTGCCACAGCAGAAAGCGCAAACACTGCAGACGGTATTTCTGCGGCTGTAAAGCCATGACATCTGAGGAGCTGCTATTCCCTCAAGCCCAGCTTCAGACAGGGACAGCGCTTCAGCTCATGTGATCTCGGCGTCGGCAATTGGGCTGTATCATGAAGCTTGCTACACACATCATATATGCAGACAATGCCCAGCTGCTGCCTGTAACGTGCATCCACGTCTGTGCTGCTGATTCATGCTGGCAAGTTGGGGGTTCGCAGCACGTGTCTGTCACAGACTGCTGCTGTGTAAGCTCATGCTTGGGGCATTGAAAATTTCCGGGCAAGGACGCAATCAATATGTCTGCTACATGATGCTGGAGTCTGAATTCATGCTCAGAATGTCAGGTTCTTTCTGAGAAGGGGACTCACTCCGTATCCCTGCTTCAGGTTGGATGTCACGGTGGGGTTGGTGGTGGCAGGGCGGTCCGAGTAGAACAGGGACACGAACTGGGTGGCGCCAGCGGCGGTCACCTGGCTGTAGTCGAAGCGCACGGCCACGTTGGGCACGAATAGGGTGGCGTTCTGCACGCAGCGCAGCACACCGTGAGGGGCATCGTCATGGGCACATGCAGCAGGGGCTGACTCACACTCCAGTGAACTCTGCTCCTCCACAATCTTAGCATGTGAGGTGACAGGTGCCACCCAGAGTGTGCGCAACCCCCGTCTCATGCCACAGGTTGGATTCGGCCCTGAGAATGACGTGGGACGTTCTGAGATGGCCTTGGGCAGGTGTGAGGGCACTGCTGCCCGGATGATGGGCACAGAGCATCCCAGTCTACTGCAGCCATGCATACCAGGGTAAACAGGGTGGGGTGAGGCCGGGGGGTTATACCTGGGTCTGGATGTGGGCCACGAAGGGGGACAGGTCAGCGTTGAGGAAGCCTGTGGGGGAGACGAATGGGATGGGGGTGGTCTCCTGGGGCGTGTAGATCACACCCTGGATGAACTTGTAGGTGGCGCCAGACTTGGTGACCTGCTGCAGGAAGGGCAGGGACTGGTTGTTGAAGACGAAGTCCTCGCTGGCCCTCTCAGTTCCGAAGACCTCGATGACCCTGCGCAGGCGAGACGCTGCCGCGTCACTTCCAGGATCGTGAGTAAACGCACATTTGTGGTGTGGTGTGGAGTCAGTGCCTGGCTTGGAGTTTGCCAGTCTCCTTGAGGGAGTCTGCAGACACACAAACCTACAGAAAGAATGCCAGTATTCGGCAGCTGCGACGATCTGCACATGCTCACCCAGCCCATTGAGCAGCTTCTACCATGTGTAGACCGAGTCACAGTTTCAGGCATGTGAAGCATTGCAAGTGTGCAACCTCAGCTGGATAGTCTGCATTGTGGCATCCAAAGGTCAGCAGGAAGGCTTACTGTGCGTTGAAGGCCAGACCCTGACGCCTGGTGAACTGCAGCACTGAGGTGTTGAACTCAGCGTTGGGTGTGGCGAGCACGGTTGGCCGTACCTGCACACACACAGAAACCACATCATGTGTGGGAGCCCTGCTGTGCACGCAGGAGGGTCCCAAGCAAGACAGCATGCAGTGGGGTGGGCAGGAAGCTGCTCAGCTGCAGCAGGCACAAATTAGCACTGCCAACAGGGGGTTGCAGTCAGGACTTCTCAGTCATTTGCTGCAAGTACTCTGTCCCACATGCGAAGGGAAACAGAGATGCAGACCAGGGCATTCGACTGCATTGCAATGCCGCTTGACAGGCGTGCGGTTGCCAGATTCTGCTGCCATTGCTGGTCAGGGGAGACACAATTCAATGGTCAAACGACAGAGGAGGATCATCTAGGCCTGTGTCAACCTCACTCCCATCACAGAGTGCAGCAGTGTAGGCAGGGACTCACGAGGGTGGCTGGTGTCACGACGAAGTTGGCAACGCCTGTCGATACAATCTCCACTGTCAGTGGTACGAACTTGTTGATGAATTGTCCGGTGGTGGAGCCGTCGTTCTGTGAGTACACGCCAGCTGCGAGTGCTACCAGGGCCACAATGGCCACTGCTGTTCTGCTCACCATCCTGCTCTGCAGTCGCAGATAGAAGCTGTCAGTAGCCACACTGCACCGCACCCCTGCAGGAGTTGGTCTGCAACTGTCCCTGCACTGGCAGCTCACCAATGCGATGGGGAACATGGGCACTGACCTCTGCCAGAAAGCATGGGCGACAGATTGTTCAAATGCTGCCTGCCTGCACTACTCAGCTATATGTGGTCTCTTACAGGCTGGTGGGCACTAACACCAGCCAAGGATGCATGAGTACATAGCTGCTGGTGGCACTTGACAAGGGCTATATTACAAGATGGGCTCTGCCAAGAGCGTCCCTACTGCTTCGTAGAGGCGATTCGTTTCCCGAATCCCTCTATCCCAAAAGCGTAAGATGATGGAGAGGGCAGAGTCTCACCCTGCTTGCTGGATGCTAAGAAGAGGCACTTGCTTGCAGATGCTACTCCTGAGCTGACCTGAAACACAGATTTGCGCAGCCGTCAGCTGTCTGACTGCATAGCGTGAAGCTTGGGTCCATATGCGCCCCGAGTAGCAAGGCTCGCTGAGCCAGGGAGCACTATAGGAAAGGGGCATATAAATATTCCCTTTTAAAGTCCCACTTCTGCACCCCTCTAAAGGTCAGCGCTGAGGGCTGTAGAACGTCACGCCGCACGCCTAGAGCCCTCTTTCGTAGATATGTGGTGCGGCCAGGTCGCAAAGGTATCTCAAAGGGGCACTTTCTGGGAAAAACTGGGGAAGGGTACATAAGGGGAAGCGTCCAAGTCTGGCAGATCAGGCTTCGGTGCTTGCGCAGATCTCAGCGGTAGCTCTATATCTCGTGCTATGCTGATGTAAACGCTCCACGAAAGCCCCGCTACAGTGCTGTGTATCCATGCGACCCACGCCTGTTCAAGCCGGACTTCCGCGCTGTCAGTGAGGCGCAGGCTGAATGCTCACCTGTCAAGCGCCCTTCTGCAAGCCCAGCGAGAGACCACACCGACGCTTCTGCACCTGAATAGATTTCTTCGAGCTTAGGCCAAGCAGCTGCGCGGCTGCGAAGTCAAAACTCGAGTTTGACGCGCTTTCGACGGCGTCCCCTTATGACGATCTCCTCCGGCGCGCCAAACATTGGCATGCATCCTGTTCCTCAGAATGGTACATATGAACCGGCTTTCTCTTTCCTCCGAGACAGTATCTTAAGCTTCCTTACTGTTCCAAGCGGTAGCGCATTCTACAGCATTAAACGTGAGGTAAGGGCAGGGCTTGGGAACCTACGTCCGGCTGGCCAGCTTTGCCTCGATGCCCGACAGCATTGGCGTCTCGGACAGTGAGCACTGGTAGAAAGCCTGTCACATAGGCATCGGGGACAACTACTAAAGGGTTGTATTCCTAGCAGCATAGACTACGGGACATCGACATCACGTTATGTTGTTTACCACGGAACCCACTTGAGGGCTGAACAGGGACATAGCCCTTCACTTCTTTGCCTATCTTTTTGGCCTTTCCTCATTTGCAAGGCACCGGCAATGACAATCACTGCTGCAAAGCAGCTGTCACGTGTTGTCAAACTCTGCTATCTGTGCTCAATTGGCCTCGAAATCTGTGTAGCATATGCGTTCTTGATTTTGTCCGCCAGGCTGCTGAGACCTGCACCCACTGAGCATGGTCAGTGCAGCTTCAGCACCACTCCGCATTTCCCTGCTTGCTTTTACAGGCCCTGGGTCCCGCTGCCTACTAATCAGCTACTCACGAGCTCAAGCATCATGCACTGGCAGAGACACAAGACATCATCATCGCAGCTCCTGAGGCCTGTCACAGGAAGTGCATGCTGCGCTACAGGACTAGGAGTGCCTTTCCTGGCTCCCTAGCCACATCTCTCTTGGCAGCTAGGCCAGCAATCTGTCCAGCCGGTGTCAGAAGGCACCGTATTTGCAGGCTGCTCACTCTCGGACCCAGGCACGCACTGCAGGTGATGCCCTTGTGCACGATCTTGTAAGTGGGGGAGGAGAATATGCGCATCACCTTGTGATGAGAAGGGGGCATGGCGCTCGGACATCGAGACAGCTTCCCTCAGCTGCTTGTTGCGCGAGCGCTTTGCCAGCTCGACCTCCACGTCAGCCTGCTTAGTCACCCTGATGAGGTCTATGCGCGCCATGGGCATGCTCCCCACTCCGTCGAATGCCACCTGCTCACGTCTCAGGCCCTTGAGGACATGCCTGTCAGCTTTGTGCAACTCACACCAGTGTCCTCTGCTGAGTGATGCCATGCACCATCTCCCTGCCTCTGGTGCTCATAGCCTTGACTCTGAGGGAGGCATTCATCCTGGAAGAAGCCTCGCCTTGAACATAAGTGGCAGTACACATGTACCCAGGACGCACTGTGACGCTACAGCCCTAGAGATGAAGTATGAGGCATCACCTGCTACTCAGCAGGAGATCAGCCATGAGGGACACAGCAAAATTGCATGAGCAGTGAATCTTACCTTCATGAGCGCGTCTCTGTCATGCATGCCTGCACTGGCCAGCTTCATCTCGCGCTGAACATATCCGGCGTTGTCCTGAGCCAGTAGCCGGTCCTCGTGCGTCTTCAGCAGCGCCAGGGCCACTCGGTACAGAATCTTCGTCCCTTCGTTCAGCAGCGCATCCCACACGCGCATCGCCGTCTGCAAACAGATACAGCTGCTTGCGCTACGCCTCTTTAGTTCATTTCACTTCAGCAGAACCAGGGCCACTCGGTACAGATTCTTCGTCCCTTCGCTCAGCAGCGCGTCCCACACGCGCGCATCGCTGTCTGCAAATGAGTGTAGCTGCTCAATTCGCGCCATGCATCTCAAAACATGTTTCAGGGATGCATAACGCGTGCGCACATCGCACATCTCAGCACAGCCCACATGTGCATGGCTGTCTGCAGATAGCTGTAACTGCCTGAGACATGCATATTGATGATAGCAGGTCAAAATGCCTTGACATCAGCCTTCTCATGGGGCACAGAAGACATTGCAAGAGGTACACCTGGCCATGCCATTTCACACATGCCGTTGCACAACCTCTGATTGGAAAGCAACAAGGGATGAGTGGTCTGGCAATTACCTCAGCTGGGAGGGAGGTTGTGTACAAGCAGAGGATCCAGTCCGTGGCTCCTATGATGGTCATGTCGCAGCCGATGCTTTGCAGATGCCGGTGCAGATTTGGGAGCTTTGCTGCCACAAGCTCCTGCACAGTACTTGCAGCACTTGAGGTTGGATTCCTGCTGTCATACCTGTGATATGTTTGGCCACATCTGGATCTCTGAGTGATCCCTCAGCGTTCAGAGGACTCAGGAGGGAGGCACAAACACATGCAAACACAGAACAGGGAGCCATGCTGTGCCCTGGACAGAGGTAATCAGGGGATATTGAGCTGCAATCCATTGACACAGCTGAGCTGACGTGTTTGGGGGCATGCAGCCTGGAAAGGGGTCTCACCTCCAAGGATCTCATTTCCACATGCGCTCCAGTCAGATCCCTGGCATATGTGTCATGGTACACGATGCCTGCACAGAAGGGCACTGATCAGCATGCCCAGAAGGACAATGATCTGGAAAGAGGTGGTATGCAGCCTGGGATGTGTGAGACGGGGGCAAACTGGGGCTGGAGCAGCGCCTTCAACTTGGACGCATGCACCATGCCTCAACGCACTACACCTGAAACCACTGACTATGACTTGCGCCAGGAACACCAGGGGTTCTCTTTCCCACACTCCAGAGCCTGAGCTTCTGTGAGAGATGGTATACTGGACATGTGAGGGGAGCACACCTCCATCATCTATGAGGCACACCAGCACCCAGAAGGCTTTCTCCTCTGCTCGGTCCAGCGCCAGCAGGAGCGTGGCCGCCAGGAAGTTCATGCTCTGGCAGTAGCCTACTTTGGGATTTTGCACGCTGAAGGCCAGCAGCACTCTGCGCAATGCTGCCTGCCCCTCCGCGGTGCACATCCAGGCGTTGCTGGGGAATGTGCGCGCCAGATCCTGCGCTGCAAGGTAAATTTCTCATCCCCATGCATGCATCAGTCTGCGCTGCGCGAGGCAGCGCTTCATCACCAGGCATGCGTCAGGCCAGCAGAACCCGGCGCAGCGCTGCCTGCCCCTCCGCCATGCACATCCAGGCGTTGCTCGGGAATGTGCGCGCCAAATCCTGCGCTGCAGAATCTCCTCATTGCCATGCATGCATAAGCTGTTTCTAAGATACCTGTTGCAACACCTTTGTGATGGCCAAAGCAGCCGTCAGCAGGGGATTCAAATGCCGAGGTGCAAAGGACGAGCTACAGAGACAGCGTCTGGTGACAGATTCTGTGTAGCAGCCCTTAGCTGTGGGCATTCAGAACTCTCCCTCCCGCGCCTGCTGTGGCCATCACCAATGCATCGCCTTTATCTCACAGCGATTCAGGCTTGACAGAATTTGGTGCAAGTGTGATGCCAGGTCAGTTCGGCAGGCCAGAACAGCTCAGACTCGGCAGGATGGAAGAAAGGCCCTACCAGCTCAATCTGGTGGGTGAACTCTGAGCTGGACTCCCCCATGTCCACCATGGCCTCGTAGTAGCTCGCCATGTGCTCGCTCCTCCTTTTATTGCCCCCGCTCAGCTCCATCCACACCCAGGGCCTGTGCTCTGGTGGGATGCCCTGCAGGTGAGAATACCACGACTCATTGCTGGAGGGCATGTGAAGACGTGGTGCTGCGCAGCTATGCCTCAGCAGCGGCAACTTGATGGAGTGAAGTGCACAGAAAATTGCCACAGAATGAGCGTGATGGAGCAAAATCCAGCTGTAGCGCTAATACACCAAGGAGCAGCACTGTGTGCGCATTTTACAGCCAATGACAAGCACGCCAGGACTGTGGCACAAGGCACAGTGCGATATAGGCTGGCGCCATGTATAGCTTGCGAAAGGGGAGCCTGACCTTACGGCAGAGCTTCTTCAGCTTGTCTCCTGAGGGCGAGCTCTTTTTCTGGGCATACTTGGCCCACTTAGTGGCCTGCTTGCTGCTGGATTGTGCACATCTTTCCCGAGCCGCTGACTGTTCCTCGTCACACTGGATCCGAAAGCCGTATGCATCTCTGGAAGGACCAGGAGACATCCAGAACGCTGACTTCTGTCACAGCTGCTTGCTCAGCACATTGGCTACCATTGAACTAGCCAAGTCTGGTGCTGTGCGTCCCTTTTGATCTCAGCTGAGTAGAAGGGCTTTCAAAGCAAAGCGAGTATCATCGTGTGCGTCAGCTAATTGCCCACAAGGGAGAGGCCGCGAAATCTTTGGTGTCCATCAGCAACCAGCTCCCCCTCATCAATTGAGCTAATATGCAGATGATTCTAGGCACGTTTATGCCTTGAACGCCTGCTTGTATACCGAAACAGCTGAGTAAATATGTAGCCTGACGACTGTGAAGTGCATCCTTGTGCAGTCTTGAGTGCAGCTACACAAGCAAGCCTCTTCAATGCAGCTTGTACGAGGTTTCAGAAGAATATAAAAGTGCGATGTTGACTGAGGCACATTGACTAGGCCGAAAAGGGAACGCCGTCAAAGTGATTTTCCACTCCAAATCCCTCCAAAAACAGCTCTTAGGCGGACGTCGATGGAATCTTTTCCTCCTCAGGAGCTCATCAGAAGTTTCTGAAGCAGCTGAAGGCGATGCTGTGTCTGTTATTGGGAGCCGAGTACCCGTGAGCTTACAGCGTGTACAGGAAACCCTGTCATTGGAAGCAGTAGAAGTCACATTCACAGGCTGCCCACCAAAATTCCGACCGTCAGCAGCAATCACCCAAAGCAGCGTACTGCATTCAGCTTGGAAAAGGAACGCCGGAAGTGTGCGGGTTGCGGAGGATGCCCCTGTCCTCGTGAGGGCCAGGTGAGGGGCGCCTCATGCGATGTACTGCTCTCTGGCATGTGATGTCATGTTCACATTGGGATCATGGGCTCGTTCTGTGCCCCGTCAATACGATTGCATATCATGATGTACTATGCGTACAAATCCTTATGAATTGATGACGCCACTTGGCGCCCGGTGACAATAGGATTGTATATATGCCGAAGCCAAGGAGAGGGTCCTTGAGCTTGACGCCCCAGCATTGGGACCAGTGCAGTTGGTAGTATGCAACTTGCGTATACACTATGATCGCCGTGCAATATCTTTTCGTTGGATGTTACAGGGGCATGGCAGTGGTCAAGAGGGGCCCTGGCCACTGCCTCGTGCTCTGCTGCATCCTGCTGCTGCTGGCTGTCGGCGGGCACACCGCGAGAGACACGATCGACGTGGTGAAAGGCAGGAACGAGGGCTCGAAAACACCTCCACATGCAGAGCCACCTCCAGCCCCTGATCAAGGTGCTCACCCTGACAACCCAGCTCAGAAACAGCCGCAACAGCTCGCTGCCAACGACGGTGTTCGAGCGGGCTATCTTGCTGAGGCGGATCTGAGGGACCAAAGGCTGGGAGGAGGCAGCTTTGAGGATCAGCCGCGCATGGGGTCTGCAGCTGGCAGGGCAGCACAGCTGGAGCCTGAGCAGCAGCAGCAGCCGCCGCCGCAGCAGCGATTCCGAGGCGCAGAGATCCTGGCCAGTGGAACTGTGGGCAATGTGGAGCAGCAGCCAGAGGAGCAGCCAGGGACTTTTCAGGAGCAGAAGTCGCAGAGCACAGGGTCGAAGGGTGCTGCAAGGGAGGGCCTGCAGCAGCCTAAGGCATTGCATGACGAGCAGTTCCCAGGGAACGGAGCTCAGGTATGCCTTGCCTTGTCCCCTGCATCAGGACCTAGCTCACTTTCTCACCCAGTATGCGCTGCACCACAATGTGGGCTCACCAAAATTCAGCGCCCAATTGATGTGCGTGTGCATGCGCAAGTCCACAGACCCACCTGCCATGCTGACATCTCCTCCCATGGCCTTTGTGAAGCTCTTTAGGCCAGGGCATGACTGTAGACGTTCAGCCTTGAGCAGCCCTGCGGGACAAATGACAACATACAGGGCCCGCTGGGGTTCGGCGTGAACCTTGCCCGCAATGCAAGACCTGAGGCGTTCCCTGTTGCGCAGGGCGACCATGAGAAGCTGGACAAGCAGCTGCAGGCAGCCAACGTCCAGGCGCAGCAGCCGAAGGGGCTCAAGGATGCTGCACAGATGCCCGAGAAGCAGCGACAGGTGCGCCTGAGCTTCAGAATGCAGATCGTGTGCCTTTCGTCAACGTCATTCAGCTCTGCCCCAAACCCATGACATTGCAGACTATCATCATTACTGTCAGTCATCCTGTCAGCAATCTGTAAGGATGGTTACTGGCTGCCTGCAGCTTCATGTGCAGACACAGGCAGTGCTCATGAGCGTTCAGGCACAGACCTCAATCAAGATTCCATGTCAGTGCTTGATGTGGCTTGTGTGGCGTGGCAGGCATCCTCTTTCGAGGTGATAGGAGGGCATTCAGGTCAGGAAGCCAGCCAGCTGTCTGCAACCCTCAAACGTCTGGAGGTACGCGCCCCTTCTCACAGATCAAGCTCAGTCAAGACGGTCCTGTAATGATTGGCTCAGCCCTTGTGATTGACATGCTGATGGTGAGTCATGATACTGGTCTGCAGCACATGGATGCTGCTGCCATGCGCCGTCAACAGCAAGCCTGATCATTCTGGGTGATTGCAGAACCTTAAGGCTCCTTAACACACTGTCAGTGACTTGCAGGGCCTTAGAGGTGTAGAGAAAATGCCAGGGCAGGAGGAGCAGGCGCCTGAGGAGGCTGTACAAAAGGATGGGGAGGCTACCAGTGTAGAGAAAGCCAGCAGCAGGCTGAGACCCCTGCGAGGCTTCCAGGAGCTTATAAAGGTACCTCAGGTATTCCTGCGAGAATACAGGGACGTTCCTGCGAGTGACGGGGGCATCAGAGATGGCTCAGCTGCACTTTACATCACAGGCCTTTGCCATGACAGTTTGTCCATGTCATGAGCTTTCTGCAGTAGACCTCGGAGTGATTGTCTGGTTGGCTGCTCCTCTAAGCCAGAGCCTTGGTATGAGGCAACAGTCAAGGCACGGGGCTCTTAGCAGGAAAAGGCTCTGATGCAGGCTGTGAAGGATAGGTGGAGGCGACATAAGGCGCAATTACAGCGAGAGCAGGATCGGGAAGCAAGGCGGCTAGAGAGGCAATATCTCCTGGTGGGTCCCTTGTCCTCTCTGGACACTGCATGCTTAATCTGGGCATGCATTGTCACAGGTCCTGCCGGAAGGGCAAGCCATAGCCTGTACAGTGTGCTAGCAGACAATGCTTCAAGGATGCATGATCAGCCCACTGGACGTACCGTGCTTCAGAGAGAGGCAAGCTACCATGCAACGCACACAAGCTGAGGAAAGCTCCAAGCATGCACGCTCAGACACCTGCATGACCCCTGAGGGTGTCGTGACTGTGTGAGGATTGAGAGGTGACTTTCCAGGTGCAACGTTGTTGCACAAGTCCTGCAGGTGCTGAGCGCCCCAGTGACGTCTGTCAGTATAGAGAGCTCTCTGGCGAGTAGGCGGAGGGGTTCTGAATGTCCCAGTGCATGTGTGCTGCAGGCACTGAGGGCCAGGGTTAAGGGTGAGCGAACGGCGCGACGAGCTTCCAGGACGAAGCTCATAGCTGCTGAAGCAGGTACCATGCAGCTTCCCACAAGTCTCTGGTTACACGCTGCGTGGATACCTGCCTGCATCATACGCCTTTGACTGCCTGTGCTTGCTACTAATAAACCAGAAGACTGTGATTCACGTGGGACCTCTGTCCTGGGCCAGGCATTGCAAGATTGGCAGTACCTGACTGGTACAATCTGTCTGGCTGTGAAAAGAGTGCAGGAATTACACTCTGTGCTTTGGAAGGCATGCCAGAATGATTACAGCACAATGTTGGGTCCAGCGTTGCAGGTGCCTTCCTACTGGGGCTTGGCGCCGGCAGGAGACGCTGCAGCCAGTATCCTTGAGTCTCACATGTCCGACATAGCACTTATAGCGTGAAATCTGCACCTGCAGAGGCCAAGGAGAAGGCTAAAGAGGCTGCAGAGGAGAAACAGAAGAAGGCAGACGAGGCCTCAACCAAGGAGCAGTACCAGAGATGTGATATCCAGCGCTGATAGTGTGATTGTGCCCCTGTAGAGGCCATGAAGAAGGCTAAAGAGGCTGCAGAGGAGGAAAACAAGAAGAAAGATGAGTCCTCGACCAAGGAGAAGGGCGAGAAGGAGGACAAGGAGCAGTACCAGAGGGGGGTAGAGATGCTGGATGCAGCCATTGCCATGGAGGAGCACGTGCAGGGCGCTGAATTTAGCGAGCGCTTGCGTGCGCTCAGGACGGACGGGTGCGCTGCATGCTTGCTGGCTGTCGTGCAGAGCTGTCAACTTGCTCTCTCGGATGCAGCACGCGACTGCCCATGATGTCACTGATCAGGGAACAACTATGGCTAGTGGAGTCTTGCACGATAATGACTGGCACAGCAGCTGCCACCTCGCTTGAGAATCTTTGCTGAGAGTGGCTAGTGTGTCGAGAGCTTACCATGGCGCAGTGATGCTGCAAGGAGGTGATCCCAGGCTGTTGGGCTCAACAATGCAGCACACGCAAGCACTGCACTGTTACTGGTAAAACTCGCAGCACTGCATCATCAACGGTATGGTCATCTTTGTGCAGGCGAGCCGGAGATGGGAAGTTCAGGCGGGGGATCCTCATTCCTACCGGGGGGGCCACCCTCATCAACCATGCCTATGCAAGCATCTCGGTATGGCTTCCACTTCAATGCCAGCTCCAGCACTAGAGCTTGTTATTACAGCCTTCAATGAACTTCAGTGATCACCAATGTTCAGTGATCTTCAGTGAAGCCACGTGCTCTGACTTTACAGGGACACCTGTCTCTGGCATGCCCAGATTGTAGCAAAGGGGAATTGCGTGGGCCCTTGTGGCATCTGTCTGAAGCTTGCGGGGTGTGCAGGTGCTGAGGAACACATTGAATTGCACACTGCCAATAGAGCTGGTGTACAATGGGGAGTTCGAGATGGACAACAGGACATGCCAGAAGTTTGAGGTGGGCCTCCTGCAATCACCCAGGAACTTCCGCCACAGGCAGTGCTTCTGGCATGCATACAGACCTTGCCAGAATAGCCGAGGGCTGAAACTTGCCTAGCCAGGCTGTCATGCCATGCAGACGCGCTTCAAATGTGTAAGGTGCAGAAGTGCTGCTCAACTGGACTACTACCCAGCTCACCACCAGCCAATTGCCCTGAGATGACAGGAATCCTTACAAACTCTGCCTAAGCATAGAATCATGCCATGCAGACCGATTTCGAGGATGTCAGGTGCATCGATGCTGCTGAGCTGGACTATCACCCACCTCACCACCGGCGAGTCTCCCTGAAGAAAGAGGAGGCCAATGCAAAGGGAGCAAAGGCGGACACAGAGGGCAACAAGGACACGAGCGGGTTCCAGTTCAAGATCTTTGCCCTCGCCTACATCACCACCTTCGATGAGGTGAGCAGGCTTCTGTTTCTGCAGCCCTGAGGGTGCCGTCTGACATTTGAGGTAGATCATGTCCAGCCTCTCCTGTTGATAATGGTCAGGACTATTGCCTGTGCAAGATATGTTCAGGATGTCCAGCTTCTACGACACTTCCCAATCTTTGCGCCTGGGGTGTCACAAGGTGCAGCGCGGAGTCTGCAACTGCCAAGCTGACAAAGCATTGGTCAAGGCTGAGTACAGGTGCTGATGCGGGACGCAACTAATTCCTGCTGCACAACCTGGTGGCGCTGTTTGAGGATCACTGCGATAGGATTTCTTAATGCACCACACTCTTCACTGCAGGTGCTGATGCTGGATGCTGACAATCTGCCGCTGCGCAACCCGGAGGCGCTGTTCGAGACGCGCGAGTACCGGCGGTCGGGAACGCTGTTCTTCTCGGACTGGTGGGACATGACGGAGTGGGTGAAGCCCCAGGCGTACACCGCTTTTGGCCTGCCCTACCCGGGCGAGGAGCAGGCCATTCTGGCCCTGGAGTCCGGGCAGCTGCTCCTCAACAGGCAAGTGCCCCGCTCCTGCTGCCGCTGCTTCCCATGTGGATGCAAGTTTGCTGTCATCAGACCAGGGCAACTCTGCACGACGCAGGCGCACCACGTACGCATTTGCTGACGTATATTGCACAAGCTGATGTCTCGCGATGCATGTTGTACTGCATCCGTTTACGGCTTCAAGCGGTCACTCCGCATGAAGCCTCACATCGTGCAACACTCATGTAACAAGCCGTGTGACGAGCCTGGACGTTCTGTGCTGTAGGGTAGGTGCATGAAGGGTGACCTGTGGCCAGGAAGTTGACACTTTTAGGGCACTGGCTTACAAGGAAGCTCCTGGTTGCCTGCAGGAACCTGCACGCAGACGTACTGGAGTGGCTCTGGTTTGTGAACTCGCACCCGGAGGTCATCTACAAGCTGATGTACGGTGACAAGGACACCTTCCGCCTGGCGTTCGCACTGGCCGGGAAGTCCAACTTCTTCGAGCAGGTGCGCTGCAGCCCTGCCGATCAACCCCCGATTTGCCCCTCTGCATGCTGATGCATAGTGAACACAATACTGCCACCGCTGTCTGAGGCTGGCAGCTCTCTAAGTACTTTGAGCAGGTGCCTACAAGCCCACCATTACCCCAACTGCAACCTGATGAGAAGCGGCTGGCTTCTGCCCATTGTATAGCCGGCTGGCAAAGCAGTTCGACCAGGCGTGCGTGATGCCTATGGGATGCATGCAGGTGTCCATCCCACCCAGCTGCCCGCTAGATGCCTCCAGCACCAATGTACGCCCTCCGTCTGGTCGATCTAAAATGCATCAATGGCATGCATTGAATGCATATGCACAGACTGCCTACCCCTTGCGGAGCACTGTCAAGCTCCATGCATCAAACACTGCACTTACAGAGTTCCTGTTCACGGGTCAGGGTTTGGAGTGGCTAGGGGCCGCTTGCGAGATGCATGTCGTCAGTCAAGTCTTACATGTATAGCTGAATGGATAGGGGAGGACCATTGCAAGGGTCATGACGTGACATGCCGTGCTTCGTCTGCAGGCAGAGCCGGTGACGTACTTGCACGCGGGCATGATCCAGCACGACCCCAGCGGCGTCCCGACCTTCCTGCACAGAACGGCCGAGGGCAAGGTCTACCCCTTCAACAACGGCTATAGAAAGGTGAGCAGCGGGCGACCCCGCCAGCTGACCCTGTTAGGAACGCCACGTCAGGGTATATTGACGCCGGGGTCATGTGTGCCATGCGTGGCACAAGCACCTTGGCAGTGCTGGTGCATTAAGAAAAGCATCAGCATTCTAAGATGGTGTAGAGACTCCTGCTGCGGTCGCCTGAAGCAGCGTGTGCCAGTCCTGTGAGGTGTAGCCAGCCAGTCATAGCCTATCATTGAGCTGGACTCACAGGACAGGCACACGCTGCTTCAGGCGACCGCAGGTTGTGCTTTTGCGAGAGGCATGCTACCCTTCTGCACCTTGGTTGAAGGCATGTGTGAAGCACCTAGATAGGCGCGGCGGGCTCCAACTGAGGACATGGCATGGGGCTGCACAGGCGCACTACATGACAGTGCCGCTCAGCTCGAGGAGGGCTGCGGGAGTGCTGGGGCATGACTTTAAGAAGATGGGTCTGCGTGGCGATCAGATCGACCATGTGACCTACCAGAACTGCTCACACCCCATCCCCCAGACCTTCCATGCGGTGAGCTCTCCTTGCATACACCCGCTCATGACCCCTGATCATAGACTACACATGGGCGTAAATGATGGGAGCAGTTATCATCCTTTGTGCGTCAACCCTCTGCAGCAGAAGAATTGTAGGGAGCAAGGTTCCAGGCAGTCCAAGAAGGCATGCATGCGCTGCCTGCACCCTGTGTAGGCCTGCAATGCTGCATTTGGACTTGCAACCACAGTGAAAACTCTCTCTTGCTGACTTCCGGTATGTCGAGATTATTCAACAGCTACCCTGTTCCCATGATGCCTGTGGCTGAAGTTCATGCTCGCAATCGCGTTAATGCTGCCTCCTGACTGGCTTTAACCGCAGGTGTGCGGCGTGTCACTGAAGAGCGGAACGTACCCTGTTCCTGTGATTCCAGTCGCTGACATCGCCGATCTGGCGCCTGTTCTGGACGCCAGCTACGCAGTCCACGACCGGCTGCAGCACACCTTCCACACAACCTTTGTCATGGGCTGAGCCCTACGAAGGACCTGCCCGGGCTGCCCCAAAACGTGCCCGAGGCGGCTGTCGCTGCCGTATTATATGAGTTGGAAGGGTCGGTTTGGGAGCAACCGTCAAACCAACCCGGCCAAATCGCATTAATTTAGCGCAGGCAGTACAGCAGGCTTGGGAGCCTGGATGCTAAGCACAGAGCATACAGCTGACATGGCATCCATACTCTTGTCATGCAGAGCAAGTGCTGATCCCTCTGCGTGACACTATCTTTCAGCATGAGTGCTTGCAGAACTAGCGGCATAGCATCCGCGTCCTGTCAGTGCAGGATCGGAGTGCGCCTATGATCATTTATATCGCTACAGCTCCGCACTTGTAGGCTGCAGGATGGCAGCCTTACCCTCAGGCATTTTCTAATATCGCAGCAGCGAGCAATCCCTTTCCCCAAACCGCTGCAGCTTTCTGGATCAAGCACTGCTTCACACTTGGGTCACAGGTCTTTGCAGCACTCATCGTGTGTGGGAAGTAGAGGGCAGGGGCATCACCAGATAGAAGGGCTAAACAGTCGGATGAGTGATGCCTCTGCCCCCTTGGACATCTGTAGCGTAGGCTGGTTCTGCTTCCTGTGCAAGGTGTTGCATCCCATCATGCGCCCCGCAAGCCATTGGGCCAACTTGCAAGGCCTTACACAGCAAGCTTATCTTGGTTTTCCCTAGACGTTTGTCTTCCCACTCTTGCAATAGGTCGGTAAACAGCCTCTGAGCAGGGGATACGAGCAGACCTGGGAGTCCTGAAGTCCCAAAAACAGCTCAACCTTCCGAGTAGACTCCATAGGAATCCTGCAACAGCACAGCGCAGCTGTATGAGTCTCCTGGCACATTGCACAAGAGACTGAATGAGCGGTGATAGAGATTGCATCTGCTGTAGACATGGCATGTATCTGGACAGATGCTGAGCTACAGACATGGCTCATGTCCTGTAGCCTGGCCATACCATGCATTGACTAAGCTTGGTTCCAAGGATGCTACTCATTGCTCAAGTAACAGGCTCTCCAACTTAGGCCAGAGCTCTTGCCGATTCTAGCAGGGAGAAAGACAGTGCGCTCTAGGCAGTGTAGTGCCTCATGCATAAAAATTGCCTCATACCCCAACCCTGAAGGATCCGGGGTGGTGTAGTCCCGACCCATGTGGTTGGGCATAGCTCAAAGAAGGCTGCTGGGATATTTGCCAATCATCTGAGTGTGAGAATAAGAATTCAGAATGCAACATGTGTACACGCTTGAGCATGGCATCGCTTTCATGTCAGGCTAGGTGGGACACCTCCAGATGTATGCGTCTGAGAGGGTGCACCACGTGATGTACATGTATGCAAAATAATATCAATTCTTGTAATTGTTTTGTGATCGTCTGAACAGCAGTGCGAGCGCTCGGGGGCATTCCCGGATCGATTGGTCTGTACAGCTTATGAAGCATGCACACAGTATGAAGTGTGCTGCCCTGCCCATGAACCACCTTGCTGTATTGCATTGATTGATCCAGATGGCGTGAGACTGTTACAAGAAAACCCAGAACAGTGAAACAGTCATATACACACCATGCGCCATAGAATTCTATTCAAATTGGATCATCCTCAGATGGCTTGTATGTCTGTGTGGTCTTTGGCAACCCCAGGAGTTTATTTGGGGTGACAGAAGATTCCAAAACGATATAAACAGATCCCATGTCTGGACACATTCTGTGCAAGTCATCGAGCTGCACAGCCATGTTTGACAAGTTGGTTAGCATGTCAAGGAATGCCCTGAATATGCTAGCTATCTGACAAGGAAACACATACACTACCCTCAGCGGTGCAATGGCTGCCACTAAGAAGCGCAGATAGAACTGGGGAGACAACACCATCGCGCAGGTCTGCACGCAAGGTACTCCTTGAATAGTCTCAAGGCTGTGCGAGCTCAAGCCAGGAATCCGCCACTCTGGGTGATAACTCTCCTTGCTGAAGGAGGAGGCATGGCATAGAAGCCTTCTCGGCCAATTGCCTCTGAGGGCCTGTCAGCCAACCCCATGTGGTCTGCTCTGGATGGGTGGCAGTCTGCTTCAGGCAGTGGCGGCCTGCTGGGCGCTGATGCCAAAGACGTCCTCCAGGCAGTCCCCAAAGATGGACAGCGCCTCTGCAATCTCGCCCTCGCTCACTGTCAGTGGCGGCAGGAACCTCACAGACTCGCGTGCACCTGCACAGGACGCAGCTGCCCGTCAACACTCTCCCACAGATACAGACCATCACCACCCTGAGAGGTCTCGCACCAAAATGACACTCAAGAGTCCCAGCGATTTGGGCGAGGGGGTCAACTGCAATGCCAATTCCGCACTACAGACATGCTGCTGATCTGTAGTCGCAATCCCTGTCACTTGCAATCCATCCTCGTTCTTCATATTGCCCTGGTGAAGGCTGCTTGACAGTTGCATGCCGCAGAAACACAACACAAAGTCTATGGTCGAGGGTCCTCCTCCCAATGGTAGGGTGTACATGCAACCCAGGAATAGCAGCAGGAGAGAGAGGGACTGCCAGCCGTGAGGAGCAGCGGGAGTAGAGAGGGACTTGCCAGCAGTGAGGAGCAGCATGTTACGCTTGCCGGCCGCCTTGGTGAGGGCAGCTGCAACGCCTGGGGAAGCTGTCATGCTCCCGTCGTGGCCACCAAACTCCACCGCGCACATCAGGCCGCGCCCGCGCACGTCGATGATGGGGTACTTGTCTGCCAGCCGCACAAGTCCCTGTTTGCATTGAGCACTCCGACTCAGTGGCATTTTAGCGAACTTCTGTGCGGCTCGACTAATCAGCGCAGCCTCTAAGCACTAAGCGGATCTGACAAATGCGTCATGAGCTGCAGATATCTCAACATGACCTTCGTCAGGAAAGGCTTGCAGGTGCTGCTCAGGCAGGCTTTTGCACATCCAAAGTGCGAATAACAGCGCCTCTGGTGCACATTTATGCTTTTGCTTGCACTCCTGTGCCATGCCTTGCCGGCATGCAAGGAGTGCTGCGGGACAGGCACTGCAAGCTAAACAAATGCTGAAAGGCCCAATGGAGCTGCAATCTCTCCTACCTCCGTGAGCTGCAGGCCCCGCTGTGTGGCATTCTCGAGAAGGTTCTCCTCCACAATGACATCAAGAGTGGCGTTAGCAGTGGCGCAAGCCAGGGGACCGGCCCCGTAGGTCCCCCCCATGGTGCCGAGAGCCAGACCGTCGAACATGTTGTCCCGAGTTGCCAGGCCTGCACATACAAGGGCACTTCCAGACATTTTTGTGAAGTCTCTCAATGTGTGCTCTGCCCAAAAGGTGCCCCCCAATGATTCAGGAGAAAACTGACAAGCCCATGAAGAGTGCTTGGCGAGGTACATCGCCATTACCAGGTCCAGGCAGCATCCCTGAAACTGGATAGATGGGTGCAAGTGAACATTCAAGGGGTGCAGGCTGATAAACTCGCTGGACTTGCACCAGCACAGGGAGGACGGGGCGATCACCATGGGGCTGGTCAGGCAAAGGGCAGGGGGAATGTTTATAATGTCCAGGGATAACACATGCTAGAAGCATACCAGCAAAGGGGAAGCCTGAGGCGATGCCCTTGGCAAAGATCAGAATGTCGGGCTCCACAGCCTCGCCGCTGACGTGCTGGTGGCCCCACCATTTGCCTGTTCTGGCCACGCCAGCTTGCACCTGCGCACCAGACATCCTATTTATGGCCAGCTGCCACCAGACCCCTCCCAGCTATCATGCAGCCCCTCAATCAGTTGCAATTATCAGACAACAGAGGATGGCATCGCAGAAACAAAGTGTGCGAAGGCTACAATACCCAGCCAGACCATCCAGAACTGCTTGCTTGCCAGAATATCCTGCAGGAGACGCCATAAGTGGGGGCTCAAGCAGACCATCCACGCCATAACCAGATGTGCCAGGCAGCAGGTTATAGAGTAAGCATGACGGGGTGATCACCTCATCGATGATGAGGACGATGCCATGCTCGTCGCAGACCTTGCGCAGGGTGGGCAGGAAGCTGGGCGGGGGCGTGAGGAAGCCGCCCTCGCCCATGATGGGCTCCACGATGATGGCCGCGGTCTCCGACGGCGCGCTCTGCTGCTTCAGGATCCACTTTAGGCTCTCCATGGGCCCGTTGCAGCAGGTGCGGGCTGTGTAGGAGTCGTAGGGGGCCACATTTGGCTGTATCTGCGCGGCCGAATGCACCAACATGTTAGCAGCAGGTTCCACATTGCCAAACACGTCAGCTGCAGGCTCTGCATCCTCGCACTTCACAACCCCTCACGTTGCGTCCATGAAAGGGTGGAAGTTGTATATCACCTCTCCATAGACGAAAAAAAGGCAAGTGATGTGAGAGAACGCACAGTGGGCCATTGTCACCTTCAGAAAGGCCAGTAAAGGGT
This sequence comes from Coccomyxa sp. LA000219, assembly GCA_000812005.1. NCBI lineage: Eukaryota > Viridiplantae > Chlorophyta > Trebouxiophyceae > Coccomyxaceae > Coccomyxa > Coccomyxa sp. LA000219. The sequence continues at coordinate 384,316 of KN714613.1, read as the reverse complement.
AAGTTGCACAGGCAAACATCTTGAGAGCAGGATCTGACTGCTTGCATGATGATCACATGTGCAGGGGCTTACCTTGTACCAGCTGTCGCCCTCCGGGTGCGCCTGGCGGACCTTGCAGTGCAGGCAGTAGGGGTAGGGCGCCACCACGACCTGGGGCATCAGCGGCGCAAACCCCTGGCGGTAGTAGGTCTTGGACGTCGTCAGCGCCATTGCGCCAAATGTGCGCCCGTGGAAGGAGTTCTGCACGACCAGGTCAGCATGGGGTCAGGCACAAGGGTATCTAACAGGCGCTGCCACATGCAGAACCAGCAGGCATAATGAGCAGAGCTAGAAAGGTATCAATGCCGTCTGTCAGGGGCTGAGTGCACTACCCAAGCATCAAGGCCATCCTGGACTAGTGTCAGAGTCCCATGGCAAACCCATGGCAAACTCATGCATGCTTACTGCAGATCTAGCTCAGGGATGTCCGTCCTGTGCCATAGGCACATAATACCCATACGACCCCTACATGTCACTGTGTCAAGAAGAGCAGGTGCATACCTCGAAGCAGATGATGTTCTGGCGCTTGGTGTGGGCACGCGCAACCTTAATTGCGTTGTCCACTGCCTCTGAGCCGCTGTTGGCGAAGAAGAGCCTCGTCAGACTAGGTGGCACAATCTTCAGCATCCTGTCCAGCAGGCCCACCTACGCATTCACAAATCCTCAAATTCCCATATGCTCCAGGCATCTGACAGATGTTTAGCAGCTCCAGATGCATGAAGGAACTCCCACACACCAGGGGCTCTTTTCCCACATCTGAAGCGACACACGCCTCCCAGATGCCTGCATATCACGCTTTCTTTGCAGCATTGGCACTGCTCTCGGCCTACGCAATGAAGAATCGTGTTACATGCACATGCTGCAGGCATCTGAGGGAGCCAGCAGTGGTAGATGCGTGAATGGCCCCCATTGCGGGAGCTCTCCACACATCTGCATTTGCAAGCACCTAGCAGATGCCTGCACATTATGTCTTCTCTGCAGCTCTGACACTGCTTTGAGCCTGTGTGTAGCGCAGCTGCATGGGCATTGCATAGGCGTGATGCAGTGCTCGAGATGCCCCAAATGCTTCCCGTAGTACCGATGACAGGCATGAGTAGGGTGTTGATCAGAGACTTAGAAGCATGGAAGAGGCCAGGCCAGCGTTCCGACAAGGGGGTGCAATATATGAGAGCTCTGACCTGTGCCACATTGGATGTGAAGATGTTCTGCCCAGAATGGATGAGTTGAGTAGCCTGGTCCTGGATGGCCTTGACCACCTTCGGATGACAGTGCCCTGTCGACACAACGCCGATTCCTGCACAAAGCTCAGCGTCGTGGGGCTGCAGGTAGATGATTGGGGGAACGGAAGGCCCCTGGACTATTGATGATAAAGACAACCAGGCTATGTGACAGGCAGAACGACGCAGGGCTGGCATCATCACCTGCCGCCATGTCGAGGTGCCTCTGTCCATCCGTAGTGTAGATGTAGGTGCCCTGAGCCCTCTCAGCAACAAAGTCCTGCGCCCCCAGCAAAACCCTTCAGAATATACGATGTGGTCCTGGAGGTGATATTATGAAAAGCAACTCCTGGAAAATACCTTACATATTCATGACAATACACTGCAGTGGAATCGGGCATACCGAGCTCTTTGCGACAGCCGGACTCAGGTGCTTGCAAATTCGTTGTGCCGCGTCGGACGCCCCAGCCCGCACAGCGGCGGTCAAGGATTGCTGCGCCATCCTGTTTGATCGCTTCTATAGGGCAAACTCAGACCCAATCGCTGACCAGTGCGATTTGATAAGTATAGTAAAACACGAAAGTTTTTACGAGAGCCGGCAGGCCTATGCCTTACGGATCCTAGCCTCTCTCGATTGGGAAAACGGCCAGTACAGTGAGTCCGTGTAGACTGATGCCTCTATAAGGACTTCCTCAGCTGAATAAGGGCATATACGAAAACCCTGCTATGAGTCACCAGAGAAGGTCATAGGTGGATGCTTGGGTCGCCCATCGCGCATCACGATGCAATAGTGTACCTTCCGAGGCTCATTGCCGTCTACAGGGAGCCGTTTTGTACTATAATCCTCTCAAGATCGTGGTTGCATTGACTAGACACAAGCACCGAGTGCCGGCATCTGACTAGAACATTTGCTCAACATGCCAGAGGTGGGTCGATGGTACTCCATCGTATACTGTGCCATGTGCGACATATTCCAGTTTGCCCTGCGTCAAATGTCTGGACTACAGGGCATGATGTATGTGCTATGCAGGTTGCCTTGAAAGTGGCCATGATGTGCAGTGGATGTGAAGGGGCTGTCCGCAGAGTACTGCAGAACAAACCAGGTAGGCTGTGCCTATATCAGGAGCATGGCGACCTAACTGTCAGGCTGTGCATGCCATCACAAGTGTGCATGAGCTTTGTTGTGCTGCTTTGTGCAGGAGTTCAGTCCGTTGACATTGACCTTGCCAGTCAGAAGGTCTTGGTAAAGGGAGACGTGTCCCAAGAGGACATCTTGCAGACCGTGAGCAAGACAGGAAAGAAGACTGAGTTGTGGCAATGAGAGCTGCAGTCAATTGGGAATCTTCTGCTTCCACAGCTCAGGCACAGTCAAGAGGCAAGAGCAATTCTTGATCCCTTGCAGGGTATGTGCCATGCTCTGGCACTATCATACCATTGTCAGATGAGGCGGAGTGCAGAGCTGAGCAAGCTCTCGCTTCCAACAGACTCAGAAAAAAGTGAGCATGAAGATCCTTAAGCGGAGCAAGCAAATCAATATGTCTTGATTGAAGGAGTCAGTTTAACTAGGCTTCGCTATCTGTATGCGCATGCTCTGTTTTCATGCCAAGATGTGAAAGTGATGGCAGAATTGCCTGCTACTATTGAACAAAGCGGAAAGCATGTTGGCAGGCATGCCTGTCTCCTTTCAACCACATCATATATACCTGAGCGTTTCTCTCAACACACCAATGCACAACCACACTAAAGTCTAGAGCCCCAGCCAGGGATGTTTGTGCGGGATCCTAGCATGTGGAAGGACCTTGCTGCAACTTCCATATCCTCTTTCAGCTGCTCCCACCGCTCCTCTCTGCATTGCCCGTTCAGCGTATACAACAGCCCATTCCTGCAACGCATATAACTCTCCTCAATGTCAATGGCATTGTCAGACATGCCCGCTGGAAGGTGTTGTCAGAACGAGTTTACAGGGCACCCTACTTTCAGGCATTTACTACCATAACCACATACGATACAAATCACCCTGCAAAGACATAGTGGAGGAAGGGAAGAGGATTATTGGTGGTGTCTAGTGACTGGCCTGGCAAGCTGGCTTTGGGTATGCTCTCACCTCACAGCATAGACAGACAGGTTGTGCCGGAAGAATTTGGGACCCTGCACTGTGAACTCGCAGGTGTAGTACAGCTCGCCATTCTCATCCCGCCTGCAACACATTCAATTACATTGGAACACTCACATGCCTTTTTGTGACACTTCCTGAAGCATACACATGTCAGCATCATTGCTCAAAAGTGCAGGGCGCCAGCTTCGGGATTGAAGCATGCAGCTCACCTTTCAGAGGCTCTGAGCAGGCGAGCCTGTTTGTCTGAGCCCTCAGGGGCAACAGTGGTGCTCAGAAATCTCTGAGCAGCAGAGCTGGCGTCTCCCAGGTCCTGCAGCCTGAAGCTCTGGCCTATGGGCGCTACTATCACGCTCACATTCTCCTCGCCTGCAGAGCACAGGCTCATTGTGGGCCTCCTAGCTTTTGTGAGACAGGCAATGTTTCCTGGCTCTTAAGCTACAGCTTAGAGTTTAGCTGACCACATCCGAACAGAGGTCTCTCACTCAAGGTCTCACGGCTTGAAGACAGGGAGAGAAGACCTGAGATGGGTATATGGCATGCCAGGATCCGAGTAGCGCTTCCTGGTCTGCGTGCATGCACAATGTTCACATGATGAACATCCCCAGCACTGATGGCATGAGTTGAAAGGTTACCTGTGCTGCCAGGTGGCCCAAATGCGGCGGTGGGCTCTGACACCTGCCGCCGTTTCTGCCTGCACAGACACCTCTTACTGTGGAGCTTCTTACCAGGCAGGGGCGCCATGGATGCAGCTTTGTTGCAATGCAGGTCAACCTGTCTCAAGCAGTGCTGAAGGCTTGTGCACCTCAGTGTAGCGCCCAAAGTTCTCTTGTGACACACGGGCAGCCAGGTGAATCCCCAGGAAGACCCAGCAGGGACTTAAGAAGGACCTGAGAGCAAATTGCAGAGGCAAATAGTGCAGATAGGCTTAGAAAGGAGTGCAAAGCCTGACCTGGCTGCAGAGGGTGGGTCCAGCCCTGTGCGCTGCTCAATGCGCTCTGCAGCCCGGCGGTACAGCTGCTGGTCAGCCAGCCACCTGCTGGGGTATTTAAACTCTGCACACACATAGCAACCTTGATTCACACAGTGCAATGCTCGTCAGAATTGCCAAGGCGAAGCAATCATTGTTCCACTCTGCTGTCAGCTGCAAGTTGTAACAGGATTGCTGCTAGTGATAATTGTAGAGCGCCTTCAGAAGCTTCCGCCTGCACTTCTGACAGAGTTTATGCAACCCAGGCACAGCTTGTGAAGGAATGCATGCCTGGTGGCATGACAGTGCAGTGGGAACAACCCAGGTCAAGAAAGTGCGCATGCAGCTCCACAGATCACAAGCTAACAGTGCAGTTTAGACAGTGGGTCAGTGCCTTGCCATAGCCATTCTGGGTGTCCAAGCACCGCTTGTATCCCGCCACTGGGAACAGCGCGTCTGCTTTCAGCCTGCCCGCTAGCTGGCCTCCATCCAGCGATAGCAGACCGCCGGTGATGCCACCAAAGTTGCTCACCAAGACTGCACAGGCAACTGTCCATCAAGACCTTTTGTCAGGTTGCATGAGGGAGAGAGGGAGGCAGCATACACAAGCACCTACATCCTCGTATAATCCCAAATTGCCTGAAGGTCTGATTACTTGACTACGACGACGCTGTGAAGGCTTACTAATCGCTAGGCCGCTCAGGCCCCCTGTGATAGCTCGCCTCCTAGATGGGAGGTTGCCCCCCCATGCTATAGTTTCCACTGGATCTTGGAGATTTAGCTGGCTCTTTGGCCTGCCTGTGTCCGGGGCGCTGCTGCCGCCTGCGTCAGACGCACGGCACCTGGGGGCTTGCTGAGTTTCTCATCTAGCACATCCAAAGCCAGGAGGGAGAGCATTTTTTTACCTGATTGACTGCTCTTTTCGGTATCGTTCTGGCACCTCAAGCGAGCTAGACCCCTTCTCTGTCTCGAAGGGCATGTAAACGCTTTTGTGAAGCAGTGTCTTGTATTGCATCTGTGCAGTTGCAGCCCGGAGAATGCTGGTACTTGCATCTTGATGGCCCGGGCTGAGACTACCTGCCGTGGCTTGGAGATGCCTCTGTACAAGAAGATTGCTCTCTAGCGGGGTTTGGCAGGGTGCTGCATCTTTTCTCGGGAGCAAAGAAGGATGCAAGGGTGAGGGGCTGAGTAGCTTCCAGTGCGCAGGCAGCTTCCACAAGTACCCAATTTTTTCTCCTGAGCCAGCGAAGTCTGCATTCCCCCTGCTTATGATCTGGAAGAGTGATGAGGGGACCCTAGACTGTGCCGTTAAGGATCTTACTGCAAGGAGAATCTCTCATCGCGCGCCTGTTACACTGGCATGCTCCTGGCAGGGCCGCCGATACAGCGCGCCTTTTCTCATGCATCGAAGGCACAATCGTGTTTTAGATCACCTTTGCTCATCAGAGCTATGAGAGCTGTCGTTCAGAGGGTCAAGAGAGCTAGTGTCGAGGTACTGGATACCTCTGAGCTGCGCACGCTGCTGTCTATCACATATGATGCAGCTGGCTGCAAGGACTGCAAATCATGTAGGTCGACGGCAAGGTGGTCTCAAGCATCGGGCCAGGACTGCTTTGCCTCATAGGCATCAAGGAAGGGGACACACAGGCAGACCAGGAATTCCTGTAAGCCTCTGCGGATCAAGGAATCATTGCTGACTGTATCCGTGCTAATGTCCTCTGCGAAGCTGAAAGGCAACATATCTGCAGGTGCAGGAAGCTCCTCAACTTTAGAATATGGCCCACTGATGATGGGGCGAAGGCCTGGGATCAGAGTGTATGCCTCTCTCTCTGCCGCGTGCTAACCTGACACAGGGTATAGAGAGCATGCTTCATAGGAACAAAGTGAGCGTCTCAAAGCTACCATCACATGCAGGTGGTGCAGAAAGAGTATGAGCTGCTCCTGGTATGCTCAAGTCCTAGCCTGACATGCAGCTTGCCCTGGCATTTGCCCTACAAGCTTATGCAAGCTTGGGCTGTAGCAGTATGTGCGTTGTCCTAACGCTGCTGGCATGCAGGTGAGCCAGTTCACACTCTACGCCTTGGCAAAGGGGAACAAGCCGGACTACCATCTGGCAATGCCACCTACCAAGGTGCGGTATGGCCCCTCCTTTGCATGCTTTGATGAAGGGCTTTCTATGAAGGGCCAGAGAGATCCTGGGTGCAGAGCAATGCCTTTGTCTGTAAGGCATACAGGCCCGAAATGGACCTTGAGAAGTGAAGTTGCGCTCTAGGCGTGTATGGACGGCTTTGGTGCAGGCGAAGGACTTTTATCTGGAGTTTCTTGAGCGGCTGCGCAGCGAGTATGTAGCTGATCGCGTCAAGGATGGCGTCTTTGGGGCTATGATGCATGTGTCTCTCGTCAATGATGTGAGTCCTGCTACAATGCCTGTTGCCCTGGTACTGTGTCCCATTTCCAGCCTTCCCAAACATGACACCTTGCCTGGTAGAAATTGGGAACTGCTTGAAGCTCTTATCCGCAGAGTGCTACTCCCTCAGCTTTCATCATGAGTCGAGAGATACAACAGTATGACCTATGTGAGCTTCCAGACATATCTGCAGGGGCCAGTGACCATTCAGTTTGACTCAGAGAAGCCAACTGGGCGGTAACATTGGGCACAGGCTCATGCTCAAAGGAGAGCAGGGCCCATGCATTGAGCTGCCTAAGGACTTTCAGCACAGCTGCAGTGGGATGGGGTGATACTGGAGCTATCATTGGTGTCGCGCGCTGTTTCTCGGTCAATCTGCAAAGAGCGCGCTATCCCGTGCTGATGCACATTTGATGACATGTGCCCATCGCCTGGCAATGTGTGCTGACAGCTAGGCCTGGTAGCACTTGACCCCACCTGGGAGTACGGAAAACTGTTGGAATAGATGAGCGATAAGAAGGCCCAATGCCACTTTGGGCAACAGGATTGCTGAAGTCAGCGTTTCAGAGCTTGGGTACTTCCTCAGATATGACCAGCTTGTAAGTCAAGGCCTAGCTTCTTGTGATTGTACTATGATGACTTGCAATTTGGAGCCCTCGCGCATCTTCTTGGGGCTCATGAAGGCACGGAAGGCCCAGATGCAGTGAGTTGGGAAGCTGCGTCAGCCAGGTGGCACCTTCCCGAAACGAAATCGACAGCCAAGTGCGCTTTGTGGACAGGTGGCGATCCCTTTATAAGCCCCCTGCGACGCCCTGCTCGCCAGCGCAAGCACACTCTCGACAACGTCGCATCGCTGAGGATCTTCACAGTGGGTTGCAAGAGCCAGGCGCATTAACACTCGATCACCAACTAGCTACTAAGAGCGGCACTCGCTGAGGCCCGACCGGCTCCAGGTGCGCTTGTGACCGCACACGGGCGTACCGGTCTTCTGTTGCATACATATTGCGAATCACATTGGATTCCTTGCCTGGGCCATCAGCGCACGTCGATGGCATCAGTGGGGGGATCCTCGAGGCACCTTCCGTGTTCAATGGGCAGGCTTCCATTATTTTGTCTGACGTCGATGAGGATATGCCCATTGGAACTTGATCATCGTTTATCGTTATATAGCACCAGGGACCGCTACGAAGCATCCGCAACCTGATCTCTAGTGCTGAGGCAGCATCCAGGGGGTGTTACTAGATGTCAGACATGCTCAGGAAAAGCCGTTTTGCGGAAACTTTCTTCATCAGGGGCGTACGGTTTCCATTGCGTCCTTTAACGGCCCTAATCAACGTCATGCAGGCTTACAAACAGGCTCCAATGGCAGGAAAGGCTCTGCTGCTTGCCGGAGTGCTGGCACTTGCATGCGTGGCTAGCGCATCAGTGCAGAGCACTCAGCTTGACCATGAGGGTGAGTGTCTGGGCACCAGCATGGCAAACACCAATGCAGCACTCTTGCATGCTGCAAGCTGAACTGCGGGTGCATGACTCCCAAAATCGACCTCCTGACCACCACTGCTAAAGCTCTGCAGAATAACAGACTCGCCAGGGGCTGTGAGTACAGTGTACATTCCATGTGGCATCTCTTGACTGGAGAGCGCCTGCTTACAGTCTGGATGTCCATGCTGCAGGAAGGAAGCTGACGCAGTACGGACAGTACTACAACGGACAGTGGAATAACGGTCAGTGGCAGAATGGACAGTGGAATAATGGCCAGAGTGAGTCCTTCACACAGTGTGGGCAATCCTGCTCCTCCTAGATCACAGACATGCCAGATGCACTGACCGGCACCCACACAGGCACTGGCGTTGAATACTGCTTCATACTGCATCTCCATAAGTAAGCGCAGGGAGGGATACAGCAGAGCAGCACTCTGTGCCTGATGGCCATGCTATTCCTGGGGAGCTCAGTGCCTGACAATTCTGTGTCTCATCTGCAGGCAACAACAACAATAACAACAACAACAACGGCCAGGGTGGCCAGGCCAACAACAACAGTACGCACTGATTGCCTAGCTTCCTTGGCAGTGTGTCTGCAGTGCCCTGCATGCGCAACTTGTTGAAAGGCATTGAGAGGAGGGGCAGCACGTATACTGAGAGGCTCCTGTGACTCTGCCATGTCACCCAATCATGCTTAGGTTGAGCTTCCCTCCAAGCTTTGCAGGCCTGACCTTGTGTGTTTTGCTGTAGATAACAACAACAATGGAAACGGCGGCTCATCAAACAACAACAACAGTGCGTGCTCTCAATGCATGAATCCCCTACCATTGACTGTGTGGTAGTGCAAGAGAGAGGTCCTGCACCTTCCGTGTCCACGTAAGACCTTTTAACAGAGCTGTCGAGGGTTGCAAGGACATGACTCTGACTCAGTTGGTGTGCGTGCAGACAACAATGGAAACGGAGGTGCTGCCGCCTCAAACAGTGCGTCTCCACACCTCTTGAGAATGCAGGGATGTTTGGTTCAAGCATTTTGCAGGTGGCAGATTGTGTGTGTATGTCACATTGTTGACCTGGGATCTTGGTATGATGCAAATGCCAGCCAGGCCTTAAGCCACACAGAAGAGGGTCCCCTGTCATAGAGGCCTCTGACAGTATTCTCTCTGAATGCAGACAACAACAACAACAATGCTGGCGCAAGTGGTGCCGCAAACAACAACAGTGAGTCTCTCTGAGTTCCCAAACGTCTCTGTTCTTGAGGCCGTAAGGCATCTCCTCCTGCCTGCAAGAAGCCTTTGTGTTCTGATAGGACCTGAAGAATTCTCAGTCTTATGCTGGCTGAGAGATTATATAGCCTGATCAGAGGGCTCTGACAAGAGCCTGTTTGCTGTGACTCAGGATAGAGTTGATTAGATCAGGCTTCAGTCGCATGTGTTGAGCTGATGATGCTGTGCAGACAACAACAACAATGGCAATGGCGGTGCTGCCAACAACAACAACAACAGTGAGTCTCATCAGTACTGCCAATTGTTCTTCTAACTGGCACCATGCTCAGTTTGCCAGGCACGCAGATGAGGTCTCTAAATCGTTCAACGAGGACCTTTGCATGGTCTGACCTTCGGCAAGCCGAGAGGGATGGTACTGATTGTTTGCACATGACAGTAACATGTGCTCTGCCATGCAGACAACAACAATGGCGGAGCTGCAGCCACCTCCAACAACAACAGTGAGTGCTCTGCTCCAGAGGCAGTGCAACCCCCATACATGTCTCCTTACATATGGTTGGCAGCCTTTGGCAACTGCAGTGTCAGGGGCTGGCTTGTGCATGGGGCTGTTCAGCGATGTGCCCAGTGGCCATGCATCATGGCAAGCTCAGGCATGCCATCATGTGTCGTCAAGGATTGCACTGGTGCATGGCTGATGTAGATCCATTCGTGCAGACAACAACAATGGTGGCGCAGCCGCCACTTCCAACAACAACAGTGAGTGTTCTCTCTGGGACATCAGAACTCCCAGATCTGTCACTCAAGATGACAGCAGGATGGACATATGCAAGTCAGGATGGTCTTTTCCAGGAAATTTTAAGTGTCCATGCCCAATTTAACTGATATATAGGCAAGCTTCAGGCATGAGGCTATGCGTAGAAGATGCTCACAGGTGCATGATTGATGTAGAGACTGCTTTATGCAGACAACAACAACAACGGCGCAAATGGAGCTACCACTAACAACAACAACAACAACAGTAAGCGTCAGACCCCGCCCAATTTGAGCTGCTTCCTTGTCCTGAATATGACTTAGAGCGCCCACTACTGCTCTCCAAATGAAAGGGAATTGACCTCATCTGCAGAGGATTACGTGTGTGGTACTTGACTTGATGTATGTACGTGCTGACTGCAGACAACAATGGAGGCAGCACCGCCAACAACAACAACAACAGTGCGTTTCATGCTTTGCCAGCCATACACTTGTTTGGGATTGCATGTTCTGATGTGCCATTACGCAGCCTGCACGCCTGTCAAGCCTTGAAGCTGCCCTGCAGCAACTAAATATCAAGTGCCTCACTGCAAGCCTTTGGAGCTGCACCTCCCTGAAGCACACCAACAGTAAAGGTTGGCTGCCTGAGGTATTGTGGGTGTAATGCTTACACCCTGGTTCTGTTGCAGACAACAATGGCGGCGGCGGCAGGCGGATGCTGGACATCACCAACAACAACTCTGGTGGCCCCGGCCAGACCATCACCAACAACAACCAGGTAGGCCCACCACCCACACCCGCTTCATACTGGGCTGATGCAGTGTAATTTCCTTTTAGTGCAGCATGCAGAGACACCGCCTATGCATCCCAGGGGATGGCGGACAGCTCGGATGCATCTGAGTAGTGTTCTGATCTTCAGCCAGGAACATGCTAAGAGCTCTGTAGATAGAAGTTGTGACTGTGCGACACTTTGGGGCTGGCTGCTGCGGACGATGGCAGTAAGGTGCAGAGACTAGGCTGTGTAGAAAAGATCTCACAGTGACGCAGACTGGGTTTGGCGCGCTGTGAGCAGTTACAGAGAGCTGCAGGCGCCAGCGCAATTGCTGACAGCCATGCACTGTGGCGCAGGGTGGCTATGGCAGCGTCGTGAACAACAACGGCCCCGGCGGAGACATCAACAACCAGAACTGCGGAGGCACCATCTCCTCAAACGGCGGCACCCAGAGCACCTGCGGATAGGTGCGCCTTCATGTGTGTGTTTATAGTGCAGCTAGTTCCGAGCTGCACAATGTGTCTTGAGGAAAGTGCACATTCTGGGATCTGGAGCGGTTGAGGCACTTTATCACAAAGCAGAGGAGGTTCTGTTTGATCTGCAGGGTCATTGTGCGTGCTGTTTGAAATTTCTGATGCTTGAATACACATGCCTACTCATGTCAGGGTGACTTACATGGGGTTTTGCAGCACTCTTCTTCTAGAGGGAGACATGACCTGTTTTCTCACATCAGAATGCTGTTGCCAGTATCTGACGACATCTTGTGCTTGCAGAGATGCAGCTTCAGAGCACCAACTTTGGATCTTAGTGGGCCTGGATAGCAAGAAGCAGTGTAATCTCGAGATTCGGTTACACTAAGATCTGCGGAAGTTTTGTACCTGGCAATGCACTTAGATAGCTGCAGATGCCTCTTGCGCCCAAGATGGTTGTAGTGCTGTGTAGTGCTCCGTAGCATTTGCCTGAAGAGAGAAGAGACGACTCTGAGCCTGCACTTTGATGCTGCTAGCTGCGTTGTCCCTCTGCATTAACAGCACTTGTCAATACTGTTTCTAGTGTGCTTCCTGTGGGCTGTGCATTGGCTTAGGGATAGGCAGTGAAAAGATCTTGATTGGAGACTGTGCCGTGCTTCTATAGTTCTACCTTGTAATGCGAGTGATACAGCAACCTCTGCATGACCCGACTCTGATTGGAGCTATCCTGAATCTGTGCAGTGACTTGTCTGGTTCGTGGTTCCGCAGCCAGAGACGCGCGTTTTCTTTATCTAACGATGGCAGTAGGGATGATTTGCATAAAAATCACAACAGCATGTCTCTGTATACACAGGGAAGGCCACAGCATCGGCTGGCTGCATGCCATGTTGTGACAGTTGGAACAGCGTTACAGACATAGGCATAGGTATGCAGTACTTAGCAGGCCTCAATAACCCGTCAAATGAGCTCAAAACATGTGACCTGCTCAAGCCCAGTATGTCAATTGACCCCTCTTTAGGCTGTAGTGATGAGTCTACACGGGCCTTATAGCCCTGTGTTGATCCTTCAATTGGTTCTGCTACAGAAGCCGGTCTGCAAATCCCAGCGTTTTCCACCTAAAGCCTCATGCACTCATACATCCAACATGACGTCTTGGCCTTGTTGCGAAATTTAGAAAGCACTCCGAGTCTGTGGTGCGTCCTCTCCACCCTGCACAGGACCACCTCACTCGAACTCCCCTCAAATATTCATTTGCCTGCTCTAATTCGCTCATGCGCAACACACAAGTCCAACTAGACTGCTGCTTTCACTGCTGGAACATCCCCAGAAGAAGGGCTTCCAAGGATACACAACTGTGTAGTCTCCTACAGAGACAGACCGTTACGGAAAGCCTGGCAGCAACGAGTTACATCTGTGTATTTATTGGCATAGCATATTGCTATGGGCGGGATAGGAGGGAAGAGCAATTCAGACATGCCGGATTGCTGCCTAAGTCCCTCAGCTACTCTGACCAACATGTCTCTAAAATTAAGCCTACTTTCTTACACGCCCACTGCCCAACCTCGAGTCATTCAGCACAGCAAGCTGCAGCTGCAGCGCGAGCAAGGCGCCTCACCTGTCCAAAGATGTCCTCTGAGTCGCCAAAGAGGTCTGCAAAAGGGGCTGGCTCCATTGTTGTGACTGCGTCCTCATACCTTGGAGGTGGGACATATCTCCTGCAGGCAGAACTCGTCGCTCGATGATGCACAGCAGAAGTCCTCTGGTGCAGCTCACCCATGACACTCATCCATATGATGATGCATGAGAGAAAGGGCTTTAGAACATTGAGGAGGGTCACCGAGCAGATCATCACACGGCGTCTGGTGCAAGCTTTCAGAGGGAGAGAGGGACTCACTTGGACTTCTTCATGTGCCCGTCTCTTACCCGCCGCTTGATCTCGTCCTGCTTGTTCTCAAAGTATCTCCGCCGTCTCGCCTGCACAGCCCCTCCAAGCTGGGTCTTTCTCTGGGGGAAAAGTAAACTTGGGTGTGCTCTAAGCACGACGTTCACGATTGAGCTCCAGATATATCCTCCAAGGTGGTCAGCACATACCTCATTTACCAGTCCAGAGGACTTTGTCGCCCATCTGAAGCGCTTCAAGGCGTTCTCTGGTGCCTCGTCTTCACCCACGATAATCTGCGAATGCACAGCGCAGGGCACTCAGAACATCGACAAGAGGAGGCAAGAATAAGCAAAGGGCACTCTATCGCAGAAAGACTGCAGCAGGTGCAGCACAGGTGAGGGAACAACAACTTTGTTGCAGCTTCTATGCAGCCACTGCTCCGTCCTGCGACTGCATTGTGCTCCAAAAAGGCTTTATCTTACCTCTAGGTGGTACGTCTGGCTGCTTTTCATGTATAGCTTTGCTGCTGTCCCATTGCTAGCACTGAGGCTGTGTCTGCAGGTGTGCCTCTGGCCCAGACCCACCACTGAACGGGAGGAACAGGCGGCGGACAACATGACTGCACACTCTACTTTCCAGACTCGAGGATGTTCTCTGTGCCTTGGCTTTGAGCAGGTACAGCGAGGTGGCAGCCAGGGCTTACTGTCCATCAGATGTGGTGACCAGTCTGACGGCGTTGCCATCTTCGGGCAGCTTGGGTCAGAGCTTCTCATGTACAGCACTAGCGGACATGATGGAGGCAATAGGGCGGCTAGAGTTACTCGCGAGACCTTTGGGCAAGCAGTGAGCCTCAACGAAGTTGCTGCCAAGAGCAAACGTGGCAGCTCCTCTGTACCTGTGTGATTGACCAGAGACCCTCACAGAAACATCCATACTCACATTTTCAAGTCCGTTGAGCAGGGTCCACACGAAAGGTGCCATAAGGGATGCCATCCAGGGCTTTCTATAGAGAGATGATGGCACGAGTGTACATCTAGAGGGTCTTATTAACACAAGTGCTCTTCACTGGTGGCCATGATATCAGCACTGGCAGATAGCTTATGCAGCGTAGGCTATGACACTCTATACATTGCATTACCTGGGATCACTGATGCTATGGTGAGCCAGTATATCACTCAATCAGGGTTCTCCCGTGCCTTCTCAGCCCATGTCAGGGCTGCTTCCCTCAAGTCACTCAGACTCTGCTCTGTGTAGCTGCCTGGTACGGCTTCTGGACTTCCCAGACCCTTCTCCTGCTCTGCAGTGGCCTCAACGCTCTCATCATGCTGTGTCTGTCTCTTAACTGCCCGGGATCTGCCCTTCTTGCCCTTGCTCTTCCTCTTCTTACCGCCCAGCCCTGAGCTTGCTTGCACATCGTCCCTCTCACCGCCGAGCGACTGCTCAGATCCGTCGATCTGCTGCTGCAGGCTGCCTTCTACATGCCTGTCCTGCTCAGATGTGTCAAGCGGCTGCTGCTTGCTTCCCTTTATATGTGTATGTGTCTCTTCGCCAGCCTCTGCAACGTGTCCATGGCCATTTGCGCTGGTGCTATGAACAGCTACACTGGCCCTACTGCCTGATGGGGGTGCTCTAGAGGGATGAGTGCCCTCCTGTGCCGGCTTGCTGGGCGCTGCTGCAAGGTGACCAACACCACCAGCTTGCTGAGCCTCTCTCTGTTGGTGGCTTGGTGCAGCCTCAGCGCTGCGGCTAGTGACTTCACTCTGCAACGCACTCTTCACGAGTGGGATGTATGCATCGCTGTCCTCGCTGCCATAACCACCTGCATGTGAATGCTTTCTCACCCTGGAAAGTATCCAAACAGTCATCTCTGGATGCTGTGCCTGGGGCAAGATGCTCTGACCAGACTCTCCACCTTGCTGTCCTGAACACGCTTGAGTACAGGTCACTTGCAGAGTGAAGACACGAGGTCTCTGGACTGCTTCTTTAGGTCGCTCAAGACAGTATGCTCTTGCTGGGCTACCAGTTACGCACGTCCTTGAGATGCATGGGAGGCTCACCTGAATGGTAGGACAGGGACAGGTCTGGTGCCTCTGAGGGCTGCCCCTGAGGCTCTTCCACAGAGAGCTCACCCTCTTCCCTGTCGCCCTCTGCAGCACACATCCCAGCTCTGGGATGAGTCAAACCTCCGCATGGAGAGCACAGCGCTACAGCAACCGCAACACCCAATGCACATTCCTCTAGTCCACACCTGACGGGCACAGTGTTCTGTGAGACCTTCAGCTGCTATCAGGCACGACAACTGACATGCTGACTCAGGTGTGCTTCTGTAGAATCTGACATTGTCGCCACCAGAGCCAGCAGAGACTACTTACCTTCAGCATTCATTGGCGCCCCTGCGATGCGCTGCCTGCCTGCGCTGTCCTGAGCGCCAAACACCAGGCGGTCATGCGCCTGCACAGATAGGCCTGAGTCCACAAAGCTCCAGAGCTCTGAGGCAAACTGGGCTGCAGCGTCCTGCAGATAGGCGGCTGCAGCTGCTGCCGTGACCTCCAAGCACTGCACACAGTACAAAAGTCAGCCATTGCATCACCCACAGTTGCAACAGAAGTACCTTACAGAGGCAGGGACAGTCATTCTATGTCGCCTATGAGGTACTGTGAGGGGTCAGGCCTTTTAGCAACAGACCTGTCAGTTCCCTCGTGGCCCCGCTATGAGCATGGCTGAACATGTGCATGTCAGGCAGGCAGGTGTGGGCATCAACTGTAGGATCTCACCTTGTCTCTACTGACCGTGTTGGCTTGACTCAATCCTGGCCCCCTGCATCCCGTGCGGGGTCAGCAGCCTTCACAATGGGACAATCACGTGAGACAGGCAGACTGCACCTCGCAGCACAGCAGAAGTAGGAAAGCTGCCAGCACAGGCTTCCACCATATGTCTCCCCATACAAGGTATGCAGGTCCCACCTAAACAAAAATCCTACACTGAAAGTAAGCATCTGAGGTAAGATGCATGGCAAAAGAGTATAGCCAGGGCAGCTCTCACCGCTTGACAGACGCTGGGAAGGCAGCGCGCACGCTACCCAGGATGTGCTGCACAACAATGCTCACGTCGCTGTCCAGCAGCAAAGCCTGCAGCTCCCTCTCTATCCAGGAAGACACCTGTGGCCGACTCAGAAGCGCCAACCTAACCTCTGCTCTGCCTGGCGGCCTGCAGGGCATGCTCCTTTTGGCTAGTTGTGGTGCATGTGCTGCGTGCCATCAGGCATGCAGAGAAGAGCACCAGCTGACAGACAGTCAGGCGACAGATGACGTTGCTAGGCCCTTGCATGCTGTTGTGCGATTTTCTCAAGGCAGAGGGCTGATCATATAGGTCACAGCTGACCCCGGGGAGGATTTGCCTGCTACTGGGTGCAGGAGCTGATGAGTAGTACAGGGCACGTCTGCGCAGCTGGTCTGCTGATGGCTGAAACTCTAATGAGCTACCTCCAACTTGTGATGCAGCACCCTTGATGAACTCCTTACGCCTGCATGCATACGAGCAGCCTCAGCTGCCCTGTCAGCGCGCATACACAGACTGGGCCCTGAGAGCATATCACCATGCATGCACCTGGGAAAGCAGGGCATTCCAAATAAAACAGCACTTGCACAGCTCTTGCCTCACCTGAAGAACTTTGTTCTGCAGTCGTAGAGGATTGAAGTGTAGGGTTGTTTGCACAGTGGGCAGGCGAGCGACTTCAAGGTGTTGTCCTTGTCCAATTGTACAGCGGTCCACTTCGAAATGCACTGCAGCAGCAGATGTCCGCACGTAACAGCTTCGTCACATCGAACAGCCAGCACTCTGTTGCTTGATGCACAAACACATGATGCATGGTCTGTGTTCAGCGTAAAGTACTGGACACGTGTACCGCTATATGAATGCATATACACAGATGCTACGCATGCAGCTACAGGACACAAGCCGCTTGGACGCACAAGGCACCTCCTCAACGATCTGGATCCAGAAGGAGACCTTTACCGAGAGGCAGAAGCGATGCAGGCACCCTTCTACAAAGGCCTCGTCCTCTTCGGCAACTTGTTGCAGACAGATTGCGCATACAGACATACCGCGAGCTGTGCCGCGTGATGCCACTGCTTTTTCGCTATATAAGGCGAGGAGGTGGGTTGACGTAATCATGGGATGGTGAGAAGCATCTTGCAAGGAAGCTTTGCAAGCTTTCCTGATCTGATCTGCAAAACCACTTTAGCTGGTTCCTCAACGTCAGTGCAGCTGCCACTGTAACTTATGCAGTGCACCACTTGCATAGCCCATAGCGCCTGCTTCATAGATGCACTCATGGCACACTGGCAAACTAGCACTGCCATTGAGGGCACCAATCACTTGTCTCGCTACGCAGTGCTCTGCTTTATTATTAGCAACATTGCAATTGCCTCCTGTCTGCGGCATCAACACACTCATATCTCAATGGTCCGTTCCAGCTCAGCTGTTTCTGCAAGTTTGGGCATGTTTCTCCTATTGACCTGCTAACCTTTTCTGAGGCATCACTGTGTCACGAGTCATCGGGGCCTCCGCTGTATGGGACCGTCAGCATCATCAGCTTCCACTGCTCCATTTCCGGTCTGCTCTTTGTCTGAGCTGGTCTCAGCTTGCCCGGGTGGCCCTGCACCTTCATCTAGCCATAAGGCTGTGCTATGCCCCAGCAGCTGCTGCACGTGGCCGTCTGCATCCCTCAGCTTGCTCTCAAGCGCTCCCAACTGCTCATCCAGCCTGGCACACCCAAAATATGACCAGGTTAGCATAGCGCCCTGAGCGAATGCGCTTGGTTCCAGCCGTTTGGGCGTCTATGTTGCTAGGCACAGCTTATGACAGTGCACAGAGATGAGCGCTGCTGGTGTGGGCACCTGAGGACGCCAACGCTATATGCAAGACCTAGTGATGGCACCGAATGTATAGCTGAAGTTATACAGCAGAGCAGATGGCAGGCAATGCTGAGATGAGAGGGCAAGGAAGCACCTGTCAATGCTGCTGGCGATCTCTATGTCAGAGGGGGCTTCTGCGTTGGGCTGGGGGGTGCTATCATCAGAGGCGCCTCTCTGCGCATGTTCCAGATGCCTCATCTGCTCTTGAAGCGTCTTGAGCGCCTGCTGAGCCTCTGCATCTGGCGCACCCTGTGCGTCTTCCAGCTGCAAGGACAGAACTTGATGGGCACAGCATAAGATGGTGTGAACACTGGCCGCACAATATGTGTTTGAGCCTTCTAAGTGCTGTTAGTAGGTGATAACGGAAATGTATCAAGGGTGATGCTACCTCCTTCAAGGCGAGCTTCAAGAAGTCGATCATGCGAGAGTCTTCACATGCTTCTTCCGAGGGTGATGTGGTGTCGTCCTTCATGGGAAATGCCGGGAGCCCTAGAATCCTTGTGATGACTTGAAAGGCGCCCTGGTAATGAAAGTGTTTATGTGGACTGTGCAGACTTTCCCAGCGGCCAATATCACTCAACTTATCGTTATAGCAGAACAATGAGGCTCCCAAAAAGGGCGTCCTCTACCTGAGTCATTCCGGTGTTCCGAAACGGTTCTCGGAGGTCGCTTTCGGAATTTGCTATGGGACTGAAAAGAGATGGGAACATGTCTATTGACTGAATCACATTGTACTATTGGATAGGGCTGTAGTATATGCTTGTGACACCATCGATGTTCCTCATCGTTGGCTGACAGTGTGTGCACGCACTAGTACTCCGACACTGCCAGCCTTTGTTAGGCAGCCATGTCCCAGCTGAACAAGTGTTTCCTACAAAATTACTTGACACGATGAGGAGTAAGAGAGAGCGCAAGCAGAGGAGCAACACGCAGAAGACCAGCAAAAGGAAAGCAGCAGCCCTCAGCAATGCACTAGACACCTTCGCCCCTGACGATGCCCGGGCTGCCACCACGCCTGAGCTACCACCGTAAGCAACCAATTCTCTGTATCTATGCTATTGGGCGTACAGTAAGTGATCAGATCGCCAGCCCAGGGCAACATGGATTGCACATGGCTTGGACCTTGCTACAGGAACTTCTGGCAGCTCTGCAACCATAACCAGCCAGAACACCACATACCTTCCTTGCAGGCAAGATGAGGACACGAATGTGCTCATCCTGGAGCCCAAGGCGAAGAAGTCTGCGTCTGATGCAACTGCTGACAGAGCTGCGGCGCCCGCTAAGCGCCTCAGCAAGTCGCAGAAGCGCAAGCTCCGGAAGATAGAGGAGGACAAGGCAAAGCGCGCAGAGCGCGCACAGGTACCTAGCTCCTATACAGCTATGCACAGGCCCTCAGCAAGCCTTGAGAAGCAGACCTGGAGGTGTCTGAGTTCCCGCTCCTAATGGCACCTGCAGCACCTGCATTTCATGCATGTCTAAGGGATGAAATGTGCAGCAAATAGTGCTGGCCATACGCAGGTGCTGAAGACACTTGCCAGCAATGAGCTGTCCAAAGAGGAGCTGGCCCTGCTGCAGTCCTCTGCCATGATTGGCCAGGTATGCTGCATGCCTTCTTCACCAGACAGTCTGTCGAAGCCTATTTGCTTTGCGTCAGCTGGTGCTGCGCAAAACACCCTCTGGTCTCACGCGCATGCAAGCCGGTCCCCTAACGATGTGCCTCTGTCCTGAGAAGGACCTCAACTGATCCCATCCTGCACCTATCGGATGCTGATGACACATGCTTCTGTCAAATGTGATGACTCTCCTGGTATGGCAAGGCCCATGTGGCTGCTGTGCAGACGCCAACAAAGAGGCAGAAGCTGAGGCATGCGCTCGCCTGCCAGCGCTTGGGGCTTGACGCCCCTGACAGTGCCCTGCTGGAGGTTGAGAGGCCTGTACCTTCTGAAGACACTGTGGCTGAGAGTGAGCCATCCCCCAAATGTTCCTCTGCCTAATTATCCTGTGGTGCTATTGCAGGCCTGCTCTATGTGTCCCACAGGGAGTTCTTTAGATTGCCTGTACGCAAAGCTGATAGACTTGCCAGACAACTCCTAGGGACCCACCGGGCTACAAGCTTCATGATGTGCAGAGATAGATGATTGATGCTGCTCTGCAGGGCCTCATGTGGATGTTCAGGCTACACACCAGGCCAGAGCAGTGCCCGAAGAGAGTGCTTCTGAAGATGATGCCAGTGACATCAGCGAGGATGAGGTGCAGAGCCCTGCTCTTTCCCCTTATTGCTGTGGACTTTCCTGTGATGGACCTGAGGGAGATCCTTAGTGTGTACTGCCGCCGTGTGGTCTCAATGGCTGGAGGCGAAGCTGCAGCACCAGTGCCTTGTGCATATGAGGCCACTGCCAAGCCATCCTTGCTGCAATCATTGCCTTCTGCCATTGAGGGGAGTTCAAATCGTCATTGTCATCAGCTGTTGGCATCCTGTGGGCGGCCACCCAATTTCTGCACATGCTTCATTGGGAGTGTCCTGTTTTTTTTGCAGGTCATAGCTGAGGTTAAGGCGGATCCGCCGCCCGCCAGCATGTCGCTGACAGAGCAGCGCCAGCTGGCACAGAGCATCCGGCAGCAGATGGGCCTCCCGCCAGACGAGGATGATGAAGCCATGAAGGTCACCACCTGCCCTTTTCTGTCTCACTCTCTCTCCTCCTCTGCCGGCCATGCCCTGATGTGTCCACATGCTCCTCCATGGCTCACATACACATGCCCCGTACATGTAATGTCCCCTCTTCGCCAAGGCATGCTCTGCAGTAAGGGCAAGCTTGAGATTTAGGGCGATACCAGCAGGCTGCATGGCCGTCATGCACTGCTGGAAGGCCGCATACATTAGACTCAGGTGTAGGTGAAGTTGACTGGACTGCTGCAGGTGGCTCATCTCTTTGACATGCTGTGCAGGAGAGGCGGGCGTCCCATGCCCAGGCAGGACCCACGAGGATTGTCACAGTGCAGCGGCGGGAGCACATACAGGAGGCGCGGGCAGGGTTGCCTGTTCTGGGCATGGAGCAGGAGACCATGGAGGCCATAACAGGCAACGATGTCTGCCTGCTCTGCGGAGAGACTGGCTCTGGCAAAACAACCCAGGTAACCCCATCACTGCAGTGGAACACCACATTGGCATTAATCTGCATCAACAGCAATGGCCTTTGCCTGTGAGCACCTAGAACGCCCCTGATATAGTCTGTGCGGAAGGAGGAGTCCTAGGCTTATAAGCACAGGTGAAACGTGTGCTTGTGATGTGCATCTGAGCAGCTCTCTCGACTCTGGGGGATCTGAGGCATTGCACCTCCCTGCAGGTACCCCAATTCCTGTATGAGGCAGGGTATGGCAGCAGGCAATTCCCAGAGAGGGCAGGCCGCATAGGCGTGACACAGCCGCGCAGGGTGGCCGCCATTGCAGCCGCCAGGCGTGTTGCAGAGGAGCTCAACTGCTCAGTTGGGGGCGCTGTCGGCTACCAGGTATGTCACCAGATACCTGAATTGTCTCAGTTTTCCTGCAACACTGGCATTACATTACAGCATGATCCTTCCCACCTCGAGAGCTGATGTAGCAAGCTTTCCATCTGCCCAGCTGGACGCTATGTTCTTGCACCACGGCTGATGACAAGCCGTGATGTGCCGCCCACCTCAACATGTCTGGATCTGGAGGGTCAGTGCACATCGCATGGCTTGCTTGGCTTTGACGCACACCATTCCCTTTTGTAGGTAAAGCGTATTGTCCTCTTTGCATCTTCGGGACAATGCCCTGTAGTCACATCAGCAACAAGGTCAGGATTTTATTGACAGGGCCACACAGTGACTGAAGGCTGCCATGCGCAGGTGCGGTATGACCGCCAGGTCAGCGATGACACAGCCGTGAAGTTTATGACGGACGGCATCCTGCTGCGCGAGCTGCAGAGCGACCTGCTGCTGCGCGCCTACAGCGTCCTGGTTCTGGACGAGGCCCACGAGCGCAGCCTCAACACAGACCTCCTCCTGGGTAAGACAGCTTCTTCTGTAGTCCTCCTGTGACTTCATAAGACATGCTCGTCCCATTAGCCATTGAAGCCATAATCTAGATGCAGATAAATTTGGCTCATCGAATCAGGGAATAACAGCATTTGGTGCTACTCTCGCATAAGCCGCAAACCACACTGCATGCCTGCAAGTTCGCGTCAGTCTAGCACTTATGTGAGTACGGAGTGAGACTTCCAGCTGCCCTGGAGGGGTGCACAGGTGCCATTGATGCGGGTTCCCCTCGTAGGCACACCCTGAGCAGGGCAGCAAGGCCCATTCTGCTGCTATTGTTCATACAGTTGCACCGCCTCCTCAGGGGACTTGCAAGGGCATGCACATGCCTAGCAGCAGAAGATCTCTGACCTCACCCTTACTGGCGCAGGGCTGCTGTCGAGGGTGGTACCTCTGCGCAAGCAGATGGCGGAGCAGGGGGGCGAGGTCTCCCCGCTCAAGCTCGTCATCATGAGCGCCACACTGCGCGTGGAGGACTTTGCCGCCAACACAAAGCTGTTCCCCACCCCGCCGCCCATCATTAGGGTTCCCGCTCGCCAGTACCCCGTCACCGTCCACTTCTGTCGCCGCACTGAGCTTTACGACTATGTTGGGGCTGCCTTTGGGAAGGTGAGCGTTGCCACGATGCTGCAAACAAGATCTTGGGATTCTTTCAGCCTGGGACTTTGATGAGCTGTCTTCTGCTGGTGATGTACCCTCCCCCATATGGAGGGGAGGCCACCCTCACCCACATAACAGGTATGCAGTGGCGAGATGGCATGCACTTTGCCAATGCGATCAGCAGCCACCAGCATGCAGGCTGACGCGATGAAGGTTTACAGCAACCGGTGCTGCTGAGAAGCTGACAGAAGTTGCTGGTGCATTGCTCAGGTAGTTCAGATCCATGAGAGGCTGGCACCCGGAGGCATCCTGGTGTTTGTGACGGGCCAAAGAGAGGTGGAGCACCTCTGTGCACGGCTGCGTGCAAAGTACACCAAGAGCCGCCACGCCCCAAAAGATGCGGCTGTCCAACCTGGTGAGCTTCAGGCACCATTGGCATTGCCCCAGAGACATCAGTGTCGTGTGCAGTCTCTGAGACGTGTCTCAAAATGATTCCCCTCGTATGTGAAATTCTAGAACTGTAACATCGTGCTTATCTGGCCCCATCAAGGGGCACATGGGCGTTAAAACCCAGGATGATTCTGCAGGTGCTGCTGAAAACTCGGATGAATTTTCAAGCAGTCCAGTGGGTGGATTTGGGGCGGATGAGGCGGAGCAGCATGCCGAGAGCGAGGAGCCTCTTCAGACAAGCACAGATGACTACGATGCGGAGGAAGCACTGGAAGAGGAGGAGGAGACTGTCACATTAGGCGGCGACCAATTCACCCCAGAGCAGATTGCCATTGCAGAGGCTGCCTTCAACCGGGCCCAGGTGAGCTGCCCGGTGCCCACCGTCTGCCCAGTGCTTGCGATATCTCGCATCTTTCCTTGCAAGCTCCTGCATATGCTCAGCCACGGCTGACGATGGATGAGTTTCTCTTGTGCATTGGCGCGTGTCGCCCATGCTGAGCAGGGTCTGCTTTTGTTCCATGTCATGGCAGAACTGCAGAGGCCATGTGCCTGGAATTCCAGACTTGCACCCCGTGCATGTAGCTGCATTTCCTCAAGGCTGCTGCTGTCCAGGCAGGGGCACACTACCCCCCTGCACGCATAGTAGACATGGATTGCTGCAGCGAGCAACAAGAATGTGATGAAGCCTGATTGTATGAATGTGTGTCTCATTAGGGGGATCCCGCTCCAAAGGGAGATGAAGCTCCTAACGACCAGACTGGGCGGGAGCGGGCAGGGTCTGGGCCTGTGCATGTGCTGCCACTGTATGCTATGCTGCCCGGAGGTGCCCAGGACGCTGTCTTCCGAACCGTTCCCTCTGGCCACCGCCTCATCATTGTAGCCACCAATGTGGCTGAGACATCCCTGACCATCCCAGGTAGGCAGGTCTGTCTTAAGCCAACCCGTCACCAGCGCCTGTGTCCTGTTGGAGCATTTTCTGCAGCTTTTGGTGTTCATGCTGCGCAACATTGCATCGTATCTGAAAGGCAGCACAGAATGCAGTACTGTATGTGACCGTCCCAGCATGCATCAGGTGTTGAGCCCCAAGAACAGTGCATGTGGGTGGCAGGACTATGATTTCACTCTGACACAGCCTGCTTTGATTTCAGGGATCAGGTATGTGGTGGATGCTGGAAGGGCCAAGGAGAAGGTTCTGGACAGCCATGGGGCAGCTGCTCGTTTCCAGGTCACCTGGATTAGCAAAGCGTCGGCCGAGCAGCGGGCAGGGCGGGCAGGCCGCACCGGCCCCGGGCACAGCTACAGGTCATCTTCTTGCTCAGAATAAGTGCACACACTCACTCCTTTTAGACACGATGGCGTAGTTGTAGCCTTCGTCTACATAAATGCCAGAACCCATGCACTCTTGCAGCGTTGCTTATTCTTTATACCCACACCTCTGCGGCAAGCTTCCTGACAGTAGGTTCTGCAATTTACTGCGCCCAGGCCGGCCAACATTCTCTGAGTTGTGTCATTGCCGCTGTGCGCAGGCTGTACTCCTCTGCACACTTCAATGACTCCTTCCCCCAGCACAGCGATCCAGAGGTGCTAAAGACTCCACTGGAGGGGGTGGCCCTCATCATGAAGGCCATGGGCATCGACAAGGTCTGGCTAATTTCTGCACCTTCCGCAGACATGCCCTGTGATATGTAGGCGTGATGTCTCGCCACTCTTGAGAGGTGACCTTGATAGGGCAGACCTTGTCAGTTGCTGTCGAGTAGGATGCATGGATGGTGCAGGTGCTGAACTTTCCGTTTCCGACGGCGCCAGATCGGGACGCGCTGGCGGCGGCCGAGCACACGCTGCGTGCGCTGGGCGCCCTGGACGCTGACGGGGCGCTGACGGAGCGCGGCCGCGCCATGGCAGCCCTCCCGCTGGACCCTCGCCCATCTCGCATGATATTGCAGGTGTTCATGTCATCTCTCATACCTCAGATTGCTGAAGACCTACCACAGGTCCCATGGTCATGAATCACCTGTATACTCAAGCAGAGAAGTATTGTGTTGTCTCGAGCCTTTTTGCCCCCAAGCCCTGAAAATATGGCGTACGAGTATGATATGGAGATGCGTGAGTCCGCCCCCAGGTACGTTTAGTGAGTAGCCAAAGCCGAGTGTTGCACGCAGGCAGCGGAAGATGCGCTCACACGAAAGCGCTCAGAAGCAATCGTCTCAGCCGCTGTGGCCCTGGCAGCTGTGGTCAGCGGGGAGAGCCCCTTCATCCATGTAGACTCCATCCAGGCATGTCCGAAAAGCCCTACTATCCCCCTGCATGTTCTCTGCTTGCTTCCTGCAGCTGATCAGGTTGACACGCAGCTATGCACCTTCTCGTGGTCTTTAGACAAATCAACCGGTCAGCAGACTGGTGCTGCCCCGCTTCAGGCTTTACGCTCAGTGAAGCATTGGAAGGAAGCTGATTTCTGTCCAGCCATCAATGAGGGACTGACTTAAGGATGCTGTAGAGTAAAAGGATGAGGGTGCGCCAGCGCTTGCTCAATGCACTGTTGGGAGCGCCCAAGGATTGTGATGCATGACAGGAATTGAAGACGAGTGCCCGCAACTCATGTTGATTGGGAGTGTTGCAGGCGGTGGACGGTGAGGCTGAAGAGAAGCTGAAGAGCAGGAGGCAATCTGCCCGAGCTGCCCACCGCCGGCTCTGCGTTGCCCGGAGCGACGCCCTGAACGCCCTCTCAGCCTTCGTCTCATGGCTGGGCGCCCAGAACAAGGAGGAGTTCTGCAGGTGTCCATCTGCAACACCTATCACATCTGTGCATGTGAAGACCGGGGACTTGCAGTAACATTTTGCAAGTGCTTTTGAGGCTAGTAAACAGGACCTGGAGCACAGCATGCCTTACTTCCCTGTAGGATGTCTGCTCTGAGATATCAGGAAACGTGCATGTACACCTGCCATGCGCACCATGTGATTCGGGACAAGGACCAGAAGCAACCAGTCCTCTTTCAGGGATACTTCAGGAGCTGTTGTGTTTGATAGAGGAGCTTTGAAAGTGCACTGTCCAATGCAGGCAGCATCACCTACATGCCAAGAACCTCAGGGAGGCTGCCGCGCTGCACTCGCAGCTGCTGCGCCAGCTGGCAGGCAGCGCGCTCCTGCCCGGCATTGCCCTGCCCAGGATCCCGTCGGCCCCAGAGCTGCCCTCACAGAAGGTGCTGCTCCTGCTGCAGCGCGCCATTGCAGCCGGCTGGGCAGACCAGGTGCGTGTCAGCAAGAATGCATCAATCTACCCGATTGATATGCAAGGATTGTATCAAGTTACAGAGGTGCCCAGCTGACAAGGGTGGACTGATCTGATCAGGCAGCTAAGCTCCACAATTTTACAAGTATGTGCCCGCCTCCAGTAGCACTGCTGCCTGAAGCATGAAGACTGCTCTCACACTCATCGCAAGCTGAGATGAGCCCAGTGCTCAGTCTGAAATGTATTCTACACACATCCCAGCTCTGATGTTCTGTCATGCCTCGTTGCCCTGATGTGTTTGCCCAGAGTTCTTCGCGGCTGAGAGCTGCATGTGTGCGCAGATTGCCAGGCGCGTGCACTCGCTGGAGTACGTGCAGGGCCACGCCGAGACGACGGCCGGGCGCACGCGGGCGGTGCGCTATATGCCGCAGGCGCTCGCCGAGAACGTGTTCCTGCACCCGCAGTCCGCGCTCGCAAAGGCGGCGCCCGAGTTTGTGGTGTACACCCAGATCCTGCGCACAGAGAAGCGCCCCTACCTGGCAGGTGATCAGCGCTGACTTCACACAGGCCCGGCAGGTTCTCGGGCAATGCGAGGAGAATGCTGATCTATGTGAGTGCACTGTGGTTTGGCATGCTCTGGCATGAAGAGATGATGGTTCTCAGCTTCACGAAGGTGGACTAAAGACGCCAGCAAAGCAAGATGCATGCATGGATGGATGTGATGCCTGCTCCCAGGAGCGTGCTCTTTGTATGCTATGCCTCAGCGAGGGGAGGTCCGTTGCCTGCAGGTGTGACAGAGGTTGAGGCCAGGTGGCTGCCTGAAGTGGCGCAGCCCCTGATCAGGCTCTCGGGGCCCCTGGAGGCCCCCCCGCCGCACTACTCTGCAGTTGCAGATGAGGTTGTCACCACGCACAGCGCCACTTTTGGCCAGCATGAGTGGCCAATGCCCACCCAGGAACGGCCGTGCGAAGATGCAGCGCTGCAAGCGAGGCACTTTGCGGCGGCTCTTCTAGACGGGGCTGTGCTGCCCTCCATGGCAGGTGTGGTGCACTCGTTGCCCTTGCTGTAATGCTTTAGGCCAGAGGGCACATTGGCAGCAGCAAACGTTGGTGTTTGACCACATGAATGCTGACAAACACTGTTGTAATGCCTCATGGAAACAAGGCTGGAGTTGATAGCATGGTACATCCCACCATGAAGCTTCTAAGGCACAGGGCAACCAAGCCCTTACCACACTCAACACCGGAAGGGGGTCTTTAAGGTGCCTCATCCATGCCCCTGTCAAGAGTGAATGTGTTAGTGGGATGTGTGCAGGGCTGCGGAGCGCCCTGGCAGCTTCCCCAGCCTCAGCAGCTGCTCCATACAGCCAGGGACAGAAGCGGGTGGCGCTCCTGGTGCACGCGCTAAATAGCGCACAGGTTTTCTCAAGGGCAGCCCTGGGGCGTGCATTTGCCCAGGACCCGCTCTTTCTGAAGCAGGAGCTTCTAGCTTGGCTGCAGAAGGTGAGCATGCTGCCTCCACTCGAAAGACTGCAGAGTCTATGCACAGCTTTGGAAGCTTGCTGGTCTAGCCAGAGGTAGCGCAAGAGTGCTCATGAGGAGCCACCCCTCGGCACCAAAATTGCATGGGAGTGAGCGGTTGAGAATGCTGTGCATTTGGTGCAGGATGCTGTGGACGAGTTGGAGTCAATCTGGCCTACCTTGCTCCTGGAAGCAACTCATGTAGCACAAAATAAGAGCGCACGGCCCATAGGCAGGAGAAAAGATTCTGTGACGAGACACCAGTGAAGCTGGCCACAGCTTTGAATGTGCTTGTAAGATATAGAAGCCTGCTTGATAATTCAGGGCCGGCCAAGGCGGCTAAATGAGGTCTTGATTGGCATGGTATGCGGACTTGAGAGGAATTCCTGAAGATTTCCCGAGTTCCTTCTCCTGAAGTCATGCAGCGACCAGCTGTCCGTCATGTCTATCAAGCCTTACATGTCGCTGGCCGTCACGTTGAAGCTTCATGAGAGATAGTGATCCATTACAGGTTGCTACCCATACCAGGGCCGCTAGCCTGCGGCCCATTCTTCATAGGATAGACAGGATAGATAGCCCACCAGCTGAGTGTGGAAGCCCTCAGTCACTGAGGGACAAAGTGGCACTTTGTCGAACACGCAAGTGTACGTCTGCGAATCGTGTGTGTCGCTTGCAGCGCTTCACCAAAGGCTTGCTGAATATCTTTATCCTGGAGCAGTGCGGGTAAGAGGCAGGCATAGATACCCGCGTGTGGTGCCCGTCATGCCCGGCCTGCCCAGTAGCCGACTACACTCGGCTGAAGGCGGCGGCTGCGTATGCAAAGCCTCTCGCACCGCATATTGCTCTCAGAGAGATGGTATGTGTACCTCTGTGCACGGCAATCAATACTGTGTTTGTGGTCGGCCAACTTTGATCAGTAATATATACACGCAAAATTGCCATACTGACATGCACGGTCCATATCAGTCAAACTTTACGTACCCCATCCCGTTCGATCTGGGAAGTCAAGCTAACTTGAGCTGGAGCAGTAGTGGATTGAGGAATCACCTGCGAAGTCCCAGTGACCTTGTGTTTTTGCCTTATGACAAATCTGCTGATGTCTCAGATGCCATGCTAGACAGCTCAGGTGTTACTATCATGAAGCGCAAGTATGCGCCTGGCATGTGGCAGAAGACCCATGCCTCAGCCCAGCGCTTGATTTCATGCCTTGCATTGCCAGAAGTACGGGAGTCATTGATGCATAGCTGTACTCAATATCTTACACCCTCAACCACAAGCTTCATACATCGTGGTGCATGTGCCACGCCATGTCAAAGCACCTTGTGGTGCTGCATAACCAATGCGTGCAAACCCAGGTATAGCTATGTACTGTACGACACGCCCTAACATTCCATACCCAAAGCATGTTGCCTCTACACATCCCAGGCCTGAACAACCCGCCGCACAATCCTGGGAAAAGCAAGCTGGATGCGATATCAATAAAGAATGAAATGCGCATGACGTGAAGCAGTCCAATCTCCGCAGATCCTCATCGCAATTCAGGAAGCATACTAGTACGGTGCCCCGGGGCATCAGCACACAATGAGCGCATCGTCTCCTAATCTGGCCCAGGAATGGCTCACACATCCCTGCCTGGCCATCATGAGGCAACCACCTGCCACTTGCACACGTAAGAAGCAAAATTACTTCTTCCATAGAGAGACCTTCTAATGTACCCTAGTACGGCACAGCGCATGCCAGAAGGGACATGTCGTGCATGGGCACACACCATGTATCAGTCACTTACGACCAAGTCTGGTTGGTCTACTGCTCTAGGTGGGAATCATTCCTTGACTGACGAGAGACCAATCGCCCTCTCGCATGCGAGGCTGTATCATATGTTTTGTAGCTCTCAGCAAAGGTTGATCTGAGCATGTTGGCAGTCCTGACTGGCATGGGCAATAGCCGATAAACAAGGCGTCCCAAAAAGTGCTGCCTCCTTGCATGCATTCCAGTGCCTTCCCCTACCTAGATACTTCTGATGTCCTACGACTGGCATAACTCAGCCAGGTGCAGTGTCTTCAAGCATCCTCAAGCACCACTGTACATGCTTAAGTTCTTCTCCCACATTTTGACGGTACAAGTGGCCCTGTAGTAGGCAACGTCTGCAGGGAGGTACAGAAGTGCTCATTATTGACATGCCTCAATAGCACATGGGTGTCCTGATGGTGCTCCAAGGCTGATGCTAGTCTCAAAACAGCTGCATCCAGGACATCACCGTGTCTCCTTCTTGCAGGGGCACAGGGCTGAGGTGCCAGCCCTGGCGCCGCAGTAAGACTGTACATGTTCCAGGAGAAGTCTCCATGGCGTGTCATTGGCAATACATCAAGACTCGTCTGCCGGCTCAGCAGCCATATTCAGCCGCTGGAAACCGTCACTGCCGCCTGGAAACACAGCTGAAGTAGCCCGCACGGCAGACAGCAAATGCTCTGCAGTGCGTCGTCCAGATGTTGATTGCATCAGTCCGCTAGGTCAGCAAGACATCCAGCAGTGCGAGAACATCACCCTCAGCCAGAGCGCACTGCGATACCTGGCACTCTTGCTGCGAAGGCGCTTGCACCAGCCCTCATCTGCTGATGGAGAGCTGTTGGCGCGATGCTGACATCAACCCGCCAGGTCAGCGGTGACGTCCAGCGCGGCGGGGACATTGGCTGGGGCACACAAGAGGGAGCCGCAGCAGCCATTGTACGTTCAGGCCGAGCTGTCCGCATGGTGCTGACATCAGTCCACCAGGTCAGCGGTGACGTCCAGCGGGGCGGGGACGTCCCCCTCGGCCGGAACGCAGGTGAAGTAGCCGGCCATGGCGCCGCGGAAGCGCTTGCAGTAGTCCTTGGGCGACTGGATGGTGGGCGCCTTGCCGCGGTCCTGCCCCAGCCCCACAGACTTGACCCACCTCTCCAGCGCCTTGTCCCATGTGTACTGCAGGCACAATGATGTACATCCTCAAGCCGCCATTACAGCACGTCGCACACGAATGCAAACTTAGCATGCACCCTGGCCAGAGACGGGCCTAGGCTGCTTCGCCCAGTCACTTGACCTGGCCTGTCTCATGCTGCCGATAAAGGCATCCCAGCCGCACATATTTGTCGAGCAGGCTAGACAGGACATGCCCTGCACCCTAGCAGCCGGCGCTTGATTTGTCATACAGCAGATCCACCATTCCACAAGCCCCTGAGATGTGATTCCTGTATGCACATCATGATGCAATATTACCCTCACCTGGCGCAGGAAATCGATGATGCCGACAACAAGGGCTCCGTTGGGAGAGTCCACGCCAACGAGCAGGCTGTAGTCCATGACGCCCTGGCCGGCCAGGAACGCCGTGTCCGCCCACAGCGCCTTCATCAGCGCAGCGTGCGCGGCAGATTCCACCTGCATGGCCGGGAGATTGCAATCAACGCTCTGCAATAACAGACCACGCAACATCGAGCTTGCGCCCACAGGGCATTCCAGGAGTCAGCAACGTGTGAATGACATCCTTAGGGCAGCCGTGCATTTCATCTAGGGACAACCCCTCTGTGTGCGATAGAGCAGCATCACTTGTCCTTGCAACCCTCATCAGCACCCTCCTTCCTGACTCAGGGCATGATGAGGCCAACCCTGCGGACTTGTTGATAACACCATGCACACTGGCACCCCGCTAGATGGGTACCACAACTTTGCACTCACATGTGTGTCAAGGATTGATGAGACCCCACCAGCAGGGGGGCGGACAGGATGTCGCGCTTGAGGGTCTCGTCCAGCAGCACAGTGGTGGGGTCCATGGTGTCATACCATGATGCACTTGAAAAGTGTGCAGGGATGAGAGCCTACCAGCAGGGGCGCGGAGAGGATGTCGCGCTTGAGGTTCTCGTCCAGGAGGACGGTGGTGGGGTCGCTGGGGTCGTCCTTGCACCAGCGCGCGCGCTCCGAGCCCTTGAGGTCGTACACGGGCGCCAGCGAGCGCTCGTAGAAGACGTTCTCCATCACCAGCAGGTCCATCGCCTTGTTGCTCTCCACCCTCACCTGCACAGCGTCATGAGGGAGGTGAGGATGTGCGGCGAGCCGGCCACGAAAAAAGGAGCAATCCTAAGTCTCTTCGGGCAGACCATTGCCTGCCAGCAGGGGAGAGGGACCTCAGCTCCATTGAGAGAACCAGGAGATGATACAGCAAGCAGGAGACGATACAGCAAGCATAAGGAGCACAAGGGTGCACCAGACAACCGAATTCTGGGTCTGCCAGCTGTGTGGTCAACAAATGCTCTCAACAGCAAAGGCATGCGCCTAGCTGCATGCTTCAGGAGGTGCAACGCCCTGCCTGCCCTGACAGCACTCCTCACCAGCAGTCACCAGCCTGTCGCTCCGCATTGCTGGCATGCCCACAGCGTATCGCAACACTTGACACACCAGCGCAGACACGACACGCTGACATTTAATCTGGGATCCTCACCGTGAAGACGCCCATGATCTTGGCAAGGCAGGTGGGCTGTCCGCGGCGCATGGCGCGGCCTAAGTAGGCGAAGAAGTTGGGTGCCAGCTCCTGGAAGGACTTGCGCTCGGCCGCGGACAGTTGCTTCACGATGAAGCGGTCGTCGCGCGTCTTGGCGAAAAAGCTGTTGCTCTTGCCCCCGCGCGGCTCCCACCTGCAACCAGTCCCCAGTAGAAATCAGCATGACGGAGGGCTTGTCAGAAGGCCACTACCAGCTGCTTCACAATGAAGCTGTCGTCGCGCATCTTGGCAAAGAAGCTGCTGCTCCTGCCGCCGCACAGCTCCCACCTGAAACCAGCCCTTGCGTCAGGCGCAGCCCAACTCCCCCGTGTCAAGTGATCTAGCTCCTGCCTTTGCCTGGCATGTGGCTGCCAGCAGTTAGCGGGTCGACATTACTCTTTGGCAGCTCCTCGAGGCATCTGCAGGGGAGCAGCTTCACCCAGTGCTACCGAGAGCCACCAACCAGCAAAGGCAGTGAGTACTGCCTCTGTGCATCTCAGAACCATGTAGAGGGTGCAGCAGCAAACCTGTGGCATCTGCTGAGGCTGGCGCAAAAGGCAGCCTCTCCCCCGCACTCGCTCAGGCAGATCCGCCGCAGCTCTGCAAACTGTGCTGGGAACCATACAGTCACCTGCATCAGCACCGAACACACTCTTGAGCATCTACGCAACCCCTGGAACGCATATCTACCTATACGCTCTAGTTATGTGGCCGCTGCTTTGCCTTTACTCACAGTGGGGCATGCTGCACACAATCCAAAACACAGAAACAGAGAAAGCTTGATCTCCGACACAGGTGTGAAGACGCACAGACATTGCCATATGACCCATTGTCTCACCCTCATGATGCAGGGTGGATTGAGATCCTCACCGACAGCTTAGTGCGTGAGCCTGAGAGTCCAGGGTGGTCGTCCACAGCTGTGTGCTCAAAGTGCATGGGGCGTGGCCAGGTCAGGATCATCCACTCAAGCTCCAGCTCAGACGCCACTCCATTCACTGCGACCTCCTTCTTGGCCTTTCCTATGTCCTCAGACCCTGCGCCCACTGCTCTCTTTCAATGCCTGCCAACTGACTCGAGTGAGTGTCGTGGCAGATCCAACACCCTGAGTTGCAGGGTGATCAGGCTGTCTATGCACCCCACCCCTTGACATCAGAAAGAGGTGAGCTCGTGCAATCTCTGCGGTTGCTGTGATTGCTTGTACAGCACACGTAGACTCGCCGATGCATAGCACGGCGCTCCATTGTGGTTTCAGGGAATTCGGAGGACAATCTCAGTCACAATGGGACACACCTGACCATATGAGGATCCTACTACTATTGACTGGAGGCTGCATGCCAGTGCAAGGGCGCACCTTTGCTCTCAGGGGCCTCCGTGACTGCGGAAGGGGCAGCAGCAGAGGCGCTGCTGTCCTCCCTGGCGGCAGCCACATCATCGTGCCCTACCAGGTCACCGCTGCTGCGGCTCGCCAGGGTGGCCCTGCTCAGCAGCTGCCCGGCGCCCGGCTTGGGCCCATTGTGCAGCACATGTGCCCGCACCTCATCCAGGAACTGGCTGTGCTCCCTGCAACGCCACAGCTCTCAGCTGTGTTGCTCACACATGGCGTCAGGACGCATTCCTCTTGGCAGACCCTGATGCCCTTGTGTCGTCTCAAGCTCTGGAGCAGTGCCATCCACGTCAGATTGACCAGCACCCAAGCAGTACACCATCACTTGTAATGGCAAATGCAGCTGAATGACAACTACAATGAGCTACGCGACAGGCAGAAGGTGGGTGAATCTGAAGACTTACTTGGATGACAGAGCGTATGCAAGGAGCGAGGTAGGCTCATCATCCCGGACAACCACTATCCTCTCATCCACCCCTGGCTGCAGCAATGCCCTACCCAGCAGCTCCACCTGCAAGATATTGTAGTACCCTTATGCTGATGTTCCTTTGAGGTGAGAGGCCATAGACGCAAGTGACCACTGTGGTGAGGACATTGTGAAAGCTCATGCTGCATGCAAGCTGCAGGCTGCCTCTCTGTCTGCATGCATGAAACCAACACTGAATTACAGTACGAGTGCTGTACCTGGTGGCCATTGGGCAGCGGGATGGCTCCGGGCAGCTGCTGGGCACGGCGCATGACCGCAGGAGGCAGGCTCAGCTTGGAGCGGACCTCCTCGGGCGCGGGTGCAACCGGGGCGGATGCGCCGGGCGCCGGAGACGCCGGTCGGGGCGGCGTGGGCGCCTGGCTGCCCGGTGCCTGATCAGGTGGCCCGGGCTCGGCCTCCGACACACTCTCCTGCAGGAGCAGCAGCAACAGCTAACAGCGGGGTGGGTGTCAGGGTTCATACAACCCCTGCGTGTCTCAATATAAGACTGGCGGGGTGGTAATGTGGCCGCTGCATGCAGGCGCTGGTATGTGAATACTTTGCATGGACCTGTGCCTCTGGATCATACTATGCACTTACTGCATTACATCAAGTTGAGGTGGGCCGAGCTCACTTACAAGCCTCTCGAGTGTCAGTGTTTGATAGTCGGCAGATCAGCCCAACGGGGGCACTCTCAGACTGAAAGGCATGTTGCAATGTAGAATGACCAGAATGGCACACTCACCAGGGAGGGAGTGTGTGGCACGCCAGTTGGAGGCGGGAAGAGTGGTTCCTGATCCAGGTCCCTGCTCTGCCGGAGCGCTCTCAGCCAGTTCTCGGTGTTGAAGAACCCTTGCACATCGGAGGGTTCCCGAGCGAGCACCTTCTTGAGCTCCTGCATAAGCAGAAAATACTCTTGATGCTTCTGCATCATGCACAGTCATACAGACGACAGTGCCATACATGTCATCGACAGGCAGGTGCCCCAATCTGCTTAGGCTTACATGTGAAGCTAGGATGTTGCCTGGCATGACAGAATTCCTGGGAGGTCCTGACGTCTGTACCTGAGCCTCTATATGAGTCATGGGCGGAACCCTCTCATCTGCTGCAGGAGTGTTCTCAGCTGCCTGCGGAGCTTCCCCTGCGGTTTGGAGGAAGTCCAGAGGCTGCTGCACCTCCTGGGCTTTGGGACTCAGGACTGCATCGGGGCTCAGGGCACCGCCAGCTGCACATCAGGATACAATTTAGCGAGTGCAGAGGTGCGATCACCTTTGCTGCTGCACCCATGCACATGCATGCTCGAGCAGTCTGACAATGACATGCAATGCCTGGCTCACAACACGGCTTGCAGTCTCGTGTGATCAGCAAGCGGCCTCAACAAGCATACACTTCCAGGGGTTCCTGGCACATGTCATCTCAGTGTCTGGCATATTAAGTTGACTATGCAGACTGACAGTCAGCATGCAAGGAAGAGGCGCACCTCCTTTGGAGAGGTTGCTTCGGACATTCGGGATGTCGATCTGTGGCAGGTCCACATGGCAGGAGCTGATGCTAGGAGGGGGCAGTAAGACCCGGCCGCCTGCTCCAGGGACATTCTGCATGTATAGGCAGCACTCATCATACCTTCAACTATGTGCAGCTAATAGATGCAAGATACAAAGCAGTTCCCAGTGATCCAGGACATCTTGCCGGAGGAAGCAGATGCATATAATCCATGTGCGTGAGGACAGCAGCGTAGCATGCCGGCCACCTACCCGAGACAGCTGGCTGTGAGAGTTTAGTGATGCATACTGGGAAGCAAGTAGTCCTGAAGCAGACATTGAAACAGACACACAAGGCATGTCTGCAGGGGAGCAAATTGTGTGGTGAGGTGGAAGCACCTCTGAGGCAGCAAGGGCTGCTCTGCTAGTGTCTCCCAGCGGGCTGGGCTTCAAAAGTCCAGAAAAGACGCGCTCAAGGCTTCTGGGCGGAGACTGCCTGCGGCTGCG
Organism: Coccomyxa sp. LA000219; assembly: GCA_000812005.1. Taxonomy (NCBI): domain Eukaryota; kingdom Viridiplantae; phylum Chlorophyta; class Trebouxiophyceae; family Coccomyxaceae; genus Coccomyxa; species Coccomyxa sp. LA000219. Next base: position 347,880 of record KN714613.1, on the reverse strand, counting down.
GGGAGGGCTGAGCTGGCGGGGAGGCGTACTAATGTCGAGGTTGTCTGATCTGGCACCTGGCCGCTCCTGCTCCGGAGCGTCCAGGTCAGCATCGTCATCGCTGTCCGAGCTGTTCTCGGAGTCGGAGCGCGCCACGTCAGCGCCCGGCTGCTCCGGGGAGGCTGAGCGCGCATGCCGCGGCCGCCGGTGCCTGTTCAGGAAGCGCAGCACCAGGTCGGTGGAGTTGTGGCGCAGGATGGGGCGCTCCCAGGCCGGCATGCTGATCATGAGGTTGCGCGCCTCAATCATGGACACATAGCGGGATACCCGGCTGGCGCCGGGCTGGCCCGAGGCTCCCTGGTCCGAGCTCTCTCCCGAGCTGGCTCCTCGAAGGTGCTCGATGTTGCCTGGTGCGCTGACAATGCTTTCGGTGTCGTCTTCGCATGGCCTGAGGCGGCCGACTGGGGACGTCCTCGACAGCGGTGACGCTGTCAGGGGCGCGCTGAAGGTGCGTTCTGGGCTCTGCTCAGGGCCAGGTCCTAAGCTGATGCTGTTCGCCAGGTGGCCTATGGCTTCCCTGTCAGCTGCTGACATGGCAGCTGCCTCCGGGCCCTTGGGCGTCCCAGCTGCCCGCTCAGCGTTCAGCTCGCCACTGACTATGCGCAGGAGCTGATTCAGATTCTCCACGACAGCTACTGCAGGGGACACTTTCTTGGTGGTGTCCTCCTCTGTGCTGACAGCTGCTGGAACGTTGAGCGCCCTCTCAGGGCCACCTTGCCCACCTTCTGCAAAGGGGGTGTCCGGTTTCTGCGCTCCCGCGGCTGCTTTTGGGCTGCCTGGCGCGCTCTTGGCTGCATTCGCCAGGAGCACGCGCACGTCCAGCTCTGCAGGAGCGCTGTGGCTATGGCTGTGATGAGTTGCTAGCACGCCCGTCCGCTGCAACAGAGGAGCACAATATCTCAGGCCGCGCCCTTCACATGGTACCAGGTACTCCCAAGCTTTTGCCGGGCCAGGGAAGTCACACAAGAGGCTGCATCAGACAGACCTTGAGGTGTAAAGTTCGGCGATCACCGGGATTTGCAAGGCGATACAGAGCAGAGTACAGTCAGCTAGCGCACAGGGGCGATGAATGAGTGGATCAGGGTCGGCACCTGTGACAGGCTGGCGCCGGATGGGCGTGGGGGCATGGGAGTGGCGGAGCCCTGCCGTGACCTCCCGGGGTAGGACGCAGCTGCAGCATCGTGCAGGCAGGAGGCCCAGGTGAGCGCCATGATGGACAGCGAGCGCTGCAGGCTGTTGATGCGCCAGATTGCCTGGAGCAGGTCCTCGTTGGTAAGGCCCTCCAGGTGCTCCTCCTGCAGGGTTGCATCTCACACGTCAGTGTCAGATGCAGCTGCCTTTTGCTAGGTGACAACAACCAAGCTGCTGTGATGATGGGGCAGCTTATCTGATCGCACAAGGAACGGCAGCACCTGTCAGTTTGTTGCAATTTGGCTGAAGTTCAAAGTTGAGCACTTTTCACATAGTATCTGTTCACTGGAATCGCAGAAGTGATGCAAATTCCCTGTCAAAGAGAGGCGCGGCTCTATCCTGTGCATGAGAAGAGTGTACAGCAGGGTCATGGCGGACAATGACGGTGAGCAGAAACGGAACAAACCTCATTTGCCTGCTTCCGAGGCGAGTCAGCAAGGCTGAGGGCAGCCAGCTCGGTAGCATCAGCCCTGATCAGAGCACAGACCTCCTGGATGTTCTCCACCAGCCCTGACACCTCCGCCATGAGAGCACTCCTGAGGTGGCCCAGGAAGCCTGCCTCAGAGCTGTTGTCATCTGCAGAACACATGGCCGGTCAGCCAGCAACATGCGCAACGATTAATCTCATTGTGCATGCCAGTTCGAGCAGGTGCGCACCGCAGGTCTTGGCAAAGCGCCAGACCCCAGCGCTACTTGGGCACGTGCAGGCGTGCAGAGGAAGTTGCTCTGTATAGCAGCAGCTGCTCATCCCAGGTGCAGATACATACAAATGGCAACATTGCCAATGTGAGACACACCTGCAGCAGGCGCAGAAGGGCCATTTGCGGGCCCTATAGCAGCTGCATTACTGTCCTTCAGCGGAGGCGTCCCCTCCTCCTCAGAGTAGCGCAAGCCTGCTGACTGCAGGTGCGATGCGCTCTCTGGGGACGAGCCATAGAGCCTGTCGCCTGCAGCGTTGCCCTGGGAGGAGCCGGGGGAAGCTGCCCCATGGGACCTGGCAGCCGGCTGGCTCGGCTGCTCCTGCTGAGTCAGGGCAGCGCGCACAGCAGCTATCTCCTCCGTGGCCTTCAGAGCCGAGTCTATGGCGCCAAAGATGCGATTGGCCTCCTGCACAGCAAGTTGCACTCACTGGGCACAATATCAGATAGTGCTGTTATAGGTTGCTGCAAGATTGTGCTGTGTCGGTATGCAGTGGGAAGTCAGGATGCAGTCTCATACACTGACAACTAGAATACTATAACATAAGCTTGCCCAGCCATGAGAAGCATACCTCAATCAGCTCCTCCACTTCATTCTTGACCCAGCCGCGCTGGGCAGGCACATAGTACAGCATCTGCTGGGGCGGCATGTCAACCTGCAGCACAATCCCAATGGTCAGACACTGTTCCATGAGTGCTGACATTGCTGCTTTGTCACGACATGGCGGCCTTGCATGCTAGTTGTACGCCAGCATCAGGAGGTCACCAGCCCAACAAGAAAATAGGTCCTATATGAAGCACATGCACCGTCGCCTGTGCAGCCTTGATGCAAGTCTCTGGCAGGCACATACCTGCACAGGGCCTACACGCTCCCACAGGAAGCAGGCCACATTGTTGCCCTGCCCAAAGTATCTGGCGTAGCCGGCATGCAGCGGCCTGGAGCCGACCGACAGGTGGCGCGCGCCAAAAGAGACCTCCAGGAAGTGCCCCAGTGACATGGCGGCTGCATCCCTAGACAAGGGCACCCGCCGAGCTGCTCCCAGAAGCTCCAGAGAAGCCTGTATGCAAGCAACAAGATTGGAAAATCAACTTAACCTCTGTCAGTATACGGCGAAGAGCATGGCGCACATCAGGAAAGAAAATCGGGATACAGCCGCTACTCATCACACAGTCCTGCATATAAGACTTGCAGCCTGCTCTGTAGCTGCTCTGGGGCATTGTTGTGCAAGAACACCCGGTAAGCCTGACACCGGAACTATGTGTTTCCTAAAGCGCCAAGTTGTGAGTCGGCACACCTGGCGGGGGCGCAGCCAGAACCAGATCTGGTTGGTGTCAGCGCCCGGGAGGCCCTGCCCATCGGGCAGCTGGGCCATCCTGAGGGTGAGCAGCCCATCACCATGCAGGTACGTGGTGACCTCTGGGTTGTTCACATCCACTGCAGCCCCGCTGAGCAGCTGCGAGAGCGCCTGATCCGTCCGCTGATAGTAGTCTATCCTCTTGACCTATACATAAGCACTCAGCATTGTCGAGAAATGCTGTGAGCTCCCCAGATCTCACAGTGCTGACTGCGCAGAGACTACAATACCTGCCGCCGCTGACAAGACTCCAGCCTTCCTGCATGTGCAGCGCAGCCGCGTAGAAGCACTGGATGGGCAGAGCAAAGCTGGGGCGCTACATTAGCTGCACACATACCTTCAGGGGCTCAGCCAGGCCTCCATTGGGCTGGTTGCTCAGAGCTGTGCACACGTAGAGCCGCTGCAGCCCCAGCAGCTCACCAGCCTCTGCCTGCCTCTCAAGCCTGTCATGGCCTGCACATGGTGTGCATTCCTCATTGTTAGTACATAGGTGTGCTCGAACAAAAGGACATCTGTCTGTTGATGATACAAGGTGAGTGCAGCCCTGTGGACGATTTCAAGTCTGAGGAAGTTCTGAGTGGCTTCACATATCTCTGACATGCAAGCAGTGCGCTAATGCATGCGCAGGGCACGAGAGACACATGGCGCACCTTTTAGCTCTTCAGCTTCTGGGTGTAGGAGGCCCTCCATAGAGCTGCTCTCAGCTGTTCCCGGTCTACTGTGGACACCATTCACGTGCTCACGCCTGCTTGGAAGTCACAGCTCAGACGTCAGGAGCGCACAGGACTGCCTCCAGCATGCATACATGCCTTGAAGGATTTCTCTTCCGCAGCGATGAAGGTTGTCATTACACTATCTATGCCTCGCATGCATTCAATGCTAGTGGCTCAAGATGCATCAGGCAGAGAGCTGTGCTCATTGTCTTGCACGGCAGGCAGAGCAAGTCATGAGAGCGCTGGTAAGAGCAGAGAGGGTGCAGGGAGATCACACGCCTGCCGCCTGTAGAGCGGTGATCAGGCGGGGTTTCATTTAGCTGGCTGCTTGCGCTCTGCTTCTGCTCGTCAGCTGCTTCCACATCCTCAAACGCAAAGTCATGGACATTGTTCCCTGTCCACTCAGTCGCGCCCACAGTCACATGTGCTGACAAGGATGTGAGGGGACCAGTCCCCCGGTCTGCAGCTGCCATGTGCGCAGACCTCTGTACCACTCTTCGCGCATGCTTCCTGAGCTCAGCCTTGTTCACCCCTGCAGCGGTGTCAGTGACAGAGCATCAGCTCGATGTCATTGCGGGGCAGACAATAGGACACTGACATAGACCTCTTGTATAATTGAAGTTTTGCTGGACACTGTGCTCCCCTGGGCATTAAGAGGCAGCACAGGGACATGCAATGTGTGCCTTTGCAGATTGCTGTGGCGCTCACCCGCCAGGTCAATTCCATACTCCTCCCCATATGCTGGAGCAGCAGCACTGTTCTGCGTTTCCACAGGCTTGCTGGTATGATCCCTGAAAGGCGGTGAAGCAGAATGCATCGCATCCTTGCTGCTGTGCTTCTGCTGTGTGCTCTGGGGTCCGGGAGTACATGACCCCATGTCCTGCCGCGCAGAGGACACTGCTCTGCTAAACTGCTGCTCCCCGTGTGGCTTTGAGCCTGGTGCTGAGCTGGCCATCAGTGATGACATCAGCGAGGCGCCACCTGCATGTAGATGTCCAGTTCTTAACCTGCCCGGAATTACCTTGAACCTCAATCTACTTCCAACCAGTAGAAGGTCAGGCATACTCACATGCACAGTGTAAGAAAGGCCTGCGATCTGTCATTCCTAGCCTGTACCCATACCCCTATCGCATACATTCTGGGGCACTGAGAGGGCTCATGACAGTATACAGCCAGGAGCAAGTAGCGCGCACCAGCACTGGCTGCAGACTCGTCCTTGGGAGCAGTGGACCTCTGATCCTTTGAGCGCGAGGCCAGTGCAGTGGCCCCATCAGGCTGAGTGATCTGCAGGTGCTCACTTCGCTGGCTGGGGCTGCCTATACCAGGAGACCCTGCTATGCTTCTGGAGGGTGTGCCGAAGATGCTGCCCTGCCCGGCTGCCCGCTTGGGGCTGCCCGGCCTGGACGCGCAGTCTCCAGCTGTGGGGATTGCAGAGGCCAGCTCATCTGCCAGGAAAGCGGTCTCCAAGCGATTTCGGTAGGCAGCATACACTGCAAACTGCACAATACATAATTTGTCATTCCTCATGCTCATTCTTTCGTCTAAGTGTTGCAAGCAACAGCACTCAACAGTTTTGCCGCCCGCAGACTGAGGCCTGAGCATGGAAGCACTGTCTGCAGGGCAGACGCCAGGATGTGTTCAGGGGACCGTTCAAGGTGCAACCCTTACTTGGGAGAATGAGAGATGACAGAGCACTGTATGGACGACCACCCACCTCCATGACCTTTTTGACAGACGCCAGCACATGGCGGGGTGCGCCCTTGAGCAGCACTGTACAGCCCAGGGCACAGGGGGAGCCCTTGAAGTACATGAGGGTCCTGGCTGCCATGGCGCCCTTGCCGGCCTCTGACTTCGAGCTGCTGTTGTGCAGGAGTTGCGGCCCCTGCACATTCATCCCGGGCTGCGCAGCAGCAGGCAAAGCATTCACAGCTGCCAGCGCCTGCTGCGCTGCCGCGGATGCAAGAGACGCTGCAGGGGCGCTAAGCTTGGCCGCTGCTGACTGCCTGCTTGCATCTGCCTTAGGGGGCGGGCTGAGCTGCTGCCCGTGCTGCCCAAAAGCTGACCCAGGCAAGCCTGGCTGCCCTTCTGAGGAGTCAGCATGCTGAGCGTGAGAAGCTGAGCGCTCTGCAGCGCTTGCCAAGGTCTGTAGAGTCTCATGCTTGCTTGCCTGAGCGGCGGAAGCCACAGAGGTCATGGACGATGAGGAGCTAATGCTGATGAGGGCCGGTCTAGGGGGCGCTGGGTAGGTGTCCTCAACCAGAAACTCCTTGCAGGCGCCCAGATTTTTAGCAGTCGCCACATCAGCAGAGGGCGCCACCTGAACATCACGTGGAGCTCTCATGATAGGACATATACTCTGCCGGAAGGCTCAGTCACCAATTCATGCTGTCGGGGCGAGCATGCAGGGCCTAAGTGCAATGACGCTTGCCAGGAAACACTCCTGTTTCCTGACTTCACCTCCCCTCTGCTTGCACAAGACTGTGTGAGTGCACACCAAATGAGGTCCAAGCTGCCCACCTCAGTGCCTGTGCATCTGGCAATGAAGTCCAGCACAGGCCGCTTCATGTTGAGCGCCAGCGAGATGCCGCGCTCCAGCAGCTCGTCCTGTGCCTTCCGGGCCACGCTCTTTTCCACCAGCACAACATTCGGCCCCAGGGCGACCAGCTTGTCCACCTGCTCTTTCAGTCCTTCCTCCTCCTGCAGCATCACAGTCACGGTCGCAGAGCTTGAGAGACAAGAGGCTGTGCACAATTGCCACAGGGCCCTATGCAGAAGCCCCAAGTTAAGCAGGAGCCTTAGCCTGAACAGTTTCCTTGGTGAAGACACAAGACACCTCACTCCCATCAAGGCACAGCACATGTGCAACAAGCTGCCCTGGCCCAGAGAGGTGGACACAGATACCTGATGAAGAGGGCGCCTACTGATGGCATGTTCTCTGATAGGGAATAGCTTACCTCCTGCTTGGTCATGCCCTCCAAGGATGTCAGCCTGCTCTGAGCCCTGTTGAACTCCAGGTTCTTGGCCACCATGAGGATCTTGGGATTGCTGATCTGCCGGTGCATGCGTTTGTGGGCCAGATTCTTGCGGCACACAGCGCCATCTATGGCGCAGCTGTCCTCTGGCTTCCCCACCCCTGGAACCTTCTTCACCTGCATAGAGATGGGTGTCTGAGGCACGCCTCAGGCACTGACATGTCGTGAAGGCCACTGGAATGCCCTGTGCAGGCTGCAGCCCATTGAGTGATGCTACCATCCATGCCAGGCATTCCGCGATAACAAGTGTTGCCAAGCCTGCATCATCGCAGCTGCCCTGCAAAGTTACAGGTGACGCCACGTGACCACCCGGCGCGAGCTGTGCTCTGGCAGACAGGGCTCCAGGCAGAGCAGATCGATCCGAGACCCCTGTGTGATGCAATCTGAACTTTCATGAGGGGCCACTTGCCACAGCAACCGCAGGCCTACCTTGATGTAGAAGCGAGGATCGAGGTTGCCATACGCCACAGCCTTGGCGGGCGAGAGCATGCTAGCGGCCTCATCAGCCAACCGAGTGACAATGGGGGCCCACACTTCAGGCTCCTGCACATTGTAGGCCACAAGGAGCTGGTCCACAGTAGCCGCTAGCTGCTCCCCCGCTACCTCCTCGAAGGGACCCCTTCACACAGAAGCGCCATCAGCCCTCACACATGGCTGCTGAGCGAAGTAGGATGGCATGTGCGCTATTGTACTGTGGGCAAGGCCAAGGCCTGGGACGTCACCAGGAACAGGATGCTCAGTGTGCATGTGCCGGGGGTGCTACAGCTTTCATTTCTTGATGCTTTGAGGGTGCACGAGACTTGATGCAGAGACGAACCTGCAGATAGATGCGATTGGATGCTCATCCAGCGAGCGGCCAGAGCCACTCTCCTTCTCTGTCCTTTGCAGTGCCTGCACAGATGCTCAGGAGTTTGTTCAGGGTATGCAGGGCCTGACACTTCTCTGTAGACTTAGGCCCAATCACTGTGCCTGTGAAAACTGGGGTTTGTGACCCACACCGTTGGTATTTCTAGCACAGGCGCGGTCTCCAGGGTCACAGCAGCATCCTGAGGGCCTTGCAGGTATCCAAGCACGCTTGCCTGCACAGAAGCTCCTTTGCATAGAGTATACGTCACGTCTTGCATGAGTCCTTACGCTCTACCTGAGTCATGAATGTACGATCAAGCCATACATTTGGGACAACATCCATGTAGAAGAGTCTCAAGCACATTTGCTGGCTGTTCAGATGTAACGTTACCTCTCTAGCTGCGTCCCTGGTCGAGCCCGAATTTGGCTTCGGGTGCAGCATCATTCACGGCTTACGCGGCTGAAAGGTACTCCTGGTCCGACTGACAGGCAGTATAAAACATGGGATTGCTCTGGGATGCTTTGTGAGAGAGGGCAATGTCCTCCAGATCGTGCATCGCAATTTTCTAGGCACCAGGGCTTCCTGCGGTCTTACAGCTGCACAAGCACAATCTGGGCTCTACTGCCTGACGACTCTTGCTGAGGAAACATCTCGACTATTTGCATCCGCCTGACAGCGCAGAAACATTGGACTCAGTCACAGTCTGACACATTGACACCCATCCTGGTCCAGTCAGCCCATGACACCGTTCCTTGGCTTTGCAATCCGAGACGCACAAACGGAATGTTTAGTGCACGTTGTGGATGCCCAACAGCGTTCTGTGCGTAGAGTGAGCGCTGCATGTGGCTTTGAGCAGCTCTCAGCAGAGCTTCATGTTACATCTTCAGCTCTGAGCGTCGTGGCAGGGGTCGTCGATAAAACTGTTATGAAAGCAGGCGAAACAGCTTTTGCGAGTTTCTCCCACATTTTCCGGCTCTCCCTCGGACCTTCATGTGACAAGCTTTGGAATTAACATGAGAGTCAGCGCATGCGCGGTCGTTTCTGCGAGCCTCACGAGCCTCGACAGGGGCTTTTGAAGGTGCAAGCCAGAGCTTGCACTTAAATGGCAGAAGGCCTGCACTCCGCCGCTTCAGTAGCTTGGGACAAAGAAAACATGAATGCAACACCTGCAAAGAGAGACTCAGCTGGCCAGGGCCCTGATTCGGTGGGTGCTGACTTTCTTGGATGTTAGCACAAATACTGAGCTGCCAGCTTCCCTGACACTGATGCTGCACACCGTGCGACGCTTACAACAAGTCAGAAGGGGCATGGCTCCCCTTCGCTGTCGTCCGAGGGCGTCATGCATCCTAAGTGTGCATGATATGGACATCTGCAGGTTTCGAAGCGTGGGCGGACAGTGCTGGCTGCCATCATGCCACCCTCTAGGGAGAAGGCCACGAAGCGTCGCAAAAGCATGAAGCCCGGCAACAGGCGTGTCAGCTTCGCGCCAGACGACCAGCTCACTATGCTGCACCACTACACCAAGGTGCTTCCCTGAGCCTCAACCTGCTTCACCAGGTGCATCTCACCTGCCTCTTGGCGAGCCCTCCTGACCACTCTCGGCCACTCTGCAGGACGATGACAGGCACACAACGCCCAACAAGGGCTTCAACGAGGACCCCAGCCCCAGGAGGATCTACATGGACAGCAGCCCTGCAGATCCCCAAGCAGGAGACAACATTGGCCTCTTTTTAGAGCCCCTGCCCGGCTGGGGCACCGGGCGGCTCAGCCACAGCCCAGCCATGATGGCGAGCCCCACTGCAGTGTCCATGGAGCTGACAGGTGGCAGCCAGGATGACCCCTACGGCCGCGCAGAGGACCTGACTGGCCTCAGCATGCTGTCCGGGGACATGCTGCCCGGGTCAACAGGTTCATCACCCAGACTTGCACTCCTGTCGCAGACCAGGCATCTAGTGCTTGCGTGTGACATTAGGCAGCGAGATCTGTAAGCCATGCAGCAATCTGTTGGGGGATAGCATGCACATGTGGCCGCGGTGTGCAGCATCCTGGTGCTGGCTGTCCCTGTTCCAGGATGCTGCTCATGTGCACTCCTGTGAGCAGGCAGCTGTGATGACAGCGTCACACCAGGACCTTGTCATGCCATGGGACAGATGAGCAGCAGAGGGTGAGTCTGAGCGGGCTGCTTGGGCTGCAGGGGGGATCACAGCAGGAGTGCCCGGCCTGGCAGACATCCTGGAGCAGGATTGGAGCGAGGACAGCATGGGCCGCCCGGCGCAGAGCGAGCCCACGCCCCCGTCGCTGACGCCCAGATCCGTGCCTGCCCTTAGGCCTGCCCGGAGCGCCCCGCCCCTCATGACGCCCCTCACAGAGGAGACTGAGGGCGACCTGAGGTCTACCTCGCATGCTCAGGGCCAGTCGGGCACCTTCGGGCAGCTGGGCACCGGCTCCCTGTCCACTGCTGGCCAGGGTGAGCATCCCAAGCCAAAGAAACAATGGCAGACCATTTACCAAACTCCCCACTCGCTGATGCCACATGACATCCATCCTATGCACGTCGTCGGCAGCAGGAGCGACAGGGATGCGCTACATAAGACATCAGCACAAGGATCAAGGTGTGCCTGGGCCAAAATCCGCCTGCACAGAATATTCAGCAGCTGTTTGGGATTACTTTGGGCTGCTGACGTGTGATCACGCTTAAATCTGCAGGTGAGTTTGAGCAGCTTCCTGGGCTGTTTGGAGCTCCAGACGTCACAGAAAACATGTCCCTCAACAGCAACACAGGCCACAGCCTCAGGGACGCTGATGCCCACACTGCCGGGCACACTGGGCACATGTCCCTGGGCTACACCAACATTCTGGAGGGCGGCCATCATCCTGCATGGGGTAAGCCCTCTTGTGTTCTGGCTCCAACACAGTGCGCCTGATGTAGTAAAGGTTCCCATGCAGCCGGCACAGCTGCACGGGCTCACAGCAAGCAACCACCATTACCTTTGGCAGGCGTATGACACCCGTACACTGAGCTGTATGAACAGGCATTGCTCTGTCTGCCATAAAAACAGTCACACATTGATCAAAGATCTTGAGAGCCCGTGACTCCGCCATTATTGTAAGAATACTTGACTTAAAGCGTAACATTTCGGGGCCTGCATGAGAGGAGCGATATCTGAACTTGGGTGCAGGTGAGGCGGCAGATGTGACCAAGGCTGTGAGCATGGGGCAGCTCACAGACGAGCTGCAGGAGGAGGGCCCCAAGGATGGCATGGGCCAGGTCAGCAAGTGGGGCTTTGTGCCCGGGGATGACAACACCACCGACCTGGACCTGGAGAGGAACGGTAGGTCATCTGACCATGATGCAGGATTCTGTGCAAGTCTTCGGGAAGGCAACCTGCCAGGGTGAGGCTTGAGCAGTGGGGAACTTCAGTGGAGTGGCCTGCAGAAAAGCAGCAACCTGGTTGCAAGATTGAGGGGTTGTGCTAGCTGGCAGGCTGATTGGGAGTCTGTGCGAAAGGCAGTCAGCAATGCGGCTAGGCTTCGTGCATGTCAAGAAGCAGTGCCTTTGTACAGGGATGGCTATTATGGGCGATGTGACGTACCGGCACGTCTTCCAAGACATGACGACCGAGTCCCGGCGCGCATCCATGATGCTGCCTGCCCCCGCTGACATCACAGAGGAGTCACCCTTCGGCAAGGCGGCACCCATGCAAGCGCCTCTTCAGGCCACGCCAGGCCAGGAGTCTGAGGCTGGCAGCCCCAGGTGTGCTTGCAGCCCTTACCAAAGCTGCTCGGACAGGATGTATATGTGCAAGACTTGAGGGGATATGACATGGCTGCATGTGAGTGACTACATATCTCATGCCAAGCATCAGCTTGCTGCGCTGGTATAAGAGGCGTTGCGGCTGTCTGCTGGTGTGTGAGCATTACCTTGATGTGCAGGCCTGTAATAGCATGGGGGTTCCAAGTGAGATTCGCATGTTCCTTGCAGGCCAGCTGTGGTCGAGAGTGCAGTGCCTGCATTCACAGCAGAGGAAATGGCTCCTATGGAGGCCCACCTCAGCACAAGCCCAAAGCCTCAGAGCAGGCCTGCGCAGAAGAGGCGCAGGTCCAGCATGGCCGATCTGACAGGGCGCCTGCTGATGGATGACTCAGTGGAGGGCCTCGCCATGCTGGCGCCACCTGGCAGCGCTGGCGGCCTGGCGCCCCCCAGCTCGCCCGAGGACAGCCCAGCTGGACGGGGTGGACCTACAGGTTGGCACTGCCTACAACCTCTCCTAAACCGCATGCCATAATCGAATTGAGGCGGCCACATTCTTCACCAGCTTGTTTGCTCTTGGCAGAGGCAAATTCAGCAAGGGAATCTGATATTTTGGCCTCGCTTTTTGCAGGGAGGGACATTACCACTGGACTGCTGCTGGAGGACACCTCAGCGCCAGCTGGCGCCAATGAGGACAGCGGGCAGCTGGGCCAGCTGCGCAAGCGCCTCACCCTCCTGCAGGGGTCTCAGGCATGTCATGCATCACGCTACATACCAGTCACTCATATCGTAACAACATTCTGACTGTCCTGGAAAGCCTCTTCTTCAAGAACCTCTTCTTCAAGAAGCTGTCTCTGTCATATTCTACTGCAAAGCTCATAGAGGGTTGTCTTTTGCAGAAGCCACGGGAGTCAGAAGGGCTGGGGAGGCAGGACAGCTCCGGACACCTGACGCTCAACCTCCTGCCAAGCTCCACCACACAGCTGCTGGCGGCCACACAGACTGCAATGCCACGTCCTGCTGCAGGTGGTGCTCTGAAACCATCATATACGTCCCATGTTTTTGGGAACGGCCTTGCCATTCCTGAGCAGCAAGCAGGTCATTTCATTTCATATTGTGCCGAGAGTGAAGCATCCAGAAGGGCAGCTCTGCACTTCGTGAAGGGATGCCCCTGTATGTGATGAGGGAAAGTCTCGTTTGGGATGCAGATGCAGACACATCAGGGCTGCTTGCAGAGATGACCATGGCTTCCGCGGCTGGGGAACCTGCTCCTGAGGCCGAAGCAGCAGACATGGATGATGCAGCAGAGGATCTCCTCACTCCGCCAGCTCAGCAGCAGGCAGCCACAACGCCTTTGTCGCAGGTATCTTTCTCCCTATACCCTGACAGCATCTGCTTCGGCTGATGCTGTTGTTGATACAACCAGTGATGTCCCAACAGGTGTTCCTATGACTCAGGCAGCCATGTGCTTACATCTGTGATGACTCCGTGGTGAGCATACATGCTGTCTAACGCGGCAAAGTTGGCTCATACCTGTGCTCAAAGAGCTCTTTAGCATGTGTACGCTTTGGGTATGTTTGGCTGAAGGCAACAGGTTGCCATTCAGGTGCAAATGGCACCTGAACAGGATGGGCGCCCCCACAGCCCTGATCTGCTGGAGGATGAGTCCCTCAACGACATCGGGGTCCCCCCCGAGCTGCCCGCCGGCTGGGCGCCTGCCCCTCTGGGCACTGAGGGAACCCCCCTCCGCGCCCTCATCCCAGGCATGTCTTCCCAACTCTATGCAGAGGTCTCAGATTGCAAGCACTGATGCCAGAACATATTAGTCGTGCCACCCGTAAAATACAAAGATTATATGGTATATAGCAGGTGAGGTAGAAATGCCTACGGCTTGGAGAGAGCAAGTCGCTCACAATCCAGTGCCATATGAGAGGGTAGGCAATACTCACAAAAGTGTGTGGCTGCGCAGGCGGCCCGCTGCTGGCCAGGACGCCTCCGCCGTCCATCCACAGAGTGCGCGCGCATGTGACGCCCATGCAGGCGCTGACAGCTGGCAGCCCCTTGTCGCCGTCGCCCCAGGCCATGTCCCAAGTGGTGTGCCCTGGAATGCTTATGTCTTTGTGCTGCAGCTCATTCCCAAAATACATTGCTTCAAACAAAGAACAGGTGTCTACGTCATGCTCACGTGATGGAGTGAGGGTATTTTGCCATACAGAATGTGACTTGTTTGGAACTTGCGCCCAAAGCATCACTTAAGGTTCTGTGAAGATATGATCCCAGTCCTACACTCTTTCCTCCTTGCCAGTGCATCGAGGTCATGTTGTTAGTGCACGTTTCCAGTGTTGTGGGTGTGAGCCTTCAGTGTGACTGCAGTCATACCCCATGCCAAATGAGGACACACAGGGCATGGAGGATATCCCGGGCGGCCCCAAGCTGCCCAGGACGCCCCAGGGGCCGCAGAGCGTGGGCGCCAGATCAGGCGCCCGCACCCCGGCTCCCTCGCCCCAGGAAGCTGCTGCTGAGTCGCCTGTGATCTCCTTTGCCCCAGGCTCACAGGCAAGCATGCCATTCCCAGCTCATCTCCCAGACAATGTATAATATACTTAACTTGGACAATGTCAAATTGCCTGGTGGGGGATGATCCTAAAGGCTAACACAGATCATGGATGGTGCCTCTCTTGGCAACCTAAGCTATTGGCTATGTGAGTGTGATACTTTGTACGCTGAGGTTGATGTGTTATGTTCAGGCATCAAGGCAGGTGTCTTCCATGGCTCGCCACACGCCCCACAACATCATCCCTTCTGGACGCATGCTGGCGCGCACTCCCACGAGTCAACTCAGGGCAGCGCCTGCCCCAATGACCTTCCAGGTGGGGCACTACCCTTGNATGGTATATAGCAGGTGAGGTAGAAATGCCTACGGCTTGGAGAGAGCAAGTCGCTCACAATCCAGTGCCATATGAGAGGGTAGGCAATACTCACAAAAGTGTGTGGCTGCGCAGGCGGCCCGCTGCTGGCCAGGACGCCTCCGCCGTCCATCCACAGAGTGCGCGCGCATGTGACGCCCATGCAGGCGCTGACAGCTGGCAGCCCCTTGTCGCCGTCGCCCCAGGCCATGTCCCAAGTGGTGTGCCCTGGAATGCTTATGTCTTTGTGCTGCAGCTCATTCCCAAAATACATTGCTTCAAACAAAGAACAGGTGTCTACGTCATGCTCACGTGATGGAGTGAGGGTATTTTGCCATACAGAATGTGACTTGTTTGGAACTTGCGCCCAAAGCATCACTTAAGGTTCTGTGAAGATATGATCCCAGTCCTACACTCTTTCCTCCTTGCCAGTGCATCGAGGTCATGTTGTTAGTGCACGTTTCCAGTGTTGTGGGTGTGAGCCTTCAGTGTGACTGCAGTCATACCCCATGCCAAATGAGGACACACAGGGCATGGAGGATATCCCGGGCGGCCCCAAGCTGCCCAGGACGCCCCAGGGGCCGCAGAGCGTGGGCGCCAGATCAGGCGCCCGCACCCCGGCTCCCTCGCCCCAGGAAGCTGCTGCTGAGTCGCCTGTGATCTCCTTTGCCCCAGGCTCACAGGCAAGCATGCCATTCCCAGCTCATCTCCCAGACAATGTATAATATACTTAACTTGGACAATGTCAAATTGCCTGGTGGGGGATGATCCTAAAGGCTAACACAGATCATGGATGGTGCCTCTCTTGGCAACCTAAGCTATTGGCTATGTGAGTGTGATACTTTGTACGCTGAGGTTGATGTGTTATGTTCAGGCATCAAGGCAGGTGTCTTCCATGGCTCGCCACACGCCCCACAACATCATCCCTTCTGGACGCATGCTGGCGCGCACTCCCACGAGTCAACTCAGGGCAGCGCCTGCCCCAATGACCTTCCAGGTGGGGCACTACCCTTGTGAAGCTGTTGTCACAATTCTTCTATGGCTGTACTGACTGTACCAACATGCGGGATCCTCAGTATCCCATTGTTCTGAGTGACAATCCCAGTTGTACAGCCATACGGTGAAGGGTAGTTTGGTGAGGTGGCTGGGTGCATTGCATGCAGGACTTCCTCAAGGAGGTGGACCTGCAGTTCCTGGATCACATGCGCCGGGGGACCTCCATCAACTTTGCTGACCTGGCCAGTGACCCTCCCCCAGCCACCATGCAGGTGACCTTAACACTCTTCATGATCTGCATCAACTTGTGCACGTGGAAGAAAACTTGCAGCACAGTTGTGCCCGCGCTGCTGTGCCATGCCCTCATATTGTCCGCGCTTTCAGATCAAAGCTGAATGCTTGCTCAGAACACCGCGTATTGCATGGCAGTCAGCAGTGATCTGCCAGCACCAGTGCAGATGTGTATACAACAGGGCCAAGCCCTCGATTGAAGGCGCTGGCATGGCATACCAAGACAGCCAAAAGATGAACTCTTGGCTTGTGCAGAAGCATTGAAAGCTGCTGTACATGCAGCGCCTGCTGTGGCGGAAATGATGCATTCATCCACGAGCTGCACGAGGTCATTGCTCAGGTCATTCCATGATGATACTGGGTCAGAGACGTGTTGCGCTGGCTCATGCAGGAGCGCTACAGCCTGCTGTACCTGACGGCGCCTGCGGTGGAGGAGATGGAGGAATCCATCCGGAAGCTGCGCGAGGTCATCGCCGCGCACAAGGAGACCATGGCCGAGAAGGAGGCCGAGATCGGCTGCAACAACCCCTCCATCTTCCGGACCCTCCAGGTGTGAGCAGCATCCAAACGCTTTCAAGGGCAGAGATTGTGTGGAGAGTGCTAGCTGGCCTTCCCAAACCAGGGCGAGTGTCAGTGTAGGGATCCATTGCATAGGCGTGAGCAGACACTGCACTGCGAGGCCCTCAACTGAGAAACCCGCGCAGCCATCACCGAGAGCCATACTGGCCATGAGGTTTACGTGCTGCTGCTGCAATCAGGAGCGGTACATCCTCTGATGGGTGCATCAGATGGGGGGCTACTAGGCGATGCCTACTCTGAGCTAGAAAGTGCTGGCCATGCTCAGACGCCTGATTCCAGGTGTGCGCGATGCAATGCAGGGGTGCTCGCCGCAGGAGGCGGACACTGTGAAGGAGGCGGTGGCCACGCTGAAGCGCCTGTGCAGGCAGCGCACCGTCCTGTCCTGGAAGGAGTGGCGTGAGGCGGTTGAGAAGGACAGCAGGCAGCCCAGTCTGCAGGTGCAATGCCCTCTCACAGCAGGCACCCTTGGAATGTCTGTGAAACCACCTTGCAGAGCAGCTTCTCAGCTCGTAATAGCTCAGCCAGTGCACTCCAGGGTCCATGTCTCAGTCCACAATGCTGCTCCCACTGGTAGCCGTTCTGCGTTGGTGTAGCGCTGAGTGCATTGCCCGGGTTCAAAGTTCAGCCGAAACAGGAGGGCAAGGCGCTGCTCACTTATATTCTTGAGGACCCCTCCAGTGTATGACCTCACCATCCATGCATGCAGCGCACCAAGACTGAGCTGGAGGGCGAGGTGTCAGCGCTGACAGAGAGCCTGGAGGCGCTGCGCAGCGCCAGCAGCGGCATCTGCCAGCTGGCGGCCGAGGCCGCCACGGCCGCTGAGCTGGAGGCTGCCGCCCACCAGGTCCGCCCTTGACTGAGCTGTAGCAATCACTGCGCTGTAGCACTCACTTTCTTGTTCCTCCTAAAGCCTGCAGCCATTCCTTCACATGGGACCTGATTGCAACCTGGGGGCCACAGTCTGAGACCCTGCAAAATCTCCCCTAGTTGGGGTCTTATTACTGGATTGGTTGAAGGCTCACATTGTGAGGTTCTGGCCATGATTTGGGAGGATTGCCACATGATTAGTTCTCAAGACGAGGGTTGCTGCAGGAGGAGGCAGCACGGAGGGAGCGCCTCATGAGGATGCGCGCCAGCCTGGCAGAGGAGCAGCGCAGCAATGCTGAGCGAGCAAGCCGCCAGGATGCAGCCAGGGAGCGCCTTCTCAGCCTACAGGTAGAATCTCAAATTCTCTGATCCGTGTGACAGGCTTACTCTGACCGTGTCAGCCTCGACACCAGATGCATTGGCTCTTGTCAGGCAAAGGGAGGAAGAGGTGTCTCAAGGTGGAGCTGTGCTGGCGCAGAACCAGCATGCTGACGTGGGCAGGGAGAGGGAACGCCTGCGGGCGGCGCTGGCAGAGCGCCAGTCAGCCAGCGTGGCGGCTGCCGCCGCTCCGGCACCTGACGCCTCTGTGGACGCGCTCCTTGAAGCAGTGAGCACCTTGTTGATATTTACCAGTCTATTTGCTGGGGTGACACATCTGGCAGAAGCACTCATGTCTCCACTCACTTGCAGCATTGGGCGCACGTCAGACCCGTGTTGCAGATGGTGCAACAGGCAAAGGGTTCTGACCTAAAATAGAGCTCTCACTGTGCATAGCCAGCACAGTCCGCACATACGATGTGTGTTCAGCTCTATAGCTTCTCTGATGTGACCACAAAGGAAAATGCTGCTGGCACCTGCATGCAGACTTGCTTGATGCCTGTACAGGTGGATGTGATGGAGCTGCAGAGTGGGCTACTGGGCTGGCAGGTCGAGAAGCTGACCAAATGCATTCACCCAGCCGGTCACAGCGTGAGTGTGCGCATGGGACCATTCTTTCGTCTGAACCTGGATCTCCAGGAGGGAGGAGCCATGAGCGGTGCCCTGGAGCTGACTCAGCCAGGTAGTCATCTCATTGCTGCCTGGCAAGCGTCCCCTGTGATACTCAGATGTGCAGTAATTGCCTATCAAGGAGGACAGTGTCTGGTTCAGCTGCTGCCTGGAGTTCCTTTGGTTGATATAGTGTCAAATGAGCGGTAGATGGTGCAGCCGGAGTGAACCTTCTGATGGTCTCAGATACATGTGATACATAGGTAGGCCGAAAGAGGCTATGGGGTCCCATCCCTTCAAAATGGATGGCTTTCATGCATATTGTGTAGCTTGCTGTGATGACTACATTCTTTCCAACACATGACCTATCTTGCAGGTGAGGCGCCAGTATGGCAGGAGCGCCACAGGGCTCTTGCAGTGGGCCTGGCAGCGGCCTTCCTGGGCAATGGAGGGCAGGAATCGGGCACGCTCCTGCAGCTCTCTGCAGAGAAGGCATCAGCGGCCAACCTCAAGCCTGTTCTGCTTGAGATGAAGACACAGGTAATAGCTGGCCTCAAACAGCACACAAGTGAGCCAAAGCAACAAGATAACGGGTTGTTGATCTGCAAGTGGCAGGGTCCTTGTGTTAACAGCTGGGGAGGTGGCTGACCAGACTGTTCTGCACCTAGATTGAAAAGGGCGTGAGCTTGAGCATGGCCTCTGTCATGTGCATGGTCCATGATAAGAAGTAGGCATGCGAATAAAGCAGCCCGCTGTGTGCGCAGGTGTCACGGATCGCAGACATCATTGTGGATGCTGACAGCCTGTCCATGAGGTTCCCAAAGCTGGCATCCACAAACACAGAAGGCGGCAGTCTGCACCTCACATTCCTGAACCTGGCTGCAGAGCTGAAATTCTCTGTAGCCATTCCTCTTGGTAAGCACTTGGGCTTCCACTCCAACTGCTTTCACTAACCAGGACCCTTGTCTAGTGCCTTGCGTCATCTCACGTGCACAGTCTTGAAGTGTAAGGGTGGATGATGCCGCAGCCAAGCAGTCCATGTATTAAGGAGGCTCCAGCAGAAGCTGTAGGCTGGAGCGGTCGGAGATTGTGGAGCCATGCCATTGAGAGATGACGCTGCAATGCAGGGCACCTGCTGCTGCAAGGCGACCTGGACTGCACAGCCAAGGTGCACTTCCCAGGTCTGCAGGCAGCAGCAGTCGCGGCTGCGGTGAAGGGAACGCCTCCAGGCTACGGCCGGCTGCTGGCTGTGTGCGAGCGGCTTGCTGAGGTGGCAGAAGCCAATGCAGGCAACGTAGCACCCAGCGCCAGCGGAACCACATCGGGAGCATGCACTGCTGAGGCTGCAGACGAGACGGCACCCCTGAATGTGTTCAGCAACCCTCTGTACACTTATGCCACACCCAAGAACATCCGTGTCTGAAAGAGAGCTCGTCTCTCAGAGCAGGACTGCCCTGCAGCTCTTCAGGAGGAAAAAGGGGTGTCAGTGTATCTCAGCATCTTTGCCAGGACGCCTCTTGTCAGCAATGCAAGATCCGCAGGGTCAGTAATCCAGATTCAAACACACGAAATTCTCAGAAAGGGGTGGCTTATTTTTCAGGCCTGCCAAGGGGAACAACATTGAAATCATCAGTGTCGGATTCTGTAAAGCTTTAGCCCTTCGCCACAGTTCTGCAGAGGTGATCACATGACGCACTTTGTAGAATTGCCAGGCGCCCGCACAGGCGTCCTCAAGGCTGCACAGCAATTGCATGCCACTCTGCATCGCTTTTCCTTGCAGTTAACTCAACGTTGTCCTTCTCTTGCTCACGTCCGTATCCATGCAAGTATTGAGGTCTGATGCATGCTCTGATTCCCATTACAGATCCTCCATTAGCTCATCTGCACTGGTCTTGCCAGTGGCCACATCCACCAGCAGCTGCCGCAAGCCCTTTGTAGCTGCTACGCTCAGCGGTGTCTCTCCTTCCTTGTCTTCAGCCTGCACATACACCCTCCCTCTGCTGAACCCTTGCACAACCTGATGTGTACAATCAGGGGGATGTGCTATGCGAGCAACAGTTCCGGGCCAGTGCAGCTGTACTGCGCGGTGGTAATGGGACCGTCCTGTAACATATTTGACATAAGTGATCATTTCCCACAGTATATCACCATGTGCTAGAAAGGTGAAGCCTGGCGACTGCTGTGTAGCGCAAGCACCCTTGGATGCAGCATGGTACAGGTACACAGGCACAGGGAGCTGAGCAGCAGTCAAACAGAGCAAAGGCCGCACCTCCACATCAGCTCCCTTGCTGAGGAGGTACAGGCAGATCTGTTGCTGGTCTGTGCTGGCTGCCACATACAAGGGGGTGGCTCCCTGCTTGTCCCTGATCCCCAGGGGCGTTTTCCCTGCCTCGACCAGCGCCTTTACGGCTGCAATTCTCCCAGAGCTGCATGCCCTGCAGGTGACAGCATGTAGGGCGCGCGCATAAGGTCTCGCTAAGACAGCATACATCGCGGCAAACACTCGACGCAAGGGTCCCACAGGGGACGAAGCTCGTCCAGAGGGAAGTCAGAGCATAGACTATGACGGCTGAGGTACCATCACGCACCTGTGCAGTGGCACAGAGCCAGTGCAGTCTTTCGCCCTGGGCGAGGCGCCCTTTGCAAGCAGCAGTGCGCATATGGCACCATCCCTGGCCTTGCTCGCCTGCAGCAGTGCCATCATCATTATGTTGGAGTTCCTTGTGGTACCTTGGAGCTACACATGACATGTCACCACTGAGCGCCACTCTACCACAACCCCATACCATATGGCGCCCTCGACTGCTGCCCAAGCGCAACAGAACTATGAGTTGGCTACGGGATGGCATTAATCAGTCAGGCATCAACTTGGGAAGTGCAAAAGCAGGGTGGAGCCGCACAGCGTAGTGGAGCGCAGTCTGTCCAGAGCTGTTGGCGGCATGCACGTCAGCTGCATGGTCCAGCAGCAACTGCACCAGAGGCTCCCTGTTGGCGCTCACCGCCGACATCAGAGGAGTCCACCCCTGCACCCCAGCACACTTGAGGTCATATTGCCAGCCTTGACCCGAGCAGGACTTTGGCTGTGCAGTAGAGAATAAAGAAAATCCCCCAGCATCATCCCTCTGCGAGCCCTGCGCACAAAGCTCAAAGAATTTTTTAGCAGGGCGGCTCGAATGAGGCCTCTATGTTGGCGCTCACAGCCGACATGAGAGGAGTCCAACCCTGCGTCACACCACCCTA
The DNA here is from genome assembly GCA_000812005.1 of Coccomyxa sp. LA000219. NCBI lineage: Eukaryota > Viridiplantae > Chlorophyta > Trebouxiophyceae > Coccomyxaceae > Coccomyxa > Coccomyxa sp. LA000219. Next base: position 326,388 of record KN714613.1, on the reverse strand, counting down.
GCTTTCAACCTCCGTAACACCTGCCTTGCCACATACACAGCAGGTATCTGCACCCTCAGCATCAGCCTTCTGTGATGTCACTTGGCCATGCAGCGCGTGGTATGCGCTAGTGCTATGCTTTAGGTATGCCTGGGCATAGTGTTTCTGGGCGGTGTAAAGGGTTTGGGCTGAAGTCTACCTCGTCATCTGACGTGTTGGGTGTGGCCCCTTTCGAGAGCAGGTACTGCACAATGTCTGTCTTCCCGCTGGAGACAGCAGCATGCAGGAGTGACCTGTCCTGCGAAGCGCAGCACATTAGTATGCCCTTGGAGCTACGTCAAATTTTTTGAGCGTTTCCGATGGGTCCCTACCTGCCGTCTTCATCTGCTTTGCTGATCAACTGCTTGATATCTTGATCTGGGAGCTGCATGATATAGCTTTCATGGTCCTCTTCGATTGCTGTTATCGCTCGCTGGAGAGCCATCAGTTTTCCTTGGCACTCAATTCCTTAACGACACCAGGGGGCTATTGAATGATGCACCAGCAAGATGCAGTCCAAGGTCATCTCACGTATATAGATACGAAACGCTCTCCATGAGCTTCAAAGATGGTCAGCCGAACGAAGCCCTCAGACTTGCTCTTCCCCGCTCAGTGAGCATATGATTGGCAAACTACAACTCCTGTAGAACAATACGATGAGCAAAGCATGAGATCTGCCCCACGTGCCAGCGTGTGCAGCATCGTCAGCATCACGACGGTAAACGAGCGGTGGTCGTGCAATGCTCTCAGACACGCATTCTCAATCAACCTTGCAACCGCAGAACTGTAAGAAACATCTTCCTGGATTGTTCGACCCAGCAGCAGCAGCATCTGTTGGCTGGACTTGCTACACTCGTAGCTCTACAAAAGTTGTCAATCGGCGTTGTCTATACATACGGCCCCATCCGCAGAGGAAGCTGAAGGATGATGATAGAGAAATCACTATTGTCTGGGCCAATCTTGGACGGAAGAGGGTGTCTTGCTTGCAGGTAAGTGTGTCCCTGCATCCCACATACAACTGCGTCAGCTTATCCTTGCGACGCTTCCTCAACCTGCAATGTCCATGCAAGGATCTAATATATATCGGAAGAGTATCACTGGCACAAAGATACGTGTATCGTGCGCTCTCAAAGGGAAGATTTAAACGTTGCTTGCTCATTGTTCCGGAATGCCTGATTGCGTCTCTTGGCCTTCCCATGAGAAATTGTCAATCCCTTTGCAGAGCCCGAAGTGCCGTACCCGCGCCTCACAGGCTCAGCACACCGACCACATGCAGTATTCCGCCTAGTGCCTTCCAGGCTGCAGAGAGAAGAGCAAGCTCCAAGTCATGCTCTACAAGCAGCAGGTGGGCTTCAGGCACTGTAAATAAATTACGAGGCGCAATGTGATGTTCAGTGAAAGCATAGCAGACACCAGGTTACAAAGAGCTGACACTCTAGCGCTAACATGATGCAGAGTCTATGCGATGTTAGACTTCTTGTGTGTCCTGCAGTGGGAGTGATGCAGGCCAGCCTGCGTCCCTGGCAGCAAGAGAGTCACAGGAAGAGGCTCAAGCGCCTGTTCTGTGGGAGTGTCAAAGAAGGGGCCTCCTGCTAGGAGCAGCAGCCCTGCTTGGACTTGGCCTAAACACAACAGCCAAGGTGCGCCCACTGCAATTGATAGATGCGACTGCAAGCTGCAATCTGCAACACATGTCTTGTCATGTCAGCCTTGCCCCAATGTGCTCAAGACATCCTGCATTGAAAGTGTCTTGCTTTCCTGCCACTCGGGAGCCCTGATGCTCGTCCTCCTCAAGTCAGAAGGCTTACTTAAGCCGTGTGAATGCCGTCCTGTGTATGCTGCACTCTGTAGATCTGCCAGACACTGACATTAGCACAGCACAGCATAGCTAGCATAGCTAGTCTGCAGGCTCCAGCTGAAGGCCTGCAGCAAGGCTGCAAAGTCCAGCAATTGGCTGTGCGAGAGCATGACAAAAATAGGGTTCCATGATTGTGATGCTGGAAGTGGCAATGCATGAGTCCAAACACTTACCTCGCATGCATGCAGGCCAGCAAGCTGCCGCCTGCAGTGGATAGAGCATGGGAGAAAATCGGCGGAGGTCCTGCTGACCTGTACTTCCCCGAGGAGTTTCTGGGGGTCTGGAATGTGGAGTCAACCCTCACCAGCATTAAGCTACCCCTGGGAACCGACTATGTGCCGGACCTAAAGGTGGGTTTCAATTTCTGTCTGATTTCAGGAACATGTGACAAATATACCACTTTTTGCGTTGGAAAAGGTATCAGAAATGAGCAATGTGACAAGCTTACTTTTGACTTGTCCGCACCCATTGAGCAGCTCTCAAAGTGCCTTGTCTGCCTTGCACCAGGCAAGCAACAGGTAATGGTTTGCTTGTAGGACGCACGCCTCCGGCAAGACTGGGCAGAAGGAATGACTTGTGCAGCTTGAGTTTGGGTTGAGCGGCAGCAGGATATCACTATGTGTGTTTTATTTTGGATACAGTAACTCATCTGGTAGATGCTGGGCAGGTGGTGAAGAGGGCGGAAGATGAGGACCTGAACAAGGACGTGCGGTATCATGTGGCCTTCATCAAGAATCCTCAGGGACGCGTCATCACAGATGTGAGTCCTCAGCCTCATCTGGTGTCTGACACACATGCTGTGCTAATTCCTGAAGGATAGCCTTTCCTAGAAGCCGAAGCATGCAACTCCATAGGATTCAGTGTCCTAGCACCCGTCACCATGCTGGAGAAAGCAAAGTCCTTTGCAAATCCATATGATGATGTTGCCTTGCTGCAGAGCCTATTGCAGATTTTCACAGGTAATACGCAGGGGCAGTGAGCACCTTCTGCCTGAAATCAGTGTCCTCCTGACATCGCATGCTGTGTTGCAGAGGAGGTACAACACGCTAAGCCTGCTGGACTACTACCTAGGCCACGGGCGCATGCAGAAGGATGACATCAACTGGAACTACAGCGACCCAAATGTGCTCACGATGACGCTTCCGGGCGGTCTTGATGTGACCACGCGGGTGACCAGACGCTCAGAGAACGACCTGCCTCCTGACAGGCTGGACACTTCTGAGTACTTCCAGCAGGTGACTGTGGTGTCCTCACCATGATGCCCTATTCATGCATCAGATAACCTTTGCGGAGCTACCTACCAGCCACCGGAGTCATGACCCTTCTTTCTTTGGTTTTGACTTTACTTGATCCTTCCATGAGCTGCGCGTAAGACCAAAGAAAACTCCATGGAGCTATATGGCACTCATTGATTCGTTTGGTGAACAGTCATGCGCAATGCATGCAGACATACGTGGCGCCAGGCAGGCTTGAGCCGAGGATAAAGGCCAGTCAGTGCTTCACCAAGTACAAGTGGCGGGATCTGGACGCAGCAAAGCGGCAGAGCGGACCCCAGATTGTGGCCACGCAGGTGACTATCTTCATGTCACATCATGACCTGGCATGCCTGGTGTCATAGGCCGCAGACGTGACACCAACTGCAGCAGTTTCCTGCTTTCTTGCTCACCCTTCTGCGGCATCACAATCCGATGTACTGGAGCATTGCATGACATCCCTGCCCTCACTTGGCGCTCAGCCTAAGTGCTACCTTTTTGCTGCATTTGGCGCTGGGCACTGAGATGAATTGTGTGTTAACGCGGGTAGGGGTAAAGTGAGCAACTGCAAAGCTGCTCAGACCACCAGACTAGGCTTCATGTATGTGGCCTGTGGCCAAAGGGTATGGTGCTTCTCATTGGCAGCAGCACAGGAATGCAGTGTTGAGGTGTGAGATGCATGCAGGTGGTGAGCGACTATCTGACGCCGTACGATGGAGAGATGCGCATGATGCGTTCCAACAACCAGCCGGTGGTCGTCTACAGCTACCGCATGCGCTTCTGGAGGGACCCAGCCAACACACCCTCCTCGGCATAGACAATGTCTAGAAGGCCGGACGAAAATGAGTGTAGGGTTGACAGCTGAACATGCCCTGCTGAATGGGCTCCTTCAATATACCACCAATTTTGGGTGTGTTTGTGCACAGCTATGCGTGCGCTGGTGTGGGGGCCCTCATTGAGTCAAATACCTCCTCATTCACATGTCCAGCCAGCCTTGAGGGATAGGCAGAGTATGAGAAGAGTTCAGCCATATACTGTCCTTGCAACATGAGATCCGCAGTGGGAGTGTGAACTTGCACAGCTAGGTACGCATGCCGTTCTTCAGAGCTTTTCCCGTTAACCTCACCCCTAAAGATGTAGACAGCCCTCCATACCTTGGCCAAGTTTGAACAGCCTGAACAGCCTCTGAGAGTCTCACAGCAAAGCCCGTGGGCCTACCCCTACCGCTCAAAGGCCCTTCCTTCCTTATTAGCATATTTGTTTGGAGGCCTCGCAAAAGATCCTATATATTAGATGTGGCATCTACTAGACCTCTGACCAGGGCAATTCCTTAGACAGGTATCAAGATTCGGAACGGGATCACGCTATTGTATGATGTCCTGCCGGAATGCTGGAGTACCAATGAGATCCGTGTCATCTGTTCATCTACCAAGCTCATACCTGGTAGCACGGATGGCCTTGAAAATGGGCAATTGCAAGTCCTGCAACGATCTGGGGCTGGTCTAGTTCACTGGCTGTCGGATGAAGCTTATCAAGATGAGTGTATCAGGTATCAGATGCGACTTTCGTACATGCGCCGGTCCCTTGCGATGATCGCACCTGCACGGCCTGCTGTCGGGCATCTTGGGCACATGTCGGGCAGTGGGGCGATTACAGATGATTGTGACAGCCTCGCAGGCCATGCCAGCCTGGGGGAACTCAGTCTCTTCCGGGGTATCCCAGAACTAGGACACGAGAATCAATCATCGAAGGGAAAGAGGTCCAGGTCATCAAACACCCCATACATTGCGCATTAAGGAGGACAAAGTCAGACAGTAAACTAAAGGATGTCTGTAGCTCAGACGCTCTTGAGCGCTGCTGCCCGATTGCAAGACTTGCCGCACGATTATAAAGGCGAACGTAGTAGATGGGAGCTTGATTTGCAGAAAGAAGATGAGAAGATTCAGAAGTTTGTGCCAGGTAAGCAGCTCCTCCTCTTCTGTAGTGTTGAGTGAACGTTCTCCCGGCAGAACCTGCCATGCACACAGATTGCGTGTACAGATGCATAAGAGCATGAAGGTTGTGCTCAAGCGTTTGCTTTCGAGAAGCTGCAAACGATGTGCTATGCTGACATTTAATACACTCCGGCTCAAAGTTGCCTTAGAACCTTCTTTGAGCCAAAATCACTCCTCCTGCATCCTTTGATGGGACGCAGCAAGCATAGACTCGCTGTTCAGGGACTCGAGTCGATGCATAAAGCGTGGGTAGGAATTGAAGTTTCTCATAGTGATGTGGTTGTGTTGTGCAGTCCTCACAACAGAAGAGGACTTTACACGGCATGAGTACCATCTCAATTGCCTGGACTACGCCCATGAGAATACCAACAAAATCCGGCGCTGCTTCCTTGAGGTGGGCGACAGGCAGATCGTGGCAGAATTTGTGTCAGCTTGCCAGAGTGCAGCCACAGGTGACCTGTGGACCCGCATCGCCAAGCTCTGCAATGTGCTGCAAACCGCCCTGCTGCGCATCAACAAGAAAACAAGTGAGACCCCCTAACGCCCTGCGCATGCATGTGGCCATATGGCCATGATGCTGGCTATATAAGTACTGTTGCCCTCAACGCAATCTATCCCCCAGCCGAATGGTTGTACACAGCCGCCGCCATAAACGGCTGCTTGTTCAAAAATAAATGAGCTCATCAAGTACTGTCTGTCACAACGTCTGCACGATTGTCTTCAGATCAAGGGCCCCACGGTGCTATAGCTAGTCACAGCTGGAAGTTGTGCAGACTCCTAATGGTTCCCATTGAAGTGCTATTTGCCCTACATTTGCTAATGCGGCAACTGTGCAGGTGACAAGTACAAGGGACTGCAGGTTTGCATCTTCTCCAGGGCATACACAGAATCTCACCCGCCAAGGAAGCACAAGCACTGGGGGTACACGATCACGGCCGCCAAGCTGGAATTCCTATGTCAGTCCTTGGCAGAAGCAATGGACTTCATCCTGTCTGCCGCAGAGCAGGCACTTGATATGATGTTGCCGGAAGAGGAGCAGAGGTGGCACCCGCTACCAGACACCGACGCCTGTCAGCACCCAAGAAGCCTTATTTCAGTATGACTTCAGCATAACAGCATCTGCCACTCCTGACCTTCTTACTGGGCGCTTGCATAAACCGCACCCTTCCTTGGCCCTACCACTGGTATCTGCAAAGGTGGACTATGTATGATCTTTATGTGGTCTATATGTGCTATGGCTTCAGGGGTTGGTGCTTTGGACTCTCTTAGCTCGTAAACGGTGACGTGTAGCAATTGCCAAGTTAGCTTGCATGGGATACTGTGCCATTGGGCAGCCTTCATGCTAGGGGGGTTGAAGAGTACTCTAGTACTAGTACGCTACGTGAGGGCGTCACGCATTTCAGGTGAATATGCGGGACGCAGCTATGCAGGCATGCTCAGTGTACAAGTCACTGCAATAGCGCTTCTGAGGAGTGTTCTCAAGGGGAGAGTAGGTAGAAGGTACTTATCCATGGTAGCTGGGACCCTTTCAGGTGTAAATCGTGAACGGCGCATCATGGCTGTTTGGTACAGACCCTCCCATTGGTGTAGAAGCGTGACATGTAGTCCAGAGGTATTGAGCAGACGCATCTGGTAATGTCAAGATACCACTTGGTTCACTCTCAGACCATCAACATGCTGCATAGAGAGCCACTTTGCATTCCTTCAAGCAACTTACATTGGTGCGAGTTTATTGATGTTTGTGACACCGTGTCAAGCTGTACTTGACGACTCTCTGCAGTGCTATCATCATCCAATTCATGCACACAAAAGCAAGCTACCACTCTTGAGGTTGGCTCCCCGCAAGCTCAGAACAAGGACAGATTCTGGCGCACTCTCCATATTTCCCAAGGCAGGCACAATATACAGTACATCATCATGCATGGGCACATCATCAGGTCCCTCAGTATTGACACAGAGCGGGCTGCTAGGCAGAATTGTAAAAATTGAGTTCACCTAGCTCTCCATGTAGCTCGTCCCAGACCACAGCACCATACTCTATGGTCACATGCGTGCAGCCGTTTCAGATGCAGTTCAAAAGAGTTTCTGACACAATTCAGGCAGCAGCTTCTGCTGCCAAGGTGCAAGCTGAAGTCCTTTCAGTTCAAGGGTAGGACAAAGCATAGCAGTTTGAGGTCCTGGCATTGCCGAGAGAGTAGCCTGTGCAGCTACTTCAGCTGCGCGGGTAGGATGTTTTCTTCTGGGCACCAACCTGACGTATGGCTCCTCTGAGTGCATAATGATTATGCCAGCCTACCAGGGCCAGCTGCACTGCCCATCAGTATGCTCCATGACCGTGTCACGCTGTTCTCTGGCGTATTGCGAAAGAGCCAGCACAGGAGGCCTTCAGCGCACAGCTGCCAGCATGCTGCGCTGCTGGCTCTTGGCGCTGATTTCAGCGGTCTTCAGCTTCTCCGCCAGCTTGTCCAGCTTCGCTCCCTGCCACATGCATGCAGGCTGTCAGCTGAGCGTCATGCCTTTCATGAAACACAGCAGCATAGCATTGCTTAATGCCAGAGGCAGCAGACGCTCATGGAATGATCTGTACCGGAGGTGCCTGAAGAGACTGCCCACAGTAGCAAACTGTCATCCAAGTGACTCTGTGCGCATGACAGGCAGAAGATGGAAAGCCCACTCACATTCCACCTTGATCATTGCAGCCTGCTGACGCTCTGTGCCTATTCTGGTGTACCATTGCCGAGAAATTGCGCTTTCACCATGTAGGACAGCCGTACCTTTGGGAAGGACTCCGCCACGTTGATGGAGGAGGGCACAGAGGAGCGCAGGGGCGACACCGGCGGCTCTGCCGGCTTCTGCGTCTGCTGCTGTGCCAGCGTGCTGTGGATGGTCGCAAACTTGCGCTGCAGGCGCTCCACCTGCACAGCAGACCCCATTCAATTCTTGGAAGCCCTGAAAAGGGCAAGTGGCTACGATGGAACTTATAAGTAAAGCGTCAGCTGCTGCGCCAGCGTGCTCTGGGTGGTTGCAAACTTGAGCTGCAGGCGCTCCACCTACGCAGCAATCCCATGGCCTCTCATGCGGCATCTTGCGTGATGGGCAGAGCGCAATCAGCTGTGTATGGGGTGCAATATTGCACTACAGGGGCTCGGTCTGCGCAACAGACCCCATAAAACCGGATCAACTGATGTCATCTACACCCAGGTAGGGGAGTTACCTGGTGCAGCTCAGACTCCAGAGAGCGCAGCCGGCTTTCCAGCGCGCAGCGCACGGCCGCCACGTCGAAGACCTCGTCCAGGTCCTCATCGTAGGCCTGCTCCAGCTCCTCGCGCAGCCGCGTCGGGAATGCGTCCACGACGGGCATCAGGAAGAAGCAGTTGAATTTGAGCTCCACCGCTTGCACCACGTGATCCCGGATGCCTGCAGCCAGGAGGCACATGTCATGGGCTGAGCCTGTATAGCTACTGAAAGGCCAGCTCTCTCGGGTCTGGTCCGTGACTTCAGTCTAGCTTGGATGCCTCTGCATGAGACCTCAGCGTTTGCTGCTATAACATGATAAAATGTTGGCAAACTCCTGACATACAGCACACTGAGACGGCATGCACATACTGTTAGCGCATGTCATCACTACATAAAGTACCAGCACTGAGAGCAAAACTCCATACCCTCAAAGATCTGGCAGACCAGGGCGGCCACAATCTCCTCGCTCATGACGCCCAGCTGGCGGTTCCACAGTGTGTTCTCCAGCACCTCTGCGACGGCATTCTCCGGATCCGGCGCGGGGGCGCTCCCTCGCCCGTTGCTGGACTTGGCCAGCTGCTGTGTGGGAGTTGTCACCTGCAGAGCATTGGAGCTGATGTCAAGACCACCCAATGGCTGCAGCTGCCCAATGTCCATCTGTCCTTTACCACAACTGTGAGTCATCTGGCCAGTGCTTGCTGCAGCATGCCATCATTGCATGTCAGAAGACCCCAGTGCCAAGATGCGTCCCAGCAGTATCGGGTTAAACTTTCGCGGCCACCTTTGAACTAGTTGAGATGCCGAAAGCTGATGATCAGTGCAAGTTGATGATCAGTGCTGCAAGGTGCATGCAAGGGGTGCGGAGCTTCTGGGACTCTCAGTAGGCATCAGCCACGACCCGCTGCATGTCATGGCGCTCGTGGACGCGGGGGCTCACCCGGTTGAGCATGGATTTGAGGGAGGCGCGGCTCTTGGTGTGCAGGGACCAGGTAACGTAGCGCGTCGTGCTCTGCAGGTCCTCCAGGCACTTGTTGCGGCACTCCTTCTCGGCGCTCTCCAGGAAGGCGTGGTAGGTGGAGCCGACGCGCTTCAGGAAGAGGTCGTGGCCGTTCAGGAACTGGCCGTCGCGCTGCAGCAGGAACATGGCGATCGGCAGCATGCGCCGCAGCACATGCGCGAAGCGGTAGCCCAGCTGCGCAGACACATGCTGACTCAGCATCAATCAGCACTTAGCCATTTGCTGGTGCGGAGAAGCAGCTGCTGCAATAGGAATATGGCGATTGGCAGCATGCGACGCGGTACGTGCGCATAGCGGTAGCCCAACTGCAAAACACATATAAACTCAGCTTCAGCTGCAGAAGCATCATGATTACTGCAGGGCATCTCAGCTGCAAGAGCTGACTGCACAAGGCTGAAAGCAAGCCGGAGCTACCTGAGTGGACTGTCCTGCTCATTGGCCGAGCTCTATGACTAGCAGGCTTTCAGGCATGGGCTGTGCCTGTTGCAGTGCAGCTGAGGAGGGCGCTGAAGGGTTGGCCATTGAGTCCTGGGCATCAGCATACCAGTGACTTGAGAGCCTAAGTGACGTGGCGCACCTGGTGCAGGAAGGGTTCAAAGATGTCTCGGGCCTTGGAGACCGCGATCACGCAGGCTGTGCGCGTGTAGTTGACCCCGTCGTGGAAGTCGTCCACCCCGCAGGCATTCACGATCTCCTCGCGGCTGATGTCCGGGCAGGTCAGCTCCCCGATGCTGGCCCGGAACTCGGCCATGGCGCGGTGGTACTGCGCGCCGCCGAAGAGGCGCATGTGCGCATTGGGCAGCCCCTCGGGCACGGGCAGGCTCTTGCCGTCCGGACCCACAAAGGCACCTGCGTGGCAATACCCTCCTGTTAGCTCTGTAGGAGGCTCAACATCAAAGTGGCCTGTGGAAGATCCCTGTGCATAAGCAGGCTTGCTATGCAGAGCTGTACCGATGCCTGGTGCATGTGCTGCCAGCTGCCATAGACAAACATACCAACAAAGCACGGGATTGATTCCTGGAGCAGCTGTAGGGCTGCAGGGCCTGCCCAGAAGGTGAGGATGGGCAGTGGGCAGTCTCCTGGGCAGGGCAGGCTCCTGTGCATGGGAGAATGTATGTGCTCACCTCCGCGGATGTGCTCGTCTGCCAATGTCTCGCCAAAGCGCTCTGGCGGCGCTGCGACTGTCCCTCTGAGCAGCAGGCACAGCTTTGCCAGGAAGGACTCCCTGAAGGTGCGCCCTTTCTCCTTCAGCCTGCAGGCCAGCAGACAGTGCTTAGACAGCATTTGGACAAGCAGCGGCCTGCATGCTCTGGATGGAACCAGTTGCCAGCCACATATATGATGATGGCATTCACCCTTATGAGGTATCTCCTATCAGTCTGCCTTTGCGGCTTGGTCAGTGACAGGCCTGTCAAGAGAGGGAGGGACGTGAAGACATGAAAAAGTACACAGCAGTTCCATAACGCAGGGCAGGCAAGGATCCTACTTGTCAGGATGGAGGTCATTCAGCTCCTCCTGCGTGTCTTCCAGCCGCTTGGCGGCATTCCTGTACTCCTTCTCCAGCAGCGGCACAATGCTCGGCACATTCTCCAGATACCTGGCATGCGCTCGGAAATGTCAGCAGTATACAGGTATGAGCACTTTTGGTGCAACCTGGTCGTACATGGTATGAGCTCCTTGCAAGAGCTAGGCTCTACAAATGGCTATTCTTGAGACCACAAATCACGGAAGTCTGACAGTACAATCAAGCTGTCTGCTGCTGGTCTAGCCTAACTTGTCTCATCAAACATGCTCACATCTGCCAGCCATACGAGACACAGAACAAAAGTACCTTCTCTGCAGGAGCTGCTCCAGAAATCTGCGGAGCTGAGTCACGCCTATTCTATTGCGCTCTGCTGCTTCCAGGCGCCTGTCCAGCCTGTGCTCCAGCTCCTGCATGTCATGACAATGTGCTTGATCCTGGAACCTGATCCTAGTTCCCCGAAGTCATGTGCATGCCCTGTGTCTGCTATGGTCAGGCTGAAGCTATGTTCTACAAAGTTCTCACCTGGACGTCCAGGTTCTCCCGCTCCCCGACAGCTTCTCTGAAGTGCTCATTGCTGCGGAAGATGGCGTCCTTGGCATTCCCCACACGCCCAGAGGGCACCGACCTGGGCAGACGCAGACAGCCATATCACCTACCAGTCTTTTGGGCAAGATATGAGTGTACATGTCCTTCCCAGGTGCAGCGTGCTGCGCCTGCATCTATGCTATAGTAGGGTGCAACTTTGCAATAGAACTGAAAAGGACTGGATGAGGAGGGATAGAGTGTAAAGCATGCCCATACTGTCCTGTTCTGGGCAGTGCTGCCCTGGAAATGCAAAAAAAGTGACTGCCGTCTTGCAGTGTTCCTCAGCCGGCCGGGTCCTGTGCAGCCCTCTTGCAAGGTGTCAAGCATGAGAGGGAAAGGCCTCACGTGAAGAAGGGGCACCCCCCCAGCATGCCCGGCTCCAGAAGGCGCCCCGGGGGCCTCAGGAACAGCTCCACATCATGGCCTCGCGCAAACTGGGGCAGCCGCGTGTCCAGCTTTGTGGACACCACCACTGTCCTGGACAGGTGAGGGTCCACCTGCGAGACAAGTTCCCCTGATTACAGGTCTGCAACACAATTGCGCTCTCCGAGCTCAGCCTTGAGCACTTCAGCCAATAACAAGGGGCTTTGCATTGCAGAGGAGGGTACGCAGATCTACAGAAAAAGAAGCTGTGGAGTGTGCTGTCGTGATGGAGCATCTGAGGTCGGCTCGTGCACAGATCCTCTGTCCCTCCCTGCTAGTTGTCAGCATGCGTCAAGCTGGGCGCACCTGCATGACAAGGCGGCGGGATGTGGCGTTGCTCCAGTCGTTGGAGTCCTCCAGGCAGAGGATGATGTACTCGCGCTGCTCCATCTTGTTGCGCACCATGTTCTCCACCTGCTTGGCGCTCTGCTGCAGCGCCGCGTTGCGCCGCCCCGGTGCCGCCGAGATCAACCCTGCAACAACATGCATGTGTCAGAACGTCCAGAGAGGGCACCTGTGGATGGCTAGCAAGCCCGCAACTCTCTGCCTGCTTGGCGCTCTGCTGCTGCAGGGCTGCGTTGCCTAGCCCTGGGGCTGCAAATCTCAGCCCTGCGACGGCATGGCATTCCCAGAGGACGTCTGTGTATTGGGCAAACCGCACTTCTGGTAGAGCATAGAATGAGGTTGCAGAGCAGATCGAATTGTTTGATATGCTGTGTAGCAGACGTACGCACCTGGTGTGTCAATAATGGTCAGGTTGGGGCAGTATTTGTACTCAATTTTGACGACAATCTCTTTGGACCAGAACTGCTGCTCCCTCTCCAGACGGCCATTCTCATTCTCAATGTAGTCCTGCATTGTGAGAGCAACGCATGTAAGTCAGCACTGTAGAGCATGGGACTGCGATGCCTACCCAGCCACGGCAGCAGTGCGGGCAGATCAGTGAGGCACAGCCGCACAGCTGGCAAAGCGCGGGTGCCAAGCCAGCGAGGCTGGGCATATGAGCTCTCGAAGCCTGGATGCCTGCAGTGATGTTGGTGGAAGGATACAGGCCTACCTGGAGCTCCTCCAAGGACACCTCTTGCTCGCCCACATCCTCCAGCATGAGATAGCAGGTGGGCTGGACGCAGCCAGAGTTGTACTTCATGTGCAGGGTGATGGGGCGGCGTGTCTTCGTGCCTCCCCCGACGTGATTGAATTGGAACCCCATGAGAGCCTCCACAAGTGCTGCATGCGCCAGAACAGCGTCTCAGGGGCGTGCTGACGCACATGTGCTTCTGCTGATGCTAACAACGTTGTCAGCTACCCTGTCAGCTGTGAGAATGCAAGACACCGATGCTCTGTCTGTGATAGCAGCAGGTCTCAGTTGTGCTGAAAATATCGTGTGGTGCACGCAGTAGAAGGGATCGACATCTGTATGAGCAAGGGCAGGTAACAACAGAACAAGATGGTGAGGGGCAAACCTGATTTTCCATCGGTCTGGTGGCCCACAACTAGTATGGCAGGTGCGTCAAAGGGCTTCTCAAAGTCCTGGGCCAGCGTGTGCAGGTCATTGTATGCCTCATATAACCTCTCGTTGCCACTTCTGAAGGAGTTGGTGCTCCTGTCGGGCGAGGCATCTATGGAGGGCATGGCCCTTCTGTTGGCGGCCCGGCGCATGCTGGGAGGTGTTCTGTTCTCCTCCAAGTTCTCCTGGTTGTAGGTCTCATGCGAGGCTCGCGCATACCTACCGCTGTTGCTGGTATTTGTGGAGGCATTTGCCAGGCCTGACAGCCATTGGGAAGCCATTGGAGGCCCCCTTTGTTCCGAGATGTGCCTGCCCAATCCTCGGAATGAGAAAGAGCCGAATGAAAGTGGGCAACTGGGCGGGACAGCGCACTAGGCGAGTTTGCATGGGAAGTCTGATTTGGCTCCCCTGCCCATTCAAATTGCCCGGCCCGACACTGTGGTGTTTCACTGCAAAAGCGTTCTAGCGGGCCACAGATGGTTTCGAGAGACAGCTGCGAATTGTGAAAACAACAAGACAGGTGTGCAGGACCTAGCAAGTGCACGGCTTTTATACAGTACGGCTGGTCCCCTCTGAATGAGCTCTTCTACGTTCCAAGTATCTCGGAGAATAGCAAAGTGTCGGTGATATCTGCTTGAAAGCGAATTCAATCGGAAAGTGTGGCGGTTCCTTCGCTGTCGCAGCGAATATGACACCTTCGGGCCATCGATCTGTGCCACATAGTCATCCGTGTCAAGGTATCGGGATGTCTGTGAAAGCTCTTGAAGGTGTTGGGATGCACTACAACAGCCGTAGACAGCGGGCCCTTAGCACTGGGGTTCGCTCAAATACCCAAAATTGCATAGCAGGTATGCCATCCCTGATGACATGCGTCGTGCTCTAAATGGCATCGCTTCCGCCCTATTAACCCCAAGGACATAGCTGAGAGATATGGCGTACAAGCATGAACACAAACCTCCTTGCAGGAAGGCAATGCAGTCCGGCACACTTTCTCCACCGCAGATCGTCTCTAAATCGGCCAGATGCAAAGCGGCAAGCTACCAGAACAGAGCAGGGCACTGACGTGACCGGCGATACAGCAGTACAGTCGTGGAAGCAGAAGGCTCCCAGCTTCCTGCTCCTCATGTTTGGTCTGGGAGCCACAATAGGCCCAGCAGTGGACGGGATCCATGGCCAAGTACACCTGGTGACGACCTTCCCAATCTCCTTTGCCTCATAAGAGCACGTTGCGCTCTTCCATGCAGTCTACATCAGGTCAAAGGGCACTGTTGTAGAGGATGCATGTGCCCAGGCTGGCCAGATATAGTTGTGCACGCTCGTGCCAGCATCGGTGTGCAGCTTGTCAACCCAGCCTTAGGGATCTCTCATAATCCTGCTTGCCAAGGTCAACACTTTGTGCGACTCATATGATGTCACTTCCCTGCTGTCATAAGCAGTTCTGGTCAAAGCTGCTGCATGAAGCACAAAAGTGCCAGAAGTTGAGTGTGTCCTCGCCATCTTGGCGCTAATTGTGACTGACACCCATTCCATGTGTGGCTGCAGCTCCAATATGATAGCGCGCCTGTGCACATTGGCAGCCTGGACTCCTCTGCGTGGGTGTTCGGCCTTCTGGGAGCCTTCTATGCTGTCCTGGGAGCGCTGTACGTCATCTTGGATGGGCTGGTCGTGAAGGGTGCGATCCTGCAAGGTGAGCTTTCCTGGCTCCATGAGTGTCTGGCACCATTGCACATCGTACTGGTTGCTCATCTGAAGCCTGACCTACAGCATCAGAGGCAATGCTTAGGTAAGTCATATTGGCATGGTGTGGCTAGTATGATGGTGGTGATGACATGCTGCGCGCCAAACTTAGCATGTACCAAGAAGGCCGTACTGCACAGTGCAGGCAAGAATGCAGGAGCAACAGAGAGGGCAATTGAAAGAGCAGAGGCGCCTTTCACACTGCTGTCTCTAGGCGTTGTGGCAGCCTTGCATGAGCTCAGCAGCATACTATATGCACAAGGTAGCTACCAGTCCCAATCAGTGGGTCCTTTTCTGGTGTGCATTTTGCGATGCGTGAACATCCAGTACCTGCCCATACAGGCTGAGTACTCCGTGCCATGTATGGAAGTGAGAGCTGAGATGCAGAACGTCTTCCAGGCATGCCTTACAGTCAGATAGCCGCCATCTTGGCAGCATGCGCAGCTGCAAACTGGGCTGTCTTTGACAGGACAAAGCAAGGGCTCTTATTGGCCACTCTCTGTGGCTTGGGTGCTCCTATCAGTGAGCTACTGCTCATGAAGGTGTTTCATGTTTGGCACTACCCAAGGCCAGGTGAGCTGCCAGGTCACCCAGGCTGCCCTACGCTTCAAATGTCTGCAAGAGATTCCCGAGCAGGGAATGCAGGACCCCTGAGCAGTCTTGACGCTCATACAAATGTAGGCACTGTCAGCATGCGGCAGTTAGCGCTTGCCTGGCCTGGTTCTCAGATGTGCCTTGGAAGATGTCAAGCTGGTTCTGTATAGAGTGAGTACAAACTGTGCTGTGAAGTGCGGGCAATACCTGAAGCAACTGTGGGAACTTGCAGCGGCTAAATACCCAGCAGTGGCGAGATTGGGATCAGGCAACAGATGTACCAAACATTGTGGAGCTGGCTGAGAGTATACTAAAAGCAGGTTGATGTGCAGATCTGATTGTTGGTGGAGTGGGCTTGCCATCCTGGGTGAGCTGCTGCTACTTCTTCTACACGCCCTGGCTAGCCAATGCTGCACGCCTCGCCTGGAAGCGGTTGTGATCAACACCCCATGGCACGCCAATGCCGCTCAGCTTGCCTGGAAGCGTGTGTGTAAAAGGTAGCGAGCAGATTCTTGTGCAGGCAGTGTACAATAGCACCCAATCGAGTGTTCCCTGGCTACATGCATGTCTGCAGGGCTTTTGCAGCATGTGGCCATGCGGTGGCCTTACACAGGCGTGTGTAAGATCGTACCACTTTGAGCCAGACATCACTGATTGGTAGATTAATAGGCTGCAGCTTCAGCTGGACTGCAGTATTACGCGGATAATCATCGCTGCTTGCATTGCCATCTGCTACAGCGCATAGCTCTTCCTCATCAGCAGAACACTGCCTGCAGGCCATCAAGGCCCCACGGCTGCAAGCCTAGCCAATGCCATGCCAGTCATGGAGATTTGTTTACGATAGACATCTACACTGTTATCAATCAACCAGACTGTAGAGCAGCACAGCAGAATTCTCTGAAGCCTTGCTTGGCACAGCTCTCTCGATAGTGACAACAACAGTCATCCCTCAATCAATTGCCAATACCAATGCACAACGAAGCGCCTGAACATTGAAGTTTGCAAAGATGCGCAGACCATGTTGCAAGGTCCTCTCATACGTCTGCCTTTCATATTCCTTGGCTATATCTCTTTGGCTACATCTCAAAGCAAGGCCGTACCTTGGCAGAAGACATTATTGACTTGCAAACTACTTCAGCTGAGCAAGGTGCATGAAAGCAGGCTTGGCCTTGTAAGGTGCATAGAAGCAGGCACTGTGACAGGAGGCGCCTGGGAGCATGCCAAAGGTCCAACAGCAACAGCATGCACAACACCGTTACTTGATTCCAAGCGGACATCTTGCACAAAGACAAAGGTTCATGTCAAGCCGATTACTGCTGCTTGCAGGAGGCTTCCCAAAATTGTCGAGGCAGCTAGCATTAGACCGCTGCTATTGTGAAGGCCTCTGCAGCTTGGTGTAGCCTACAGTCATTATTGGGCGGCGTTAGCGCCGTTTTGCCCGACGCTGGCCTTGGCTGCCTGCTTCTCTTGGGCTTTAAGCTTCAGCATGACTACTTTCCGCACATCATTGACCGTCAGAGGGACATCTGTCGAGTACCGGTCCACAAGCATCTTTGGGAGATTCTTCTGCAAGCGCATGTCAGCCCATAAGCCATCCTCACGCATGATCAGCTATGCGAGGTGGTAATGGGGTCCTGGCAATGTTTGACAGAAAACTCTTCACCGGTGCAGCACTGAAGCGCTGGAACATTCACTATGGCATCGTCCCAAGCACCAGAGATTCATGTTACCAGCCTGATGGTGTAGAGTGCGCACCAGAGCTTGTATATGCAAGTCAGTAAGCGCCACGTATGTCACTCGGGAATGACCCTCAGTCTCCGCCGGTGCAACCACCCAGCCTGCAGGCACATTATGTGTCTGGGCAGCTCATGACAAGGCCTATGCAGACATGTTGAGCATCTTTTAAAAGCGTCTGTGTATTGCAGTCAGTGAATGCAACAGCTTGCATGCCCTCATCTAAACAGCAGATAATAGCATGATATCATGCCCATCTTGCGCCTGCTCTTGAGGCCAGGAGTACCCACCAGATGCGCCCATCTCGCCCCGAATGACGCCTTTCTGGTGTGGCACATCCGAGCAGGCCGCCTCCTCATTAGCTGTCAGCGATTGTCCAAAGATGATGTGGATGTCACCGGGCAGCCTTTGTGTGACTTCCCAGTACAGGAAGTCCCTGTCATCAAGAAAGGGTACCTCTGCAAGTTCATATTCCCTGGGTGAGTCTGCAGCCTTATGAACACAAAGTGCCCTTATTTTAGGATGCGCCATTGGCATCTCGACATTCACATCTTTGGCTATCTTCTTGTTACCTTGAGTCAATAACACAGCAGGCTTGACATGTGGTGCCCTTGCAGGATAAAGCTTGCACATAGCATCTGGCAGCATGCAGCGCCTACTCCGGTTGTTGCGCCCTGTCAATGTTGGGAATGCAAGAGAGGGGTGGCCGCTCACGCAAGCAGTATCTGCTCCAGATGACTTCCACCAAGGCGTCTGTGGCAGGGTCTCTTTCTGACTTCAGAATCTTCAGCTCCTTGATAGTGCTGTCCCAGGATTCATAGTCGTCTGCAATCACGCTGGCCACAAATTCTGGCGGCGCCTCGATGACGCCAATGCCGCGCGTCTTGTTCAGCTCTCTTGGCGTCTCGGCCACTGTTCTGTAGAGCTGCACATCCCAGAACATGCGTTGCAGGCTATGCAGGAGATTTGCCTTGGACAGCTGGATGCTACTGCCTTGTGGGTTGGACAAGCCACAGTGGCCATCAGACAGATATCTCTCTTCTGCTTTCACCTTGGGAGTGTACAGCTGCATAGTGAATTGCGTACTCCTCCCTGCTGTAGCATGGGGATTGAGTTCTGGGCGTTTGAGGTGGTGGACTGGGAATATGACCCCTTCCAAGAGCTGACTGCTGCAAGTGGGGTGGTGCACCTACCTTCACGCCTTTTCTCCTGCCAAATTCCTCCCATTCAGCTTCACTGACGCCAGGCACCAGGGACTCTGTGTCTGGCGACTGGGCTAGTAAATACTTGATTCCTTCTGCGCATGGCTCGTAAAGGTGCAGATCGACGGTCATGACTCCCTGATGAGACCAGATGTGTGTTCAATGCTGCTGTGATATCAAGGCTCTCTCACAAAACGTTCAGGAGGCATGGTGTTAGTCAACTCATGCGATTGATCCCACTCAGTGGCCTCTCAATTCCTGCACAGTACTGCTACACCAGAGCCTCTACTGCAGAATAATCACCCGCCAAAGCTCTGTTGTGCAGCAGGGGGCTCGCGATTCTAATCCCAAAGGCCAGACAGGCATCGCCAGCCTGGTTCAGCCATAGTTCGAAATCCAAAATTGTGGCCTGCCCGATCTAATGACAGCTGTCATCGAGCAATGTGGGAAAGCCTGTGCTCACCCGCTGGCTCTTTTGCACATGTTCACATATATGTTCTCTGTTGCGAGTTCGTCATCTTTGGCGTCAATCGATGGCCATTGGATGGGAGCAAAAGAGAATTGCGGAGATGAAGTCACTTGTATGAGCGGTCCATGACTGGGGGCCGGGGTGGGCCTGGGGGCCCATCGTTCAGTGGCAGAGGTGGCGGAAGGCCCACCTCGCTTGGTCCAAGAGACCAAGGCAGGGGCAGGTCAGTGCTGCTGGTGGCATCAGTGCTGCTGTATATCTCAAGATGTCTCAGGCCTAACTCGCATCGTCTTCATATGTACATGCTTTGATTTGCGCAAGTACTGAATGTCAGGCGCAAAAGACACCCTGCTATCGCTGAAGTGCATCCATCGGGCTATCATTCCCCGAAAGTATGCATGGACATCGTGCAGGGGCCAAGGCAGGTGGAAGAAGACTCTAAATGACAGGGGAGGGGTGGGCCGAGGCCAGCACAAGAACAATGGGAACTACTTTGGCGCCAAGGGCGAGCAGCTGCAGGGGCCAGCAGCGCCCTCAGGAGCCATGCAGAAGGTGATGCCCATTGGACAGACATTCACTGTCTGCAGGCTGCCTGTGAAGTAGCGTGGCGACTGCCATAACCTCATCCAGCCGTGCAATGGCCTCCTGTCTCATGTCTGTTCCTGAATGTGTCCCGACAACTTTTAGTCTCTATGTTGCAGGAGGAGGACAACCATGCACTGGAGGAGCTCTTGGGCTTCCCTCTGCTCAGGGATGGCATGCGCCTTGGCTGGCTGATGAACCTGAACTCGGTAAGCCCGCCTATCCCACCAGGTCAACCTCTAGTAGCTGTGCTCACAGATACTCTTGAGCCTGCTGCAAATCCAGCCTTTACCTGCGATGCATTGAGCCTACCAGGAGGGCACAGCCGTTTCTGGCATCTGCCGCCATGGGGCCTCACAGCCGTACGAGTTGCTATGCAAGAGGACTGTGATGATCCCAGGCTCGTCCACCATCTTGCGCCCAACTGCAGCCCTTGACGCGATCTGGGGTGGTCCTGACGGAGCATGCCGTTTTGCAGACCACTGTGGAGGACAAGGAGTCCGGGAACAATGTGGCAGCAGTCAACTGCTACTTCATGAGCCAGGATGGGTCCATGTTCAAGGCCCAAGTGCACTTCTCCCCCTACTTCTACCTGCAGATCAAGGTACGCTGCTCTGTCCCTTCAGCGCTACCAGTCCCTGAGGGCCTGGCTGCTATGAGCTTGAACTTCTGTCGAAAGGCACCATTGCTGCTCTGCCCTGTAGTGCTGCCATCCCCTGAAGCCCTTGTCACAATCAGCTTCGCCTGCTGTTGGAAGCGCGCCTCTACTGCACTACGCCTCATGTTCCTTGTTCCGAAGCAGCGCAGCGGAAGTACAGTATGCCCCAGACGTCTACCATTCTGAACAGCACAGCCGCTGACATGCCTGCTGCGCACAGCATTCATGTCATGTTCTGCCAAAGAGGAGTGCTCTTAGGCGGGAGGAAATGCTGAAGCTCTACTCAACAGGCGCTACTGCCGCCATGCAGGATGGTGCAGAGCAGGAGGTGGACGGATATCTGAGGCGCAAGTACACCACGAGCATCCGGGACATTGAGACGGTGTCCAAAGAGGACCTGGACCTCAAGAACCACCTGTCAGGCCTGCAGCGCAAGCTGCTCAAGGTGGGCCTCACCTGTCTTCCTTGACGCGAGCTCTCTGTACTGCCCAGCTGAGCTACGGAGTGATTTACTCTTGCTTCACAGAAGCGCATGTAGAGACAGTAAAGAGCCGGCATGGACAGGCATACGCGCTCACGCAGGAGACCTGCCATAATGTATATATTTTACTTCAGGATTCCAGAAACCCGCAGGGGCAGCCCTCTCCTGGGACTGATGTGTCACAGCAGTTTGACACATGCCTGTGCATGCTGCAGATCACCTTCTGGAACGTCCAGCAGCTGATGGACGTCAAGCGCGAGCTCATGCCGGCGCTGCGCCGCAACATGGCCAAGTCGGCCACGAGGGATGCTTACAGCGCATTTGGAGCAGGAGAAAACTCCAAGGCTGCTCGCACCATCCAGGTACTTCTGAGCTATCCCGAAACACTCTATGTAAGGGTGGTCCCAATTGGGGCTTGCACTAGGTAAATGAGCCAGGGACGTGACCAGGGCTCATTGGCTTACCTCTCCATGGACTTGCCTCTACATTGACTTGACAGTCGGTGGGAGCGCCAGACCGGCGCACAATACTGAGCGCATCTATCTTGCAGCATCAAGGCCGGCCTGGGAAGTGCATACCTGTGAAGAGGTAGCCTGGTGCAGGATGCTCTGGATGCGCTGGTAGACGTGCGGGAGTATGACGTGCCGTACCACATGCGCTTCCAGATCGACACGGACGTCCGCTGCGGCCACTGGTTCACCGTCACTGCCAAGGTAGCCCCTGTTGGCTTGTGAGATGTGGCCAGATAAGGCTATGGAAGGATCCGGTGATAAACTGGAATGCCACCTGAGGGAATCATACCCAAACTTGGACAGATCCCCACGAGTCAAGCCCACGACAGGCATCCTATCATCTTTGTACAGCATGACTTCAGCAACATCTTGTCAGGCCTCAGAAGCTGACCCTTGGTGTGGTATTTACCCCCTGTTCCGATGCAGAGCGGCAAGGTGGCCCTGGAGCGCAGAGAGGACCTGCTGCAGAGGGCGGAGCCCCGGATCTGCGCCTTCGACATCGAGACCACCAAGCTGCCCCTCCAGTTCCCCAACGCTGAGCATGACCAGGTGCAGCACCCCGTAGCAGTACCAGTGTGGGCATGGAAGCAGCACCCTTCTGCATTTCATGAATGGGTTGCAGGCAGAGAGGCATCCATTGATGCGATGCTGGGTGCTCAGGACTCTTCCTGAATTCACATTAGCCTCAGGCCCTGCTGAGTCAATTGGCAGGGAGGTGCCAAACCTGTGAAGTGCGGACCCAAGTGGCACTTTGGCAATCACAACCCATTCACCAGTGCGACAGCAGGCTGGAATTGCTTGATGCAGTACACGCCATAGCAGTGTGCTGACTCCCCGCAATGGCTGCGTGCAGGTGTTCATGATATCGTACATGATCGACAAGCAAGGCTACCTCATCATCAACCGGGAGGTGGTCGGGGGAGACATTGACAACTTTGAGTACACCCCTAAGCCCGAATTTGACGGTGAGTATTTTCTTAGGCATCATATAAGGGTCTGCTAAGACTGTTGGCGCTCGGCGGTCTGCCCTGAGATTTGCCTCGCGCACAGTTCCATGCCCTGTAGAGTATCCACGCCCAGCTGCATTGTACAAAAGGCCATGATGCACGTCTGGAAGTAGTCCCGAATGCACGTATCCCAGCAGGCCAGTCCCTTGGGTAAACTGCTGTGATGGGTTGACGTGTGATGACATGATACGACCTGTGACGTGACAGAGCATGACGTGACACTACGACGGAGGATGCAACAGTATCCTGGCGTGCAGGCCCGTTCATAGTGTGGAACGAGAAGGACGAGGCGGGGACGCTGCGGCGCTGGTTCGACCACATGCGCGAGGTGAAGCCGGCGGTCTACGTCACCTACAACGGCGACTTCTTCGACTGGCCCTTCATGGAGACGCGCGCCGCCAAACTGGGCATGGACATGCAGCAGGAGATCGGCTTCAAGATGGACGCCAAGACAAATGAGTGCCTATCTAGGTGCGCACCAATCTCTCATTCTGCTGTACATGGACATCCTGCTTTGTCAAGCCAGCCGGACATCAGGCTGCCAGTCCCTCCTGTGCAACCGAGCAGTGTCGTCAGTTGGGATGATTTGTCTTTGTGGGGTGCCTCAAGTGCTGACATTACAGCAGAGCCAAAGGAGACTGTGCATCCTATGCCAAGCTGAGCTGTGCAATGCAACATCTCTGCAAGCAAAGCTGGCATTGATGTGCTGCGTCTGCATGCAGGTCTGCGGTGCACATGGACTGCATGCACTGGGTGAACAGGGATTCCTACCTGCCGCAAGGGAGTCGCGGCCTCAAGGTGCGCCCTACAATCTGTCTAGATCAGACTTTAGCGCCTGTTTCCCAGAGCTGAACGATCTTGCAATGCATTCAGATCACGCCTGGCAAGTATTGTCAGACTCTGTGAATTGTGCAGCACAGAGTGATTCCCCATGCTCGATCAGCACTCACGCTTACTCACATGACCTGGCCCGAGACCTTGCAGGGTATAATGAGGACTGCAGGTTCTGAGTCCTTATATGCAGCCGCCATGCATATTGTCCCGACCTTGGCATGTGACTTTGCAGGCGGTGACCAAGGCCAAGCTAGGCTACAACCCCATGAAGGTGGATTCCGAGGACATGATGAGCTTTTCAATTGTGCGTAAATCCTGATCTGGCTCACGTTCATGCAGGCGGTGACCAAGGCCAAGCTAGGCTACAACCCAATAGAAGTGGATCCCGAGGACATGATGAGGTTTGCAGCAGAGGAGCCCCAGACGATGGCCAGCTACTCAGTGTCTGATGCAGTGGCCACCTTCTACCTCTACATGACCTACATCCACCCCTTCATCTTCTCGCTGTCCACTATCATTCCCATGCCCCCGGACGAGGTCCTCCGGAAAGGGTCTGGAACCCTGTGCGAGATGCTGCTCATGGTGCAAGCCTTCAAGGTGAGTCATGACTTGCATGCCTTGCGGGCTGACTCAGCAATGAGTGCTTGCTGAGGAACACGTCTTACATCTTCCAGCCAGATGACACTGCCTCATGTGGCTATCAGGTTGTCAGCAGGGGGAACACTATACAGATCAGGGCTGTATTGGCACAGCAGGTGCACGCTTGCTGCAGTTTAACCAGCAGACGAACCCTGTGCATACTCGGATTCTGGGGGAGCTGAAGCCATGCACAGCCTTGTGTCGAAGTTGCCTAACTTGGCCAACCATCATTGCTGGGCCAAATTCTGCCCCAAGCCTGTGTGCAACATGGATGTCCAGCCTTGGGCAAAGAATCATGGACTTGCAGGCGAATGTGGTGGCGCCCAACAAGCACACAGCTGTGGCAGAGCCCATGTTCAGAGGGCACCTCCTGGAGAGCGAGACCTACATCGGCGGCAAGGTGGAAGCCCTGGAGTCCGGGGTGTTCCGCTCTGACCTGCCCACCCAGTTCAAGCTTGAGCCTGCTGCCTACCAGGTGAGCCTCAAACGAATCATTCGGCTTCTGCTTGGGCTGTGCATTAGGCGGAGCAGGGAAGCAATGGCTGCCCCTGAGCAATGCTAGATGTTGAGCCTGCTGCATATCAGAGTTGGCCAAAGCCGCTGCCTTCAACCCCTAGCAGTGCCCCTCACCGCCTCGTATGGCCAAGCAAGCCTGGGCCTGCAGCGTGTCTCCGTGCAGTACCAGCTCACATAGGAGAGATGCCTTGCACCGTGCAGGAGCTGCTCGACAGCCTGGATGCAGACCTGCGCTATGTCATTGAGGTGGAAGGCAAGCTGTCAATGGAGGATGTGGAGAACTATGACGAGGTCAGGGCGGAGATTGTAAAAGGGCTGGAGGACCTGAGGGATGTACCCAATCGCCGGGAGAACCCGCTGATCTACCACCTGGACGTCGCAGCCATGTACCCCAACATCATCCTCACCAACAGGTTACTGTGCCCTGCCTTCTTCTGCTCTATGCGCACATGTGCTTTGACAAGCCTGCGAGGTGTCTCAAGCGCACCCTGGGATTGTTGGGACGGTCTGAGTGCACCATGCCATCTCCGCACTGCCTGTGATCCTGCTGTCACACCCTGCAATGCACAGTGTGCCCTCTGTCATCTCACCTACAGAAGCTCAGCATGTCTGCATCAGTAGCTCCCTACATACCATGAAAGTGACCAGATGCGCTGTTGGGTGCAGGCTGCAGCCATCTGCCATTGTCACGGATGAGGACTGCGCGGCCTGCGACTTCAACAAGCCGGGCAAAACGTGCCTGCGCAAGATGACCTGGGAGTGGCGAGGTGCACCCCTACGCTGGCATAGAACCAACTAAATTGATTCCAGACACACATAGACTCACCTGCTACATCTTGGAAAACAATACCAGTGGCTCTATATCTGTTGAACATTCTTAATATCAGGGGCATGCCATGAATCCAGCATGCTACAAGCGCCAGTGATGCAATGCCGGGGAGATGCTCTTTAACTGCCTGATAACCTGAAGGGTGTATTATTGGTATTGCAGGGGAGACGTTTGCAGCCACGAGCGCGGAGTACTTCTCGCTGAAGCAGCAGCTGGAGAGCGAGAGTTTTGCGCCGGAGGTGCCGGGCGGGCCGCCGCGCTTCTACTCGCAGCTGCCCCACGAGCAGCGCGCCAAGCTGCTCAAGGAGCGCCTCAAGAAGTACACCCAGCGGGTGAGGTCATCAATGAAGCACGAAGCCCGCAATGAACAGTCTCCAGCTTGTCTATTTGCCCTAGCAGGGCGGCGAGAATATTGCAAGCTTGCGTGGCCCGAGAATCCCATAAATTAGGGGAACGATCCCCCACAGATGTGCAGGGTGCCTCCAGGGTCCTGGACAGAAGACGGGTAGGATTGAATTGGGCAGCCATCTGCAGAAGCATGAATCCATCTCTGTCCGTCATACTGTCTTTCAGCATGAATTTTCCAATATCGAGACGCATGTCTTTGGGGTGTAGGTGTACAAGAGGGTGCTTGAC
Organism: Coccomyxa sp. LA000219; assembly: GCA_000812005.1. Classification (NCBI taxonomy): domain Eukaryota; kingdom Viridiplantae; phylum Chlorophyta; class Trebouxiophyceae; family Coccomyxaceae; genus Coccomyxa; species Coccomyxa sp. LA000219. The sequence goes on along the minus strand of KN714613.1, from coordinate 300,540 downwards.
AAGCCGGTGACGGAGGCGCGGGAGGCCGGCATCTGCATGCGCGAGAACGACTTCTACGTCGGCACCGTCATGGCCTTCCGGGACCGGCGCTACGAGTACAAGGGCCTCAACAAGGCCTGGAAGGGCAAGCTGGACGCTGCCAAGGCAAGCTTCCAGGACGTGCTCATCATGGTCACACCTGACACAAGTCCTTCCTCCTGGCTTGCTGCTCAGCGCACGTGCTTGAAATGGGAGCGTTCTGCCATGCTGAGATTGTAGACGACGCTTCCACGTTTCCCTACAGCACAGCAGCGCAGGGAATACCATCGTCGGCTGCTCTGGGCTAAGTTTCAAAACGGTGCGACTGACAGCCGCGCGAGCGTCTGGCAATCTATTCAGGATTTGTGAGGCCTCAGACATAGTAGTGCTTTGCGACGCCTGCGGCAAGTGCATGGACAGCTTCTTCATTGCAGCAGCCATTGACGGGGCATGACTGATGAATGTACAGGCGTCCGGGAACCCCATCAGGGTCCAGGAGGCGGCGGACATGGTGGTGCTGTACGACAGCCTGCAGCTGGCGCACAAGTGCATCCTCAACTCCTTCTACGGCTATGTCATGCGCAAGGGCGCGCGCTGGTACTCCATGGAGATGGCCGGCGTCGTCACCTACACCGGCGCTCGCATCATCCAGGTTCGCCGCATGATCTCTGTGTGCCGCTTCCACATGGCATGTCTGATGTCATGCGTGTGCCTTGAAGCCGTCAGAGCTACGTCGAGGGCATTTGTCTTACATGGGGTGGCCGGCATTGTGACCTATGTAGGCGCCTGCATCATCCAGGTTAGCTTCACTGCCATTCAGCACCATTAAAGATAGCGTGGAATGTAACATGATATCCCTTTGTACACGACCCTTTTCAGCACTCCAGCATGGGGAGGTACGCTGTCTGCGAAGTAGACCTGCAATCAGGAGGGGATCATATGCGTCACATCGAGAGGGTTCTGATGCCCTCGATTCATATCACATGCCTCGCAAATTGCAGAGAGCCGCTGAGCTTGTGAGGCGGATTGGCACGCGGCTGGAGCTGGACACGGATGGCATCTGGTGTGCGCTGCCCGGCACCTTCCCAGAGAACTTCAAGGTCGGCCGCAATGCCTTTAGCTTGCTGCTTTTCAACTGTCGTCCTCAATGTTAACTACCTTGTCGTTGGCGCGACAGGGCGCTCAGCTGCAGAGATGGTAGCGAGCACCCTGCTGCATAACATTACGCAGGACAGAGCTGCCGTGCCATGGGGTTGCACCCTTCTCAAATACTTGCAGTGTATGTGCATCAAGGTTATCCTCGGAAATTAGCCCTGCCTTGAACATCCCTCCAGGGTGATGGTGTCATACAGCTGAGCTCCACCAGATGTGCAGCTGACCTGAGAAACACTGCCTGCAGTTCAAGAGCCGCAAGGGCAAGGACCTGCGCATCAGCTACCCCTGCGTGGTGCTGAACGTGATGGTGGCCAAGCACAACACCAACGACCAGTACCAGACGCTGGTGGACGCGCGCGCCCAGCGCTACGAGACCTCCAGCCGCATGTCCATCGAGTTCGAGGTGGACGGGCCCTACAAGGCAAGCCCCCCAACTGGGCCTTACAATGATTACTCATCTTCTGGACACTGCTGCTTGTGAGACTCATGACCGGCGCCACGAGACTTTCAGCTGCATGTCCATTAAGTTTGAGGTGGATGGGCCCCACAAGGCAAGTGTACCCTATCTGGGGTATCATGCACATTGATGTTTGCAAGCAGTCGCATACTTCGGGTTTTGTCAGAGCTGTTAGACAGCGTTTGCCCAATGTCCATGACCCGGTGATGTGGACAGGCTGCCCACTGGATGACAGAAAGATGTGCGACCAGAGTAGTTTGAGAGCACTCTAGAGCAATACACACCCTAGGCATAGTCAGTGCCGTGCTGAGCAATGTCGAGGGTTCCAAGCATATGCCATGTAAATAACGATGGACAAGCCTCAAACATACATGGCCTGAATGCTAAGAAACATCTCCAGGCCATGATTCTGCCGGCCAGCAAGGAGGAGGGCAAGCTGATCAAGAAGCGCTACGCGGTGTTCAACCCCGACGGAACCCTGGCGGAGCTCAAGGGCTTCGAGCTGAAGCGCCGCGGCGAGCTCAAGCTCATCAAGGTCTTCCAGTCCGAGGTGATAGTTGTTACGCCCTGAGAATGACAGGAATCCTTGTCAGAGATCTTGGCTCCTCTGCATGGTGTCCTGGTTAGGCTTGCTTTGCATTGCTGGTGTCTAGCGGTTTTGCGTTGTGCAGGTCTTTGAGCAGTTCTTGGCAGGCGACACGCTGGAGGAGTGCTATGCGGCCGTGGCCTCAGTGGCAGACAGGTGGCTGGACCTGCTTGACACTCAGGTAAAATACCCACATTGTGGCTGCATTTGCTTCGCGTGGGGTGTAATCAGGCTTATCTTGCAGCCTTCATGAGACCATGCACCAGACAACGCAGCGCAGGCAAGACCCATCACAGCTGCGCCTTGGCCTGCGGAGATGGCATTAGAGAGGTCATGTCATGGGTTGAATGTGGCTGTGAGACGAGCTCAAAAGGGGTTATGGCAGCAATGCTGGGCTGATCCTCTGCAGGGGACAGATGTGACGGATGAGGAGCTGCTGGAGTATATCTCAGAGTCCTCCACAATGTCCAAGGCCATGGATGAGTATGACGGTGAGTCAGCCTACTGTCCACCTCAGCATTGGGAAGATTTATTGCGTACATTGTGTCGTGAAAAGACACAATGATTTTCGCTGCTGCCCAACTGTGGTGTTCCATGTGGCGTGCTCTGAGCAAGCAGGTGCCTTCGACATAACTTTACAAACCTGCGGGCGTCATGAATATGTCACATGGACGCATGGGTACCGGCATGAGCATAGCGCGGTGCTGCAGGGCGCAAGAGCAGCGCTATCACAACAGCGAAGCGCCTGGCGCAATTCCTGGGTGACGAGCGCATCAAGGACAAGGGCCTCAACTGTAATTATGTCATCGCCAAGCGCCCCGAGAACCTGCCGACTAGCGAGCGTGCCATTCCGGTCGCCATCTTCTCGACAGAGCCTGCTGTGGCGCGCTCCTTCCTGCGCAAGTGGTGTGGCCACCTCTCTTCAGGTATGGACCCTTGAGACATCCATCCGTACAAGCTTGGGATTGTAGTCTCTGAACATGCATACCAGCCAGCCACAACAGCTGTCCTCAACAGCCTCTCCCGTCTTCTCGAGATATGCGCAGGCTTGAGGCATTCAAGAGGCACGTGCTGGTGTGCATCTGCAACAGTGAAATTGCCATGGGCTCAAACAATGTGGGCGCGAGTTCTGAGGTGTTGTGCAGGGCGAGGGTCGGATGAGATCCCAGATGTGAGGGCCATTGTGGACTGGGATTACTACAGGGAGCGCCTTGGGAGCGCCATCCAGAAGATTATCACCATTCCGGCAGCCATGCAGCGCGTTCCCAACCCTGTGCCCCGTGTGAAGCACCCTGACTGGCTCCACAAGAAGGCAAGCTGCTAGTTTTTGAATGCCTGACCCCTGCATCGCTTGCTACCAGCCATTGAAGCCTGGACTGCGAGAGTCTGGCAGGACCAGACCGGTATCAACAGAGCTCATCAGCCGCTACTGTGGCGGCTGGAGCCTGCAAGTGAGGGGGAAGGATGGGGCATGCAGAGGGAGTACATGTCCAGCAGCTTTCTGAAGCCTGCTCAGGACATCAGAGTCGTGAAGGTCCTCAGATATGAAGAATGGTATGTGGGTTTTGCTGCAGGTGAGGGAGAAGGAGGACAGGCACCAGCAGCAGAAGATCAGAGGCTTCCTGCAGCCTGTTGAGGACATCCAGGCTGCCAGGGCAGCTGCAGCTGGAGCTGATATGGAGGTGCGTGACTTCACTGTGCTGCCCTTGTTGTTTTGGCACCCTACAGGTAGAGACAGGAATGCCGATCCCTTGGCCAAGTTTGGCAGGGTGCCATCCTTGTCCTGCACTTATGTTTGCCACATCAGGTGTTTCCAAGACATCCGACTCCTGTCGGCTCTAGATGCCGTTCAGCAGGATGTATGGCGGCTGCAGCTACACAGTGTTTACTGCAACTTGAGGATATCTGCCCCTGCAGGACATGGGGCAGCCCCAGGCAGGCCCATCTGGGCGGACCGCTAGGGCGACCACAGTGGTCCGGGAGGGCCAGGAGAATGAAGGGGACATGAGCAACAGGCAAGCGGAGCCCAACAGCGCTGCGCCCGAGCCTGCCCAGAAAGAGCCCGAGGCGCCCTGCCCAAACAGGTGTGCCATGACCAGACTTCAACGCTTGGCATGGAGCGAGCTGGAGGACCAACCAGTCCCTTATGGTCACACTGCTTGTTCATATCTGTAGTCATCTGGCAGCTCACTGAATCTGCACAATTAGCAGTCGGAGTGCTAAAGGTACGCATGTACACAACACCACAGGAAGGAGGATCCTGTGGGGTGGCTGCGCTTCCAAAAGAGGCGCTGGCGGGACACCGCTGCAGCGCGCAAGCGGCGGCGCCTGGAAGCTGCCCAGCAGCGAGATCGCGGGCCCCCTGGGCCGCAGCCTGCGCCCAGAGGTGACTGGACCCGTACTCACTGCTTGCATGTCTACTCACCCTGCACATGCCTTCCGTCTCTCAGCGTCTTCTTCCATGGTGTGACTTCTGAAGGTGCATGTCTGCATGTAGTCAAGGTCACAAAGCTGTCGCCACATGCTACCCATGCAGGGAGAAAGTCTATGAGTGCAAGGGATCTTGAGAAAACATGCATTAAGCCAGCTCATATTAGGAGATCTAGCGCTTCAAACATGAGTTCCCATGCAGGCGCTGATGTGGGAGCCTTGTTCAGAGCACAGGCGGAGGAAGCAACCCACTCGCACTGGCAGATCGTCCAGGTGGCAGAGACATCCTCGCCAGGTAAGCTACTCAGCCCTGGCAGACTCCCTAGGTTTGGTGCAAACCTCTTCAGCATGTATGCTGCTGGCCAGGGACATATATCCTGCCGTGAGGTTTATCATAGAATCCTGTGCACATGCGCTACAGGGTGAACCCTTTCACTCTCCAGTGGCTGACATGCATCCAATTGGCCACTGAATACAAACTAATTGGCACTGTAGAAGTCTGCATAAGGCAGCTTGCACACCGTGCTTTGGCATAGATGAGATTTGGGCATGCAGGGGTGTTCAAGGCGTGGGCGCTGGTGGGCGCCAGGCTGTACTCTGTGCCTCTCAGGGTGCCCAGGAAGTTCTATGTGAATTCTGTGCTCCCGCCGGAAGACCCTGACAGCCCTGCCCAGACCCTGGGAGGGCTGAAGGTGTCCAGGACTCTGCCCTTTGGCAGAGAGGCCTTCCACATATATGAGGCAAGCAGCCATGGCTCTAACTTTTCATCATGTCCTCCTACCCACACGCATGGCAGCACAGCGTCCTATCTCCTGCTGCGATTGTCTTCTCAGGTTCTGCTTCGTTCTCAGCAGGGCATTCTGTCTGAGCAGGCCCTCACATCTCACGCATGCAGCAGGCTAGCACACATGCAGTGGCCAAGAATGTACTACTACTATTTGGGGACGGGGTAGGCATACAGAAAAATTTGACATGCAGGTGACCATGTCTGAAGCTGTCGCAGCCGCATGTGCGGAACGTGTGCCAAAATCTATAATGAGCCATCCGACATGAGTCTGGCAGTATTGTGACCAGACCCGCGCAATCTGTCACAAATGAAAGGTTGTGTGCAGGTGACCATGTCTGAGGAGGCGTACCAGGATGAGACGGCGGAAGTGAGCCTGAAGCTGTCGCAGCCGCATGTGCGGGACGTGTGGGAGGAGCGCATGCCGTTAGCGCTGGAAGCTGCCCTGTCTGTGGGCTGCGTCGCCAGCGTGGCGCCAGCCGTGCGCAGCCGGCCCCTCTCAGAGGGCTACGAGCTCATAGAGCTGCAGGTGTGTCACAAGTCTTCCCAGCGGCTACGCTGGCCTGACTTTGCCCTGCGTTAAATGTGCACAAGCGCAGCATGTTGCAGAACCAGCAATCTGCTGTTGTCCCAAGAGTTACATGCGCTCAGCAGATCACCATCTTCTCAGCAGCAGCAGGAGCAGAGTACCTGCAGCATTTAAGATAGCCAACAATAGCCCAGATGCCGGAAGTCAGAGGTCAGCTGATGTGCAGCTGGCCCCTCTCCATGTGCCAACATACAGATGCAAGCATAATTTTGCCTGTCCTGACAGTCAATGAGAGCGTCTGAGCGTGGCGTGTAGGGCAAGACCAGCACCGAATGCAGCTACTTGGATGGCAGCCATCAGCTGAAGCATGTAGCGCTATTTGCTTCCATGGACGGTGCTAGGGGCAGGGCAGTCTACGGGTTCCATCTCCAGCCTACACAGAGGTACCCGGTTTTCTTGTACTACACTGTGCGAGAAGAGTTGGCCGATGTGTAATTTACTCAAGATAGGTCGACCCTGTGTGCAGCACTGATATTGCTGGCGCATCCTGCGCACGATTCCTGACGATTAGAAACCCCGTGGACAGGGGCTCTCAAAGGGTCAGCATCCCCACGGTGGGCAAGCATTGGTAGGAGACCAGGTTGCAGCAGCAGAGAGCACGAACAGCACTCGTGCAAGTTTGCGCCTTTAGGCAGCATCAACCATCCTGGTGGATCTGCAGGTGCATGCTGGTGGTAGTCAACCCCGCAGAGAGGGGCTCTCAGGAGGTCAGCATCCCCATGGCAGAGCGGAGCTGGCGGGAAGCTCACACGACCGGCGCAGCCGCGCAGAGCGAGGACGGCACCGCCCCGACCAGCGTCCCCGATGTGGAGTTCAGCATCCTGTACGTGCGCTCGGCTGCTGAGGCTGCCAAGGCCATCCAGGGCGCTCTCCTGCAGCTCAGGTGTGTGTCACCAAAGCATCGAGAGCACACGCTCTGCCCCCTAGGCAAGAGGAAGCTTCTCGTAGAGGTCCTCTTTGTGGGGCACATATCTATCTGACCATTTCTACAAACATGAGGCGTGCCACCCCATGGTGGCACAAATCCGGCAATAATTGCACCCTCCTGAAATTTGCGCCACTCCAAAGATTCCTGGCTAGTACCTGCTGACTCAGCAGCTGCGCCTGTGCAGGGAGCGGCATCGGGGGCCCTTTGTCATTGTGACTGAGGCACCAGGTGGCACAGCACTGCTCACGCGGAGCATGCCCCTCCTGGCGGAGTTCCCCATGTGTGAGGTCCCCCCGCACAGCAACGACAGCGTGTACCCCTCGCTGAGCTGGCAGCCCAAGGCCACCCGGCGGGCTGTGATGCGCCTGGCTGCAGCAGCGCCCTGGTTCAAGGTATGCACCAGCCCTTGTCTCCGGAGTCTGGCAGGAATGGAGGAACACGTGGCCTGTATACGATACCTGAGAAGATATATATCACACTCACGTCATGCGTCTGGCTGCAGCCGCGACCTGGCTCAATGCAAGCCCCGAGCTTGTCTAAGTGGCAGCATCATCTGAAGAGTCTGTCGTGTATCACATGCGGCCAACACATATGCTGGCCCAGCACAGCTGTACCCTTATGGGCTGCTGCATGCATGTGGTACAGCAATGTGAACAGACAGAAAGCAAGCTTAGAAAGACATGTCCATGGAGGAGAATGCTGACAGGCTTGTGAATCGAGGCCTTGTGCAGCATTGATATCCAGTGGTCTCAAGATTCAGCACGCTTGCTTGTACAGGACTGGATCCAGCTGGCGAGGTATGGGCACCTGCCCGTGGGCAACCTGGGCGGGGACTGGCTGCTGGACATTGCCGACGCGCACTTTGCGCGCTGCCTGCGGGACTGTGGCCACCTGCTGTGGATCACCGACCCCAGCATTCCCGACGTGGCCTCCAGAGGCGATGACGATGCCATGGAGGACCTGCTGCTGTCTGCAGACCCTGCCCCTTTGGAGGTGAGTCTGCACTGACCGTCCCTAGTTTGATGGGTCATAGGGTTGACCTGCCTTGCAAGCCTGCGCTTTATGGCTGGTGTGCATAAGCAAGGCTGAGGCCTTCTAGAGGCAAGTGGCATGTCAAGCTATTCTTGTTGGTGGCGTTGCTGCGATGTGCAGGGCCATGTACAGGAGGTGCAAGCATGTATACGGCAGCAGAAAATCAGGAGGTGCAGGCATATTTGCCTTGAAGGCAATTTCTCCATGTTCTGTGTGCATGCAGATAACAAGCTCTGGAGCGCACAGATGCGTTTGCGTTCAGCTGCGGCTGTACAACTTGGCGGTGGCGGCCATCGAGAGGTGCGAGGCGCTGGCTGATATGGAGGGGGCTGGGTCAATCGGGGTGGACCCAGCGGCCGGCCCGGCCTTCAAAGTGCTGAAGCAGCTGGTGCACAACTGGCTGACTGACGCGGTGCAGAACGGCAATAGGTGCAGACCTACCTTTGTCCCCTGCAGCATGCACAAAGTCAATTCCACATCTTGATTATTCCAGATTGGTGTGCGTGGGCTGTGAGTTGACAGGTTTGGAGCTGATGCTATCCTTAGGGTGCACACCAGGTGCCTCCCGGCAGCTAATCCCATACCCTGTCCGTGTGTATAGATCGCATCATGCCTCTGCAAGTATTACACAACTTGGCTTCTCACTCATGCTCCACAGTGCTTGGGAAGACACAGTGCTCATGTCCACCTGCTGCGCTGCAGGTACAGCGACGCGCTGCTGAGCAATCTGTGGCGCTGGCTCTGCTCGCCAGCGGCGCGCCTTGCCTCTTCAGGCCTCCACCGCACCGTCACCGGGCTGCTGCGCAAGACCCTGGCACAGCTGGTTGCCGACCTCAGGTCAGCCACACTCATCATAGCAGGCCTATATCCATGTTGAAGGACATCCTGTATAAGGGTCAGGCCAGTCCAGGCCTTCAGTGCACAGGCAACAAATTGCTATGCAAGTGCTGCACAAGGTTGTGGCCAATCTCAGGTGTTATTTTGGTGCTGTATCTGTTACTCCTCTTGTCATGAGCGCTGCGCTAAAATGCGCAGGCGGCTGGGCGCCACAGTGGTGGCTGCGGATGCATCCTCCATCATCCTGGCGACAGGGAAGCGCAACCTGACCGCTGCAGTAGGGTGAGCCCATCAGACTACTGACCCTTTCTCAGGGCTTATCAGTCATGGCGCACTAGTGTACGTGGGACACAAGGCCCACGCTCAGGCTTTAAAGAAAACCTATCTTGTGTGTCTGATAGTGCAGTTCTTCTCATCTTCTGTGCCAAGGCTGGTAACACAGGCCTACAAGAGGCTGTATTATGCCATGTTGTGCGTATGGCATCACTCGCGTATGGCATCACTTGCGGATGGCATCACTTGTGTGTGCACACCATTCTATCAGACACGTCAACAGCCTGTTGGAGGTGGCGCATGAGACTATTACAACAGAGATAAGAGAGGAGCTGGCACCAGCTTCACACGGTCCTTTGGCTGCAGGTATATGGACTATCTGCTGGAGGCGGTCGGCAAGCGGGAGCTGTTCGGGCTGCTGCGGCTGGAGCCGGAGAAGTGGTGGCACGGGCTGCTGTTCCGGGACCGCTACAACATGCTGGGCATCGCCGCCAGCATCCCCCAGGCCGTGCAGGACTCCCTCAGCCAGCACCCCGGCGCCCTCACGCAGGTCAGTCTCCTGGTAGCCCTCATGGCAATGGTTCTTGGTATACCAGCACCTCAATGCCCTCGCAAAGGTCAGTCATGTTGCGGTCCTCAGGGTCTTTGTTTTGAACAATCAGCACCCTAACGCCCTCACATACGTGATCAAATACTGGCTGTCATAATTCAATTAACACAGCGCATGGCTCATCTCCGCCTGATGCACTCATTGACCATACCCGAAGAGAATAATACAAGAGGGTCATTGCAGCGCCTGGCATGCTGCAGTGTGCTGGTGTGTGGGTATCAAGAGGCAAATGCTTTCTTCTCTGGCAGGCTGGTGCGCCGGATCTACTTGTGGATGAGGTGGATGAGGAGACGCTGGAGAGGCCCCACATAGACCACGTCTGGACCATCAAGGTAACACCCCTTTCCAAGCACTTAAGGTCACAGCCTGGCTGATGTACGGCGGTTACGCATGCCTGCGTTGGAAGGGTCGAAATGATTGATGCTCAAAATTCAGGCAGCAAAAGTTCTGCGCAAGCAGCCTTGCAATAGGTTGCAAATTAACCTAAATAAAGTCTTATGCCTCGAAAGCTTCCGATCAGAAAAGAAAGAAGAGAGTAAAGTCTTGGCCCATGGGTGACATGGGCATGATGTGCAGGACTATCTGCCGCCCAAGGTGCAGGAGGCCTTCATCGCCACGCTGACAGAGTTTGTGCTGCTGCCCTGGCGCGAGGCCATGCGGAGCACCCTGGACGGAGCATCTCAGGGGGGCTCCCAGGTGTGCACTCTGCTGACCTCAACTGCTAAGGGATGCTTTCCGATCTCCCCAACGTGCTGAGCAATGCTTTCTGATGTACCGAATGTGCTGGCTGATGAAGGTCTCTGGGAGCCATGCAGTGCTTTGGCACCAAGCCTGGCGGACGCGCTGTCGGTGCAGAGGCTCTCCCATGATGTGTTGTGATCACACCTGGCCCATGGCTTCGGGAAAGACAGCAGCTCAGGGAGGTGCCTACTTTGGAACGCAGCACCGATGACCGGACTCTTTGCCTGTGCAGGCGGCAGCGGATGCACGGGGTGCTGCAGATGTGCAGGTCGCGTGGCTGCGGGCCAACATGGGCGCCTACTTCTCGCGCAAGCTGCTGTCGGTGGTGCGCCGCATCGAGCGCCACGTGGGCGCGCACGATGACGGCCCCGGGCACCAGTTCCCGCGCCTCGCCGGCTCCTACCTGTCCGAGGTGAGCCTGCAACCTCTCTTTCGGAGTTGCCGTAGGGCAATTGACGTGAGTCGTGCCCTTTGTCCATGGATGATGCCGCTGTCGCTTGTGCGCTGCGACGAGCGCCATGTGAGCGCGCCCTGTGTGCTCACAATGTCATGCTGGCTGTCTCCTACCCCCATCCAAATGCCAGTTATGCCTTTCTGCCTGACTTTGGCTCAAGGGCAATTGCAGACAGCATGCCTCCACCTCCCAAGCTACAGGGGTTGGTGCAATTGGCGCAGTAGCATTTCAGCACATGTATGCATGATGCTGAGCCCAGATGCTCAAGTCATGGTGTCTGTTGCTGGCGCGCTGGACATGAGAGGACTCAGGCAAGAGCATGAACGAGTCTATTTGCGCTCCTGGGCTGTCAATGACGAGTGAAAATGTCATCTTACTGAACAGAGATCATCGGCCATGCAGGAGGAGCTGGGAACGCCAGCGTTGGCGTTTGTGCGAGCAGTGTGCGATGCGCTGCGGCTGGACAGCGCTGTGGAGGAGGAGGTGCTGGAGCTGCGCCACAACCTGCTGCGCCTCACGCACACCCGCGAGTTCGCCCAGGCCGCCCAGTTTAAGGTGCTGCCCTGCCTGCCCCTGAGGTCTTGCTGTCCTCAGAAGGCCGCAATGGTTGCCAGCAGGCATATCACCTGTCAGGTCTAAGATTTCTCTGAGCAGCACTGCAGGCGCTGCGGTATGTTGGCTACATAGGGTAGATCAACCTGCTCCGTCAGCAGAGGTCAGCTGACCGGACCGCAGAAGTCTCATGTGAGTTTGTGGCTCGTGTGCAGGAGCCATGCCGGTCATATGTGCTGCGGGATGTGATCTGCGTGTACTGCAACCACTGCACTGACCTGGACCTCTGCAGAGACCCCGCCCTCCAGGTGTGCCTTCGCTCCTTGTGCCAGTAATGCCTTCGCTCTTAGAATTTGTATACTGCTCCCAAAAGTATACCAAAAAAACATCACTTTGTTGACAAGCACCGCAGGCGCAGTAGATCTGACTGCTGAGTTGAGTTTGAGGTCTCATGCTTCAAGTACGTAGTGCAGCTGTGCACAGCCAGTGGTGACGCTTCTGCTAAGACACGAGCGATGACTGTTGCCCAGCACAGGCTGGCAGGATTGTAGCATTGCAGTCCTTTAGAGAAAGTATCTGTGCATGCGCAGGCGCACCAGTGGACCTGCAAGAACTGCAGCAACGGCTATGATCTGGCCGCCATAGAGGCGCAGCTGGTGCGGGCAGTGCGCTTGAAAGCCCGTGCCTACCAGCTGCAGGACCTGCGCTGCACCAAGTGCCGCCAGGTATGTCTCATCTTCTCATAATCATACCGCCTTCATAGTTTCTCATTACATGTATCACATGAAGGCCTGTCCTCATCTAGACCCAGGACTTGTACCGTTTGGTGTTTTGCTCAGAGCAATGTCGGATCATCCATGCATGATGCCTACATCATGATCCATGTCAACAAATGACACGCAATGCGTCTACCTGCGTCGCTGGCGCGAGATGTGAGGTGACTCTACCTTCAGCGTGACTAAGATACCGCAGTCGTTGGACCCATGTTAGATCATGAACACTCAGTGGGGCATGCACCTTATATGCCCGCTCCAGCAGCGCCAGAGCAAGTAGCTGGGCAAAATGCCATGTGCTGCATCATCTGCCCTACTCAGATAGCGGGCAGGCTTGGTGCAGCTGCAAGGGTCGTGTGGAGCAGCATCCCTCACCAGACACATCTGTGACATTGGTGACACTAATACGCCACCAGCCAGGGTGGCTTCTGTGCATGCTGAGGTTGTAGAAGCCTGATGGCGCCGAGCTGGCTGCAGCAGGCATACTGCAATAGGAGTTTTGCAAGCAACATGTTGTGATGCACAGGTGCTGCGTGGACACCTGCGGAGGAACTGCGACGAGTGCGGCGGGGCGCTGACCAATACGCAGACACCTGCCCAGTTCAGGGACGCCCTGACCATCTTCCGCAACGTGGCCAGCTACCACTGCTTCCAGCTGCTGCAAGACAGCACCGAGTGGCTCCTTCAGAGCCTTCCAGCCTTGTGATTATGTCCACAGCACGTCAGCTTGCCTCTCTTCACCGTTGGAATTGAAGCTGTTCCAAAATATACACTACCGTGAGCAGCCGTCCCCTCTGATGAGGCTAATTAGGCAAGATGGCAGCAGAAGTTGCCGAATTTGTCGAAGCAACACTATCAGCTTATAACTCCCAGCTGTTGCAGAGCAGCATAGATATGTTATAGTAAGACTGCAGATCTTTTCGCTCGCCTGTTACCAAAAGATGTACATGTCCCTTATATTGCTGGTGGCACTCAGTGGCAGCCTGCTATAAGAGGTGAGTGGGTATGCTGCACACTCGTATACTGCAATATACCAAGGTGGCTGCAAGATTAGTGCTATTCTGATGCTAGCATACCCAGGAATATATAAGTTTCAATGAGGCGTCATCTCTTGGAGTATCCCACAGTGCTGCCCGATGCAGACTCTCTCAGTCCAAAATTTAGGCAGCTTGCAGCTTTGTACCATGCTGGGTGTACACCAGATAGCACCCATGACAAGACCTGTCAAAGCAAAAACCACTACTGTCAATATGCTGATGTCAGACTGTCCTAAGCGCCTAGGTATCCTTCAAGGCTGAGGGCATTTACTATGTCACAAGCTCCCCTTCCCATCAGTGCCACCTTTGAGCTCTCTCCGTCGTTTCCTCCTATACAAGTACAGCCCCAAGCCCGGGCTGCATGCCAGAGTCGCCAGGAACAGGATGATGTACCCCATGGCTCTCTGCCACAGCATGGCAGCCGCATGCTTCCACCCCGGGTTGCAGATGGCCTCGAAGGGGTACTCATCGCAATAGAACGGCCCTGCGCATTCATGCATACATCAAGAGAGAGTTCGAGTCTCAGTACCATCTAACAAATGTGCCTCAAGCACCCAAACCCTGCTGCCTTGCAGACTCCACCTGGATGTTTGCCTAAAAAAGCTTTACTAGGATGTACAGCAAGCCGGTCGCAGGGCAACACCAGGGTGGCCACCTGCAGCTTATCCCTCCATGACTTCAAGGGCTCTCACAGGACATGGAGCACGGTATGATGCACTCAGCAGTAGTTACCAGCAAACAGTCTACACGCCTTGGCTTGGGTGCACTGGCAGGCTAGACGCATCCCAAGCCTGTGTTGCATTGCTGCCAGGATCCTTCACATGCTAGTTATGTACTACCTTGACACATCACTTTCACACGTCCAGGGAAGGGGTGTGCTGCACCTTTCTCGCACACCGTCTGCCGCGCTGCCTTGAAGCGCGGGTTCCTCGACTGCTCCAGCACCGCCCCGTTCTCGAGCCGGATCCACGTCTCCGACTCAGCCGCGTCCTGGCCCCTCCGCAGCAGGATCACGCGCGCCCCATGCCCCCACCCTGGCGGAGGCCCATAGCTCCCATACCCTGCCACACAAGAGGAGTGATCAGAGCAGATTCCTCCGCTGATCTATTGCGCTGATCTGTTGTGGATCAGTGTCTGACTCAGGGAGAGGGCGCGCACACAATCTCGCCCTGTCGTTGAGGTAGTCAGAGCGTCTAATGTGGAGAATGGGACCTGCGTATCATATATGTCACAGGGCTCGGGGTTGCAAGCAGCACGTGCCATCAGGGGTCAGCTCCAGGCAAGCAACACTAACTTCCATGGAAACAGCAGCGATGTGTCGCGCACACATCACAGCAGATGGATACAGCTGTACTGGCGGCACAGGGCGACTGCTATCCGGGGCAGCCGGGTCGGGACAAACGTCAGGCAAACAGCGCACCAGTCTTGTGCCCATACGCCAGCCGAACTCCGTCCAGGACGCCCTCGTAATTATTGTCGTGGTCATGGCCACTGTAGATGGCCGTGATGTTCAGCTCCTTGGCTGCCCGGAAGAACCCCGAGTCGTGCATGGGGCAGTTCACGTCCTCATGCTTGCTGCCCCGCGCCAGCCCCTTGTTCCACACCTCCATGAACTCGGGCACGGGCACGTGCACGAAGGCCAGGCTGGGCACGCTGGGCAGCGCCCGGACCGTCCTATTCAGCCAGAAGATTGTCTGCAGCTCCACGCAGCCCCTGCATATGGGATCATGCTGCCTCAGGCTCGCCCCATCTCGGCAATCATAAAGCAGAAGTCAAGGGTTGTGGGTCGTGTGCAGGGTCAGAGACGGCATGCTGTGCAGAGCATGACAGTGTCTGAGAATTGCAGAGATGGCAATGTGACTCCTCAACGTCAGCCACAGATGCAGACCACCAAAGAAGCTACATATTATCGAGCCTTTAGCAGGTGGGTGTGAGTGATGGCCTCAGAGGACAACCAGCAGCAAGAGCAACCAGCAACAAAATGCAGCTCATCACAACAGTCTCTGATTGCATGGATAGCAGGGGGCGCTCACGAGCCAGCAGAAACCCAGCTGCACCCCAGGCCCGCCGAGTCCAGCATCCAGATGCGCGCTGCAGGCGCGGGGCTTGACTTGCTGGCAGCGATGTCCAGGTGGTAGTTGGACAGCCCCATGGCCTCCCTAGGGCTCATCTCTGTCAGAGACCCCTGGCTGCTCAGCTTCATGTCCAGGTCGACAACCTCCTGGCGCATGAGGTCCGCCTCGTCATCGTGGTTGCCCAGAACCAGCCCGTAGGGCACCTTGGCGGCTGCTATCGGCGCCGTGAGCTGGCGCCACCTGTACATCCAACGGGAATTGGGAACTCCCTTCTCTCATCTTGATGTGACTGTACCACTCCTGAGCAGGTCCTCCTGGTTCACTGAACCCCATAGACAAAAGTGAGGCCCCTGCTAAAACAAACCCTTGCAGCTACATGCCCTTTCATTGTATACACAAAGCTATGCTGACGCAGGCAGTATAGCGACGCCCATGCACTGATGCGCATGCCTTAAAAATATTTACTTACAGCCCCTGCCTTCAGCATTGCACATACCTGCCCATTTTGCCCAGGTGGGCATGTTTGGTGAGTAATTCCACTTCACATGCTGTTCAAGCCAGGGCTTTTGTCATGAAAAGTGTGATGTCTTCGCATCTCCCAGGGAAGCTGTCAGAAGGGGCTGTACCTCTCCTCAAACCATCCCTTCCGGCCGTCCCAGCCAAATCCGCTGACCATGTCCCCCGAGAGGGCCACAAAGTCCGGCTCCTCATATGCCAGCAGACTTGTAATGACCTGCACATTTTGCAGGGCAGAGTTGGGCACGTAAGGCTTAGGCCCTCCCTTGCTGAGATGAGCATGCATCATGTGAGAGGCACACAGAGGTCTTGGCATAATGGCCTTAAGCCACATCATCCTACACATGCGAATCAACAAATAGAGGAAATACATGCCTTGTCAGTGCTTTCATCGATCTCTGGGAAGTGACCGTAATGTAGGTCAGCTAGCTGCAGGATCTTAAAGGTGCCTCCTTCGGTGAACGCCAACCTTGGGGCGGTTTTGCAAAAGGCTGGCTCAAGAGATATTAGATGGCTGAAAAGGGCTGCTACAGAGCAGATGTAGTGCATAGACCTACGGGCATGCCCCATGAAACAGGAGAGACCCCGTGGCAATGCAGGCGGTTCCCTTGCCCTTAGCCATGCAGCTATAGTGCTGAAACAATACAGGTCAGCTGGAAACACCCCGCACAAGCATCTGCGCCCTCTTTCTTGGGAAGCTTCTGCCCAAGGCGATGCGTTTCCATACAGACCCTCTAATAATTACCTTGAAGACCCTGAACTCCAATGTGGGAACGCATTCTCCAAATTCATCGCAAAGGGGCACCACCAGAACTATATAACAAGTGAAGTGGCGTTTGGGCGTGGGTCTGGCTCGAGACACCCCCAGTAGACAGTTTGCAGGCATATTGGAGTACATCAAGAGACATAGTACGGATGTGAGTGGTCTTCTGGCAGGAGCAGCGTGATGAATGCGGGAGGCGTATGCTGACCTTTGATGGTCAGAAGGCCTCATGGCAAGCAATGAACGGTTGTACTCAGGGCACAAGGCCCCAAGTCCGGCTCAACCACCGAGAGCTGGGAGCAATGCAATTCAGGTAGACTTGCGAGACCTCTTGTATGCTATGGCCCATCGAGTGCGGATGATGCACACGTCCATGCCTGGGCCATTTACCAGACGCACAAGATCCCCTGCCAGTTTCCAACACCCCACATCTTGCGTTGAAGTCTTTTCATCCAACTTGCTTGGCAAGCAGCGAAGCGCGGACATTGCGCTCTAGACTTACATGTGTTGTAATAGTCGCTCTTTTCCCCACGAGCATGCCAAGGTGGCTGTTACTGGCAGGATCTGCTGACTGGAGACGACTACCAGTACCAAAGCACCCAGGCACCTCTGCCTCCACTATCCCACGACTCTTACACTGGAGCAGGACTTTCTCAGCATCCTGTAAGCCCTCAGCCACTCCCCTGCTACTTGCTGGTATCCAGACACCTAACCTGCATGCAACCCAAGCAAACAGCCCTCTTTCCCTGCAGTTGTATCTTGTGGTAGTGAGTGGAGCTGTGTTCCTCTGCAGACTGAGGTTCAGGGAAGGAGCCACTCAAGTCCCAACCTCCAAGCATTTGCTGACTGGTCCCAGCCAGCCTCGCTCAACAGCAACTGGAATGTTGGGAAGCCCGAGCTTGCAGGTAACTGTGCTGTCGCCTGCAGCTCCGTGATGGTATTGCACAAGGACTTCAATACGGATCAACTAGTTTGCCAGGAGGCATTGTCGTCATGTTGTCACATTGAACAACTTCTGGCAATCATAGGCTCTGTGCATGTGGTACAGCAAAGGCAAGAGCACTGTGAAGAGCACGGAACCAATTCCCTCCTGTGCGGTGCAGATAAAGCAGAAGGCCTGTCCCTTGATGCGCCAGCAGGAGGGGAAGTGGATGGGCTGAGCACGGCTGAGGTGGATGAGCTTTTCCGGGAGGCAGACCATGACGGGGACGGGCGGCTGGCCGGCAATGAGGCCAAGGCTTTCTTCCAGCGCACCAGCCTGCCTGTTCAGGCCCTGTCAAAGGTGCCGCACCTGCAGCAGTCTCCTTCATACTGCATGTACAAAGAGCTGACATTGGTGGGGAGGTCTGAGGGCGCCTGCCCATGAGCAGCAGCCGATGAGGGTTGCCTTGGAGTGACTGTTCTGAACTGATGCTGTCACTGATAGGGATTTTCTGACACAAAATAGCGGTGCTGGCCGATGCGGGCAGCAGGCTGCAGCTGTCTGTGCCTACCAAGTCTCCCAGGATTGTCCAGCACAGTTGAGACTAGCGCACAGACGGCTTCACTACTTGAATACTGCTGTCATTGCAAATTTGAAGTGAAGTGATGCATGCAGCTTCAGCTGCTGATCTGCTCATGCTAGTAGTTGAGGTACGCAGCTTCAGCTATGGAGTGAGAAGACAGGAGTTGAGGCCTGCAGCTTCAATCGCTGAAGTGCTCACACAGCAGGTCAGGCACGCAGCCTCAAGTACTGAAGTCAGCTCCTGCATGCAGATCTGGAACAGGGTGAAGGCAGCCAAGCCGGCCGAAGGCAGCGGGCTGACGCGGGACCAGTTCGGCGTGGCGCTGCGCCTCGTGGCGTTTGCGCAGAACGAGCCGCACCCGACGCCCGAGGCCATGGAGGCGGCTGCCAGCTCAGCGGCCTGGCAGGCCATGCGGGGGAAGCCCCTGCCCGCGCCCCAGCTCCTGCCCGACGCCAGGTCAGCGCCCCACTCCGCCTGACCTCCTGTGAGGCCAGTGGTATGCTCGGGTCATCGCCTTGTCAGATGACATCCTTGTTATATAAACTGTAATGCTGGATCGGCTCAGAGTTCTGCTTCAGCCAGCAGGGCTTAGGAGGCACACACTTGACCGAGGTGATCTGTGAATTCATCAAACCTAGTAGATGGTGGCAGCCCTTGCAGGCCTGCAGTGAGCTCTGAACGCTCTTGCTGGATGGCTCGGACTTCTCTTCCGTACACAGAGTCCCCACTAGCACTGAGCTTCCCTTGGCAATGCAGGCCCTCCTCAGCCAGGCCTCTCAGTGCTGCTCCAGCTGGGACGCCCTCTGAAGGCACCCGCTTCGCACCGCCATCCTTCACACCCACTGCAAGCCCCTTCAGAGGTTTGCCTCCCATGGAAATCAGCAATTAGAAAGGCATTGGCATCGAAGGCTTCACTGTGGGGCACAGCCCCTGTTAGGTCTCTTCCAAATTGCAATGGTATTTGTTGCTCCTGTCAAGAATGACGCTGTATTGTAGGGCATGTGTCTGCTTCCATGCGCCATGTCACTGATCGCACTACTATGGAGCACGTCCTGGGCAAACATCACCCCATGAGAGCACCTTTCCTGGGTGGCAGTGCTGGACCCAAAGCTGTAGCTCACTGATAAATGCACAGGAGCTCTGCTCATTGACAAGTGTTCGCCTTGCTCTTGCAGGCACATCAGCAGGGGCTTGTCCCTCCATGGAGGCCCAGACTATACCAGGAAGCAGCCCAGTCTCAATGGAAAGTTCTGGCATGCTCTCCAATGGCAGCACAGCCCTCCTGAGAGCTCCAGGTGAGTAGCAAGCATCGTGCTGACTTGCATGCATTGCTTAGCTGGACATCGTTCCCCTGCTGGATGAGCAGCTGCAGCATCCCTTGCCGGTCCTTTCATGGATCATCCGGTCTGCATCGCCATACGCTGCTAGCTCTCATCTCATCATTGACTAGGAAGGAAGTGCATACCCAAACCTACACCTGCCATGTTGACATCTGGTAAAACTCCTGACACACAGTTCATGTGAGCTGCAGAGGGACCATCAAAGGCTCACCTGCCGCCTGTAGCGCTGGATGTGCGACTCCCGCCTCTGCACCCGAAAGTAGCGGCGCTGCTCCAGTACATGACCGTAGGCCACGGCTCTCTCTTCGCAGGCAGGCTTCCTGCCCACGTCCTCATTTCTGCTTGCCCCTGCTGTGGGCATCGGTAGACTTCCGCAGAGTCTCAAGTGACTGGCAAGATGATGCTAACATCTTGATGATCAACCGGGGCTGACATGTACATAGGCGGCCACTGTGTCATAGATTGTTGCGACAAGCTCAGGGCGCTTGAATTGCATGCGCATGCACAGCCCAGTGCATGGACATGCATGTAGCGCTGACGAGCT
This sequence comes from Coccomyxa sp. LA000219, assembly GCA_000812005.1. Lineage (NCBI taxonomy): Eukaryota > Viridiplantae > Chlorophyta > Trebouxiophyceae > Coccomyxaceae > Coccomyxa > Coccomyxa sp. LA000219. The sequence continues at coordinate 280,541 of KN714613.1, read as the reverse complement.
TGTTGCCGCAATCTCTTGGGGTGACTCTGTTGAGCACCCCAGTAAGCCTGAGGAACACTCAACACTAGTGTGTATGCAGCCGGACCTTAGACCAAGGTCATCGCCCAACTTGGCTTTTGGCAGGAGCATGCACATTGTAGGGAAGGCGCAGGTCTTGAATAAGGAAGCGGATATGCCTAAGCAATTGACAAGGTGTGAGGATGTGCAGGGCCTACCAGACAAGGAGGTGTGCTGCAATGGGGCTCAATTGAAGGCGAAGTGAGTCGCCCAGAGCTACCGCCAGGAGTGGTGACGCCGCAGGACAGCTGGACGCCAGCTGGCGAGGACGCTGATGCTGGCCCTTCCACTGAGGTAGCTTGTTATTCACGCCTATCTTGTATGGAGCATGGATACCATGAGACAAAAAAACGGGGAACGCTGCTTTTGCGGTGATTTGTAGGAAGGGAATGTGCCATACACATATGCTTCCAGATCTATAATGAATCACCATGACGAGATCCTTGATCTCATGCCAGCCTTCCAACAAGTGATATTCAAGGTTGCACCTGGATGTGCTACTGCGGATCATGCGCATCACGGAAACCACAATGGAAGGTGTCATGCAGGTGAGGGTGCAGGATGCGGGCCAGGTTACCTGCACATTTGCAGACCACCTGTCCAACACCCTCTGGATGGGACACTCCGATGGCCGCGTCTCAGCCTTCAGCATGGGCGATGCTCCTGGCACCGCAGTGAACGGGCAGCTCCTGCGCTGCTGGCAGGTGAATCCTTGATCTGTTGAGCTACATGGACCATCCCTGCCGCACAGACTCACTGGTGTACCGCTTCAGGTTCCTTGCTATGTGGAGCTGGTGCAGACAAAGTAATGTCGCGATCGGCCCAGCCCAGGAATGCATGCTTGACTGAGCATCTGCGGATGCAAAGGGTATACATGCCAAGACATCTGCCGCACAAGGCACTTACACTGTAGTGATACTCTGCATTGTGCAGGCTCACAGGGTAGGGGCCATCACATCCCTCTGCCGAACGCCCTGGGGGGACCTCTGGACGGGCACATCCAGGGGGTGGATCCGCATCTGGGAGTGCTCTGACCCCGGCGCTTTCAACGACGCCGGGGAATATGCCCGGCCCATGCGCGAGCTCAGGCGCCATGGCGGCGCTCGGCCCCACAGCGGCAGCGTGAGCCACATGATCTGCCCAGCTGGCGGCCAGGTAAGCCAATCATGACTCATCTCAACACCTAACCCTCACCATTGCATCCCCGGCTCTCTTGCACATTTGCTTGCTGTTCAGGGTCATACATGTGCTTGGCAGCGGTAGCATGAACCACATGACCTGCCCGGCTTGCGGCCAGGCATGTCAGCCATGACCCATCATGGGATTGACCCTTCAGGCTCCCTCGCATGCTTGCTTTAACTTGGAGAAACCTACATGAGCCTGCCCAAAGGGGAGATGCTGATGGCAGCAGACCCCTGCCGGAAGCCTTCAGCCCACCTACATTTTGGAGTTGGATTCAGCAGCTTGTGCTGCAATCTCAGCTGCACAAGCCTGGATTCACAATCAGGATGTAGAAGGGCTGGGCTGCAGTGGAAGCAAGGTCACCTGTAGGAAGCAAGGTCACCATTGTGAAGCCTACATTGGCGCAGGTGGTCTGGAGTGGCAGCGAGAGAGCCATCCTGCTGTGGTGCGCCTACACGGGAGCCTATGTTGGTGCGCTCATCAGCACAGAGACGGAGCCTCTGGCTGATGCAGAGCAGCAGCAGCCTGCAGTGGAAGCTGAGGAGCGCAAGTACATGGTGGACCCTGCAAAGGTCAGGCCCACCCCTGTTCTTGAGGGTGGATGAAAGTGCTGGCTCAATGCAAGCTAGGACCAATGTCTCTGCAACACAGCCTGAAAGCCAATGAAAAGCATGCTGCATCTTCATGATGCTCCAAAACGTTCCATTCATACCTGGCCAGCATCTGCGTCCATACAGTATGGGCAGGCGTACTCATAGCTTGGGGAGGCCAGTGCTGGCAGGGCACTGGCTGGGAGAGCTTCTTGCAAGACCTCCCCCAGTAGGACGCTCAGCTTTTACTTAAACGCACTCCTTTCATGTCCCATGCGCATACTGCAGGGTCTGGAGGTCTCCAGCGAAGGAAGGGCACACGCCAGTCAGCTTCTGGCAAAGGCGCCTCGCATCACATGGTCAAGTTGGAGAGCACAAGTCTTCCTGAAGCATGCCCTTCACGTCTCCTGCGCATGGTGCAGGGTCTGGAGGTCTCCAGTGAGGGAAGGGCGCTAGTGCGGCCTCCTAGGCAGAACCTGGAGCAGTGGGCGGAAGAGCAGGCCGCCTGGGCAGCAGCATCTGAGAGGACATCCGCGCAGTACATGGAGGCCTTCGCCTTCCGCAGGGGCAAAGCACTGGAAGGAGCAGGTAGGCCTTGCTCTTGCTTCATCTTGGATACTGAACGAGATATAGTATCCTGCTTGTGGGCCCTGAACGGCATCCCCTTTGTCTGCACCTACTTGGCTGGAAACTGGTTTGCGCAGTGTCAGAGTGCTTCACCCCCGTCACAGTATATCAGAGAGCGCAGCACTGTGCGCTACGGTCGACTTAGAGCGCCTTGAATGTCCCATGCAGGAAAGGCAGCAAAGTTTTTAGGCAAACTGGGCCGCCGGGTAGCTCGCACGCCCAAGTACGGAGGAGGCGGCACTGTCGATGCTGCCCCTACCCCTCTCATACATGAAGCCTATGGCGGAACTCCAGGGTACGTTTTGCAGCAATCATGAACACTTGCTATGACTGAGAAGGGCCATAGCATGGAAAGCAAACGGTCAACAGGCATACAGAGAAGGCGCAGCAGGATGATCCGGCACAATGAGTCCCTGCTCCAACGTGCCGGCTTATCTGTCATTCTTCTTGCGCTGCCTGTTGGTCCTTTGGATGTAGGGGTAGTAATATGCTTCTGGTGTTAGCCTTCTAACATAGCCGCATGTGGATCACACTCAAGCTGAAGGAATGCTGCCAGCTTGTTGAAGATGGTCCATACCCTGGCTTTGAGAAGCGTGTCCATGATGCGCCGCATGCTGGCTTATCACTAGGCTTCCTGCTGCTGCAGGCCCTCCAAGTCCTCCTCCAAGCAGCTTCTCAATGTTGAGCCACCGGACTACGATGATCTGGCAGACGGGTCCGTACGAAGCGAGAGGACTGAGCAGAGCATGACGCAGGTGCGCACCACAGTGGCCTGTTCTTGCAGTCAGCAAGTCACTTTGAATTTGCGAGTCTGGTTAAACATGAGTTGGCCCTGGACACAGCCGCCTTGCTGCACAATGCTGATGCTAGATGGTCTTTTGCTTCCGGGCTTGTATGAGGAGTACTTCACAGAGAATTGCTGGCCTGCTAGGCATGCAACGACACGCTTGCCTACCAGTGCAGCAGTTGTCTGTGAAGTGCCCATACCTGCCTTGACGGCACGGCAAGGCTGTCAGCATGCATGTGCAAAGACTGCCCTGGTCTGGTGCGCATTCAAGGCGCGCATGCTGACTATACCTGTGCATTCATAGGACAAGTCTGTGGGCCTGCGCTGCCTGACATCGTCCTCAGACGGCCACGTCTTTGCGGGCTTCCACAGCGGCCACCTCAAGTGCTACACCGGCCTGGGGCGCCTAGTCTGGAAGAAGGTGCGTCTCTCCTATACCTGACTCTGGGATCAACCCTAAGTCATGTCTCCTGAGGGTCATGTGTTGAAAATAGTTACCTTGACCCGCTGTCCTTGCTCCGGCACCTGCTGGCACCTGCTGTCTTGAAGAGTTGCAGAGCAGAACAGTGCTGTCTTCAGGCCAGCATGATGATGTCCCTTGTGCAGACTTTTCAAAGAATTTGTCCTCTGTGGCAACTCGCCTTCAGCCCGTGAAAAGCAGGGCAAAACCTGTTCTCAACCCAACCGCAGCAATGCCATCCATGCAGACGCTGGAAATGTATGTGTTTACACAGGACATGGGCCACTGCGTGAGGTGCTTGGCATCCCTGAACCACAGATTGTGGGTGGGCCTGGCGGATGGGCGGATGAGGGTGCTTGGAGAGAAGACTGCTGGATCGCCCGGGACTGTGCAGGTGATGACACTGCATGACTACAGACCTCAAAGGCTAGTCACATCCGATGTCTCTCAGCAGGTTTTCCTTCAATGCCTGTGAAGGCGAGAGGATATGTCGTATGTGGGATGGTTGCAACCGAAAGGAGCCTAACATTGACGGACATGCTGACATGTGAGATTGGCATAGTGACGCTCACACATGCATCCCGCTCAGAGGCTGCGAAGGGCATGTCTAGGCCTGGAAATCATGAGGGCGCTTATAAGGGAATTGTGTGCAGATACACTCATGGCTGCGCAGGTGGAGGAGGAGTGGCTGGCGCACGAGGCCGGCGTGGTGGCACTGGCGCCCGCGCACAGCCGCATGATCAGCATGGCGGCTGACGGCAGCATCAGGGCCTGGTCCTCCGCTGTGGGCTGCCCCCAGGAACAGCTGGCCAGGTGCGCAGAGCAGTGTTGTAGCTCGCCGCATTCCTGTGCGCAGTCAAAGGCGCACTCGCTGCCCAGATGGTCTGCCGTAGAACCCACTGCTGCTCACTCAGACTGGGCGGGTCATGTGCCCAGCAGGTACGTCTTCGGCTACCACCAGGCTTGTCACATGCACACACGCGTGAGAACCCTAAACCGCAGGGGCCTTGTCACAGGCACACATGAGTGACAAGACTGTCAACACAATGCAGGCGGCAGTACATGGAGGAGGCGAACAGCCTGGTGGAGAGGCACGAGATGGAGGTGGCCTGCATCACCTGGAACGTGAACGAGGCGCGCCCCGACCCCTCCACCGGGCTGCACCGCTGGGTCATCGACCTGGCCAAGGAGGCCTCCATGTTCGTGGTGGCCCTCCAGGAGATCGAGAGCGGCGGCGGCAGCCTCGCGCTGGCTGCGGCCAAGGACGCCCTCCTCACCAAGCAGCAGGCAAGCCCGAAAGCTTACGCTCCTTTGTGAGAGTGCTGGGTGCACCTTCACAGGCTGTGAATAGCTTTTAGCGATGATCTAAAGCCACCCTGGAAAGTCTGTGCTTGTAATGTGACAGGGTGTGTGTGGCATTCTCATTATGCGACACCTGAATCCCTTCAGTGCCTTCCCCAGTGTCTTACAACACGACAGACATAGAGCCTGGACCCTGAGGGGCAGGAGTTGTGGGCAAGTGTTTCAAGAGCTGTCTAGGTGCCTGCCATGCAGGGCCATCCGCATCTTGTGTAGGAGCCCGAATTGGCGAGAGTGCTCATTGGACACGGGCTGCTACGCAGGGGATGTGCTGGGCTCAGCATGGCTCGCTCTAGCTTGAACAAACTTAGCAGACTTCATGGCAGTGACCACCATTTGAAAAAGCTGCATGCGAGTCAGCTGATGGTTGAGCGTCCGGTGTGCAGGAGAGAGGCAACGCGAATGCGCAGGCATGGAACAGCGCCATCCAGTCAGCTGTGGGCGAGGGCTGGCAGCGCCTGGGCCTGCGCCAGCTGTCCGGCATGCTCGTCCTCGTCTACATCCGCACCGATCTTCTGGTGAATATGCCCTGTAAACTTATCAACCAGCTTCCTACATCTGTAGCTCCATCCTTGAAGTCCTCACAGGGAACCTGCCACTGTGCTGTATTCACAATTCACAAGCCCCTTGTGAAGGTTAATGCATGCATATGGCACAATGATAGGCCCAATGTCTTTTATGCGGGCAGGGACACAGCTTTGCAGTCATTGGTGCCCACTCAGTCTGACCCTCATTGCCAAAAGGGATTGAGAGCATCATCAACAGCAAGACTAACAGCAATCTTATGGCTAGGGACTTCCAGCGGAGGCTCACAGGCAGGATCTTTACGCATGCAGGCGCACACGGGTGAGGTTAGCACAGCGAGCATAGCGTGCGGCGTGCTGGGCATGGGCGGCAACAAGGGCGCTGTGGCCGTGTCCTTCTCCCTGTACCGCCGCAGGATCGCCTTCGTCTGCTCGCACTTTGCAGCCCACCAGGTGAACGTTCAGTGGCTGCGACATTTGCCTGGTTTGGCCCTAAGGGCGACCTGACTGCACTGTGCAGAGTAAGGCGCGCTGTAAGCTCTTCCCCAGTCATAAGGCCGCGACCCCTTCTGCAACACTTTTCCAGAAGTAGAGGGCTGTTTGTCTTGACGAGCATTGTCATGCGAGCATCAATGGTTTGCCTGGGCAGAGGATCATGATGCTGGCATTCCAGTGCTTGATCTTGGCCAATAGCGCTTTGCTTCCGGAGAGGCCTGATGTTACATTGCGCATTCTTACGCGCACAACAACGAAGAGCCCTTCGTCTTCTACGGGCGGCTGCGGGCAGAGCTTGCCTGCTTGCTGGGCCATGGACATACTGCTAGCCAGGCACAGTTTCCAAGCTGGCCTATGGTCTTCTCATACGCACGTTATCAGTTTCAGTCATGTGTAATTCTCTCTGCACAGACTTCTGAGGTTGCGTGTGTGCATGCAGAACATGGTCGAGGCCCGGAACGCCAATTACGCGACCGTAGTCCGGCACCTGTGCTTCGGCAAGCGGGGCGCTGCCAATGTGGAGCCTGACGTCAGCACTGCTGGGGGTGGCAGGCCAGATAAGGCCAGGCATGCAGCGGACACCATAGACAACGGCTCAGATTCGGACGACGAGATGCCTCCAGAGCCCAAGCTCCTTAGGGTGAGTGCCCCATGGTCAGTAGACTTACACTTGAGTGATCTGTCTCCGTGGTGCTCAAGGGCATCCACTGTTGGGCTTGCATGTAAAAAGGCGCTCTACTCATAGCAGACACCATTGATAATGGCTCAGACGCAGATAGAGCAGCACCTTCTGAGCTCCTCAGGGTTGTATGCAGCATGCCGTGGCCGCATTGGCCTACTGGGGTGCTAAAGGCCGCCACAGTGTTGATGCATACGCAATGGTGCGTCTAGGCGGAAACAAATGACATTGGAGTCCTCTGTCGCGTGCGCTTCCCTGGACATAGTGGCAGCTCCTGAATGGTCAATGCTAATGTCCTGTGCAGGGGCAGGGGCTGAAGGAGATGGACATGCTGGTCTGGCTGGGCGACTTCAACTACAGAGTGGATGCAGAGTACGGTGAGGCCAAGGGCCTAGTCAGGCGCAACGACCTGTCGCCGCTCCTCTCAAAGGTGCCACTACCTACACAGCACCTTTACCTGGGACCCTATCATGATCTTGGTCGTAATTTGATGAGGGCTCGTAGAAGACCGGTCACATGCCAATGTCTTTGACCTTGCTTGGGACTGCGCAGCAGCCCCTGTCAGGTAGAACTGTTTTGCATCTATCAAAATAATTAGAGATATTTGGGCACATCACAGAATGAAGTGCAGGCTTGGCTTTCAACATTGTTATCTGATGCTGCAGGACCAGCTGAAGCTGGAGATGGCGGCAGGCCGCACCTTCGTGCACCTGCAGGAGGCGCCCATCACCTTCCGTCCCACCTACAAGTTTGACAAGCACTCGCAGGTAGGATTGTAGCCCTCACATCACATCACAAATGTTTGACAAGCACGCGACGGCAGCCTTGTAGCCCTTACATCACATTGCCTGGTATTTGACGCGGTATAACACCAGACATTAGATTCCAATGATGCAGCCCCTGTATTGATGCTAGCCAGATGTGACATGCTCCAAAGTGGCTTACACGCTCAGGGTACATTCAAAACACTGGGTTTGAAGTACACAGCGCATTCCTGTTTGCAGGAGCCGCTGGACTATGACAGCAGCGAGAAGCGCAGGGTGCCCGCCTGGACTGACCGCATCCTGTTTAGGGGCAGCCAGGCTCGCCAGACAACTGCTCTGGTGCGGGATTCCCCACTCTGGCTTCAGCTGTCAGCGATGCATTCTGTTCCAGTGTATTAAGAAGTCTCCTTCTGTGTATGGGTCCAGCCTGTATACTATGGTCAGAAAACTCGAGCATCGTTCATTGCATCATGGAAACCACCTGACAAGCAGGCAACGCTCTGAATACCCGGACGGCTTATGATTGGCTGCAGTTGTACTCTGCAAACTTATCCAAACTGCTGCCAGCAAACAGCCAAGGAGTATATTGCAGCTTTTGCCTGTTGCAACGCTTGATGTACACTTTGGAACGAGGTGCAAGCAGTGATTCTAAACGCGCTGTACAGGAGGGAGGCATGACACTTGGGGGCAGTCTGTATGGGCGGGTGTACTCCATCCCTGCTGTGCCTAGGGCCGGCCGCCCCAGCCTAGATGGTGGAAATCTGTGGGAGCCAGGCTTGGCCAGTGCTGAGCAGTCATTCACAGGTAAGCACCAGACCCCCTTCGCAGACCTACCACCAATGTGTCACATTAGATTGAATTTCAGCACAGGGATCGAGTGACCATTTCTGGTGACATATCTGTTACATGACATTGCTGGTAGGTTATTGACAGGGTGATGATGGTTTGAACCTCAAGCGGTCCCTGCTAGTTAAGTATATGTGTGTGGCCAAGAGTCACAAGCTCAGCCAAGTCTGCACCTAAGGGCCTCAGCACGTTTCTGAGCAGCACTTGTAAATGTGCAGAGGGAACGCCAGGTACTCCACGCGCAGCGCTGAGCAGATCTGATCAATTTGGCTCGCGAGGGAGGGGTCAGCTGGCCGGGTCGCTGGGGTCAGCCTCCGAGGTTACGGTGGAGGCCAAGACATACAGCGCCTGCATGGACGTGATGCAGTCCGACCACAAGCCTGTGTGCGCGCTGCTAAACATCGTGCTGCCAAACCTGGCGCCCCCTCAGGCTCGCAGGTGCAGACTCCCATGCAGCCATGCTGGACATGTCCGATCATGCTGACTCCTACAAGCGCCCTTGACCATGTCAGCCTCTCTCATCTGTGGTCCTTTGAGAGGGGTGGAAAGAGTCATACCAGTGTATGCCATGGATCATTGCAGGAGGTTTGCTACGCATCATTGCAGGAGGCACCATCAGTGAGACGGAAGATTTTGGGGGTGCTGAGAGGGTGAATGCACTGTGCAGGCTGTCGTCCAAGCTTCTGGGAGAGGTCTTTGCTGCAGTGGAGCCTGAGAAGCCACGGCTGAGTCTTACACCGGAATTACTAGAGTTGCACCAGGTACAGATCCCTATTCTGGACGATTATGAGAGGTAAAGGAGAGGACTTCAATGTGAGGAGGCAGTGCCTGCGCATGTGCTCAGTAGAGAAAAATGGTGCATCATGGCTGCTGTGTCTCTGCAAGTATGTCGTCTGGGTCCTTACCAGGGTGTCATGGGCCCCTCTGCTTTGATTTATCGCATACATCAATGAAGGTTGCTTGTACACCCTGCTGCAGGTGGATAATGCGGCTGGGACAGTGACAGTGTCCAATCTGGGCAACAGCTGCGCCAGCTTCTATGTTTGTGCCATGCCACAGGGCGGTGCAGAGCACGCTCCCATCCCTGAGTGGCTGGACGTGCACCCTACCAGTGGAGAGCTGCCACCACAGGTCAGTGGTCTGCCTGGGACTGGTCCTATCTCAGGCATCAGTATGTCTGGGAAAAGAGATTTTTGCGCCTTGACAAGAGCATTTGAGCGGTGTCTATCCCCAAATGCTGATTATTGACACACACCGTCAATGGAGAGGTATCTCAGACTAAGGGTCCGCTCCTTGCGTGGCAAACACGATCTGGCTGCTGTACTAGCCTGCTGAGAAGTTGCCTTCCTTAGCAGCTGACCTTGCAGCTCTCCCTTTTGCCTGCTTGCCATGTTGAGGGCCATTTCTGATGACCGCAGGCAAGCGTGGTGATACATGTAGCAGCAGCTCTGAGTGAGCATGTCTATAGCACGCGGGCATCAGTCGCAGAGCTGGTCATAGTAGCAAGTGATGAGTACGGGAGGGGACTGGGGCGATATGAGCGGCAAACAAAGGACCACATCAGCTTCACAGTCAACTGCAAGACGGCTGGCTGTGTGAGCTTAGGAGGTCAGTAAAAACATCGCATGAGGGGCTCAAAGTGTTATGAGAGCCATAAGAAAAGCAGCATCCTTGTTGTTGAAATAAAGGCATGCTCACCTGGAACATAAGTGCAAGGCACAGGCCATAAGTGTTGTACAGTGAGCGCTCGAGTGTACAACATGCCACAGAAGCAACTGGTGATGCGGAACTGTCTATGGAAGTATGGGAATGCAAGGGTCACAGGGTAGTGATGTGAAGCGATTAACATCGCGCGGGTGCGGAAGATGGAGCAGAGGCAGACAGCTCACACACTCACCCGTTACAGATGACCGTTGCCACACAATGCCCTAGCCTTGGTCTCGCGTCCCCTGTCCTGGTAATCACAAGAGTTTCCCACCTCCAATTACTGACCGTCAATCTCAAGTGCTTGAATGTAGAGTTGGATGGCCGTTGCGAGCGATATCTTCTACGTCCAAGGTTAGCACCAGATACGTCCAGGAATAGCAGTCGCCAGGTCGTGCGCGACTGCAGCAGCTGCTCGTTCCAAGCGATATGTGTTTTCTTTCTAACTGCCGGAGATGACGAGTGCATCCGGGTGTAGCGCGGATGACGAAAGGTAGCGCTTCCTTCCAAGCGATCCATCTTGCGTGTCTCCGCTGAATATAAGCTCTTTGAGCTCATATTGTCTAATAAAAAATTCTCTATCCTCTGCTCTTTCATATTCTTTTCCCTGCAGACGTCTGAGCGAAGAGATCAGTGAGCACGGTCCTACCGCTGAGAAGCTCCAGGCCCGAGCGGCCTGCAGATGCCTGAAGAGCAACTTCCAAGACGCTTTTGAGGATGCTCACCACTGCACAGTCCTGAAGCCTGACTGGTACTCCTGCATCCCAGAGACGAACATCTACCCCAGAGGAAAAGTGCAACATGCTGATGTGAGTGCTCACGCTCAGGGCAGCAGGATGGGTGGTGCTTGGAGAAGCGCAAATGGGACTTGGCCATTATAGAGCATCAGTTCTGGCGTACAGGTCAGCCATACCCCAGCTGCAGCTGAACAAATGTCTTCTCCTGTACCAGTGATCTCATGCAATGGCACTCAGAGGGCCTGACGCAACAGCTGACACAAGATAGATGCATGTCAGAGCGTGTCTGAACCTTCCTTGCGCTAAGCAGGAAGGCCTTGGAGCTGCAGCCAGATGATGAAGAGGTGGTGGCTGCCATGAGCATTGCACAGGCAGTGCTGCAGCAGACACAGCAGCAGAAGTATTCATCACCAGACTCATCTGTTCGCAGCACATGCACCCGGTGAAGACGCGTGTAACTGATGCAGATCATCAGTAGGTGCTTGTGTGACGTATCTCTGTCAGGGCTCTGCGACTCGCCCCAGCATCTGATAATTTGCGCATATGCCTGAATCAATCCTTACAACAGCTGCAGCAGCACGTGTATGGGACACCTGGACACAACAACACCTGTTGATACTTCTTGTCACATCCCCAAAGCTTGGTCCTGCCACACGTACACCTGACTTCCTTCTGCAGCCTGAATTCAGTATAACCACAGCACCAGACTGGCAATGCGTAGGTGCAGGTCCACCCTGTGTGAACCCTGTGTTTGTCAAGACTTTTAGGATGGTCACGGGACACAAGGCATAGCTGAGCAACCTGCCTCCATTGGTTTCTATCTGTCATGCACCACCTTGCCAAAAGCGCGGCATGTGAGGATAATCCTCAAGTGCCCACACAATGGCACAACTGCCAAGCTCTGCTGATGTCTGCCCTTGCCAGAACACTGTGGCCTAGTTCAGCGCATCTGCTGCGCAGCAAGCGCTGGGAACATCCGTCCCTGCCTCGCTGCAGCAAGCTGAAAGGCAAGCCTTTCTGTTCCAGAGCTACGCTTGGCTTTCATCCTATGATGGCTGCACTGTCTATATGATGCTGAAGCCTGTTCTGGGAAGCACAAGGGCCAAGAGGTCCCTGTCCGGCACGTCTTTCATGACCATGACGTCTGATGTTAGATGCCTTTACTGCGTGTCCATCTTCAGCTTCCTGAGGCATGAATACCTGAGGTTTCACCGCCCACATGAGCTTCCACCTGTTCTCGCAGCCGAGACCAGTCTATTGCCTATTCTGGCATGGGTGCGCTCATCCTGACAAAGCTCGTCCGGGTATAGTGTTGTTGCCTGCCGACATCGAGGCACGATGCCGCAGCCGAATCTGGCGGCTTAGTCAATCTTAGCGCGGGTGCCGCTCATGGCGCCGTTGCCGGCCTTCTGGGCAAGCGCATCGTCAGCACTGTCAGCCTCCACAATGTCCATGGAGGCAGTCACGTCCTCGTCCTCGCCCAGAGGGACGTACTTGCCCTCGATGAAGCCCTGCATAGCATGAAGGCATGCTCAGTGAAGGATGGATTGAAGCTGTCAGCGAGGTGCAACGCATCCCGCTCACCAGTGCAGACCATGTCATGTAGACATGTGATCTCATATAGGTACTGGCGCAGGAGGCCCTTTGGCAGCTGCAGCAATGCCTACACTAATTCACAGGTCTGCATGACATGCAGCATTGTCGCCTGCTCTGGACGTCTGACACTCCTCCAGGAATAGGAGACAAGCGTTGCTGAGTCTTCAAGGGGGCATGAGCAACAGCTCCCAGGACTGACCTGCTCGTTGACGTTGGACACGAACTTGAACTTGCGGGCGGAGGGGGCTGTTGCGAGGTCAGTGCGGGCCATGGCCAGCTTGGCCAGCTGCTCCTTCTGCTGCAGCTCCGTGAACTGCACAGTGCACAGCGAGGTCAAGGCGCGAGCAGGTGCATGTTCTGGCAATCAAATTTCTTGAATCTCCCTTCTACGGCCACATCCACAGCATCACAGACTCATTCCGCATTGCCCTTGAGAATGTGTGCTAGGCCCAAGCATTTGATGCCAATAACCAAGCGCATGTGCCAACACAGCCTTTGCCAGGTGTTGGCTGATGCTGTGGCGTTGGCAGGAGTCCAGAAGACGTTTGGTGTCACTTGCAGCGGCTCCAGTGACCAGACAGATCTATGGCAGGCACAGCATACCTGGACATTGAGGGACCGGGCTGCGCCCATCCACATGAGCACCACCACCAGGAGGATGGCTCCAAGGTAGGGCGTGGAGGCTGACAGCGAGCCGAAGGCGATGATCATGACCTGCTGGATGGCCGACCCGCCCGACTTGCCGAGCGGGTTGCAGACCACATCGATGGCTGCCTTACCCTGCGCAGTACCTTTGTTGTTCAGACAGAGTTACTGTAACTTGTGAAGGATGCGTCTCACATTCTGGTGTACAACAGAAGGCTTAATACCAAAAAATAGCGCTACAGCAGCCTCCCCTGACAAGTACACCCATTGTAGCGGGCAGCGACACAACTGCAAGACCGTAAAAACCCAGCTACCAATTTCATCAGACTAGGACAGAAGCCGCTGACACTGCAGATTATAAGGCGCCTGAAGTTGGGACTGTGTATGACGAGGGCTAGGCTGGGCAAACACAAAAAGCTATCCTAAACAGGACTCGAGGGGTGACTTGCCTTGAGCTGGGTCTCCTGGTCGAGGGGGATGTAGGCCATCTCCTTGCAGGGGTCGAACAGGGAGTACTTGGCGCTCTTGGAGAAGATGTTCTGCGCAGCGCCGACCAGCACAGCCGCGAACAGGGGCGTCAGCGCCATCTTGGCCAGAATGGGATCCACGACGCCGCCGAAGAGGATGAGGCCGAAGAAGGCAACGCCGGTGATGAGGAGCACGGTGGGCGTGATGAGCGCGGCCACGCCCCAGCCAAACCTCCGGAAGATGACGCGGGACAGCAGCATCATGACGAAGGTCACCGCACCTGCACGGCCAGCGTTACACATGTTGGCCACTATCAGGGGTTTTGATGATGACGCAGGCCTGTGACACCATGACTGTGGGCATATGGCTGACTGCCAAAGACAACCTTTAGATACCAGTCAATCTTGCACTCTGAGAGCAGCTTGTTTCACGCACTGGCTGACTGCAATGGAGTGCAATGGTCGTACCCAGAGTCTGGGGCTCTTGCATCTAAGTCTGATAGAAATTCTATGCAGGCCAAGGGGTCTGACCTGTGGCGGTGGAGAAGTCGCCCATGAAGGAGGAGTAGTCGTTGGGGTTGGGGAACTGCTGCTTGATGCGCCCCTTCCAGGTCACCTCCACCAGGTTGATGCTGATACCGTACGACACCACCTGCGGGTTTGGATGTTATCTCTACTCCTCTCCTCTAGCCAAATCACAGACCACCATCCAAGAGGATCATGTATCCTGGCTCTCAACGTGTCTCTTTCAGGAGCAGAGTTCAAGTGCATGCTCGTAGACAAGAACTCGAACATATGCGAGGTGCTTGCACTTCAGGAAGAGCTTGCTGAAGCTGGGTTGGCACCCGCGAGGCAGCCCCAGGCAGTCTAAACCTGGAGTTAGCCCGTTACAGAATGACAACATCCAGTGAGCACACACCAGGAGGGCGAGGTCGCGGATGTAGGGGGACTTGGCCAGGAACTGGAAGGACTCGCCGACGCCCATCTGAGGCTTGGCCTTCTTCTTCTTGGGCTGGCGCGCCTGCACCTTGGGCACCACCGTGCGCTGCAGCGCCCAGTAGGTGGCCGTGATGAGGAAGCCCCCGACCACCACCATGCCCATCATGCCCTTCAGCGAGTAACCCCAGCCGTCCACGCCCGCTGGCAGCCTCGAGCGCACCTGCACTCAATCTCACGTTTCAGGATACCAGCTATCCTCATGCCAGCCATTCTCATGCCCTGATGAGTTGTGTTTGTGTTGCCTTGGGTGGCTGTAAGGACTCCTTATTGCAGCTGTGCACAGGTAGTGTCTGCACCGCCATCCCAAATGGTGGCCATGCCACTCTATCACATGGGTGCATGCAGCATGCCCCGGACTCCACACGCAAGCAGGAGTGACAGGTTCTGTACAGCAACCCCTGCCTGATGTCGCTGCACAGTGTGATATTCGGTAGAGTTAGGGAGGGAGTGCAGGACTCACGTTGGAGAAGTACTTCACAGCACGTCCTGAGAAGATGAGCGCCACATTGGCGCCCAGGCCGAAGAGAGGGTAGAACTGCTTCGCCTCATCCACTGTCGTGATCTGCATGCACCAGACACTCTTAGCTGCAACAGTATACATATTCCCACACAGAGTGCGCCTCACTGTTTCACCTCACCACGCCTGGCCCTTGGCATGAGCACAGACAGCAGGATAGTGAGCTGTCACCCACACTTCCCACAGGAACACATCGCTGATGCGCAAGGCTTAGCAATCTTTCCGGAGATCTGCAAGCTCCGCGACCGGAAGTGCATTCTGTGAGTTGGAGTCCGGCTTGGAGCGGGAAGCTGGAGGTGGCGCATACCTGGTTGCAGGGCTTTCATACACATGGTGGAGAGATTCTCAGGACAGGGCAGGCTGGAAGGCCGCCATAGAATGTCTGCTGCGACGCACCTGATCTACGGATTGGAAAGTGTGTAATGGATGAATGAATGAATGGACGCATGAATACCTGGTTGGCAAACCCCCAGAACAGGAGGGACACGACCACGGACCCCCAGAGCTCTGCCATGACGTAGAAGAGGCAGAAGGTCCAGTTCCTCAGGATGGAGATGGGCCCAGCAAAGCGCGCGCCCCAGCTGGCAAGTAGGTTCTCCGAGAAGGCTGCAGCACAGGCACACAATTGTCATTGGCTGCACGTTGAGACCCTGATTAGCAAGATGCTGAAAGCCAGCACTGATTGAAGCTCTGGTACAGGCGCACATCCGCCATGGGCTCCATGGTGATGCACCAAACAGTGAAAGTTCGTGAGACAGCGCTCATCAAAGGCCATGCATGCTCTTGAGTACATAGGGCATCATACTCAGCACAACATACTCAGCGCACAGCACCAAACCCTTTGATAAGCTCTTGCAGAGCATTTCAAGCTTGCGCTGAGTGTAGGTCAGGGAGGGGTGCCTTGTAGAAGTCGTGCAGGGCTCAGACTGTGCTTCAAGATGACAGGAGGTCACCTGTGGGGTGCAGGGTCTCCCGAAGAGGGTACATGATGAAGGCGAAAGCTCCGAAGAAAGCAATGAAGGGGAGGATGCAGGCGTAGAAGAGCTGCTCAGTCGAGAGCACATTAGCCAGCTGCACAGCAGTGCACAGCCTCAGCTTGGGTCTATATAGGACACTCTGTCCTGATCACCTCATCCTTCCAGCGCATTCCTGAGGCGCCTCTCAAGGCACCTCTGTACTCCGATGCTGACTGACACAGTACTGTGATAGCATGTCAAATCATGGGGCAGCAAAGGCAATGTACCTTGGCATAGAGCACTGTGAAGCCAATGGCCATGGGCAAGTTGACCCAGGTTTTCAAGAAGGGAATGGTCTCTGCTCCACTCCCTGGGGCTGTCACCACGAGCACATCCTGCACAGGGCAGTCAAGATGTAAGAAGCTGCTTCACAATAGACTGTAAAAGGGTAATGTAACAGGCTCAGATTGACTGGACAGGTGTACACCTCAGAAGGTCAAACCAAGGACCAAGGTAGGTCTCCAGAGCCGTTACCTTCGTGTCACGCAAGATAGTGTAGTTGAAGAGGATGCAGAAAAACATGAAGCCCAAGGGAACGATCTTCTGCCATGTGATTGCTTCAATCCCCATAAATTTCTTTGTGGGGGCTCCAGCATCGTCGGCAGCCGCTGCCACAGTTGCTGATGCTGCCGGCCTGGAGACAGACCTTCTGGCTCCGCCACATGCAGGCCTGCTGAGCTTCTGCAGAAGGGGCGCCCGCGCCTGTAAAGTGCATTCCTGTTAGTGCGTGCTGCTTCACGTTTTAGTGGGGCGCATAGTCTATAAGCTCTGCAGCCCCAGTCTGCATTCTATCTCCACGTTCTTACACAAGGGCTCCTAGAAGAGTCGCTGCTGTCCCACTTGATGCTGACTTTCGTAATATCTCGATTAAGCGCCCCTGGATCGGTTACTTCACAACAGGCTGCAGCCTACCGTTTCAGCAGGGCTCCTGATCAGGCTGGGGCTGGATGCAGCGAATACAGTCGGTCTGTATGCTATCCTTGCTGCTGAAGCCTGCTGCTGCGCAGAGCTGATGCCCGTTCTACGAGCCAAGTTCCCACGGAACCCGCCCATGCCCAGAGCCGCCATTGCTCTGGGTGGCACGATGGATAGCTAGTGCGACCGCCTCTCTACTGCTAGTGATTGCCTCCTATGTGGATATCCAAGAAGATGCACACCAACGCACCTTTAGGTTTAGCGTTGAGCCCTACAGGGTTTCTAGCAGCTCCCTTTTGAAGACATTCCGGACAGCTTCCATCCTTCATATTTCGGCAGAAAACGGCAGCCGAAGGTACAAGAGCGGGATCTGAGGTAGTCCAAAGGATTCACATGAGAAGCTTCGCGGTCACTGAGGAGCTGCAGAGTTCAAGCACTGCTGGCCAGAAGAAAATCCGATCGTCAGCTGTCAACAGTGAACGGCGGCTCACACCTGATAGTTGTTTGTGTAGACTGCTATTACAAAAAACTGTCACTCACGGCTCACTCAACACCATGCAGGTCTGTGTGTCACACGCAATTGCATGCCTTTGCATTGTCTGAGCTAGCTGTACAGGTCGCAGCAGGCCTGATCACACCATTGCAATGAATTCTGCTGGAAAGTTCAGATATGGGCTGCCTGCTTTGGCTGCAGCGCAGTAAGCTCCATAGCAAACACATATTGTACAGGGAAAGTGCAGCAACGCCCAGGAGACTTAGGGTAGGGCTCACACCTCAACGAGACCAAGAGCAGGGTTTCTTCACACCTCTGGCACTAGCGCTGAGCAGAGGTAGTCCAGCAGTGCAGGGTGTACCAATCCTGCAACAGGTTCCCCTTGCAAGGCTGGCGCTTGGTGTCTTTGCAGCTTCAGAGGGATGTTATCCCCGCCTCTGCATGTCTCTCATGTAATCCCTTCTGGCACGCTTGCTTGCCCATACCCTCCGCTTGCTGTATCCCATCCAGGGTGCAGCCAGAGCTTTAGGGCTGCATCAAGCAAGAGGCTTCGCTGCTCTGCTTGATTGCTGCTTGCCCACGCTGGCATTGACTGCATGGGAGGTCTTGATCTGTTATCCCTCCCGCTTGAAGCTGCCCCACCCCATCACATGCTTCTGCTGCTCGCTGAGCATGCACCTGACAGGGCAGCAGGTGCAGCCAGCATACTGCACCACTGGCGCTGTCATGCTGCTATCACCCCATGCGAGGGTGAGCGCTCACTGTGATGGAACTGCTGCCCAGAGCCTAGGAGTGGCCATTCTCTGGGCCCCTCAGAGGCTCATAGGGGCCCTGAGGATGCCTCGTGGCCCCTACAAACTCAGGACCAATCTCCAAGTTCTCCTCTGGATCTAGGCTCCCAAGCCCCTGCGCAACCAATAATATCTCAGCACAATGCACATGATCCACCTTACTTCTCAGGCCCCTGATGTGCAATTGACATGGCAACACTTGGCAAGTCCTAAGACGTGCTATGGCGAACGCAGTCAGACCACCAGACACATGACAATGCCTAAAACAGCCCGCAGATATGCAAGCCTGCACGCCCCAGATGAGTATGAGGTGATCAAACCAAGCCGAGCGCTCAACGGAGCACCTGGCTTGTTGGCACTTTTCCCCCTCATGGACACTGATCTGGAAAATGTTCACTCGGAGCTTGATAAGAGGAGGCTGTGGAGTGAGACCTGATACAAGGAGCTGCGCCGGCGCCCGCGCAGGCGGTCGCCCAGGCTGCGCACGCCCTCCTCCACGCCCGGGAACGCCTCCAGCAGCGCCTGGCGGTACAACAGTCCCACGCCTGCATCGCAGATATGATTTTACTTTGCGCTATCACTCTGTCTTGACTTGAATCAGCTATGGGATAGCTGCGCAAGCAACTTTTTTTGCAAACCTGTAATATATCTCGAGCGCGCTGCCATCTGCTATAGCAGACAAAGGCGCACTCGAGATCTACGACAGGAATGGGTCCGTGCAGAGATAACTTGAACAGTCAGGATGTTGCGAGGCTCACCCAGGAAGCCGACAATGATGACGCTGCAGATGACAGCGGTCACGATGAGCCCTGTGTGGCTTGAGCCGCTGCTGCGGGGCTTGCCTCTGCTGGGAGGCCCGTCGCCATCATCACTGCAAGAGGGTAAACACATCAGACCCAGGCTTATCCAAGCTTGCCACAGCTATAGATCACCAAGTAAAAGGTCCTTTAGAGTCTCAATATACTTGCGCAACCCTTCATGTCGCCAAATCCGTCATGCTGTAAACAATGTCACAGCATACATGCCAAGGTGAGCAGCCCCCAACACCAAGCAATTGCATGCTGGGAGAAGCATGGTAGTGTAGCTTGGGATGGCATGACATGACACTGCAGATGCATGGGACCAGGCCAGCTGAGGGGCACTGCAGGACAGCAAGTGCAGAATCCCAGGGCTCACTTGTCAAAGGCGTCTGAGTGGCGGGAGTTGGAGCTGCAGTCCTTGGGGTCGGTGCAGGGCCAGCACTCCGAAGGGTTCTCGCCCGTGCACTTCCATCCCTTCTCGATCTGCAGCCCATGGCAACCTCAGCTTTGCCGGCACAATCTGTTTTTGCCAATGATGTAAACAAGTTCATGAAAAGGGGAGCTGAGATTGAGGACATAGTTTGATTTACACCAGACAAGCGCCTCTTCCAAGAGCTTGCGAATTGGCAAATGTCTGTCCGTGGGTTTCAGGACGCATCACCAAAACGCCAACTCCTCCTGAGAGGCTTCTCTGGCTGATCTCTGCAGCTTGCCAGTAGACGAAAGCTCCTGGACATTGCAATGTGGAGAGTATGCCAGGTGCTCCAACAAGCGACGCACGAGCCGGGATGGATACCTTGCAGACAGCAGAGCAGCCGTCACCGCCAGCCAGGTTGCCGTCGTCGCACTGCTCCTCGCCCTCCACGATGCCATTCCCGCACTCTGTCAGCCAGCGCACCGCCTGCAGCAGCCACCACCAGCTTCACAAACAGCATGCTGGGCATGGTGGTCCAAAGTTGGAGAAGACAATGCCCTTTAGGAAGATCCCACTGTTCAGACATAGAGGTGTGTCAGCCAGCATTCAAATGCCGCAGCAGCCAGCCTACAGCACACCAGTGGTCCAGAGCAGGTACATCTCATACATACCCACTTCTATGCAAAAGCAAGTATTGACGTCAAGATACAGCAATCTTGGCTTGTAGCAGCAATGTGCTTGTACCAGCATTCCCACCAACCACATGTCCATCTCAGTGTAGGGTGTGAGCTCACCTCCCAGTGGGGTTCGCTGGTGAGGTACAGGTCGTGGCCGCGCTTGGTGACGTCATGCACGACGTAGCCGCGGCCCTCGTCAAATGTCCAGTAGGCCACCAGGTCGGGGTCATCGTTGCTGATGCCGTTGCCCACAGTTCCCTCAGGGTTCTGCCCGATGCGCTGCAGTGCTGTGCCCATGCCCTGCACACGTGGAAAATCTGTTGCTGTGGATGTTCCAGTGGCTGAATGGTACTCGTATGGCACATAGGAGACGCTGTGCTTAGGATATTCCTGCAGCCCAAGCCCTCAGTATAAGATGGCCATAAATGAAGCAGTACCAGAAGAGACACGCTCTACCTACTTATGTAGCACAAAGACCAGTCAGAATCCCTGGCTACGTCGTTCCCCGTTGCCAGCAGGGATAGACGTGCCCAGAGATCCCCAAACCAGTCTGCGTGTCTACAGGTGGGATGTCGATAGTCTGTGCCGGAAAGTGCTAGAGCTACATGCATTGAAAGGCAGACAGAGTGTAGACCAACCTCTCGGATCTGCTCCTCGGTGCGGACGGTGCGCCAGATGCGGAGCTCGTCGATGACGCCGAAGAAGTCCTGGGAGCCGTACTCCTGGCTCGTGATAGGGTCTAGCTTCCCGCTGGCGCCTGCATATGTACCAACGTGCTTAGCATGTGCCACAAGGCAGCTTCACTGCATACCTCACGCTACTAGTGCATGCGCACAGCTCCGGGTAAATCGCTGCCTGGGCAAATCACACCTGACAACACTTGTCAGGCCGCTGTCCTGATGAGAGCAACACTCAGCCAACAATAAGAACAGAGGAAGGTTGCGGGTGACACAGGAGCCCCACCGGGTGCAGAGTCGAAGCAGCCGCCCTCACAGTCCTGCTCGCGCCCAATGATCAGCGTGCCGCCTGTCGGCATGGTCTTGCCCTGAGCCCGCACCACTGACCACAGCTGTACAACACACAGCCCATCTCACCCTCCTGAAAAGACAGGCAATCAGCAAGGATCCCGTGGCCGCTGTACAAGCGCATGCTGCTATTGCATAGCACTGGCAAACCGTACTTCCTGCTGGGGGGCTGTCTGCATGTAGACCCACGCGCAGCAGGGATACTTTGGAGCTTGCAGTGATGGGGATCAAACCTCACCTTGTGGCCATTGTCGTAGAGGGTGGCCAGGCCGTCATGGGCCGACCAGCTCACAGCGATGTGATGCCAGGAGCCGTCTGTGGCGGCGATGCCTGCTGTGTGGTCGCTGATGCGGCCCTCATCCTCCATGATGGATATCCCCCTGCGAGCAATCAGTTAGACTTCAATATGTATGGCTTGAAAGGTCTGCAGGTGTTGCGGGGCTGTGGGTCATGACCCCTGGCTTGAACTGCACTGAGGGGCTCATGCAACTCATGCTACGTCCTGATCGCCCCAGGGCAGGGAGTTTCCAGCTGAGCATGAGCTACATGAGCCCAAAGGAAGGAGCGACACAAACCAAAGATCATGCAAGTCACACAGTCATTGCGGTCGACCGTGAGGAAGGACTTGCAGGCCACTCTGCAGCTGCTGGCGACTCTAAATTTTGCACATTAGGGCAGAACAGACATTTCACCAACTCATCTGCACAGCTGTAAAGGTAAGGGTAGCGGTTGCGGGATCACCAGTCATTGTAGTTGACTTTTTGAGAGCACAGCATAAAAGGACAAGAGTAGGGGCTGCAAGCTTACCAGTCATTGTAGTTGAGGATGAGGAAGGAGTTGTCGGCCTTCTCGTAGCCACCGGTGGCATACGAGACGGGAACGCCCCTGCGGCAGCGGTCCACGCTCCACATCCAGAACTCCACTGTGATGGCTGCGCTGGGCCAGTCCTGGAAGTTGTTCAGGATAACCGCCTGCAGCATGTCAGGAATGCTCAGCAGGGGGACACGACTCCATCAAGACAGCACTATATCCGCTCCCCTCTGACAATGCATAAGCCAAAGCATCCAACATGGCACTTGTGTACTGTCAGCCTGTCCAAAATGCTTGCTACGCTGCACAGATGGCATCATGAGGGGTTGGTAAACATCATGCGTTGCTAAAGTCAATCTGGCTGACATCCTTCAAGAGGCAGATCAGATGTGATATTGACATCTGTGATGCCTCTGCAGAAGCTGGCACTCCTCCCCCAGTCTGGGGTAGGTGTCTGCTTCTGCAGAAGCATTACATGTGCCTGCAGATACCCAGATACAGATCCTGCTCACCTGCTTGTCATTCAGCATGAGTGCATGGCCTCGGTCGCCTGCTCTGGCATCCTTGACGGGTCGGGTCCCATCTTGGTTCATCAGAGGCACTGAGGAGTACTCGTAGCGGGGGGCGTCCCCCCAGAGCTCCAGCTTGTTGTCCTGGCTACCTCGCGCCTCCCGCACAGACTCCTGTTCGAGCAACAGATATCACTAAGCATGGCTTAGGGGACACCACAGAAACCTGGGGTTCGAAGGCAGACATCTTCGGAGGACCATGCATTCACCAGCATTAACAGCGTGTTCACCGGATGCACCGCAAATGAGGCCAGCTGGAGAGGCCCATCAGCCTTCTGCTAGCTCAGACATCTCAGAAGGCTTATGGTCGCGCACTGCAGCTGACCCTACTGACAGTGCCTCTGGGGGTGGCAAGAAAAGCCATACCTTGCCATTGGTGGCTGTGGAGATGTCGCTGGCCTTGAAGGTGTACATCACAGCCAGGCCACCATCGTTGCTCGGCTGCTCCGTGTACATGTTGTTCTTGACCTCGTCCTGCAGCAAGTAGGTTCAATCCACTCAATCATTGTGCCAGCAGAGGCTTTCCTGCTATGTATTACACAATGACATGGGATCTAAGCAATAAGCCATGTATTACACGATGACATGGGATCTAAGCAATAAGCCAAAGGTTACACATCCTCTGTCCGCAGAGAGCTCACCATTGCCTCACACAGGCACTCCGTCAAACAGTATTCCTTCACATGGGCACTTTGTATGGCAGAATGCCCGTAGCAGACCAGACATGAGCTCTCTGTGGGCAGGGCCCATCAGAGAAGCGGGGCAGATGGATCGACGGGGCCGTCTGCAGCGGGAGCAGTGAGCGTACCGCAGTGCGAACAGTATTCCAGACGCGCACAGCTGCCAGCGAGCCGTCCAGGGACTGCGAGGGCGAGAAGCAAGCGCCGTAGCACTCCTGGTTCTGGCCCAGCACCAGAGAGCCTGCAACAGCACGATCGATTGGTTAAACGACATCGCTTCCTACACTTTGTGCGCAATGGCTGCTGCAACACCATGCCTGCAAGGGAGGTGTTTACAATGCCTAGACAAGCCATACCCCACCCTGCGCTGAGTATTGACAACCGAGCAGTTTCAGCAGGACGTTGTCGGGTCACCCAATGTGACCTCCCCAGGACCATGGCTGTGATTGCTGCTCATCCCTGGTCTGTAGGGTCAGGGCGGAGGAGCACACCATGGTCGAATCGGGCAGTCCCTGCGGCCACGTGCTTGTCGACGCCGCCCTTGGAGGGGTACTGCTGGTCCACCTGGCCGCCGCTCGCGCGCCAGAACGGCACGACCTCCTTGCCGTCAAAGTAGAGGGTGGCCAGGCCGGTGTGGCCCTCCCAGCTCACTGCCACGTGGTGCCAATCATCGTCCACCCTACATTTTAGTCTCTCTTATCAGCCATGAATGCTCGTGCACACCTCGCATATACCCCATATGAGCCGTCCATTCTGTACTGGCGGCTCTGCGGCCGGCTGTGTGAGACACTGACTGGTATTTTGTAATGCCTGAGCCAATTGCACCCTAGTCAGCATTGACACTGTCCCAGTGCTGAGAACTCAGGCCGTTGTAAATTCATGGCCGACGCAGGCAACAAGAACCGCTTCAGCATTCTTACTGTCCTTGGGCTCAGCACTTGGTACAAAGCCATGTGACTAGAGGATGCGGCTGACTGCAGCAGGTACTAATCCTTGTGCTCAGCACCCAGGCAGCGCTCCAACTCAGGAGCTATGCAGGACGCAGGCTCACCAGTTCACGGCGTAGTCGAGCCAGTTCTCGTAGTGGCGGCCGTTGCCGTCGCGGTTGGAGTTGATATGGACGGTGATGGAGCCGCGCGTCTCGATGTCCAGGCCCTTCAGGTCGGGCTTCTTGCGGAACTCGTCGTAGTACTTCTCGATGCGGATGGCGTCGTCCGTGAAGACGCTGTCGGAGACGCCTCCCAAGACTGCAATACACAAAGCCCTTCTTTATCCCGGTGCGCATTGGCAGTACATGTTATGCACATAGGTGCACATACGTGGCGGTCCCAAAAAGGCAACCTCACAAGGAAGCTGCATCTGTCGTGCCTCCATGCACACGGCCAAAGGGGACAGCCGCGAAAGGCTCTGAGCATTGACTTAAGGATCTTAAGAGACATATAAAAACCTTCCAGCAAAGTGCCCAATACTTTTGATGTTCAGAC
Organism: Coccomyxa sp. LA000219; assembly: GCA_000812005.1. Taxonomy (NCBI): domain Eukaryota; kingdom Viridiplantae; phylum Chlorophyta; class Trebouxiophyceae; family Coccomyxaceae; genus Coccomyxa; species Coccomyxa sp. LA000219. Next base: position 255,831 of record KN714613.1, on the reverse strand, counting down.
ATCTGCTGCCTAACAGTGCAATGCTATTTGCCACTGTGAGCCTGTAGCAGTGTTGTGAAAGTGGCATGAAGCCTGGATAGGGCTGGCTGAATGTCTGAAGGTATAGACTAATGTCCAGAGCGCCAGAACAACACTCTGGTCAAACTACACCTTCACCTTTGTGCCGCTGCCATATCCAGAATCCAGACAACCATCCATACCCTGCTACAGAAGTGGCAATTGCAGGACAAGTGTGAGCTCGGACTGGGGACTCACATGTGGAGTCCTTCTCGGTGTGGGTGGCGTAGGAGAAGAAGCTCTGGAAGGAGTTGCCAGAGGTCCTGTCCCTGTACGCGGGCGTCTTGGCCCAGAACTCCACAGTGAAGTCGTCCCGAGGCATGTTGACCATGCCGGGGTTGAAGGCGTAGTTGTTGGTGAACTCCAGTCCTCCAGTCTCGAGGCGAGAGCCGCTCTGCAGAGGCATAAGCACACACGCTCAAGTTTGAAGGACCCAGACTCACGCATAGTATGGCAGGCAAGGCAATGTAAGGGATTGATAAGCATAGATGTATGTGAGGAAGCCTCAGACAATGGTACCATTCGTCTCAGCCTAGGGTGAAGCTTCAAATGGTGTCACCCACACACTCAGAGCCATGGATCATTGTCAGAGTCTGACGCACCAGCAGTTGGATGTTGTCGAAAACTCCTCTTCTGCAGGATTAGACTTAGTAAAAAGGGGCCAGCTGTCTCACCTTGTCGACGGTCATGTCGTGGCGCCTGGGAGGTCTCACAAGGGGCAGATCATTGCCATGGCCGCTGATGTCCTTGGCCACCTGGTGCACCTGGGTCTTGGCACTGGAGCCAAAGCTGCACACCACTTGCATGTCAGCGTACCAGAGAGTACAGTTTCTAAGCCGGCCTTGTGGGTAAAGCATGTGCGCCCACCCTGCTTCATTCAAGCTGCCACCAAGCGCAGAAACAAAGGAGGATGTTGTGCAGGCACAACATTTGCCTCTGCTTCTGCCAGAAGTGCAAGCTTGGATGATGTTAGGGCAGGTGCACTTCTTGTGATCGCGATATGGGGCCCTGGGCACACTTGGACACGACCTCTGGTTTCTGGCTAATACAATGCCACGATAGCTAGCAGCCTAGCAACGATGAGGACACGGGAAATATGCCCTCTGCATGATGCCAAGCAGATATGCTTTTGAACGAGAGTAGGAAGCTGTGGGGTGTTATGAGAGCTGCTTGCCTGTCATCGTCTGGCTCGTTGAAGTCCCAGTAGGCAATCATGTCCTGGCTCTGGTCCAGGAGGGCATCGCCCCCGCTGATCCGCATGTACCTCAGGATGTCGTCCTTTGTGCGCTCAGTCCTCCACAGCCGCACCTGAAAATGCACTTCACATTAGAATGCTGCGACAGGCACAGCATGTGCACAGCGTGCAAGGCAGGATACAGCAATGCGGCAGACCTCACATACAGAGTACAGGAGGCACAGTCACAACGACCCATGTAAATATGGTCTAAGATGCGACAGTGAGACGGGTTGCAGAACATCTGGCAGCCATGCTTTTCTGCAGCTCTTGGCAGGAAGGTCAATTGTCACAGAGGAAAAGCTGTGATAGGCCCCACCTCATCCATGAGCCCATAGAAAGCCTGCCCTGCATCGGTGCAGCCCCCGTAGCAGTCTTGCTCTCCGCCCAGCATGAGAGCGCCCCCGGCTTGCAGCGGGGTCACCTTGTTGGAGGCAATCTGCAGAGCATAAATGCACTGAACTCACAAAGCCGCACGCCATAACTTGACATCTCCTGGAATTGGTGCTTACATGGTCATGCAGCTTTGGAAGCTGTGTCAATCTGGATGCTTGACCGTGCACTTCAACAGCTGCGGCATCTCTGAGAGCTGGAATGTGTCTGCGTCCCCTTCAGAAAGGGGACACGCCCAACATCCAGCTCGCAGAGATGCAGCAAGATTGTCCGTCATTGTGGCATTCCCTGTGCCCTACAGTACGGAGGGAAGAGGGTACCTCAGCCATCATGAGGCCGTCCTTGAAGACGCGCATGCGGCCGTTGTACTGCCGCGTCCACGTCACCGCCAGGTGGTGCCACTCCGCGTCATCTGACAGGAAGCTGGCGGTGTAGGTGCGGTTCCAGGCGCTCATGCAGCTGGCCTTCTGCGGGTCTGGAAACAAGTCCAGGTACTGCACGCCCACAACATGTGTCTCAGAAACACTCACACGTGGTTTGCATATCGTACTGGATTTCTGCTCATGCTTTTTTGCATCATTCAGCACAATTGGCCAAAGCCAAATGGCATTTCTGCGGATAGAGCAGTGTGGCTGCCTACAACTGCACATCACTCAGAGAAAGAGGAACAAGGCAACAAAGTATATGGACAGGTATGTCAAGCTTCTCGCAGGAGCTGTCCTAATGCTTCATCGCATGTGTTCAGCTTTCTCTGACAGTAAGGCATGGGGACCTGCAGCTGGACAGATGAGAACAGTCATCTGTTGGGTGATTGCAGGCATTGCAGCTGTGTGAAACGACCCACACCCGGCACCATTGCTGTTCAGCTGGCCTACTGGCAAGTCTAGCCCAGATGTATAGCAATTGTGCCGGGTTGGAAATATATTTCTGAGGGGCTTGCATAGGATTTGCAGATGTACCTCAAAGTCATGGCAGGCGATGACATTGAAGGGGTCAAAGATTACGAAGTGGTTGTAGTCGGTGTCGCGTAGCCTTGGGTTGGTCTGAGTGGAGTCAAGCGCATACGACATAATGCCACCTGCAGTCACAGTAAGCGCCCTTTCAATGTGAAAGCTAGTACGATGGGCACCTTGCGCACGAAGATGGGCAGAGAAAGGTACGCTCATACAAGGACAGAGAGGCACTACCCAGCTGCCACTGAGGATGCAATAAATGACTGAGACACTGCCAAATCGCTCTCTCAAGATCAAGCTAGGCTGATGTTTGATGGCTCTCAACAAGCTAGTTGCTCACCTCTGTGGCAGAAGTCAGTTGTGCGGACCCACGCCTCAAAAGTGAAAGCATCAGAGGCAACATTCTGCAAAATTAGACACAAGGTCAGAGCACTACACGGAACTTTTATGTACAGAAACGCCTCTGTGCAGCCATCAAATAGCAGAGAAAGCAAATTACAGTCTGGGAGATGTGCAAAAGCTGATGGTATGACATGAGATACTCAGCTGACCTGTAGGCTTTTCAAGACGGGTGCATGGTCTGACAAGAGCAAGGCATGTCCAGCACCGCCAGATCTGGATGGTCTGCTCTCCCCACATACGCTGCCTGTCCAGACACAGCAACATGTTGAAAGATGAAAGGAATGGCGAAGTTCCCATCGAGGAAACTTCTTACATTGGATTGGAGAGGGCTGTCATGCAAGACAGACCCTTAGAGTCGATCTTCGAGCGAGACTTCTGGCCAAAGAGAAGGTTCAACGTCAACAACAGGCAGCTACACCCTGTTGCCAGACACATGGTGTCCGAAGCCATCCTGGCAAAGCGCGGTCATCGTGCGTGACCACGAGACCTCAATAGAACACAAAAGCAGAGCTGACCCTAAATCGGGGCATCGAACCATCCCCACGAGTATCAAGGTTTCCTGCACTTCCTAGTAAAAGATGACAAAGTATTTTCTGGGCTGGAGTGTGCACAGGTGCATCCTGGATAGCGTACCTATTCCTATGCATATCAATACCAGCGCGGCTGCGTCCCAGCAGAGACCCATCCTGCGCCTGGAACGCTCCGCACAATGCACCATCCCAACAACTCTGCAGACCTTATATCCTCATCGTCGATGCCTGCGCTGACACTACCCGGTCCGAAGAGAGCCACTGAGGTGCACGAATGCTGTTCCGGAAGCCCAGTCGTGCAAGGTTGATTGTCACTGCGCCCTCGTCAAAGGACATGTTGCCAAATTAGGTCAGGGCTATGTGCTGCATCATCAGCAGATCACGGTACACGACCTCGAAAGAAGTTTGGATAAAGACCAGCACAATTCTATAGCACTTCTGTCGCAAATGGTCGAGAGGCCAGCTCCATCGGGGCTGCCCAGCATGACCAGTTGTGCTCAAGGCTCAGTCTCGAGAACCTACACTTCTTGGCTTGCACTGACGTGGTAGCAAGTGTGTCACTTTACACTGGGAACGCCTATCACAACCTTGTGCAGATGACGCATTATCAACAATGCCCAAGCAGATGCACTTCAAACGCCCTACACATCAGTTGTGAGAGAAATCTCCATCCACAGTGATGTAGAAGCTGGATCAAGACGAGATGGTAATTGAATTCCTGTTGTGTTGCCTCATTCACTACCCAACCTTCTCCAGGACTGAGCCAGTAGTGAGGAAGTGCACTACGTGTGGTATCAGAATGTCAGCATGAGACTGCTTGCTGAAATTGTGGTCTGCGCCATCGACCAGCACTAACTCGCTCTTTGGAAGGCGCTCATGGAATGACTGGGCGTCCTCAAAAGGGATCTGCATGGCAAGCCCACATGCACCAAGGCTGCATCACCCTCACATGCACAGCTTGCAAGGTAGGAGTGCCCGGAAGGGTCTTGCTTATCAAATATGTCTGCTCAGTGTCGCGCTTTTGGCGTGCGGAGTTTTCAAAAACATTGAAGTCAACAATGGCATCACCAATCTTTGTGCACTCATCAACCATGAACAGGCACAGCCAGACTCACCGTCTCATCCTTCTTTCCGTGGATGTTGAGGACATGACTCTGCTTGACAGCTCTTGCGTGTGGGTCCATGAAGAGTGTCTTTCTGTTGATCATGTCCTGCAAATAGGCAGCAATGCCATCACATCAGAATACAGACAGAGTACTGTCTCCTTTGAGTAGGCCTCAGGTGCGCAGCAGACGAATTGACGTTGAAATACCTACCATTCAGCTCAGGAATGGCAGCAGACAGTGCCGAGCAGCAGCAGCGCACGCTTACTGATGGGCATGTAGGTGAAGTTGCTAGGATACATTGATCGCCCTTGGTTCCTGAATGGACAGGGCAGGGACAGCACCTGGTGCAAAAGCATCCACTTCTTCTTGCCGCCCGAGGATGGGTCACTGCTGGGCCATGTAACTTCCATCTGCCCATGCTTCTCAAGGTACTCAAATATGTCATCCCCAAAGCGCTCTGTGATCCCTGCACAGCCAGCGCATGTCAGCCTGTCTCTCATCTGGCTACACACAGACTCCTGGACCACATACAGATGACACCTCAGTCCCTCAGTGCTGATGATATACCCTTACTTCGCAAGGCAGCCATGGAGTAGCATGTGAAGGGGCTGCGCCGCACAGTGCCATGGCTCTAGAACGGCACTAAGCCAGACATCCTGCTACAGGGGGCTTACCTCGCATGTTATCAAAGCGGCCTGCCACATTCACGACTCGCGGAATGTCATCGTAGGCTGCTGCGTAGAGGATGACGCCAGTGCCGCCCTTGGAGTGCCCCACCAGTCCCGTCACCTTCTTACCCTGGGACCGCAGGTACAGCACCGCCGCTCTGATGTCCTCTTTCTGCGCAGCCAAAGATCTGATTGTCTCACAGTGCAGTCACATCATGGAGACGTCTCAATGGCACTGCAGGCTGAGGCTGACGCTAAACGCCTTGCGTTGGCGCAACGTCAGATGAGAGAGCTTGCTTGTCCTAAATGCTTTGAGTCTGTCACATGAGACCCTAAGGAACTGTCTCTATGGTGTGTCAACTCGCTCTATCTCCAGGCATATGTCACAACAGTGTCTGCGCTTTTCCTCAGCTGCTTCCTGCCATATTCAGTTTTCTTGAGGGGGCACCTTGCACTACTCGTTCAAGGGGTATAGGAAAGACGCACACTGAAAGGAGGTGAGAATATCACTGACCTCATCCATCATGTTGGCGTATCTGAAGGTGCCGTCACTCTCTCCATTCCCTGGGAAGTCACAGCGCAGGCTGCTCAAGCCTGCTTTGGCGAGCGCCTCTGCGAGTTGCGGCAGCACAAAGCCATTCTTGTGGTCTCCTAGTCCATGGCACAGGATGGCAATGTCCTGCACAGGCAGTTGTGTAAGCTTCAGTCAGACGTCACGCCTTGCGTGTTTCAGTGTGTAAGGTGTCACACTGGGAGGCGGGCGCCTTGTAAATGCTCGCGTGCTGTGGCCATTGCTCTCAAATCTCCTGGTGAAGGTTACACCCGATTGCAACGCTGCCAACGATAGAGGGACAATCATGTTCTGGATCACCGAGCTATGGCATCTCCTTTGTTTGCTGGTCTCCAAAAGATCTGGAAAGACCTGGGCAGGCACTGCATGTGTACGAGCGGGCATGCATTTTGAAGGTGGCTACCTCTGATCCAGTGTCATGCAGAATCCCCACAATCTGCTCGCCCTTGTCATTCTTGAACGTCACACGTTTCTCTGCCATGATGGCTGCCTGTGTCTCAGCTGCTGGTCGTGCTGTCCTCGAGTTCCTCTGAACGCTCTCTGAATTTGTAAGTGCAAGAGCTGGAAGCCCGGTGGGCAATGTAGCTCTCAGCGTTACGACCAAATCACAGCATTGGGACCAAGGACGCCGCCTTGAAAACCTGGACGCTCCTGCGATCGGAAACAACGCATGATGTTTCTGCCAAGGCCAGGCATGAAAAGGTTCCTATGAACATGAAGCAGCTTTGCTGAGGCCAACCTGTAATGTACCCAGGCAAAAGACTTCGACAACATGCACTAACGGGACTAAGGGATTGCTGGGGTTCTCTTGCGCTCCTCAGCATTCCCATGTTCCATAGAGTATACGTACATCAGATTCCTGGCCGTCAAGAACTCGAATTCATGCCGTGTTAAGGTGGTGCTACAGCGTAGATGTACCTAAAGAGGGAAACTTTCTTCTCTAGAGGTCCCCCTTCGCAGAATTTGAGTGGGAGCAGATGTAGAAGTGGGCCAGCTTCCCCTTTGACCATGACAGCTTCCAATGTTGACTTTTCTGGTCCCAGGCGCCTGAGCCAGCACAGTCGCATCAGAAAGACACCAGGCGGGTCCCATGCTGCATTCCTGAGGTCCAAGGTGTTCGAGCTTGCACATCTATCCGCACGGTCTGTCGATCAAGGCTCGAAAGACCTGATCGGGATATTCTTTTTCGCGACACAGTGTTCCTGAATAAAGCTGTGTCCTCAAAAGGATGTCTACCACCTAGTCGGTATATTCCGAAACGTTTTGATCAGCGCAAGTATACAGAGGCAACATCAGCCTAAGTCAAGTCTCTCTCTTTTTCGGCTGCACTTCTCAGCACGAGCAGAGAGGGCCCCATTCGCAGATAGTCCATGGAGGGGTTCTGTGCAAGGCGTGCCAGCCACGGTCTCGCTTCGTCACAAATACAACCAGCCTTCTGCGTGCTGAAGTGCCAACCCAGGGCCATGCAGGCACACAGCATGAACAGTGCTGGCAATCGTCAGAGAACGCTGCAGCCCATGCAAGCCGCGCAGACAGCTGAGGCTGCGCAGAAAGCAGAGGAGTACAACAGGAGCATGAGCTCGTGAGCACCCCTGTTCCCTACACGCACTTACAGCCTGCATGTCCTGCCATCACACTAAAGCAGATATACGCTGTGCCCTCTAGCCCCAAGCGCCCCAAGCTGTTTGTCATCCATCTACTTATGTCATCCATTCACCAGTCCCTGGTATTGGTTGATTCTGACTCATCCAGTCCTCGCACAGGCAGATGGGGTGGGAGAACAGCAATCCATATGAGTATCATCCTGAGAGAGGGCTCTACTACCATGAAGTGGCCAAAAACCTCATCTGCGGCTCGCAGCCTCAAACAAGGGAAGATATTGAGCACCTGAAATTTAAGGAGCATGTGACAAACATTGTCAACCTCCAGGTGCGCTTGTCAAGAGGTCACCCCCACTTGATGTGCAAATCTGGCCCTGTCTTTGTGGGAGCAACGTCAGCCTGGACTGTGATTCCCTCTTCAGAAAGCAAGGTGACAGAGTAACGTGCGGTGGGCTCAAAGCCTCTCGGGGTTTCCCATGCTCACAGCTTGCAGCTCGCATTGATCCATGGCCATCATTGGGCATCTGGTGCAGGACCATATGGCTGATGATAGCTGGAGTTGATGTGCTGCAAGCCGTGAGAGCCCACACCTGTACTAATGGACATGTATCCTGGCCTGATGCACATACAGGAAGCAGAGGCATGTTTGGCTGTTGCAGGAGGATAAGGACTTTGGGTACTGGGGCGTGGACTTTCACGCCTATAGCAGCCGCGCCAAGGAGCTGGGAATCTTCCTGGATCGCAGACCGGTGCACTACCTGCCCTCCGCACAATGATGCAGCTCGCTGTGCTACACTACCAATCTGCATAAGCAAAGGCGTGCATGCCAGAAGACACGTGGCACTCACAGAAGTCTCATTGTGCTGTCTGACAGCAGAGATCAGTTGTAGTGGCATGAGCTGTGGGATGCAAGAATCTTACTGACAAACCTCCGGGTGTGTTGCTGCAGATTGTGGATTTTGATGGGGAGAGCTTGCGCAGAACCCTTCCTGCCATTGTGAAAACTCTGGAGGGAGCGCTATCTGCAGGCGGCCGGGTGGGTGATCACCCCAGCTGGTATCTGCATGTTGCCTGCACTGGCAGTTATTTCAAAGCGCTGTGCATGGGTCCTGCAGCGTGCATCTCTGACAGTGTATGATGGAGTCATATAGAGGCATTGCTATCTTCTGAAGGTGTTCAGACAGTATCACAAGCAGTCAGATACCCATTCAGACACAGGGATTATGCTCAATGGCGCATGATGCTTGAAGGTGTACATCCATTGCACAGCCGGCCTTGGCAGAGCGCCCGCAGCATGCATAGCATGGATGTACTGGTTCGGCGACCGGCAACTCGATGAGGTAGGCGCGACTTCATGTTGCCATGGACTGAGACTGCGTTTGAGTGTTCTTAAGGTACCGTGTTGTCTGCAGCTTTGACAAGGTCATGCACTATATTGTGTGACCTGTAAGCGGGAAGGTCCCATGCCTCCTGTGATGGTCTCGTCTATATATGGAGTACAACTCATGAGGGAATCTCTATGCAGGCCTACTCAGAGTTGACTGCAATCAGACCATGCGGCCCAAGGCGGGATGCTATCCGTGCAGCCACATATGATCTGCTTGATTCCCGGGGATGGCAGGAGTTCCAGAATCTGCCCTCTGATGCCTGGGCCACCATGAGCGAGCATGACAGGAAGCGCCTGCAAGATCGCCTACGGAAGCAGCATTGAGAGCGCAGGGCGGATCGTGTAGTTCATATACTGCTGCTCCATGAACGTGCTGAGCACCATAATGTCCACATTGGCAACGCATGCCCAATTCAGCCAGCTGATGCAAAGATCAGGGTTTATCTTTCTGCCTGAGCTGCTGAGAGAAAGATCATATGTAGAGATGAGGCCAAGCACATTGCTTAGTGTAGCAATGATGTGCTACGCACAATTCTTTGGCATGTCCTGCGTGCGTATCTTGCAAATGCAGGTACTTGGGGTCCAATGGATGCTTACATGATAGATTTCCTCTGGACCTGCTTCCTAGGATGAAAGTATAACAAACTCTTGTATCGACCCTAGGGCTGCTGACAACGGCGCAATGTCTGTCTGTATGTAGAGGTCTGCAGCCAGGTAATGTTGTACATGTTCTCTCGTACAGCTCAACTCCTGTCTGTCTTACATGATGATAATGTCAGATTCAAAATGATGAATTAGAACAAATTGCAGTTCTCGCAACATGTGTCAATCGCCTCTCTTAGGTGCAACCATGTCAACATGGGACGTGCCAAGAACTTTGAAGTTTACACAAGTACGCCTCAAGAGGACTGCGGTCTACTGGTCAGCATGTGACCCAAGCTGTCCACCTGCAACACACAACGCCTAGTGTCAGCTCGCCTGAGTGTGCTCTGTCTTTAAGGATTTTGGATGCATTCCCTGATATGCAAGCTGCGCTGCAATGGACATATGCCAGCTTTCAACAGAATAGCACAAGGCAACATGATGTGTGTGTTGTGATGCATGGGGCAAGGCAGGCTACAAATGTATGACACATGTGGAGGCAAACCTGTACGAATGCAAATTCCATGCACTCCGCTGCGTTGTTGCCCCACCTGTGCACAGAGGACAGTCTCAGCCGCATGCAAGGCAGTGTCACAAGCCCAGCTGCAGCTATTTGGAGAGCTGCAAGATAAGAGCAAAGAGCCCCCGCGAGCAGGCCAAGGCTAGTGTAGTCACCAGTAGTTGGGCTCAACATTGAACGCCCTAAGGCCGCGCTGCTGCAGCTGCTGCAGGATGCTCAGCATCTCCTTGGGGGATGGCTGGTCCACGTCCTCATTCGCAGCCTGATCTCCGGTGCCCCGCTTGTAGTGAAACTCCACCTGCACATGTTAGCATCCCCTTGCAGCCTCCCTGATCATAGACACGTTGAAACGGATACTCACGGCATACATATATATGTATAGACTCTTCCATTGCAAGCGCATGCCACCCCTTCTTTTGCAGTGTACTTCATCAGGGCCCTGACAGCTACACTAGGCATGACTGCATCGTGGAGGACATGTGTGGTCTAGCCATGCAAGCACCCCAACCCGAAGACACCCAATAATTGCGCTGCTGGACAAGTCAAAAGTACAGGTGGTGTTGGGAGGACCTGTAATTGGGTGAAGGGCAAGACGTCCCATGTGCTCAGCCAGCTGTCCAACACCTCCCACTCCCAGCCCTCAACATCAACCTTCAAGGCCAAGCAACCAGGTCACATATGAGCCGCCCCTTGTCCATAGCAAGAGTCATTCCCGGCCACAGGCCACCTTGTCAGTCCAGAAAGACAGGAAGCCTGAGCAATCATGCTGCTTGAGGCATATGTCAGGGTGGAGGCTCACCTTCAGCACATCTATCCAGGTGTGACCCAGGCTGGCCATGATTTCAGATAACGGCTGCATTTCTAGCTTCGGGAAGCGCCTTTCAGCCGTCATGTTTCCCTGCGTGTGGTGAACAGCCCTGAGTCGCATTTGCAGCTCCTGCTCTCCTAGCAGTCATCTCTCATTCGCGCCCTTGTAATCTGTAACATGTCTCCGTCCAGCCATGTGAAGCCGTCTAGAGAGTGTCCAAGACTCCTCTACCTTAGCATGTATAGAGCTGGACAGCTGTTGAGGGCTCTTGCAGATGGGACAGTGCAAGAGGTGGAGCAGTCTCATGACACATGGGGCAGCAATACTTACCTTCACACCCTCTGCTATCAAGCCGGTGTCATGGAAATTGAACTCCTTGACCAGGCGTAGCTGCTGCTGCGTGCCCAAGGACAGCGTGGGGTCGAAGATGTGCACCTCACACGGTGTCATGTGGACAATGTCCTGCTCAAACTCTGCAGGCACGCAGAGACAGGGCTTTGACGTCTCGGCTGACCAGCATTGCTAAACAAGCGTCTTTGTTGCTATCTGGCCAGCATGGCCATGACATGGCAGGTCCCCTGGAGTCTATCTCTAACATTGCAGTCATGTCACGATTGTTGTTCCACTCTCTCTGGTGATCCTGTCCTTGGCTAGTCTGGGTACTGAGCTGGTTGCTGGAGCTGCAGGTATCGTTTTCAGGATTAGGCTTGTCTGGTTTAGAGATAAAAGAGACCTTTTGCCTCACATCTGTGGAGGCAACCTGCTGGCTGCTAGTGCTGTACGCGCATGCATGAGAGCCATGCAGTGCTTAGTGGGCTGACCTGTGAGTCCATTGCTGCCAACGCTGTAGACAATGCAGCCGGGTTTCTGCAGCAGCGTCTTCACTCCGCAGATCCACTTCCCATGGTCCCCAGTGCGCCGCTCCTTCCCCAGCTTCTGCTTCATTGGGCATGCATTTGTCGCCTGGAAGTAATCCTGCACGATCGCACGCAATGAGCCTCTGTAGCGTGTTTGCTTGTGCGTGTCACGCAAGAGCAAAATCAAGATCCTGCGGCTCATGACGATCATCCAGGCTGGAACCTCACCCAGATGTATTTGGATATATGGTTTTCTCGCGTATGCAACGCAATGCCCTCCTCGAAATCCTCCTCCTTAAGCTCAGATAGCTCCTTGTCTTGATAGGCCTGTGATTCCTGAGCAGGGCACGCCGGTGCAGCTTACCGGGTGACCGAGCGCAACACATCTTCCTATATACGTGGGAAAGGCCATTGCAGAGCCCACTCACCCTGTGGATGGCCTCGCTCTCCAGCGCCGACCAAGAGTCCGCAGAGGCTTTGATGGTGATCAACGACTTCGTCAGCTTTGTGGTACATGCTGCCTTGAGCGCTGTATGGATAATGGATCCTACCGAAAGCGATGCAAATAAAACGGATACCAGGCACAGCACCTGCCACCGCCGCCCTGCAAAAGACTTATCGCAGCGCCTCATAATCATTGCATCGACTTGGCAGCCTGATATGGGCCATCAAGCAATATTCGGCTGCTGGAGAGGTATCTCAGACGACATTCCTAGCATTGCTGACTGGCCCTATCTACCCTTTGAGAATGCTATCTGCCGTCAGTGCCATCTACTGTGTTCTCAAACCACTCTTCTGTCGTCCGGGATGGAAGATTCGGCGCCCTGATGCTTTCCAGTAGATGGGGTGTATTGGAAGCTGCCCGAGACCAGGGTGGTTTAGAACGGTGCCCCACGACTAACATTTCCCGTTCTGTGCCATCTGTCACTTTTCAGGGCGCTGTAAGGCCTCAGTTGCGATAGTCTGAGTTTTCATCACATATCGGCAGGCGACTGTGCCATTTGCTGTCCTGTCGAGCCTGTGTGCCGGCCCTTCTGTACTGGGACAGCTTCTACAACATCAGTGAGTGTACTGGATTCCTTGAAGCTTGTTCTGCTCGCAGCGTGACAACCCACAGCACTGTCAGATATTATACTTTCTAGGATTGTATAAAGACTCACAGCGCAGTGCGCACTGCGGGAGGCGTGTAACGGGAGTGAGGGGCGCTCGATAAGGGCTTGGGATTGGCGTGGGATGCACTCGCCCGGTCAACAGCGACAGCAGGGAGGAATCTTTGGAAAAAGGAAAATGCTTGTGGGTGGTGCATCAATCACCGCGCTGTGTCTCATCAGCGCCTATTTGTACTATTCACGCTCCAGCACCGGCCTCAGCTGTCAGCAAAGCATGTATGCCGGCGATCATCTCCGCTTTGGACTTGATGAGCAGAATCGGCTCATTGAGGCAATCTATCAGGTGCGCAACGCAATGGTTCAGCTGCTGTAGAAGGCTTTCGCTCCTGATGCTGTGGGGGGATGTGGTGCATCAAGCCACCGCAGCATACTTGCATCATTCAATGAGCCTTCGCTAGAGTGTCTGTCAGTATTCGCAACCCCTTTTATGGCGTGCGAATGATTGCAGGAAACCCAAGCTGGGCAGAATGAGCAATTGGCAATGCTCAAGCCTGATGACTTTAGCACAGGCATCGCCATAATGTCCCAGGATGGCCACGACTACAAGCTGAAATATAGTACGCACACTAACTCTAGCTCACAGTCAACTTATGCCGCATGTGATGCATCACTTCGTGACCAAATGCAATAGCAGGATGTGGGTGGAGCATGAGTTGAGCTGCTCTAGAATTGACATGGTCCCATTGATGTTTATGTCTGCTTGATAGACGCATCAGAAGAGGGTCACGCCTGATCAGCATCTGTGGCTGGAAGAAAGCTCATATGATTGGATCTTCTTGAGAGTGGTTGTGGAGTCAGGTTGAGGGCGAGCATGTCTGGTGTGTGTGCAGTCTGGGACTACTTCCTGCCAGCCTACAACTGCCCCCTGAAGGAGAAGATTGGCATTGACCCCATTCTTGGGGACAACGGCAAGTGGCTCTGTGGAGTGCGCACTCTGCTGCAACGCCCAGGCTGTGTGATCTACTCCTTTGGGTGTGCTGCCCTTACAACACTTCCTCTCATGGGAACTGACCTCAGCCCCTGTTCCAAGTGGAATGCAGGAGCTGTGAATCCTCTGTGATGATAACACAGACGCATTCCCAGGATGCATGTTCTGCTCCTTCAGGCTGTCTGTCTACCCTGAGTCTGATCTGCAGCCTGCAGCACTAGTCTTGTCAGCTCTCATTGAGCTGTTTCTTGAGGTCAAATATCTTACTTGCCAGGCTTGATGGTCCATGTGATGTATCTCAGCTTGAGGTGCTGTACAAACACAAGCAAGAGAGGCGACGTGCTTGCAGGTCGAACGGGGAGACAACATTCGAGCAGGACATCATTAAGAAGTCCAGATGCGAGGTGCATGTGTTTGATCCCACACTGGGCGAGGAGGTTGCGGCGCAAGTCCGGGCCATCAAGGGAGTGACCTTCCACCCCTACGGTCTGGGAGCATTCGATGGCGAGGTGAGCTACCAGGCACTGATGCACATCATGCGCTGCGATGTGTACATGCATCAGCATTGGCTGCCAGTGCCTATTGCGTGCTTTCCCAAAAGGAACAGGTACCTGCGTTGCATGCAGTGCGCCCTGCCCTTCTGTGCAGCCAAACAATTGCTACCATACACTTTGACTTCAGGCGCCAGTGGGGTGCTAGTCTTACACAATGTCGCTGAGAGTGTCTCTGTCTTGCCTCTGCGCTGTCACCTGACAGATACACATTGCTTAATCTTCTAGGGCCTGTCGTCATACAGAAGGCGTCCGCAGCCTCTAAGGAGCCAGGGCATAGTGGATCTCTAGCCTGAACTTTGCCGTCTACTGAGGCTATATGTGGAGTACCTGTGCAGATCCAGTTGACAGACGCGCGCTCGTCCATGTCCCGTGGCCTGGCTTCATTCGAGGTCAAGAAGCTGTCCACGATCATGAAGGAGCTGGGGCACAAGTGGGTGGATGTGCTGAAGATTGACATCGAGGGGAATGAGTGGCCGGTGCTGGAGGGCATGATCGCAGACAAGTCTCCCTTCATGTTCACCCAGATGCAGGTACGGCGTCATCCCGCCTGTCTTGGCTCCTGCGCTTGCAGCAGATGTTGGGGCCTTAGCCAAAATCCTGACAGCGTGTTTTGTGAGGCTGCCAACTGTCTGCAGAACAGGGAGAAATCTGTTCCAGCACACCACCTCTATGATCTGCTCCATGCTGTGGTCAGCGCGTTCGGTGTCTCTGTCAGAGTCTGTGCAGCCCCAGATCAGCCACCTGGGCACCGGGCTTGAGGGATGATGCTTGTACAGCAGTTGGTAGCATTTGCAGAGCAACCAACATCGCAGCAGACACTCACCAAGCATTATCTTGAATGCTGAGGGCGCCTTGTGCAGATCGAGTACCACTACTACCACCAGACCAACATCACAATTCCACGGCAGATGCTTTCAGTGCTCAAGGGCTTGACGGCCCGGGACCTGCGCGTGTTCAATGTGGAGCCCAACTACTGGTGGCTGAACTACGGTCAAGAGTTCCTGGAGTTTGCCTACATCCAGGTGTGCTGTCTAGACGTCTCGGCAATGCCAGCATTTGCGATGGCAGAGGGCTGCTGACATCTATCAAAGGATCGGGGTCATGTTGCAGTCGTGGGTTGCTGGAAGATCTTTGGCACCTAGTCCCTGTTGGCTTGCAGACCTGACCTTCCCGAGGGTTGGGCACCTGATCAGTCACAGGGTGTTGGGAGGTGATGTGTGGTGCTGTCGCAGTCATAGGTATCTGTGTGTCAGCTGTGGTGAGCCTGCTGCAGACAGCTGATGGAAGATATGCTGAGGTATCTGTGTGGCCATGCAGGTGGGCAAGGACGGAAGGTGGATGACAGGGCCTGAGGCGCTCGCCAAGAAGCCCATCAAGGGCATCCAGAGCTTCAGCAAGAGGGTATAGCTGTGACGGGCAGATCCCTGTGGCAGCAGAGGCAAGGAGTCTGCCAAGAGACTGCAGAACTTCAGCAAGAGGGTTCACCCCTGAGGCCGGACACAATGATCAGCTGCAGGACATTGCCCAGAACTCCTGTAACAAGGCGGATGAAGGGCGCTCGAGACGCATCTGTGGATCGTCTGTGACTGCAGCTGGGGTAGTGGCGTCCTGAGGCTCATTTCATTACAAGAACGGCTTAGCAGCACCGCAGCAGGTGCTCTCAGGTACTTGCAGAAGCTGAACAGGAAGTAGATTCAAATGTCGGCACCAGTGTTGGGTCGTGCCTTGCAAACAATTGACAGCTTCAAACTGCACCTGTTCAGCACATCAACATATCTACAAGACGAGGCAAGTGCCTACATCTGCCATGTATGATCCTGCCTCCACATTGACCATGAATGAACGCTTTCCTTCCTTCTCGTGGCTACCCCATGCAGTACAGCTTGCCGGAGGGAGGCTGAGCTATCATGAACGAATGAGTGCTAGCAGTGTGTCTTGAAGGTCACATTTGCTGCAGCTTGTACATCCCACAGAGGGGGAGGATGTACCAGCAGAGCATCAAGCTGCGTGAGAGGTGTTTAAGACAGGAGTACGATTGAAGTATTGGCAGGTACTAGGCTAGTAGCTAGGAATGCACACATTGTCAATGTAGTCAAAAGCGCATGATGTCAGACACAGGGTTCAGGTGCTGCAACGCTGTTTCGCTCTGTGTAATGATAAAATGTCACCTGTCAAATGTACCAACCATAGGCAAGCACCCGCAGGTGACACTCGGCGCATGCGCAACCAGATGGGATTGTACAATGATACACAGCCAGGTCAGCTCATGCATGTAATCACCCATAAAAGGCTCCAAGACGTGCACTGACTCATCCTCTATCTCTCAGCGTCATCTAGTGGTCTTGTCTGGAAGGCCCAAGCCTTGGCAGGTGTATGCAGATGCGGCCTCAGGCTGGAAGCTGCCCTGGGCCTCCAGGAAGCTGTCCACCAGAGCCACAAACTTGTCAGGCTCCTGGAATGGCGCCAGGTGCCCGCAGCCCTGAAATGTCACCAGTACAGCCCCCGGTACTCCTGCCATGATAGGTCCCTGCAGTAAACACATCATCTTGGTGAGAGTGACAGTCTCCTTGCAGGACCTGCTGGCCAAGGCCTGCAACACTGATGCACAGACAGTAAGTGTTCAGCAGACGCTGTCTCGTATCGATCGGAGGCTCCATATTGCATACTGCACAGAAGTTGTGTTTTCCGTCAAATCCCAAGGCTTATAGCTGAGGGAAGAGGGTGGACCTCTCTCTACTCAGGACCTACGGATCAAGTACGACACCTCATATCAGGCCTCATCCAGAACAGCCGGCATAACAGAGCTCTGACGACTTGGGTATCTCAGGCATATTGAAAGCGCTCACCTGATTAGATGGGGGGTTTGTCATGTCATTGCTGGAGGTGATGACCAGCGTGGGGTTCTTGATGAGCGGGAGGCCTGCCACAATGCCAGCGTCAGCATCGTGGTATGCCACCTCAGCTTCCACCTGTGCCTGGATCTCCTCCGCTGTCACCCCATCCGACGGCATTGCCTCCTTCTCCTGCACAATCACTTTCGGCTGGTGCACGCTTGGCTCATACAGCAGCATGCTGTCTCCCTGCTTTCAAAATTTATCATCAATGGCGAGCGCTCAGGATTGGGAAGCTACGTTCAAGTTCTAACATGCAGGTCCCTGGCTGCCCAGATGTCCTCAGATTGGCTGTCAGAACCGTCACGTGTCGTGCAGTTCTGACCAGCACACACTAATCTTGTGACTAAATGCACATGCTTCATGAGTATGCAGTACTCAAACAGCGTCGAGCATGCCTCACCAGCACCCATTGACAGACAGTGGCGGCATTCGAGGGCCGCTCCAGCAGAGTCTTCAACTTTGTAAGACGCTGCACCACCGGCATCCCCACGTCCACAGCATCCAGCACAGCTGTCGAGGAGTTGGGGCCCCCAGCTGACCCGGCATCTGATATGAGCTTCCCAAAGACGCTGCTGTGGTACACTCCCAGGTGTAGCGCTATCTTGGCGCCCAGTGACCTGCACGGCAGCAGCCTCCCGTCATCGTCAAGCATAGTAAGAGCTCGAAAATGTAGCGCAAGTGCCCTTAGGAATCTACAGCCGGGGAACGCGCTGCTCAATATTCCCCCAGAACGTGGGACCGTCTAAGCGCCCTCTGATCTGTCAACACACCAGCTGTGTCTTGAACCTGAGAATCCAGAGCCCTGACAGTCAACAGAGCAGTGCAGTGGGTACCATCCTGTTGCATGCAGGGTCTAGAGGGTAATGAGAGTGTTTGGGAGTGCAACCAAGATCTGGACGCACCAGCCAAGCACGTCAGGCTGACCCAGGCTGAGCTCTTGAATCAGGCCTGCCAGAGTGTCCGCCTGGAATTTGAAGTAGTCGGCGGCCGTGACATTTGTGCCGGCTGAGATTGTGGACTGGCCAATCCCAGCGTTGTCATAAATAATGACTTCCCGGTTGACTGCCAGGGACCTCAGCAGCCGGGGAGTCCAGTCTGACATGGTACAGGCAATTCCTATCACCAGTACCTGCAGCCGCATGCAGCCTTCCATCATCCTTTTGTTCTGCATGGCCCTTTTTGATGTCAGGCACTATAAATGCAAGGGTGTGTCTCTGGGTGCGCTTGCATTGAGGTAGGTGTCCGGGTTGGTCATAAGCTTCTAGGCATGCAAGCGGTACATGACCAGAATGCCTTGGCTGCGGATGTGTTAGGGAGTATATTGATTTGCATGGCGATGGATGTGGCCTCACCAGGGGCTTCTGAAGCCTCTCAGAGCTTCTGAGGGGGCCGAATCTCCTGTAGGCCACGCTGACAGGCCCAACCACAGCCGTGCGCTCGGGCCCAATGAACGCTGTATTGATGTTGTCTAGGACTGCGTTCAGGTTGCGGCAGTCGTTCGCTGCAAAGCCGCTGGTCGATGAGACGATCGCGGCTAGGCTGTCTGATGTGGCTATCGTAGCTGCCAGGGCTGCAGCATCTGTCAGGGCTGCTGGTGCAGGTGCTCCCGCCAATGCATCTGCACCATCAGGTGAATGATAAATCGTGTAAGGGAGGGCCAATGGGAACGTAGCCCAGCCGCCTGGAGCATGCAGGTGCACACGCAGGCTGCAGTATCATCCTCAACAGGAAATGGCTCACTTGTGCAAAGCAGCTGAGTGAGTGCACTTCAGAAAACTCTTACCTCGAATCGATGTGCCGGGTGCTGGAGCCTCAGCTTGCGGTATCGTCTGACATGATGCCCCGAGCACAAGGATCAGAGTTGCCCAGACGGTCTGAAGCTTGAATTCCACCATATCTCTTCAGTGCTCTGGGACTGGACAGGATCAGCTCACTGAGACAGCAGGCGATGCGCACACGGGAACTGTTATCTCGACCACATTTGGTACTAGCTGCAGGGCTTTTATCACCTATCGGTATACAAGACTTTCTCGTTGAGATAATTATGCGAGATACACGAGGACCATCATCGGTATTTCAGGCGGCAGGATACAGTTCTACCTCTTTGCGATCTGTATGGATCAGGTTCCTGAAGCGATAACCAAGACAACGGCAGTAGTTCTGTCGTGTTCGAGCGTAAAGTCAGAACTCATTCCGGAAGGTCAACGTTCCGGAAGGCGCCGTTGGAGACTGGTCACGTTGCTTTGAGCCACGATGATGCAGTATTGCTTCTCCTGGCACGTCGCCCTATCGTCCCGCACAAGGCAAGGCGTCTGATAAAGACAACATCATGGAACGAAGCACCTTCTTTGGGCGCTCAGCGCCGCTCTGCCAGCCGTCCTGCAGCCGCCCAAATGGTCACTCGCTGGCGGATAGGCTTGTAGTTTGTGTCGCAACACCAGCCAGACCTCCTACTGCGAAGGTAGCAAAGAGGTGTGTGCGAGACATAGCCTACAGCAGCGCCTCACGATGTCGTGATGAAATGGTCCTTCCCTCTGCGGAGGAACCACCTTACGCGATATATGACATTTTTGGCTGTCGCGGCATACTGACCAGCCAGTATTGATGCATGGATGTCCTTTTGGCATGCCAATACCTGTGTCGTGCACAGACCGTGTTGGAATGGCTTTTGGTATCTGAGACGTTGGGTCCAAGTTTTGTGAATGCTGCCCTTGGCTGCAATGTCTGATTCAAAAAGGACCATAAATCATCATGTATCTTGTTCGCTGTTGCCCGCGGTTGTGCAAGCTGCGCTGACGCAGCTGGACTTGCTTATCTTGACCTTACCTCACCTTGCATACGCCTGGTGCAGGTCGAAGGTAGAGATCCTGAAAGAGCAGAGTGACTTTTTGAGACATCCGCTGATGGAGGAGCTCGTGACTGAGGAGCCCAACATCAACGAGGGAGCCCTGCAGCTCATGAAGTTCCATGGCAGCTATCAGCAGGACGACAGAGATAAGCGAGGCTTTGGCAAGGGCAAGGCCTACCAGTTCATGATGAGGACGCGGCAGCCTGCTGGCCTGGTGTCAAATCAGCTGTACCTCACAATGGACGACCTAGCAGACCAGGTACATTTCATCCCTGTTAAGGTTGATTTGGCTTTGCAGCCAGGTGTGTAAACTGGGTTGCGGAGGGTGTGCCTGGTAGCCTTCTGCATCCCTCACAGTGATGTTGCACAAGCCTGCAGATGCAGTAGCTGCACAGTGGCGGAGGTCCAGCTCTAGCTGGGTGAGCTCTAGCTGGAGCTATGGCCACTGTAGATACTGCAGCTGCTTCATCCGCGGAAGTATTGGCTCTCGAGTGTCAATTCCTCTTTCCTTGATATCTCTTGAGCGCATGGGAGTGCTCAGAGTGCTTTTTGGTGCAGTTTGGCAATGGAACGCTGCGGCTGACGACGCGGCAGACGTACCAGCTGCACGCGGTGCTGAAGCAGGACTTGAAGACGGTGTTCTCCACTGTCATCAAGAACATGGGCACCACACTTGGCGCCTGCGGAGATGTCAACAGAAACGTCCTGGCGCCTCCGGTAGGCTTCATTTACCCCTCACATACTCGTCAGATTGATTTTGTGTCTGCTGGTGTGCTGCTGGGCATGCACTTGGCTCCACTGCTTCTTTTCACTGCGGTTTTGCAGTGTTTCTGCAGACATGAGATCGATATTAACACCTTTAGTGATGCGGCTCTGCCTTTTGAGGCTAAGAGTGGTGGGAGACGCCGACTTCCCTGTACATAAGCAGGAGTAATGCAGGTTTGCAAGCAAAAGACTCATTGCTCAATGATGCTCGGTGCAGGCGCCTTTCAAGGACAGGCCAGAGTACGTACACGCTGCCAAGCTGGCAGAGGACATTGCAGACCTGCTGGCGCCCCAGAGCGGCGCCTACTATGATGTTTGGCTGGATGGCGAGAAGTTTGTGACCTCTCAGATGGAGGTGCGCCATCAGCACTTGATCCTGTGTCACCCAATTCTGTGTCAAATGACAACAGCGCTGCCTTGGTGATTTGCTTTGCATGATGCCGGTCAAGCAGAATACAGGCTTGGCACAGTGTGCTGGGGTGCTGACGTGCTGGTCATTGCTCAAGCAGCTTGGGGAAGTGCTCCTCACGCCTGGGGTCTTACTGGCAGCTCTTTACCCCCAGTACTGTCTGCCTAGCCTATTGGAAAGTCCTGGCATCCAGTCACAAATACCAATATCTGTTGACGCTGTCCTATGCCTATTAGCTAAGGTGCTACCAGGCAATCTTGTCCTGAGCATGCTATCCGCCCCTACAGAGTCCCAAGGTGACCGAGGACAGGATGTTCAACGGCTTCGGGACCAACTTTGAGGGCTCTCCTGAGCCGCTGTACGGCAGCGTGTTCCTGCCGCGCAAGTTCAAGGTGGCCATCACCGTGCCCGGGGACAACAGCGTGGACCTCTTCACTAATGATGTGGGCATCGTAGTCATGTCGAATGATGCTGGCGAGATCCAGGGATACAACATTGTTGTTGGAGGCGGCATGGGGCGCACAGCCAGGTGGGTCCCACTCCACTCCCATAGTGTGCTGAGTGTGTTCCATCATTGCAATCTGCAAAGCACCTTTGACATTGCGGCACTGATGAGGAGCTTCTGCAAATTATATACACCTCCCTCTCGCTCTTGCGCAGGGGCAAGCTGTACAGGTCTTCAATGTCCTCAGTGTGGTCAAGGTGCCCTGCACAGCAAGACCCTTAGATCCTTGTACAGGAATTCCACAACATTTGCGCAGTACATTTGGGCGCCTGGCTGATGGTCTAGGCTTCGTGCAGGAACGCCACAACATTTGCGCGGCTGGCTGACGGCCTGGGCTTCGTCCACAAGGACGACATCTTCCACGTGATGAAGGCTATTGTGGCGGCTCAGCGTGACTACGGCAGGCGCGACGATAGGAAGCAGGCCCGGCTCAAGTACCTGGTCGAGGAGTGGGGCATCGACAGGTTCAGGACTGTCGTGGAGCAGTACTTTGGGAAGAAGATTGAGCCCCTGAGGTGAGACTCCTCTTCTTGCACTCTCAGCTCTTCAAGGGACCTTGGGATGCAGGATGCCTTGGCTGCAATCTGAGCAGGGCTGCTAGGTTGGTGGTGTGAGGCCTATGCGGGCCTGTGTTGTTAACGCCATCCCTAAGGACTAGGTTACAAGTCTGGGCACTGTGAGGGCAGGGCTATGGCTGGAGCTGTACGCTTCTGAGGCTGCATGCAAATTTCTGAGAGGGTATGCAGAGGCATGGCAAGGGTGGAGCTGCATGCTTGTGAGGCTGCATACATAGGTGTGTGCTGACAGAACAGTGATTGCAGGCCGCTGCCTCCGTGGGAGTTCAAGGACTACCTGGGGTGGATGGAGCAGGGCGACGGTCGCCTGGCCTATGGCGTCTTTGTACAGAATGGCAGGTGAGGATCACACCTTGCTGCAGATGTGCAAGGCGGGCTGCTAGGCAGTGCACATACCTCCTGATCTGGCTGGCAGACAAAGCCAGCTATACAGCGCATGGCCCTTGACTTAGCAGAGGTAACACCTTGAACAAATGTCCCTTCAGCTTAGGCAGCTGTGGTGTAATAGCATCTTGTCTGAGGCAGCTGGCTATTGCTGTGCAGGCTGAAGGGCGACCTGAAGGTGGCTCTGAGGAGGGTGATTGAGCGGTATGAGCTGCCGGTCATTATCACCGCAAACCAGAACATCATCCTCACGGAGATCGAGCCTTCCTGGAAGAGCGACATCCTCAACACCCTGCATGGCGCTGGTGTCAGGTATGCAACTGCCTGCCTGATTTGCATGTGCACTGAGCTGTGTGTTTGTGTAGAGACGATTAGGGGCTGAGGTAAAGCATTGAAAGGGCCTGTGCTGGATGCATCTTGGTGGTCTGCCATTCATTAGAGCTGAGGACACATGTACACACATGTGAGTGTTCGGATGAATGTCACATATCACTCACATGTGTGTAGATATGTTCTCAGCTGCAGATGTGTCTTCTCCCTTCCCTGCATGGTAATTTGCTGCAGATGGGAGACCATCTCTGTATGCATCACGGGCAATGGCTGCATTGTCGATGGGCTGCTGAGAAGGGCATTTCCTCTGTAGGGATGTGGTGGACCTGGACAGCATCGATAGGACGTCCATGGCCTGCCCGGCGCTGCCCACCTGCGGGCTGGCGGTCGCAGAGTCCGAGCGCAGCCTGCCCGACATCAACCTGCGGATACGCGCCCTCATGACCAAGCTGGGCTTCGACGAGGGCGAGAGTTTCGTGGTCCGCATGACAGGTGATCCCCAGATATCATCTCCTGCTCAGTGGCTCTTGCTCCTTTGCAATGCGGTCTGCTCACGGGGCTTATTATCTAGTGATGTCGACAGCTGTTGGCGTCTCAAACAGTCTCCGCCCAGACTTTTGCCACCGTCACCTGTTTGATGTGAATGTACAATGTTCTGGCCAATGTTATCACATCATCATTTTTTCGTTTTGTTGTGAGTGCTTATAGACCCGGACTTGACCTTGGGAGCTGTGGGAGACCTAAGCAGCACCTTCTGGGTTCCTCATTTGAGATTGCTTCAAATCCTCAGCTGATTTAGGGTCCATTGCATGCAGGGTGCCCCAATGGGTGCGCGCGGCCGTACATGGCGGAGCTGGGCTTTGTGGGCGATGGCCCCAACAGCTACCAGCTCTGGCTCGGGGGCAGCCCCAACCAGACGCGCCTGGCAGAGGTCTTCCAGGACCGCGTCAAGATCCAGGTGAGGCTTTGTGTCAGTGCACTCTTTACTAATGGTGAGGGTTTGTTGGATGCTATAGTTTCTAGGTGACCTCCAGGTGGAGAGTGCTGTTGAGAGTAAGGCATGATCTTGTAAGAAGGGTGTTCACCTCCACAACTTCAGCAGAGGTCCAGCCCGGCATGAACAGCTCTGTACAGTCTTTTGCACATGCGCATATCCATCTCAGGTCCTAATGCTGACATGTGCAAGCAAGGCAGTGGCCCGTCTCTTGGGGTCCTCTGCAGATGTATGACACGTATACATTGTTTCTGCAGGACATAGAGAAGGCACTGGAGCCGGTGCTGTACATGTTCAAGCAGAGGCGGCGGCCCGGCGAGGCGCTGGGAGACTTCACAGCCAGGATTGGCTTCGATGCACTCAGGCAGTACGCTGCGGTGAGTCTCTCTGGACATGCAGTTCCCTGCTTGGGACGTGAGCGCTGTAGAGCCTCTTGGTCAGTCCATCTTGAAAAGCACCCTGAGGGGGCCTCTTCTGTGGAAATCTGACTGCGCTCGTGTAGCTCATAGATCAGGTCTGTCAGAGAAGGAGCCCAAAGCTGATCGACCCATGTGTCTGGGAGCTACCTTGTCCAGTACCCAGAGGCTGTACATCTGTGGAGTCAAGGTCACTGAAAGCTGTATTGTGGCTGTGCAGGACTATGTAGCAGAGGGTGCTGCAGCAAAGCTGCCCAAGCTGGCACTGGCGGAGGATGTATTCGCATCCTTGGAGGCCATGGCTGCAAAGCAGGGGAAGAGCATCTCACATTTGGCCAGCGAGACCCTCCGATCCTCCCTCTGTACTTGAGAAGAGGGTCAGCAGACCATGTCAGAACCTGTGCCAGAACCTTGTCCGATTGAGGCCATAGGCTTCAGACCATACCAGGTCCTTTGCTGATTAATGGCAGAGGTTGCAAACGATACTGAAACTTGTGCTGATTGAGGGCAGAGGTTGCAAACTAGATCAGGACCTGTGCTATTGACAGAGGGTGTAATGTACTGAAGATCTGGACTCAGATACCAGGTAAGCTGAGAGAAAGGCAGATGAGCTGAGCGGAAGGCCACAGCGCGAAGGCTTTTGGGATGTGTATATAGCTCAAGCAGGAATGTGATGACCTTATGGAAAATCAGGTGCTAAGGATGTATCCTGTTCGTCGCCATAGATCGTGCAGGACGGCTATGTGCACAGGCCCTCTTGAAGCAGTTGCTCGTCTTCCACACATCAGGCTTTTGAATTGTTGTCACTGTTATCATTTCTATTCTACTACACTTTTTACGTTCAGGGGAGGCATTGAGGCCGTAAGGCCGGGCCGATCAGACCGACCCTGGATGTACCACATGCCATGAATGTTGTGCAGCTGCTTTACGGTTGACATAGACTGTCCTAGGCGGTGGGTATCGCAGCGTCTGCGACAGTGACTGAAAGTGACTAATCTGGTTCGAATCGTGAAACGTCAGCTGACGCTCAGCCATCTGTGGCCAGACATCTCATACCACACACTTATACAGATCTTCACACACGCTTGCAACAATCCCAGGTGATGCCCTTCCGCGGATACCACGGTTGTCTCGCCTTCACAACCTAGCTCTGCTTTTGCTGTCTTGCCAATGTTGGTGGCATATCCCGTACGTGTAAGAGGATGCAAGATGGACTTGATATTCTCACGCATCAAGCTGATACTATTCTTACGGCCGTCGGGTTTTGCTCCCAGGTCGTCCAAGGGTGGACTAACGCAACCATGAAGTTGGCTGTGGCAATTTTGTGTAGGCCTTCTTCAATAGCTGCATTGAGATCGCTCGGCTTTGTGATGGTCTATACCCACGCTTGCACCCTGCTAGAGCGTTTGCCGCTTGTATCAATGACAGCTCCAAAAGTTACTTCCAAGAATATTCCGGTGGGTGCATCATGTTGTTTGTGGAGTTTGATCCCTACATTGCTCTACAGGCCTCGCCCTTTGCGTGAAAACATTCAACGCTCAGGAGGAGACTCCCCTTCAAATCATCGCCGCTGATCTTGAGGTTTGTCCGTAACACCTGTGTTCTCCATCTTGTTGGGATAGGCATTGAACGTATGAGCTGTTGAGGTGACGCGGTGTTTGGACCTTACCAACACGACTGGGCACACTTGCAGACAGAAGTTGTCACTGCGCTGAGGGCCCTTCCTGGAGGTATTGGCCAAGAGCTGGTGACGGCCCTCGGAATTCAGCCAGGTATGCAGCAATTGCACAGCAGGTTCAAGCAATGCCTCGGTTTGGCGTGAGAGACTGTAGAACGTGTCTTGACACGCTGTCTCGACCCGACAGCAGCGACCATAAATGGCATCATATTCATGCGACATCAATGCGCTCTTAGCACTCAAAGCTGTACATGTCACAATGACCTTCTGTGGCAGCCAGCACCTGTCTAATGAAAGCAATGTACTATCAAGATCTCGACTGAAGCCCGACAACGTGCTTGCCCACCTGTCTTGGAGCCCATATCTCAATCTCATCAAGATGCGGTGCCCTTACTTTAAACTTTGACCTTTTTAAATGCTTGGAATGCATGCTTGCAGCCACTCCTGCCCCTCAACGGACAACTGGAGGAGGGGTAGCTACGGCTGGCAGTGCTGTAACAGGTACCTGAGGCTTCTCTTGTGCTATGCTGGTCAGATGTTTGTGGGATCCTGCCACCAAATTTTGAAATTTCTTTGAGCCATCGCATGATGTAGGCATGGTCCCTTGCACCTGGCAGCTGCGCACCCTTATCCCTTGAATTGCATTCTGTGCTCTTGCAGCCATCTCTGCCGTACGAGGGCCCACAACCCGAGCTGTTGAGCCCACTCCAGCCGGTGCGTGTGGGTTCCCTTCTGCCAAGCTGGCCATACATATCTATATGCGACCGCCCTTGCTGACAACTTGGGCACACTTGCTCCTATGCTTGTATTTGACCGTTTCCATGGGTTATGCCTTCAGCGATTGGAAAATTTCACTGTCACCTATGGCCCTGCCCTTCATGTGCAGCCACCTCTGCCACGCCAACAACAGTTGAGACGCCTCCATCCACTGCAGCGCCAAGTAGCACTAGGGCAGGTGCTTCCCGCCTTCGTCTTGCCAAGTCGACTGTGAACATATGCTCATCCTTTCGACAACCCTTCCCCAACAATCGCCTGGTTCTGGCCTTTAGACTACATGAGCAAGAACCCCTGTGTTCCAGCTCACCAAGCGCTCCACATCCTTTAGGATACTCACACCAACTCTGCTTGCTCACAGCCAACCCCACCACACCGGCAGCAACACAAGCACCGGCAATAACTCCCGCGCCTGCCACCATTCCCACAGGTCGGTCTCCATGTGCCATGCCTGCGACATTTATGTGCTTGCAATCCTTCTATGCCAGTCCAGCTAGATTTGTAGACATGAGCACCAGTGCTGCGTATGCTTTTTGCTCATTATTGCACACTGACATGCCCTAAAACCCATGTATCGGCTAAAGCATGCCGGGGCTGCTTGCAGCCACCTCCACCACATCGGCGGTGACTCAAGCACCCGCAGCCACCGCTGTGCCCGTTAGCACTCCAATAGGTGATCTGTCCCCAAAACACTCTAGGAAGTCTTGCCCTGCTAGCTTTGGGTCTGTCTGTCCACGGGCTTTCTTTGCGTTGTGTCTTGCACTTTTCGTTTAGGCGTGCATGTGTGTTATTGAGGCACCCTTGCCGTGGGTTGTGCACATCAACGGTCTCAAATCCTTCATGACCGACAATGTCGGTGTTGTTGTAGCCACCCTTACCTCATCGGCGACGATAAAAGTCCCTCCAACCACAGTCGGCATTGTGCCCAACAACACAGCTGCAATAGGTGAAATCTAACCCCAATCCCGCTTGAGATGTGGGTTCATGCTTAGGGTACTTTCAGCAGATCTCTCTACATTCTCATGCTAGCCATGATTGTGAGATAGGCCACACGCCATACCTTCATTCATCCAAGGGACCTCACATCCTCAAACATCAATGCTTGCGGCAACTACTTGCAGCCACCCCCACGACATCGGCGGCGACCCAAGCACCACCTGCAACTACTCTTGCACCAATCACCACCCCAACAGGTGACTACAGGGAAACCAATGCCATGCTGGGGCCGAGTGTGCTTGCGCTCTTATCCCTGCTCTACCCGCAATCTTCTCTCTAGCCATATGCATGCATGGTCGATCACAAAGGCACGACTTGGAATCTTCCTCTCTTATCATAACCACTTGGTCCATGATGACATCATTGCTTGCAGTCAGCGCTACCTCATTAGGGCCACTTGGAAGACTTGCAACCACTGCTGCCCCCAACACCACTTCTCAAGGTACGAAGCCAAACCTAGAAAGGACATAATGTTCATTGGGACCAATTGCAGCACAATTTGTGGCAATCTAAGCGCTTGACTGCTGGCAATGCTTTGCCAATCCTTGCGCCATGTCTAGCTTTGAGCATGTATGTAGCAATGGCCCTTGGCGTTGTGCACGCTAGTATCTCCACATCCTCAGATCCCACCCCGCGACTGCGCTTGCTGAATGCAGCCAACCCCAATGCACCGGTGACGATCCCAATGCCGACGGCTGCTGCAGCGCCAGGCAACTATTCAGCAGGTGCATGCCACAACCTCCCAACCCAGTTGTGTGTCTGCAACTTGTGTTTGCTAGTGCCTTTTTGAATGGGAAAAGCTGCCTACACCATTTTCGAATTTGAACCCGGGCACTCATCCCTTGGATTGCTGCTTGCAGCCAACCCCAACGTAGGAGCGCAACCCGCAGGCGTTGCTGCGTCGAGCGGTCCTCCAACAGGTGCGTGATGGCTATCTCAGTGCTTTGTCAACATGACCATGTTCTTGCAATCATAGTTGCAACCGTCCTTTGTGGTGGTGGAGGTGGATCAACCAATTCTCCGCCTTTCGCGAATTGAGACCGTATCCCAATCCTCCTGACCCATGTTTGTTGAGGCAATTTGCGAGCCTTCAGATGATATTGCACATGACCTGCTCACGAAATCGGAACAGGGTTGCTATCGTCACCTATCTAGCAAGTGCATGAGACTTCCCTATGCTATGGTAAGAGGCATTGTTCCCATCTTGCCATCCAAGAGCACTCATTGCTTTCCAACACATCAATACGACCCTGCCTCAAATTGAGCATCTTCATTTACGTTCCAATGTCTTTCAGGTGTTGGCGCCACACCGTTATTGACCCCAACACCAGCAATCACCCAGGCACCTACAACGACTGCGGTGCCTAGTACCCCTCCAGCAGGTGGGCTTCCACATGCTTGCTTGCATGCCCTCTTCATACAATAGGATGGTCAAGCAGCAACCCTTGCCCTACAACACATGATACCGATCAATTGGGAGCATGTCCAATGACTCACGTCTCCGCTATGCTTGCAGGAGTTGCTCTCATACAAGCGACGACCCTAGCACCTGCAAGCACTGCAGCACCCAACACCACAACAGGTGCTAATCACATCATACATTCCGGACCAAGCCCGGGCAAGTTGTGGGTGTGTGCGGGAACGACTACTGATTGCGGGCTTACTTGTTGAGTGTGAGACATACAACACTCTTCACTAAACACTGAAAGTTCACATCTTTGTCACAAGTTTGTGCTTTGCGACCGCAGCCACCTCATCTTCATTGGAGACGATCCAAGCTCCTGCAACCACCGCCGCGCCCGATACAACTCCGGCTGGTGCGTGAATTTTCCTTATGCTCTACTGCACTGCAAGCCTTGTAGTGTGAGCTAGCATATCATTCTTGCAAGCACGCGGGCATGTTAGCATAGTCAGTGTACCCATGTTCAAAACGAATCTGCTCGAAATTGCATTGACCGAAGCACCCATTAAGATTGTGGTGCCTAGCATTGCTCCAATAGGTGTTTAGATGTCCTCTATATGTCGAGTCTGCTCAATCTTGAGTATCTTGGTTACGTCTAGGACCTCTGTGGGTGCGGGTATCCGAGCAACTCAAAGTCCAAATGTTCAAGCACACATGTGGCTGCCTGTGTGTTTGCAGGTGCGTCAGCCATTCCGGCAACGACCCAGGCACCCATAAGCTCTGTAACGCCCGACACCACACCAGCAACGACCCAAGCACCCTTGAGCACTGCGGCGCCAGACACCACACCAGCAACAACCCAGGCGCCACTAAGCACTGCAGCGCCTGACACCATACCGGCGACGACCCTCGCACCCAACAGCACCGCCGCGCCTGACACCACACCGGCAACGACCCTCGCGCCCGACAGCACCGCTGCGCCTGACACCACACCGGCAACGACCCTCGCACCCGACAGTACTGCGGCACCAGACACTACACCGGCAACGACTCAGGCGCCCGACAGCACTGCGGCGCCCGCCACCACTCCGTCAACCACCCCGGCGCCCGACAGCACTGCAGCACCGGACACTACTCAAGCAGGTGCACAATTATGTTCTCCATGTCAAATTTTGTAAGGCTAGGTCTACGATGTTGGTGGATGTGTGCTTTCAAGCATTCTTGGATGTTGGTTTTTTAGCCTACGTGTGAGCTTGATAATTCTTTAGCATTAGAGCACTCCAAGAAATCCAGATGTTGAAGTGGCTTTGTCTTCCCTGCAGCCGACACTGTCACACCAGACACTACCCCAACACCTACAACGACAACCACACCCACCACATCTCCAACAGGTAGCTTTCCCGATATTCTCTCATATGCAAGCCGTGCCTCCCTGTGCATCATGATAGTTATGCGTGATAAGACAAACTCATCATCTTACGCCACCCACATTTCCTCCATTTGCTTGCAGATACCCCTGGTTCAGCAACCTAGGCACCAGGTATGTGCATCCCAAACTCTCCGCAAATGCTCGTTATTGCATGCTGCATCCGGATCAAGATGGCATTCAAGGCTTCCTTGTGCATGCGCATCTTCAATGTGCCCGTCACGGGCACTTCATACCCGTGTTGACCATTTGTAGCACCAATGTCACGCCTTTGGACCTGTGCTAATGCGTCTGTAACACTCACCAATCTGGAAAAGCCGGTCATGGCGCTATACACACCGTGATATGAGCATCCTCTTGTTGCAGCTGTTGAGGTGCCAATTGATGAAGGGGCCGCTTTGGGGGTGTGCAACACTACGAGCAGCCTTGGAATGCCACAAGCTCTTTCGTGGAAGTCTGGTCGAGCTAGATGGTACTCATCCCTTATAGCCCCTGTGTCTTGGCAGTTGACTAACGGTAACAACACTCTAGCAGTGAAGAGCAATAGAAATCATAAGCCGTGCTTGAAGCCACGAGCTTCCTCAATGATCCCAACAGTCTTTTCCAATTGACGTTGCGTCCCAATGTGAATTTTTGGCAGCTTCGGTCAATAAAACTAGTGCCGCATTGTTATTGCAGAGACTTTTTCTCCCACAGAAGGCTTTTGGGAAGCCATTGACTCCATGCCGATGGCCGTGAAAGCTTCTGCATTGTTGATGATGCTGCTATTCAGCAGCGCAAGTTAGTCCACAATGTTGGCCAAACTCTTTCTTGTCAATAGTGGCAATATATAGCATTTAGAGTGCAGATTTATTTTCTCGATTATTTCCTTGCGACTGCTCGCAAAAGCAACCTAGATGGTGTTGCTCTCCGACGGTTTTGCGCTGGCAAACAGTCACCTGCAAGCACAAAACCCATAAGGGGGATATGGCAATGACAGCAGATCAAGCATATCGGGAGTTGTAGTGTTCCACGCCACGTGGTGCGCCGATTCCTTCACCGATCTTTGCTTGAGTTCTAGATGATGGCGTTGCAAGATGGCAATGCCATGGCAGCTGCTAGTTTTGCTGGAAGATTTTCACATCCAGCAATACTGCGTGATCCAATGAGGGGCGCATAGAATGCCACCGGCTTCCTCGCTGATGCGTGGGCATTCCGTGGTGAAGCTCCAATTTGTGTCAAAGCTCTGACGTTGAATTGAAAGTTTGAGTGTGTTGGCCTCCTAGCCAAGATCTCAAATTAATGCCAATTAAATTTCTTGATACCATCATGGTATATATGAAGGGGCTCAAGCTTGTGACAATTGTGATTCTCTTTTGCTTTTCTTAGGATAGGATCCCACTTACATTTGTTAGTGTCTGCCACATTGCAAGTATTGGAATAATCAATGTCTTTGCTTTCGCGAGCAGAATTCTTTATCGGTATGACCAATGAATGATCACTAATCACTATACCAATATCAACCTAAATGAGAAGTCTATTACGTACAATTGTGTTGCCAAGAAACTTTCTTGAAGACTTGCATCGTGCATGGCAAATGGTGGAAAACATCTTAGGATGGGTGCACCCCACGTGTGAACCTAGGGCAGCTATAACTTATATAGATGTGTGTTGCATGCACCGCACGAGTGTACTGCAGAATGGAGAGCGTGTGATGAAGAATGGGACGGGAATAGAGTGTAAGTAGTCAAAGGAATGTGCACCTTTGCCCTTGCATATAACACCGTTAGTCCATACTCTTTGCATGTGTCTTCCCTTTTGACGAACTTGGATGGGGATGTTTTTCATAAAAGCATGTATATGCTTTAAGCTCGCTAACGCCCTTTGTACGCGCATGATTGAAAGCCATGCTTGTTGCACATCAAATCATAATGTACTGCAGTTTACAGTCTGCTTATCATCATATGATAGGGTGCACGAGAATTTGTGATGTTGCTTTAACTGCATCCTCTCCCTTGTGGCTGTGGCGGGATAGCGTATACGTGTACATACACATGTCTTGCAATTTGTTGTTATTATGTGCAGAGATACAAGCTTGTTCACAGGTTGGGCATGATAAAATCAAGCTTTTCAGGACTACTAGCACAAGCATAGCTTGCTAATGAGCAACCTATAGGTTGGCACCCCTTGCGGGCAGTCTTAATAGATGTGCTTGCAAGGCCAGCACAAGCCCCTAGGCCATCATCTCGAGCAAGCATGTAAGTGCTTCAGATGGACAGGAGGCAACTCAGCTGTAGCCTTGGACAAACGACTAATGTCTTTCACTGTCAACGTTTTGCCCTTGCAAGCACATCTATTAAGACTGCCCGCAAGGGGCACATATGACACACTGCTCGGCTGTGCTGTGAAGAGGCAAGCACCCCCAAGAAAGTACAGCAGTGTTAGTCCTGTAGAATACCATTAAGACTGTGAAGGGCCAAGTCAGTGTCTGGGGCCTCTAGATTTGGCTTGTGACCGCATCCAGTGCTGCACAAACGACGAGTCGGTCTGGTCGGCAAGCCAGCATGAAGCTCCTAGCGCCTCATGACAGGAGAGCTTGAATGGTACCATGAAGATCTTCCCACTTTTGCTCGTGGGCTGTGGATGGGTGAGTCTGCGTTGCGAGGGTCCTCCCTGAGCTTCACTGGAATACATCAGCTGCCCACAACCAGGTTCCTGTTGCCAGGTGTCGAGTCTACTTGAAGGGTGAGAAGCGAAGCCTCTCGGGGTCGCTCATGGGGCTGTGGGTGGGTGAGTCAGCATCGCTGGAGCCGTCCATGAGAGTGGCCGGAATAGGATGGCTGGTCAGCAGCAGGCGCTTGGCGCCAAAAGAGGCGTCGGCCGGGAGGCTGAAGTACTCCTTGCTGCTGCGGCCGGGGGGCTTGTCTGGGGAGGCGTCCGGCGAGCTCTCCAAGCCCAGCGGGGCCTTGGCGGTCAGCATGACCTCTGCTGCTGCGCTGGGGCGCTCCTCCACCATCGCAGCCACTGTGATGTAGGGCAGCGCAAACTCTGCATGGGGCAGGAGGTCGTCAGAGAGCACAGGAAGTAGACTGCATGCTGATGAAGGCTTGGGTGCTTCACTGTGCTAGCAAGCCTCTCTGGATTGCCCTCAGCTGATGATGCCATGTGCAGCAGGGCGGCGCAAACTCTGCAAGGCCGGCAGGCTGTGTGGCACTTTACAAGGAGTGGTGTGACCCAGTACTGCCAGACAACAGCCCTTGCAACAGAGGATGTGAGTCCTTCACCAGAGCAGCTCATCACATGGAGTTAGCAGGCCTAGCTCAGCTTGCAGAGCGGTGCTGATAAGGTCTACCTATGACAACTACTGGTTGCCTATAGCCGTCACACAGCATGGCAGGACGAGAGGCATCCTACGTGCCAGGGGCTTGGGAGGGGCACCCCTTGTGTGTGATCAGCTCCGAGCACAGACAGGGCCAGACACAAGCCCAATCAAGAGTGCGCCTCAAATCTGCTGAGCTGTGCAGCATGTGCTGCTGAAACAAAATAGGGAACATGGCAGAGGACATGCCTTTCACAGTGGATTTGAGGGGCAGCGGCGTGTAGGAGTCCTGGAAGATGCCCCTCTGCTTGGTGCCCAGGCTCTCTATCCAGACCTCCTTGTTCTGCAGCTGCAGGTGCTTCTCCAGGAGCTCTGCGATGGCAGATGCCTTCTATGTGCTTGTGTTAATCTTTGCCGATCCTATAGGAGGGGTTTTGGCTGATTTATTTACACCAGCAGCATATATGTGCGGTTATGCGTGACCTAGACAGAAACCTCCAATGCGCTCTGTCTGAGGAGTGTGTGAGTTGAGATCGGGGAGCTTACCAAGCAGACTTGACACATTGTAGTCCCACTGCGCCCACACAGGTTGCGTGTACATGACCTTGCCAGTGGCATCCAAGAGCGTGAATGTGATGAGCCTGCCACGCTGCAGCACAAAATGACTCTCGCTCAGTACAGTGGGCATAGAGCCATTCGTACTAGGGAGAGTTCATCATGATCCACATTCAAGGTCACGAGGTGTGAGCGCACCGTGCATGATCGGTGCAGCAGCAAGAGTGGCGTCAGTACTAAAGCCCTGACAGGAGGCAGGCCCAGCCCGATGCTGATGACGGCCTTTGGCACCGTTACTGGCGCCCAGAAAAGATCGTACGCAATGCCGACTGCAGTCCTCGCCCCCTCTCTTATGTCTGCTGAACTGCTGCTGGCCCTACTGGCGAAGTAGTTCAGGATGTCAACAGCCCTGGACATGCCTGACGTGAACAATGCTTCAGGAGTACAAATGATATGTCCTTGGCTCCCTGGCTGCTACATCTGCATCCTGCTTCCTACAAATGCTTCCCCCTCGTTAACGGTCCTTTCCCCCCACAGGCTTTCGCACTCACTCCTCAGCAGTCTGATGCACACTTGGCAGCCCCTTTTAACCAGTCGGCTTTGCTCTGACTCGCTGTGAGGGAACGTATAACGTGTGCTGGCCTGGATATATAGATGAAGACGCGCCCCTTCACAGCACGCATGCTATGCTTTGTCATCACGACCACCGTGACGGCTTTGCTACACAAACTCTTTCGGAAAGGCAGGTTAAGTTGTCGCATCCTTGATATCATGGCTTTCCTTAATGCCCCATGTGGCTGGCCTGTGTCATGGCAAAATATAGAAAGGTCGATCTGCTAGTCCAACCATACAGTTTGCGAGCTGACAGCAGGATCAAGGAAGCATAAAAGAGCATAAATGTATTACTAGTATTAGAAAGGTCCATGGTGAAGCGCAAGCAGCCTTCTACTCCATCCTTTCCTAGTGAAGTGCAACTGCAGCCTGCCATCAGAGGCGCCTCAGCAGCCGATGGGACTGGACCCTTTGTGGCATATTTCGCCAGCGGATACTGCCCTGGCAATAACGAGAGCCTGAACTTCGAGCTCTATAAAAATGTGGACAGGCCCAGAGAGCGTCGACTACTAGTGCAGAAGGTGAGCCCCATTAGCTCAGTGCCGACTCAACCTCAGCACCTCTATGCCTCTGCCCACTCTCAGCACCTTCCTGACAGCCTGTAGCCTGTGTAGACTTGGAGTGCTTGCTTGCAGGACAGGGTGGCTTTTGTGGGCTCCACTGCAGATGCGGAAGGGCCCCCAGCATGCAGGCAAGCCTGAGCTTCGGCGCTATGTGTGATTTTTTGAATAGCACACAAGCTGCCCTCAGCCAATGCGCATCATCACACAGGCATCTGGGAAAAGATGGAGGCTGTTTTACTCAGAGATATCGGCTCCTGTGCAGGTATGCAGTAGGGCTGCTGGACAAGAGGTCCGGGGTCATGAAGTATGCAGAGGTTAACGGCGGGAGCATCGTCCGCATGGAGCCCCGGGCAGCGGGCACCAACTACGGGCCCACCGGGCACAAGACTGAGCTGGAGGAGACAGCTCAGGCCCGAAGGGCACACAATGAGAGGTGCTAGCTCCTGCTTGGTCCTCTCAGAACACTTGGGGTACACAATGTCCAATTCAGTTCCACATCGTATGTAGGTGTGTCACCAGAACACCTGCCTTGAATGCCATCGCATACATCAATTGTGGTTACACCTTGTCTGCAGGTGACGTTTGCTGGCTTGCAGGCTGGTGCATGCCTTTGGCAGCACAAGGCGGCAGAGGCAGCTGAAAGAGAGGGATCTAGCTCAGGTCAGTACGTACGCCTGCTATGCCTTTGAATCATTCCTCCAATCCAGGGCTGTTGGCGACTGTATACAAGCAATCTAGTGCTGACGCTCATGGTGTTCAGTGTAACAGGTGTTCAGTATGCAAGATGCCCTTGTCATGCCAGCTGCTACCAAGAGATATGAGATTTTGCAGGTGGTGGGTGAGAATATTGAGTCGAGCGGCGCAGTAAAGGAGATCCTGGAACTTGCTGGAGAAAAAGCCACCCAAACAAATGCCACAAAGGTAGCCAAGCCAGCACAGCATCTCACATCTGATTGAAGCATGCTGATCTGCGTGCTTCCAGCACCTTCCTCCCTGAATCTGTCTTTTTGGTTGAAAGCAGCTATTCCTGCTGCAAGCTTGTCTTCATGAGGCTGTAAAACCCTCTCCTTGACAAAAGCCACAGTAGTAGGTCAGTCAAATTTTCATGTGCAATGCAGGCGGCAATGGTTGAGAAAGCCACTGGCGACCGCAAACTCCCTAAGCACGACCTGAAGGCCATGACAGCAGCACAAGCCTACAGGCAAGCCACCTTCTTATATGCCTGCAGTGCTGCTCCCTGTCAGTAGTCTGCCAGCGGGGTCTGGCTCAAGTGCTGCTACTGCTGTTGCTACATGTTTGACGGGCCGGACCAAAAGGATAGCCGCAATATGGCACAGGTTATGAGCATTGTTATGGGATGGTAGTCTTAGTGCAAATAGCCAGCATCTCACAGCAGCACAATTCTCGCAAGTGTCTGACAGTCATGCACCACGTGGTGCATGTTACCATCTCACATCAAGAGCTGCTAGGTCTGGATTGTCAAAGCACCAGCTGAAGTGCAGGCTGGAAGACATGGTGCCTCGCGGGGCGTGGGAGGCTATACAGGATGTCAGCAGTCTTGAGCAGGCCATTGGAGACCTGGAGTACAGGGACCGACTGCGTGCCGATCATGGGGTATGTCCCGGATCCCTGCCTTGCGTCACTCAGCCCCGCTTCAGAACCCATCTGCCCCATAGACGCTGACCTCACTCTGAGTCAGTTTCTGCCTGGCATGTAATGAGTACATCTCTTGAGAGGAGGTCTGCTCTGCCTGGCGTGACAGCATGATACCCTGCAGCCTTTCTTGAAGGTGCAGGCATCGCTCATGTTGTAACGTTTATGTGTTTATCATTATGTAATCATGGCGTGGGCAGGTGCCAGAGTATGTTCTGGACAGGCTGGCAGTCATCACGCAGCCGCAGTCCCAATCAGGCGCGCGCCGGCTCAGGGCTCTGTCATTCCTGGCAGCGCTCATAGCGCTCTACAACCAGAATCAGAAAAGGCCGCTGCGCCTGAAGGCACGCGAAGGCGTGGGCTCCCTGGCACATCAAGTCAAGATCCAGGCAAGTACAACAATACCCTGCACCTGTGTGGAAAGAACAGCAAGCCTGATTCTCTAGAACTTGGGCACCCAACCTGATACCATGCCGCCTTGTGTCTGATGCAGCGCAGCAATGTCCAGGCTTTTGCTGTGTTGTACTCTGCTGTGTTGCTGAACATCAGCTGAGCACTTCAGTTTGAGGAGACTCTGCAGGGCAGTAGGGTCTTCTATGCTCCTGAAGCTGATGTCCACCATGAGCCGGGCCTGAAGCCAGTTCTGCAGTGCACCAGACAGCTCTTGCCTTCTGTAGGCGGATGTGCTGCAGCCGCTGCTGGACATGTTCTACTACATGGAGGAGAATGAGGGGGGCAACCGGGTGTATTCTAGGGCAGGGGAGCAGCAGAGCCTTCTGCTGCTGCACCTGCTCATGACAGCGCTCATTGCGGAGGACTACAACATGGGCGGGCGCCAGTTCGAGGCGCTGCAGGCCACCCTAAAACTTCCCTCAGATGAGATTGTGAAGTACTACAGGTGAGGCCAGAGCTGTCTCAGTGTGTCTAAAAGCCACTGGTGATCATGTGCTGGCAGTGGCTCTAACCCCAGCCACCAGTATTCCAACACAAATGCGCTATGCTGTAAGTCTCATACGAGCTACTTCTGTGGGCAGGGAACATGACTGCCTGCTCGCGCAGACATTTCCTGTGACACAGGACATCCCAATACATGAGTGCATAGAGATGTGCTTTGGAATATGTTGACATCATGCAGCTGATGCCGGCAGAAGGGCATATGTTTTCATATTAGACCTGGGTGCCCAGCAGTCACAGAGCAGTGACAAGCTCACTGTGCGGGGGTGACTTACTCAGCCTTGCACCTTGTGCCTGCAGGGAGATGGGCTGCACCATTGACAGAGCGCGTGCAGATGCAGCTGACAGGGCTGCGAGCCCGGTGTCTCCCCAGAAGCAGTTCAGGGTGCGGCTGCTGCCCGAGGGGCTGCCCGGAATGCCCGCCAAGACGCTGGCTGACGCCATCCCGACGTTGAGGATACCGCGGCAGCCCAAGAAGAGATGAGCGGGTGGGAGCACATGGGAGCAGGGATGCAGTATGTGTAGCTACTGCTATGTTTGAGGGCTTGCACTAATCCCAGTGAGGACCAGCAGTTCCTTGGGCATTCAATTCCAGAGCTCCTAATGAGATATGGATCCGGATAGTAGAGCAGATGGCAGGCTATAGTGTCTTTTGTAGCCTGTAGCAAGAGATCTAGATTGCGGTGTGACATGTAAAAGAGTATGCAAGATGCCTTGCGTGCCCTGGTCCCTGGCCCTGGGCAGTATGCGGATTTGCATGCTCCTTTGTAAGCTGAGGGACGCTGACCTTCAAGGGACAGCTTCTGCTTGATAGATGTACATGTGTGTAAGCTCTGATAAAGTCCTTGCATGATGCGGGCATGTTGGCAAAGTTGGGTATGCGCAACCATGCTAGCCTAGCACCTGCCTCAGTGAGATAGTAAGTTAAGCAGCAGACGTGCTCACCAATGGGCACCTTACTTCTCAAGCTGGATGAAGCTTCTCAAGCTGGATGAAGCTACCTATTCTTAGCCCAGCCATGACTAACCTTGGAACATCTCTTTTGCACAGCTCTTCCGCACATGAGCACGTCAAATGGCAGCATCATGCTTCACTGACGCCTCAACCTCGCCTTCAAGCTCGAGATAGTCTTAAGGCCCATATATGCCCGGGCGTGAGGCAAACGAGTTGTAGAGCAGAAATAGCCGAGGCATCACAGCTACCTGCTCGAAAGAGACAAAGGAGGAAAGAAAGCCTGGTTCATTTCTCTACAAGAGCTTCACAGATCTCTCGGGGACTGCATCTGTGGGAAGACGTGCTGAGCGCGATTCTGGCGGAAGGAAACCCTTTCCGTTTCACAGGGAGCACCACAGGCAACAGAAAGGATCAAAGCGAAGTTGAACCACAGCTCATGTTTGTACGCATTCTGAAATCCATGCTGTGTCCCTGAGCATGACAGGCAATAAGTGTGTCACAGGAGAAGAGATCAGAGCAGGCCCAGCCTCTGATGACCTCATCCAAGCTCTTCAGAGTCTGCTGATTGAGGACGAAGAGGCTGCGGATGTCATCATGCTCGCCATCTCTCGCCTCTCATACGAGCAGCTGCAGGTCATGCAGGTACACATCTTTGCTCTCGTCTCACATGGTGCATCTCACATGCTGCGCCCCTTATGGCAGTTGCTCTGGTCTGAGAGTGGAGTATCCTGAGGAGTCCCAAGAAGATTCTCAGGAAAATCCGCTTACCACTTTTGCAGGCACTACTGGACAAGCACGGCCATCACCTGCTGGCCGACTTTGTGCATGTTGCTGCTTACAACACTTCAGATCCCTTCGCCAGGTGAGTCGCTCTCAAAGGCTCTGGGGTGGTGACACACTGAATTGCCAAAGCTTCTCATCCACATCTCCTTACCCAAGCTGCTGCAATGCGTGCTTGACACAGGGGGAATTCACTGCATCTTGCGACTGTAAGGGGCTATCCTGTATAGGGCCAGCCTGCCGCGAGGAGTTCTCATGAGTGACCTTTGGGGCGTATGATGGTGTGCTGCTGTAGGTGCCCCGTTGGGGATGATCCTGAGAGCTGGCAGCAGCAGCGCTCCCTCCTGCGCGCAGCGCCCCTCGAGAGCATGCGAGCCAAGCGCACGCAGCGCATGCAGAAGGCCAAGCAGGCCATGGGCGAGCACGTCTGGAAGGCAAGCATTGACCAATAGTCTCCGCCCTTTCATAAGATCTCTGCAGGGCGCTGAAGTGAGTTTCACGATATCCATATGTCAGGCAGGACGACTGGTGTGGAGGCAGCTGCACGCAGCACATGCAGGAAGCCGCACCAGCAATGGGAGTGCAGGTCTCCATTTCATTGCTGTATAACACACACACCCTACCTCGCAATGGCGCCCCGCTGTGATGCCTGCGAGCCTGCACGACTACAGCAATCTGCTGAGATGCTTCCCCTACACAAGGCTTGCCGATGTCACTGAGGCATGCTGCAATGGCAAACGACAGCAGCTCTGGGATTTGTGATGCAGGTAGACCAGCAGCGAGCTGTAGAGGTGCCAGCTCAGATGGCGCGGTATGCTCAGATCTTGGCAGGAAAGCACTGGAGGGAGGTTCTGGGGGAGGACAGCCTCTCAGTGCAGAGCCCTGTGGCAGCTGCCTTGCTCTCCGCGGAGGCAACGCCACACAATGCATGGCAGGTAAGGTCCTTCCGAAATCAACTTCACACATTTGTAATATCGCTAGAGAGGCTCATGGGGGGCCATTAGTGTACCCTGTGAGTTTACTCGAGAAGGTTTTCTCAGTACTTGGTTCTGGCATGTTTGACTGGCCGCATTGGCCGAGCTGAAAGAAGGCACTTCACATCCAAGTTGCCCTGCAGAAAGCTGCTGGGAGTGCCTTCAGGGCTTCCGCCTTTGCCCGCTCCAGCATGACAGGGGCAAGGCAGTCTATGATGGCGGCCAGCAGGGCGGCAGCCCAACCTGCCCAGCCTGACCAGAGTGCTGCCCAAGGACATCAAGCTGAGCAGCAGCATCCCCACACGTTCACAGGTACCTCTGGCGTGCCTTTGGATAGCCTGAGCACGCATCGTGTTTGTGGACAGAGCTATGTGTCAACACCTGCAGTACAAGAGCCTGCATGTTGTGTTGCTAGCCCCTTACGCATGCTGGCTGTGTGCTGATAACAGAAAGCGTCTGGCCTTGTACAGGACTACCGCCAGCCTTTTGGCAGAGCGAGAAAGGACACCCAGCAGCGGCTGCTTCGGACAGTGACCCCGGCAACCTACAAGGCAGCCCTGGGAAGGGACTTAGTGCTTTGAGACATCACAGAGCACAAGTGGGCCACCTGCCAGGACGCGTCACGCTAGGGCTGTCACAAGAGCCTGTTGATGCCATCATATATGCTAAGGTGTTGCGGCCTATGCAAGGCTTGCAGATGTGACCTAGCGGTCCACCTCACCATGGAGCAGCATGTCCCATGCATCACAGCGTGGCAAGACCTCAGATGCACATCTGTGGATTGTCTGGAGCTGCAAACTGGGCTGATGCAGAAGCACCTAGAGAAGCTTGGGATGTCCCAGCCTCTGTGCGTAAGAGATCACGTGATATAGCTCTATGGGACGCCAGAGTGGTGTAATCCGCTTATGATCATGATTGATCAAATTTCTTTGGACGGTAAGGTTCTGTGTTGAGGTCTGAGCAGAGCCAGGATCATGACAAATGTGCAAAGCTTGACACTCTTGTGACTTTCACCAAGATCCCAGATATAGATTCATCAACATTGGCAATGGGCACATGGGTCTTGGATGCGAATGAAAGTGTGAAGCAACAATCAGCAACTGACTGTCTACATCACAAGATCCTAGGTACTTTGCAAGTGCGGGGCTAGATTCTCACATGTGGATGCTAAGGAAGACCTTCACAGCTGTCTAGCAGTTCCAGCATTCTCTACTACTATCAGAGTGTTTGTGAGTGTTGCCATATGTACGAGTGTTTGGAGGCCAATCAGCATTCATTGGCAATACACAAGATCTCAAGAATAGTTCAACCGCCTAGATAAATACAAGACAAGCCGCTGCACAGAAGCTGTAATCTTCTATGCACCTAACGCTCATTCGTTTGGGACGTAGCTGCACAGTCAGCTATCCAGCCTTCTCTGCATGTTGCTCAGTATTAGCCAATTCTCCCAGACAGTAGAAGTGCTATGCGAGGCTCGGATTCCACAGCATGTGCGGCCTATGCCTCCTGCGTAGCGGTCAAATAGGCTGTCAGCTCACTGTGCCATGCATGGCAAAGGTTCATGTCAGCCACTTCCATATACACTGCTGTAGAGTAGGAACGCCTCTATATGATCTGAGTCGTGCCCTGTGACAAAATTTTTTAACAGTTATTCCGTAATGCTAGAACCAGCAGGGACAACCTATACCACAGAAATCTAAGAGCAGCAAGTGCATAAGGGCTCTCACCTGCAAGACCTGCACGGTGCTGATGCTGCTGGTGATGTCCTTCAGCTTGCGTCCGTTGTTGTTGTCTGCACAACAGCTCAGCAGCTTAGCCTTAGCGTCGTCACTCACAAGAAAAACTGAACCAAATTGATAGCCTGACAGCAGCAGCATCAGCTCCAGGAATAACCCTCTCAAGCTCAACAGTTTTGCTGCACACCAGAGCAGCCATATACATGCAATATCTGGCAATCTGGCCCCTTCAGGAGGAGAGTGGCTCACTGTTGTTGTTGTTGTTGCCTCCGTATCCACCGTTGTTGTTGTTGTTGTCTGCACAGGAAGTCCAAGGTCAGGGCAGGTGCATTATTGCCTCACACAAGCATATGACCCATGCCCATACAGCCCTGTCTCACACGCAGAGTGCCTGTGACCACATTCAAAGGCAGCATTATGCGAGATGTAACAGAGAGTGTCATGGGAGCATGTGAGTCGGGGTCGCACTGTTGTTGTTGTAGCCACCTCCATAGCCGCCACCGTCTGCACAGCAGTTTGCTTAATGAGCAACTTGCTGTAGTGCTCAGGGCAGAATCACTGGCGCTGCTTGTTGGTGGCAGTGCATTTATCGCAGTGAGTGTGGGGTTGCAAGCACGTCAGGACTGGCCTCTCCAAGGCACACTCTACAGTGAGAGGGGCTCACTGTTGTTGTTGTTATTGTTGTTGTTGCCGCCGCCGTAGCCGTTGTTGTAGCCGTTGTCGTATCCGCCGCCGCCGCCTCCCCAGGGCCACCACTGCGCCAGCTTGCGCCCTGCAACACACATGTGAGGACACGCTCAGCCTCCTAAGGCATGATAAGCCGCACGTGTGCTCTTCAGAGGCCTGCAGCGGTAAGATATAGCAGATGCCTTCCTCTGTAAGGGCATCCCACCAGCACTCCTCACAAGGGGCGATGCATGCAAACGCCTTACTGCAGGCCCGACGTAGACAATAGGACTCCCAAAGCTACTGTGTACTGGCAGAGCTAAAAGCATTATGAGAGTCAAGCTTTGCAGGTGGTGGTCTGTAGGCAGGTGAGAAAGGGCAGCATACCCTCGTTCTGCAGCTGCTCCATGGTAGACATCTGCTCAGCAGCATTAGCTGCACAGGCCAGGGAGACCATGGCGATAAGGATCAGGGCCTTGGAACCCATGATGAGTACCTGCGAGATATCTACAAAGCTTCAGGAAGCTAATTGAACGACAGGTGGCTACTCTTTTAAACGGCATCTGTGGCTTACACCAGACACGTGTATGGCCCGAGCGCAGCAAAACGAACGCCTTGGGTTCTGAAAGAACATGCATACAGCAGCAGAAGCAACATCTGTGGAAGAGCTGCCACTCTTACGTCCCACGAAATGGCGTCATTTCATGTGCACGGTGCCTTGGTACTGCATGACGCCTTTGCCGAGTGCCATTGCGAAAAGATACGTAGGCATGAACACAATCCCACCATTGATGTAAGAAGCGTAAACAACAGCGTGCCCACTGCAAGGGGTGTTGCATGCTTGCTCTGCTCCCTAACGACACCCTAGGGAAGCTGTGTTGCACATGGCTCTCCAAGCCTACCCTTGCCCGCCTCTGACCCAAGGACCGCTCCCAAGCTGATTTTGGAATGAAGTACGGCCGTACGTCAGTCCTTAGCTTCCCAGGCAGGCCCGGTGAAAAGGCCAACGTGGTGCCGAAAGCCGATGCCGACCTATCGGAGCGACTGTGTTCGCTGTCGCAAAACCAATGCAGCAGCCTAGCTTTCACCCAGGCTTCTGAAATGCCTGCCTTTCGCTTCACAGTACTGCTCGAGACAATCTCCGGCGGGCCCGCACCTGGTA
Organism: Coccomyxa sp. LA000219; assembly: GCA_000812005.1. NCBI lineage: Eukaryota > Viridiplantae > Chlorophyta > Trebouxiophyceae > Coccomyxaceae > Coccomyxa > Coccomyxa sp. LA000219. The sequence continues at coordinate 211,148 of KN714613.1, read as the reverse complement.
TTTGTCTGGGCTACAAGGGCGGCAAGAGTTGCGTGCTGTGTGCTCCTGACGGAAGCGCTGTTGGGTGCGAGAAGGGCGTCGGAGATAAGCTGTGTGGTTTGCTGATGAATGAGTGCAGTGAACCTATTGCCTTTGCGCTGAAGTGCTGCAGGGAATTCTCCAGGTGGTGGACAGGTGGCAGCTGAGAGAAGCTGGGGCCTGACAAGTGTGAGGGCCCGTCAGGCTGCCTTCAGAGCGTCTTGAGAAGGGCCCAACTGGCAGAACGGTGACTCCACGTTGTCTTTCATCGCGATGCTAGGTGTCAAGCCCCTTCTGTGAAGCCCCTTGCTCGCCACCTGTGACTGTGGGATCGCCCTAGGAAATAGTCTCTATCTGATCCTGTGCTCATTGGCGAGCGTTGTGTACGTCACGAAGTTTGACATTTGGCAAGGAGGGCAAAGCTTTCCAGCGTCACTGTGTGCTACTTGCTACGGCTTGAGCCCAAACACCCAGCCTGCAGCAGATACTATGACATGCAGGATGTTTCGGCAACTTGCAACTTGCCTCTTGAAGAACAATCCTTTCTCTGGCATAGTGAAATACACGCTCAAGGGCCTGCGCCCATCCTCTGAGACCTCCCCATCTCTGCTGCAAGAAGGATGCAGGGGTAAGAAGAAACTGGGGTTTGGTGTCATGATGAGGTGCTGGGAGAGTCCATGGCTGCAGTGTGGACAGGCAGCATGAACTCGTGGTACTGCAGATGTCCAAAGGTCTGGTTTGCTTCAAGTCTCTTACACACCGCCTGCCATACGGCTGCATTTGCCGTGCAACTTCTGTCTGTCTTTAGACCTGTGCATGGCAAATGCAGTGTAAGCGTCCACTCCAATCTGCCTCATAGGGGACAAGAAGAGCAGTGCTCTTGCTGGATCCAGCCGGAGCGCCCCTGATACTCATCCTAACTTTTGCCACGCTTGCAAGTGCCTAAGGCAGTGCTGGCCTATTGATGGACAGACCTGCTCATTTGTCTCACCAACTTATCTGTCAGTCTCATCACTCAGGTATATGTTGCCTGTTGCGATTGTCACGGTGGAAGCTTATTTTGACCTTTGGTAAAGGAAAACTCTCATCACATACCGGCGCTTGCGCAGCCATAGTTGCATGCATCATCTCCTGCATCCCCTTGGCAGAACTGCCAAGAGGGCACAGGAGAGAGCGAGAGAAGGCAGATTGCAGTGCATGGTGAAGCTCTCCTGCGCTACAGAAAAGACAGAGCAAACAGTACCTTCAACAGCAATCCTCAAGCTTGCTGTACCCGAACTAGTCCTCTCCGGAGCCTAGCACAATCACCTCGCCCTCCCTTAGGCAACCACAGATGTGGGACAACCTGATGCTCAGCTACTTCGGATGCTATGCTGGTGCTCCAATAGGTGCCTTGGAAGTAAAGGTTGTGGTTCTGCAGCAAACAGCCCTCCTGAGAGCAAAAGGCTTGCAAAAGGCAAGACCATGCCAGGGAAGCAGGCTGCCTCCCTGACACTCCCTGAAAAGATTGGCTCTCAGGAAGGCTGCTGTATGTTGCTCGCTGGCTGACAAACCTCAAAAGGGATATTATTGCAGGACAGCCTGCGTAGGGAGAGGACATGTACAGATGCATGGGGCGGTGACTCATCGCCACACCATGCTGGACCCTGGCATGGCCATTACCCTCAGGCTGATCTCAAACTTCAGAAACTCACTACACACAGCGGCAACCTGCCAGAGGCGGGCTGGCAAACTGCCAGCTATACTTGACCTTACTCATGCCTTGACAAGTCAGTGGCATGCTGTCATGCATACCAAGTGCAGTGTGCACCCGAAACATGACCTTTCTTGTGGTAGAACTTGATGCCTGAACGACACATACCATGTTGTGCCTCCGCACCACTGCACAACTGCCCGTCAACATGTCTTTGGTAAGACTTAGACCTGTATGGTGCTGAGCTCAACTTGACAGCACCGGCAAAGCTGTATGGGCAAATCTCCTTGCACTGCTACTTGCAGGCACTCATAACTGCAGGGGATGAGCTTTGAGTCTCAGAAAGGGGTAGGCGTAGCCAAGGATGATGACGCGAAAAGGCCACATAGACTCAATGCCCACCAGGAGATTTTGCAATTGCAGCTCTGCTTGCGGTGGCCTTTCCGGCTGTGTGATCTTGTATATCCCTACATGAACGCTCCGTTGCTCGAGGTGCCAATCACCTCTCTGCTGTACGGTGCACAGATCCTGCTGTACACAAAATCCCAATGCTCTCCTCCCATAATGGTAAAGTTGTGCTGATACTCCTTCCAGCAACAGGACGAGGCAGCATCTCGTGTATGATCCACTTTCATGCGCCACCACAGGAAGTGCGCAATGCTCGTGCATCCTGCCATCTCAGGTGATGTTGGACGGATGCACAAGCACTGCTTACATCTTGCATGGAGGTTCAGAGGATGCCTTGTCCTGGCTGTTGCTGCCGCGTTTGAATTCAAGCCATCACCTCCTGCGGGCTGCCCATGGGCCGAGCGCCCGAAACATGCGAGTAGGCTTCTGGGAGGTCAAAGGGGCTGCGGAACGACACGGGGAGCAGCTCGGGCGCTGCTGCGCAGAGGGCCTCGCGGATCCGCGGCGTCGAGCCGCCGCTGACGAGAGCCGCCACGGACATGTCGAGGAGGTTGTCCAGAAGAGACTCCATGGACTTGGCAGGCCGCTGGGCAGACAGCTCCTGCCCCTTGTCTTCGCCTGTGATTCAATACACATAAGTGTCAGGCAATGTAGAGGGGCCAGTGTGTGACCATCTCCTCTCTCTTCTTGCACCCGGGTGGTGAGATCACTCACATTGCCAATGACAGGTATGGTGCAGCGATGGGACGCAGCAGTGGGATGGTGGGACGACACAGGGAAGGTACTGCGCAAGGCTTACCCCAGAACTCAGGCGGGCAGGAAGAGCAGGCAGGGAACGCCATCGCAGGCTGCGCCGCCAGCTGTGTCGCGGATGCCACGGCCACTAAGGTGGCGGGGAGTTCCGCGCCCGCGGAAGCTGCCCTGCTGGCCCTCGAGGGTGGACCACTGGCCGGCAGCTTGCAGGCGTGCGCCAGCAGCTCCGCCTTCAGGTCATCTGCTGTGGGAGTCATGGTGTAGGCCGCAGCTGCAAATGGGCCCTTTGCGGCTGCAAAGCTGCACAGACACAGAAGCATTCTCATCTTGGTCCATGGCTACTTCTACGGTCAAGGATACACCTCATGTGCCTGCCTGCCCTCGGCCACTTGGCACTATAGTCATCAGCAAAGCCAGATGCATCACTGATGATGCTGCTGCATGATGCAATCACCACCACAGCCCTAGCTGCTACAGCAACATATGTCTAACATTTACATAAAGGGCTGAGAAGGCTGGATGCAGATGAGCAAAACGCCGACGTCCGCAAAGGGCTGTAGATGCCAGCTTAGCAAACACTCCCTCCAACTGCTACGGCATGCAACCCCATGGGGGATTTTCTGGCTGGTGCAGGCAATTCTCTGCCGAGCAATGCTTCGTGGGATGTCATAGGGAGGTGGCTGCATCCGCACCTGACTTCAGTCTGCATCTGGAAGTGGTCCTTGTACATGGAACGCAGCACCCTCCGGAGCTCTTCGGCCTGCCTTCGGCCGTCCAGGGCTGCAGCAGCCTCTGCGTAGGGGTTGCCTGGCTTGGCGAGAGGGGCGCACATGGGAGCGGGCTCCCCCTCGGGCACCGTGCACAGGATCTTGGGCAGAACGGGCACAGAGAAGACGGGGTCCAAATCAGACATAGGCCGCTCTATGCCTTGCTCCATGGGCGGCCAGCTGTGCATCTTCGACATCCGCCGAGGCTGCTCCTGGACCTGCACAGGCCAATTTATCTGCTTCAGTAAGTGCAGGCACATCTTGCATGCATGCCACGTCCTTCTACAGCAGCTGCTTGAGCGAAGTCTGCGGAAGAGTTTGAGGCATGCACGCGTTCAGCTCATATGCCTGTGTGCCAACAGTGGCCTCACATCTGCCTGATGCAGTTCCATATATCCTCGTGCCAGCGGTAAGGGCCCCTTTTACAAGGCAAACACTTGCTCCGCTACTATAACTGCTTTGCGCAAGGCCACACCTGAGCACGTGCGCCGTCCATGCTGCGGCGGAAGTCAGTGCAGTTGATTTGGAACAGCGGCAGCTGCTCCTCGGGCGGGGTGGCGCAGAGGCAGCCCTTGAGCTTCTTCAGCGCCTTTAGCGTCGCCGCCTTCCCGCTGTGCCGCGCCAAAGATGAGCGAGCGCGCACTGCGATGTGAGACCTTTCGCTCCTTACCGGCAGAGGCCCTGCACAGCCAGCACCTAGGCTTCAAGGTGTGGTCTCAACTCAGGGCCTTCAGAATCGGTGCTTTCCCAATGTGCTATGCCAGGAGTGGGTGCGTGAGTGCACTATGATGTGACGGCCTTTTGCTCCACACCATCTAAGTCTGCGTTAGCGGATCTCTCCCCCCAATGCAACCAGATATCTACATGTTTGAGGCAGGTGCTCAGGGCTTGGGCATGCCAGGCAGCTGTCAGAAAAAAGCCAAGCAACAATCATTGTGCGGCCAGTCATGCACTATTGCATGAGCCTTACTGTTCTCCAGACCTTCCTATGCAAGCAGAGTATTGCTACTTTTGACCTAAAACCGAGGCACGAGTGTGTGAAGTGTGCATATCGATATAGAAACTCAGAAGGCCACACTCTGCTGCTGAGGTGCACGCAGTCCCAGAGGAGTGGCAATGCATCGCAGGATGGGTTTGAAGGGCTTACTTCTAGAGTTTGCGTGCTCACAGTCGAAGATGCGACGCTGGCCGGGCTTGAGGAGATTGACCAACACGTAGAAGAGGGTCACGTTGGAGAAGACAAGGAGGCCTGCGACGATTATTGTGAACATACTGCGACGTGTTCAAGCACCTGCGGGCAGCAGTCTTGCCTAAGCCTTCATGGATCGGGAAGGGCTCGCACTGCTGCGTAAGCGGACAGTTGCCCTGTGCAAAGCATCAAGGGGTCGCTCACTGTCGACCGCGATGACATTGCCGGGTATATTCTGCAGATTGGACCACAAGTTCAGGTTCATTGTACACGTTGGATTGCGCCATACCGTGCTAAACCAACGGTGTACCGCAAGCCTTGTACGAGCGGTCCCGCTGCGCTCCGCCGCTCGGCGCTTGCCACAGTCAGTGCACTCCGGGTTCATGGAAGTGGATACATCGCTCGTCAGGATCGTCAGCCATGACTGCGGGTATCGTGGTGAAATCGCGAAAGTGCGCTTCAAAAGCCGAACTCCGTGCCCGTCTCTTGCGTCATCAGTGGTGATGCACATGTCACCATCACTGCGATGCAGTTCTTTCGCCCGCCGATGCGAGCATCAGTTGCAAGATCACTGCGCTTCACCTCGACATGAGGCACTGTCCTATTGCAGGTGCAACGCGGGAGCAGGTGAGCAGGTTGCATTGCGCTTTTCTGGAGATACAGAGCCGGCACGTGCAGTTCGGAAATCCTACAAATGTTGCGCAAGGTTCTTTTGCAGCCCGTAGACGTCACTCGCAATAGTCCTGGTGATATGAAATAGTTTGAGGCTGTACGGCAGTGATTTGGTGGTAGCACAAAGTCGCGATCAGAGCTTGCATTCTGCCCTGATCTCTCTGCGCAGTGCAATGTTGAAGGCTGGACAGAATATTGGCAATGCGTTTTACAGTCCAGGACCAGCCATTACACTTCAGTAGCCATAGCTAATCGAACACAGATAGCAAGCAAAGTACCAAGGGTAAAATCAACTGCTCAAGGTCTTTTGCAAGCATAAAACTGTCTGCCCTGCTCAAGCACCGGGTCGTAAGGGTACATGTCCATCTAACATAATATCATTGCTCATGCACAAAGCTAAACAGCTGCGTCTTGAGAGATTTGTGAAGTCCCACTGCATCGGCCCAGGAATAAGTGCATGCGCACATGAATGCTTGGGAGCACACCAGCTGCTGCACAAGCCAGACCGCAGCAGGGGTGCTGAGGAGATGATGCTTTCAGCCTCAGCAAGTACAAACTGTTAGCTTTCTGCATGCCCAATTTCTGCCCCGAAACCTGTCGTGCTAGGACCCAAGAGCTGGACAATGTTGTCCAGAGCCAATAGTGGCTTCTCAGATGAAGCACATCACTTCTCAGGGTCTGAGCACTGATGGTGCTCTGCGCCCGTCATATGCAGCAGTGCTGGGGCGAAGGCGCGCGTTATTATCAGTCTACCACACGCCGATGGTACCGTCGTAAGACCCTGAGAAGACCCTGCCAGAGGCCACTGCCAGCACCCTCACTGCATCCTCATGCCCCTCACACTTCCTGCAGAGCGCAATCAGCCTCTCAAAGCTTGCAAATACAGGGATTGGAGCCGCAGCCTGAGATTGCACATAGAGATGATGGGGGGGGGATTTTCCCGGAATTCTCCGCAGTGCACTCTGCCCGACAAAATTCCCATGCACATGCTTCACACAGCGTTGTGGTGTAAATGATGCCTGCAAAGCAAAAGGCTGCCCCTCCAGGGACCACTGAAGGCAGCATGCCTCCAGCAAAGCATCGCCGCAGCTGTCCTTGTATCAGCACCAAACAGTGATGCGCACCTAACACATCGCAGGGAGTCCAGCGCCCAGAAGCGGACAGTGGTGTCGTACGAGCCCGACACCAGGAAGGAGGGCCCCACTGCCAGAGCCAGCACCGCCTCGTTGTGCCCCTCCAGCACCCTCACGCAGTCCAGCGTGTCCATGTCCCACACCCTGCACTCAACAGATCCTCTCTCAGAACACCACCACTGAGAGAGCGGGCATATTCATCTCTTGCCAGGACATGCACTGCCTCCCTGTGGCCACTTTAGCTCAGCACCTTTGAACATGAACCGTGTATCCCTCCAATGCGATACACATGTCCCATCTGCCAAGTGGCAGTTGCCTGTAGAGGAGCCTGAAGTCCCCTTACAAGTTTCCCTGTTCCTATGGCATGGCCTGATGCACAGACCCCACTCACATGTAGCTCACAGAAGCGAGTCGACATCAGTCATAGCAGAGAGGACTAGCCTTGTCAGCATGATATTGACACACACCTGATGCTCTTGTCCCAGGAGCCCGAGAAGACGTAGCTCTCTCCCACAGCCAGCACCCGCACGTTGTCCTCGTGCCCCTCCAGCGTCCTCAAGCACTGCAGGCTCTGGCTGTCCCACACCTGCACAAGCGGCCTTCCGCTCTGACATCACGCAACAGCAAGGCCTCTGCAGACTTTTCAACGAGCATGCTCTGTGATCAGGTATCCTAGGCCCCTTTCATGTCTGCCCAATACTTGTTGTGCTGCAACAGACATGAGGGCGCGCCATGAGACCCTGAGCACACGCACACCGTATGCATGAGGCACCGTCCACCACACTCACCGTCAAGGGCAGCATGATCAGGGGACACATGCAAAACTCTGATGTCATCACAAACTGCATGTCGGAGCTCCATATTTAAGAGGGGCACCTTGATGGTTGTGTCGTCAGAGCCAGAGAAGACGCGCTTGGAGGATGCGGCCAGAGCGCGCACAGCGCCGCTGTGCCCCGTCAGTGTTGCCAGGCACTTCAGCGTGTTCACATCCCAGACGCGTACCTGCCATACCAACGATTTCTATCAAGGCTTCAGCCTTAATTTCAAGGTGGGAGGATACTTTCTTGTGACCCTGGAGCCTTATAGTTCTATCACATCAAGTCACACAAGTGGTCCTTTTCCTTGGCAAGCGTCTCATCGGGTTGACATGCTCAGGGAAGCAAGCTTGCTGTGTAAGCCATGCACTCAGCAATGAGCGACAGGGTCGAATATGGGTGTGACTCACCGTCTTATCATACGAGCCAGAGAACATGTGGCCGCCTGAGTAGACGAGCGTCCGGACAGGGCCAGTGTGCCCGGCCAGAGTCTGCAGGCACTCCATTGTCTTCACATCCCATACCTTCACTGTCCCATCATAGCTGCCGCTGAAGAGCCTGTCATTGGCTACGGCCAGTGCTCGCACTGCATCCGAGTGCCCTGCGCAGTGCATCCAGACCCCTGAGTCTAGCGGTATAGTCACTTCGTGCAGATGGTTTCAGCATGATCAAGCTGCAGGTTTCACCCAGAAACACAGCACTGCATCCGCAAGGCAATGGTCAATGACAAAGGGGGCAAGGGGTTTAGATGCGGGGAGGTGCCAGATGCTGACCTGTCAGGGTTTTGAGGCGCTGCAGCGTGTCAAGGGACCACACTTTGATGGTGTAGTCATAGGAGCCAGAGAACAGCTTGTTGTCTGCAATTGCCAATGAGAGCACCGGCCGTGAATGATCCTCAAGAACCTGCATACAATATACAAAAGCATTCAATGTCTCTGCTGTCACAGAAAAGGCGATGAGTCTGGCGCATAGGTAGCGCTCGCCGCTTAGCTCACTAGCTCAGATGCCATTGATAGCCTCCTGCTGGGCAAGGCAGCGGTCACAAGGGAGCATCTAACACATGCCAGAACCAAATTCAATTCCAGCAGATCAGATGCATTCTCTGAGGCCGCCGCCTTGCACAGCATGGTATGGACCTCCTGTGGCATTTGAGAAACGGAGGGCATCGACTGCACTCACACGTGCACAGACAGGGAGGCCGCTCACCCGCTCGCAGCGCTTGGACGCAATATCCCAAACACGGATGGTCTTGTCTGCTGACGCTGAGAATAGCTGCTGACCGTGAATCTCAACCGCCCATACAATCTCGTCATGGCCCTGCATGCCGGACCATGGAATTGAGCGCTTACTCCTCAAAGCTCTCCAAAAACTCCTTGATGGTGCTCTCAAGCATGCAACCATGTATGCATCAGAGGGCTGCATACCTGCAAGATGTTGGTGGGTGTGTCCTCCTCGCCGCCCTTGTACAGCAGAGAGTTGTTCACGCGGCCCTCCTTGTGCGGTACTGGAACGCCATTGTGCGCCGCCCATTCCTGCACAATGAGCCCCATGTGTCAGCAACTGTGCCAGACCACATCCTTCCAAGACAGTGTGCAGGCATGTAGGTAATGGTGGGCAAAGACCCAGGCTCGGTCATCTTGCAGGCATGGGCATGGGAAGGCAAATGCGCATCATTGCACACCTGGATGGCATTCCTGAGCGCAAAGTTGGGCGTAAGCTCCAGGTGGCGGAGGCGCATGCCCGTGACTGGGCAGGTCCGGTTTCCCTGGCCCAGCCAGCGCTCTACGCACACCCGGTCGTAGGTGTGCCCTGTGGCTACCATGACTGGGTCTGCCATCAGCTCCTGTACCACAGCACAGGGGCTGTCACACACAGCAGGCTCAGCAGTCTAGAGAGCAGGGTCCTCAATCTTGCCTGGAAAGAGATGGCTCCAAACAGCACTCAACATTCCCGTTTGGCGCCAGAGTCTCCTGTATTAGGGGCACTTAGACAATGTGATGAAGAGACTTCAAGGAAGCCCTCTGGCCCAACGAGTATGCAAACAACATCACTGCTACGATGACTTGTGAACGACTTCTCAAGTACTTTTCATGGAACACAGGAGTGCAGAGCCTACCATGCTTATAGGACAGTAGAAGCTTGCAGGTGCCCTGGGCCCTCCCACAGCTCCTGAGGGCAGCCTTGCATCCATGGGCGCTCCTTTCTCATGACTGCAGCAACACCGCACAGATCACAGACAGGCTCAGCTGGCTCCTGCTGCAAGACAGCTCAGACAATGGAGTTGGCTATCAATTCCTTGTTCCAGCAGCAGCATCGTCAGCTTGAATGCCCACATTCAGGTATGTGTACATGGGAAATGTGGCTCTGTCACAAGTGACGAGAGGACTATCTCAAATCAAGGGCGCTCACTCACCCTATGCTTGGAGCCTCAGGTACTGGCTCCTGAACATGGACAGGTGCTGGGTGCTTTTCCTCCATGGGAGGGCTGACAATGTCTGGTACCACAGGAGTCGTGCTCGGGATAGAAGGCGGTGGAGAATCTGCTGGCGAAGGGGTCCTGCTGGATGACGGTCTGGTTTCACTATTGGTGCGGCTGTGCTGCAAGAGAGCCTTGATCTGCTTCATTGCAGACGGCTGAGTGTGCTGTGACGATGGCCTGCTGTCTGTGGCTTTTATAATTCCTATAAAAGCTTTCTAGGTATCCTTGGGTACTACCGCATGCTGAAAGCGGACGTCTGTGCTGCTACTGCCTGGAATCCAAGGTCGCAGCAGTGCCAGGGTCTCTGTGCTAAGCGGCCTTCCCGCCCCCATGCAGGGCATCGTACAGCATTTTGCGGCCGTACGTTTGCTCAGTGAGCTTTGCTTCGTCCCTGGGCGCGCAGCGCGGTCAGAAACGTGCCGAACCTGTACCCGGTCTGGGCAGAAGCTGCGGTGTGGGGCTGCCTCGCACCCTGAGATGCAGCAGATGGGTCAACAGTACTGCTACAGGTGGTTCGCGCAGGGGATGGGGCATCCAGTGTCAGGGACGTGAGCTTAGGACCGGGATCTCCTGTGATGCTGACCAGTGACGGGGCGTTCACATAGGTCTCAGGCTGCTGCCGAGGAAGCTGCTCCGTTCTCCTTCACCAGGCCCTTAGAGACGCCTCACAGGGATCTTAATGGCGCCCTACTGCATATAAGATGCATCGGATATTGGCGCAAAGCGAATGCAGTAATTTTGGTAAATGAGTTATGAAGAAAGGTTGTCTCCAAGCAGGTAGTTGCGCTGTCGATGCTAACATTTGCACCCCCAACATCATAATATCAGCTGACAACTCACAAAAAGCATATTCCACCGAAGCAAGGCGTTAAAGGCTGTGGCTTCTCACTCCAAGAGACCCATTAGTACCTCTCCTGTATCTCCAGTCCAAGGCAACTAGAGACAGTGTAGCCTGACACAGCAAGCGTTCAAACCGAAGGCATACAGCCTCTGAATCATCCCACATCCATCAGGCCTTGCCGCTGATGTCCAAGCGCTGGGCAGCCTGGTTCACATCCTTGTCACCCCGCCCGCTCAGGTTGATGACGATCTTAGTGCCATCGGGCACTGTGGGGCAGAGCCTGTCTAGGTGCGCAAAAGCATGGGAGGTCTCCAGAGCAGGAATGATTCCTTCCAGCCGGCTGACGCGCACAAAGGACTCCAGCGCCTCCTCATCCGTCACTGCAAAGTACTCTGCGCGCCCCAGCTCCTTCAAGTAGCTGTGCTCGGGCCCAATGCCTGGGTAGTCCAGCCTGCAGCACAGACCCAGCACATGAACAACATGACTTCTCACATCCTTGTGAACATGACATGCATAGGATCTGTGAATGCCATCTGAAGGACGTCCAGCTTGTCATGTCGTGTGTGCTTTGGTGCGCCTTGGTTTACCTACACAAGGCGCACCAAAGCCACACGACACTACCAGCTGCAGCCTCACGTGCATATGTAAGGCAACTCTCTCTGCAGACTCATTAAGGCAGCAACCGAATAACCTGCCCTGCACTGGCAACAAAAGATGAAGTTTTTGGGCTGCACTGCAATAGCAAAGAGCCTACCCTGCGCTGATGGAGTGAGGGTCGATGATCTGGCCTTCATCGTCCTGCAGCAGGTAGCTGAAGGAGCCGTGCAGGACACCAGGCGAGCCCATGGTGAGGGTGGCTGCATGCTTGCTGGTCCCCACTCCCTCTCCGCCAGCCTCAATGCCAATCAGCCGCACATCCTCGTCATCCACAAACTGCAAACGCATGCACAACTCTCACTAAATTCAAGCTGCAGTTCGTCAGAGCGCCTTCCACAGACAGCAGCCCTGTAATGCGTACTGCTCTAGACCTGAAAAGCAGTGCTGCAGGCCTTGCCATACATATGAGTACCTGAGATTAGCAAGAGCAGGGGATGCAGCAACCCTATACCGCCTCTTTCACGCAAACAAAACCTTTGCTTCACACAAAAACAAGCCTCACACAGGGACAGCGAGGGAAGATTGCAGCAGATATGGATGACCAGCATAGACACACAGTACATGCCCAGCCATTTGCGCACCTCGTGGAACAGGCCGATGGCATTAGAGCCGCCGCCGACGCAGGCCAGCAGGATGTCAGGCTTCCCACCGAATGCTGCCTGGCACTGCCGCCGAGTCTCCTCCCCAATGACCGCCTGGAAGTCCCGCACCATCATAGGGTACGGGTGAGGCCCTGCCGCAGACCCCAGGATGTAGTGGGTGGTCTCCACGTTCGTCACCCAGTCCCGAATGGCCTCGCTGGTTGCGTCCTTCAGCGTTGCCGTCCCCGAGTGCACAGGCCGCACCTATACCAAAGGGGAAAGTCTCACGTCATGGGGTAAGGATTAGCGTCTGAAGCCACCGTATCCTGACACTCTCCACGCGTTCTGCCTTGGTCCTAGAGCCAGGGCTTACAGCTGCTGGGCAAATCTTACGGATAGCCTCCCATCAATATGAGGCAAACCCTCCTACTGCATTATAGCAGCTGCCACATGCCAGTGCTGTCATACAAGACACATGGTGCTCAGTGAATTCCCAGTGGGAGTATGCGTGGGACTGGATCAGGCGAGGAGGACTGCCACACCTCAGCGCCTAGCAACCGCATTCTGAAAACATTCAGAGCCTGTCTCTCCATGTCCTTGGCGCCCATGTAGATGATGCAGGGCAAGCCAAACTTGGCGCACACAGTAGCCTGCACACCCACTCAACAAATCACAACATGCACACACTGCCTTGCAGACAATGAAGAGCTTCCCAGACCAAGATCAACCTTGGGCCTTGTGCAGTGCAGCTGCTGTATCATGTACAAAGGACGGTAGGATACACTGCTGCAGGCAGTGGCCACTGTGAATAGACACAGGCGAGCAGATATAGAGCAGGAGCTCACAGTTGCTACGCCATGCTGCCCTGCGCCCGTCTCTGCGATGATGCGCCGCTTGTTCATGCGCAAGCACAGGAGGGCCTGGCCTAGGGAGTTGTTGATCTTGTGGGCCCCGGTGTGGTTCAAGTCCTCCCTCTTAAGATAGATCTCTGCTCGTGAGCCGTCAGGCCTGCAGCAGCACATCCCCCCATATCAGCCTCCCACGCATCTGGGCACAGGTTGAAGGGTCAATGCTTCCAGGGGAATCCTGAGGGTGGTAGGAATATACAACAGGTCAAGGCTTACCTCTTGTAGTGCTCTGAGAGACGCTCTGCATGGTACAGGGGTGACTCTCTGCCTACGTAGTCTTTCAGGATTGCCGCAAGATTTGCCTGCAGGTGCAAAACCCTGTTGAAGGGGGCTCTGCACGTCACAAGAGCGCATGCACCGCTCAAGGATAAGGCACGATACCTTGAACTCAGGATCTTTCATGGCCTTCGTGTACTCCTCTTCCAGCTCCGTGAGTGCTCCAATAAGTGTCTCAGGTACCTGTGCAACCAATCACGTGAGCTCATCGAACATCCCCCAAACGCTCGCATATCGATGGTTAATAAGCCGGAGCACACTGTTGAAAAGCTTTGTCAGCAAGGCATATGGGAAGCTCACGTATTTTCCCCCAAATCGTCCAAAGCGGCCGTCTCGATCTGGCCTTTGTGTAGGGGCATTCTTCTCGGCAACGAGGGGCTCTGCAGCGATAGCCATAGTTGTCTGTGCTTTGCTATGCAACCTGTGCCTCCTTGTGTTTTTGGAATGCAGAGTTGACGCTCCGCCAAGAAAGGGGCAGTGCAGCTGCTTTACGTGCTGCCTGGCCACACACTGCTGGCCCTCGAGCGCGGATGCGTTCATCCCTACGTGCTGGCTGTATTCTACAGTACTGGTACACTGTGACTTGTCCTAGAGACGGTGTGTGGCATACTCAAGATCTTTTCTACCGGTGACATCATCACACTCTGGAAGTTGAGTAAGCATCTTGAGAAGCTGAGTGAGCAGGTGGGGAAACGAAAACACCTACAAGGGCCCTTTTTACAGTTACCTGTTACATGATGGACCGCAGTGTAGCAGAGCTTATGTGAGAGATTTATATCTCACAACATGGAGCTCCAATGAGGAGATCTGACAATTCTAAACTTGGCAATGCAGAATGCCAAGGGAGCGGCTCCATAAATCACAGCAGAGCCACGCCCTTTCCCATGTCAGCCTCAAGGACAGGCATCCAGCAGGCCATCCAATAGGCCTCTGCACTTCCAGATGTCCCATAATTGAATGCAATCAGGTCACCGGAATCAGCAGAAATGCATGTTGGTGCCAAGTGCTTCAGAAGGCCTGACTCAGGTCTGGCCTCTTGCGAGCATAACATCCAGAGGTTTGCAAAGTGCTGTAATGCGAAGGACAGGTGCAATACGACACAGCAGTCTTGCTGGCTGGAACGCCTGTGTGACCGCTCTTTTGTAGCCCCTATCATTGTGTGGTATAGCGCAAATCTCCCTGGCTCAGCATTCGCCTAACTCTCCACTTGCCATGTGCTGCCTTCTCAGCTGCCTGGCACGCTCACTCTGTGGCATGCTCCAGTCTTGCTGTGAAACGCTGCGCAGAGCTGACAGTCACACACATGCGTTGTTGCTGGCACACTCTCTTGGCGGCCATTGCACTATTCCATTTTGAGCGTGCAATGCCCTTTCTAAGCTGGATGCTGGGACCTACAGACCTGAAGCTTGCTCAGGGCTGCGCCAGGATGATCGTGTGGCAAGCCTGCTGCTTGCGTCGCTCAGGCAGATGCATCACTTCTTCTCCCAGATGCCAAAGTCATCTCCGCCAAGAGCAAAAGTCCAGCCCTCGTGCTCGTTGGGAAGCTTGTCACCCATATCATACCGGGGACCCAATTTGATTGTGACCCTGCAAGCATCACGACGGTTCTCAGCTTCCATTGCAGAAAACTGCACCTCGAACAGCCACCAGCCTTAGATAGCCACCACAAACTAAGCCCAGCACAATTCCACAGCATCCACGTGCTAGCTTGTGACGTCGGGCCATGTCATATACATGTCGATGGCAGCCCTAAGGAATTGAGCATCTGGAATTAAGCATGAGGGTCTTGGCGCAGCAGCAGATGTGCATGCAATCAACCCATCCGCTCAATTAATTTGGAAGAGTGTGCACACTGGCCATGCTGTTGTCAGAGCAGGCATCGGTCAGTTCAGGCCTTGCACTCACTTGTTGTCAATGCGGGCCACATAGAAGTCGTGCTCTGCAGCCAGGATCTCCACGGTGGACTTGGCGTTGAGGCCGTTGCGTTTCCTGAGCCCGATGAGCTGGTCGATGGTGTCCCGGCAGTGGGAGTTGTTGAAGTAGTGGTCCCAGAAGATGGTAGGGTTTCCGGGGTGGGTAAACAGATAGGCGTAGCCGAGGGCGATGCGGTTCTCGGGGAAGGGCCAGTGCTGCTGCGTGCTCCCTGCAAGCAAACGCCTGACTATCAAGGCTTGCCATTTGGAGTACTTCACAGAACACACTGTCAGCTATGTTGGCTGTATCGTCAGAGTAGACAGGCACCACAGCCATAGAGCATGCTTGTCAAGGGGAGGAAAGATTGCAGCAGGCGCCATGCATGCCAGGGACTCTAACAGCGGCGATGCGTACACGTGTTCATCTGCAACTTCCCTGTGCTCATAGTGCACCCATGCTATATACATCAAGGCTGACGATGCAGGCAGCTCCGAATATGGCTCGTGTGAGAAAATGAAGGGGCTTCCGGATACGGCTGGTGTGGAAGTAAATTGAGGTGGCAGACCTGTGTCGTGATTGTCAATGAAGGTGACTGCGCGCTTGGGGTAGTACCCAATGACGCCCGGCGGCTTCCCGTTCTGGTCCCTCAGGCGCCAGTACTCGCAGTTCTTGACGGCCTCCTGCAGGATGCCCTTTGTGGGGAAGTCGAAGGCTGACGAGGTGCCGGCTGTCCCGTCGATCCAGTTCACGACAGTCTGGCGGGCGTCATCCTGGTTGTAGTCCAGCTCAGCACCATTCCATCTGCACAAGCAACCCATACGTCACAATGTTCAGCCGTTTCGCCATTCTGCTGTCAAGCTTGGCACCCTTACTAACACATGGGCTTTGGGTAGGAATAGCGCATGACGCCGTACCACTTCCTGCCACCACTGTGCCATCTTGACCGGTATAGGGGAGAAAATCTGCCCATTGGCCTCATCAGTGCCAAAACTGTCAAAGCCGTCAATTTAGGCTTGGGCGCACCTGAGGTCCACCCAGTACTCGCCCACATTGAAGGTGCCCTCCCCGACTGTGTCGACCACATACTCCTTCACAAACTCGGGCCCGTAGCCCTTCACGAAGTCGAAGCGCCACCC
Source organism: Coccomyxa sp. LA000219 (assembly GCA_000812005.1). NCBI lineage: Eukaryota > Viridiplantae > Chlorophyta > Trebouxiophyceae > Coccomyxaceae > Coccomyxa > Coccomyxa sp. LA000219. The sequence goes on along the minus strand of KN714613.1, from coordinate 194,908 downwards.
CTCAAAGCCCACATTGTCCTTCAGGTAGATCAGCCAGTCCTTCAGAGCTCCTCTGAGACCCTCGTTCAGGTGATCAAGATCTGCGCGGCACCTCCCCAGTCAGTCAACTGATGCAAGCCACTGAACCCTGCAGCCAGGAAAGGTGTCCCCAGCACTCCCTCTCAGCAGTCGGGGTCACGATCATCGTCCAGGCATCTCAGGAGGATGTTGTTGCCCTGGAACATGTGCAGGCTTCTGCATGCATTGTCAACCACAAGCTGTGACACAAGCCCTGCAGCTATCGGCTTTCATTCAAAGGCAGGGTTTTGCTGTGACGCAGGACCTCTCCTTTTGCACCAGCTTCCACGGCACTCCAGCACCCCTCTCTCTGCAGCATCCTGTGTGATCGCTACATGTCTCCCGGTGCAATGGCCTACCTGGTGCTGGTCCATAGTCATCCCCAGTGTCTGGATTGCCGGTGCCGCCAAAGTCTGGGTCATCTCCTGTGATGGCCCACTGCCCCCAGTCAATCTTCTCGCCCTTGTGGTTCACATCATCCCTGCACAGCGTGTTGATCATTGCTCTGTACCTAGCCACAAGCAATGAAGGAATCTTCTTTGTGCTTCCTATCATTACTGCTCAGTTGATGTGCACCTTTCTATACCCAGCTGCACACGATGATGCTGTTCTGACATTACAGTGAGGCATCATGGACGTCAGCATGATGGCAATGGCTGCTGAACTGAGCTGGCTGCTCTCTCAGGCATGTAAACATAGATTAGAGCTGCTACAGAGAAGCGGCTCTGCCCAGTTGCTTGTCCTGGTCATGGCCCCTAACACTTGCGCAACTAGCGCGCAGGGCAGCTGACAGGTTTGCAATGTGGGCAGTGGGCATAAGCAGCAACCTGAAGGTGTTCCAGAGGCCGTTCTCGTCCTGGGCGTCCGCGCATCGGTGGTTGATGACAATGTCCGCCAGGGTGACCACACCCGCCTCCTTGAAGGCCTTCAGCAGCGCCTTCAGCTCCTCCTTGTCGCCGTAGTGGCTGTTCAGGTTGTACAGCTGCCCGGGCAGGTACCCCTGCGCACCGCGGGCATTTAGCGCTCTCAAAAGCCTCATAGCTGCAAACTGATGATGCAGCCCCAGGACTTCACCCCAGCATAAGGTGCCAGCACACAAAGCGCTCACACACTAGCAGATAGTCCTGCACCAGCTCGGCTCGATGCATGTGGAAAAGTCCAAGCCTGGACCTGGACAGACATTATTGAGCATGCAAGGCTGTAAAGGGACTACCTGCTTGGAGACGCTCTGGCTCGGGGGAGGGAGCCATATATGTGTCACGCCAGACTTCTGCACATCACACAGGGAAGCCCTCAGGCGTGGAACCATGCGGAAATGCACAGGCTGTTCAATGGGGCACCCATGTGGCCATCGAGTCATGTCAACCAGAATGTCCTCTTGTATAGCGTAGGATTGTGAAGAACTCACTGCAATGTCTGGGACTTTCTCCATGAGCTGCTTGTACCATCCTCCCTTGTCACAGCTGTCCCAACCAAAACCTGCAGGTTGAAAAGGGCGTGTCTCATTCCACCTTTGCTTGCATCGTAGGTACAGTCAGAAGTTGGCTCCTCTTCTCGATTCTCAGCGCGCTCATCTATCACTCATTTTGATGCATTGTTTTTGGCCTTTTTGGCAGTCCAGGCTGTTGAGACCCTTGCCAGGCCCATGCTGTGCTGTGCAGCATTCCTCGCGTGAACAGGAAGTAATCCGAAATTCTGCCAACATGATCTCAGCACAGAGGAGCTGTCACAGCCTTGACATTAACAGTGCACTGTGTCATCAGCGCCGAACGCACCCTGTAGCAGGATGACCTCCCTCAAATCCAGCCCCTTCGCCAGATCTATGGTGTCCTCGGCCACTGACATCACTTTGTCGGCCACACCAGATACGGTCCTCTCCAGCGTCTTCTGCACCTCGGCGACAGGGTTACTCTGAGCGACGACCGTGCAGCACCGACGGCTGCGCCTGGAGTCCCGAGTCAGCTTGGCATGGGGGGCTACCACATTGCTTCCTGTCTTACAAAGCAGCAATCTTGCGCTGGGGGTGGTGTTTGCTGTGAAGGGGCGCGTGGACTGGTGTGCCATCTTGTCCACTACCTTTCCAAGAAGCCTGCGAGTCTGGCACAACGACACAAACGCTCAACCTAAGGAAAAGATTACAGCTGCATTGGTCCAGGAGCAGCAGGATCGACCACTGGCTGAGCACAAGACACAGCAAAATGCGAGGTGGACGCGTTGGGGTTTCAGAAAACCCTATGGAGACTCCGAGACTCCCTTTCGGTCAGAGCACCAAAGTGGCTCACACAACCCCCCAGCGCGCAAACTGTGACGAGCTCTACACTGTAGATCGTATTACAGAGCTGCAAAATGTACGCTGCACTCCCAAAGGCAGATGTCTGTGCATCCCCCTCCAGATCGCTTCTTGCACCAGGTCCATCAGCCGTGTACCTGAACGCCCCCAGCACATCAGGAAGGCAGCAATATACTCTCGAAAAGACTCTGAACATCAGCATTAGACGCAGAGGTATCAATGCCTCCGATGCATTGTAACGTCCTCCTGCTATGCCATGCATGCGTTGCTCTCGCACTCTCTGATGCTCTGATTCCTGTAAAGATGATAGAAGGATCCATATGCTGGCCTACCGTGTGCAAGATACTTCACAGGAAAGCACTCAATGATATCAGCAGCCGGCTTCCTGCATGCAGGGCAGCACAGAAGATCTGTGAGCCGAGGACAGCTACAATGCCGGGCAGCTCTGCAGGCAAACGTGCACATAGGAAGCTTGAGTTCCAACGGCCTGAGATTTGGTGTTGTGGTGGCACGCTTCAATGAGCTGGTCACAAAACCCCTGCTAGAAGGCGTGCTGGAAGGCTTAGAACGGCATGGGACTATCAGAGATGAAGTGCAGGTGGGTGGGAACAGTAGCCATGCTCCTCATTCAGCATTACATAATAGCATAGCAAGTGTAGCTGCTCAAGAGCCTGGGTGCTCCCCAGTCATGCGCTTGCATCAGTGCCAGTGTCCAGGAAATGCAGCTGCTGATGCACTTGACTGCATCTGGACACTTTGCCAGTTGACGTCCTTGTGCGTGCTGTGCAGGTATAAGCAGTGCACAAGGGCATGCATGGATGAACGGCATTGTATGACAGGCATAAACAGGTTGTGTGTGCTGGGCAGGTGGCGTGGGTCCCTGGCAGCTTTGAGATGCCCGTTGTGGCCAAGGCTATGGCCAAGAGCGGGAAGTTTGACGCTGTCATTACAGTTGGAGCTGTGGTTAGTCAGCTGCCTGCATACATCTGGTGTTGACTGTTTTCCGATTGTCATACTTCTGCCATGCATAAATGTGAAGGTTAGGAGCAGACCTTGTCTGCAGGCTTATTGGTGCATCTGTCTCTCTGACGTCTGCGGACAGGGTCTGCTGCTTAACAACATGCATTTTTATGCCCGACAAACGCATCAATAAGCAACAAAGATTTAGGTCTGCGGCGGTGCAGTAGTACAGCGCCAGGCAAGGCTACTGTGTCAGCAAAGTGGGTTGAGCCAGAAATCTTCCAACAACTATGCACTTTCAGGATGCTGTACTTGGCAGGTGCGGGGAGCGACAGCCCACTTTGATGCTGTTGTCGGCGCGGCGACGAGTGGCGTACTGAGCGCGGGCTTGGACGCGGGTGTGCCGGTCATCTTCTGCGTCATGACCACCGACACCATGGAGCAGGTCGGACACTCTTAACAACCCTGCTCAGGGACACTGCTTGTAGAGGCGCCAGTTTTCGGCGCTACTGTAATGCAAAGAGTCATGAACTGCGACACAAGGAGTGTCACAGCCATTGACGTGTGACATCTGCCATCTCGCAGTCCATGGACCGGTTGCATTACGGTGGCGCCAACACATTATCTACATGGCGTCATGTTAATCACTGAATAGGCAAAGCATTGTTTGTAGTGTGCTCATGACTATAGCACCATCAAGTTCTACTGTCAGAGCCGCTCAATGTCGCTTCGTGCTTGCAGGCCTTGGACAGGGCAGGGGGCAAGTCAGGCAACAAGGGCTACGAGGCAGCAGTGACGGCCATTGAGACAGCAAATGTCCTCAAGAGCCTGGGGCAACAAGGCTTTGCTGCCCCAGGGAGCAATGCTCAGCAAGTCTGAGCTGAGCATGTGGCGTCAGGGCCCCCTGTTGCAGATCGCCAACGAGAGTACTGCTCGGTTGTGGTAGAGAGCGGTGCTAGCAGCTCAAATAGAACACACTGTGCGTCGGGGACCTGCTGCCGCAGGCATACCAAAGGATCCCCATGCCTTCTGCTCGTGTCCAGCTGTCTGTCAAGACTCTAGATTGCTCTGAGCCTGGGATACAGCCATGGCGCACGGACACTTGCTTCTAGACTATGCCATACGCATTAGTCACTAGTAGTACACACAAGAGCCAAAGTGCACTCTGGTCGCTCGTGTGATCAGGTACCAGTGGTGGCAACTCCGTGTTGGCATTCTGGGAGATGTGAGCAGACATATATGTTGTGAGTGCTGCCTCCTTTTCCTCATCCCACCAATTCGGACTTCGAGAGAGAGAGAGAGAGAAACTTTACATCTTTTCCAGCCACCTAGGGCTGATCAGATGCCTGACCCCCGTCAGGGACAGTGCCATAATATACTCCCAAGCATTCCTTGAGAAACACTGCAACACCACGAATATCATCTTGCCACATAAACTGAATCATGGTAGCTGCATGCTCTCCAAACAGCCCTACATGCCTGTCACGAATAGCTTGAAGCCCTGGGCATTCAAATACAACATGTTGCTCATCACCCAGGTGTTCACCCGCACACAAAGTGCATATTCTATGCAACCTAGGGACACCTTGCCTACGGCCAAGATCCCATGGAAGATTGTGGCAGCCCAACCTGAACCTGAGCAAGCTTTGCACACACCCAGCAGACAGTGGTAGCCTGAATATTGTTTTGGGATGGATGTGTGATGGCCGTGCAAACCATGCACTTCGATATCAGAGACCGATGAGGACGCCCTGCCCAAGATCTCGGCTGAGCTGGCAGGCGAGGGTCTATCCAAATCTCTGCTCTGTGCGGCTGATTGCGAATCTGCTTTCCAAGTGCAGAGCACCCCTCCTTCGCGAAATACCACGTCTGACATCTGCTAACAGCAAGACTTCTTGCGGCTACCTTAGAGCGGTGAGTGCCGCAACTATTCTGTTTATCTCGGAGTTTCAATGGTCAAAATTCTGCAAACGTCTTGTACTATACGCGATATGGGAAGCACATCTCAAGTTCGATAGAGCATAGATTCCTACAGCACTACACTCCAGCCACTTTGCTATTGTCGTCACGTTGCTTGTGCGGAGCTTGCGCGTGCTGGAGATACCCTGGCACTTGCCCTGTAGATGCTTACTCGTGCGAAAGTTGGTTTTTATTATGTCACAAAAGATGTTCGTGTTCCGTCCTGTGATGACAGCAGCGTTTCCGGCAACCCCTTTCGACTGAGTATCTCCTGCTCCTGCAGATGGTTGCAACCGCTCTCATGGCGCACTCAATCCAGGCGCCAGCTCTGGCATCGAGCTTGTCAAAGTCCACTGGATGCTCGACATCTGCTCCTCTCATCCTGCAGAAGGCGTCCTTCAAGGTAGCTATCCCTCCTGGCCTACAGCACTGCTGCAAAGCCAGATTCTTCTCCCACTGAAGTGCTCTTTCATGTTGTGTGGATCTGGAGGAGTGGCACCCTTGGCCCCAAGGACGCACACTGGGCCAGTCGCGCAAGGGCATCTGCTCGTGCAGAGCATGCTGAATACATTAGCATGGTAGCCAGAGCGCTCGTCATGTCTCCTGACGTTGCCCAGAGCGCAATTGTATGTCCTCAAAGGCTGTGCTTATGCAGGGCACTGCCATGAGGGCGCAGAGGAAGGCCAGCAAGCAGGAGCGGCTGCTGGTGCAGAGCATTGCTGCCGCTGCAGCCACCATGGAGGCGCCTGCGCGGCCCACCTCGCAGGAGCCGGGCAAGGCTCCTGGCAAGCCTGCTACCCAGAAGCCCACGGTGAGCTCCGTGCGCCTTTCACATCATGTAGCCCTCAACTTGATATGCTGTCGCAAGTTCGGGAGAGCCTTTCAGCTCCTTGCAGCCTGTTCTTCAATCTCTATGCGCTCAGCAGCTTTAATGCTCATGGATCTTATAAGCCCGCTGGAAGCATTTCCATGTAGCAGATGCCGCCCTACTCATTCATTGCCTGCTGATTGCTGCATTCATCAGGAAGGCTCCTTTGCGCAAGGGTTTCTGCATGCTGGACTGTGTCTTCTAGGTAGCCTGTACTGATGCCTGGTCGGGTAAACGAAGTCTTTGAAGTAGAGTCATTGAGCGTCTAGGTCCTGTTTTCGTGCAGCCAACACCCCAAAACCTCATTAAGGTCCAGCATAGTCCCTTGTTCTGGCTGGTCCAGAGATAAGCCTGGATACCATTGTGATGCCTGATGAGCGCGCACAGGTGGTCATCACAGGCGCCTCATCAGGCTTGGGGCTGGCCGCAGCCAAGGCGCTGGGCCAGGACGGGGACTGGCATGTGATCATGGCCTGCCGGGACTTCTCCAAGGCTGCCCGGGCTGCCCAGGCCCAGGGCATCCCCAAGGAGAACTACACCATCATGCACCTGGACCTCGCAGCCTTCGACAGCGTCCGCCAGTTTGTGGAGGTGCGCAAATGGCGTGGTGCTGCGTGATACCATGTCTGATATGCCGAGCAGGCTCAGGGCCTGCGCTGTGTTGCTTGAAAGCATCATTCACTTGCTCGGCAGGCTACCGGACAGCAGGACATCCTTTTGTGCAGAGCATGCGCTGGAGGCGATGCGCAGGAAATCACATGTGCCAGACATAGCCAGAGAACATTGGCTTGTGCATGCATACATGAAGCTTCAGGCATGTGCTGTCTTGTTTGACAACTTCAGTTCAGGCCCTGGTAAGCAAAAGCTGATGTCAAGCTGATATCAAGCCCTGCTGCAGAACTTCCGCAGCAGCGGCAGGCGGCTGGACGTGCTGGTCTGCAACGCTGCGGTGTACCTCCCCACCGCCAAGGAGCCCCGCTACACAGCCGACGGCTACGAGCTCAGCGTGGCCACCAACCACCTGGGGCACTTCCTGCTGACAAACCTGCTCCTGGAAGATATCCAGAAAGCCCCGGAAGACAGCCTCAAGCGTGTTGTCATAGTAGGCTCCATCACAGGTGTGCAGCACCCCTCCGAGGATCAATGACGATTGCCACCAAGCCTTCACTGCCAGCAATGTGTGTTGCACGAGCATGAGATCTGTGATGTCGAGAATGTGCTTGCTATGATGGTGCTGAGAGGACTGCGGTTGTTCTGCAGGAAACACAAATACACTGGCCGGGAATGTGCCTCCCAAGGCAGACCTGGGCGATTTGCGGGGGTTGGCAGCGGGCCTGGACGGGCGCCATGCTTCTATGATCAATGGCGGCGACTTTGACGGCGCCAAGGCCTACAAAGACTCCAAGGTGCCCTTTGCTTCCCTCATACTTCTGCTTGCGACAGCGTGATGTGGCAGACATGCTGTACAGACAAGGAACTGCAGCTTCGGCTGGACGTCTGTTACACAGGAGGGCCATGCCATTGTTGAGCCATGCTGTAGCGCCTTGAGTCTGCTCTGGCCCCAAGAGCAGAGGTCAGTTCATAGATCTGCACAGGAGCAGTGTCAGAATTGCAAATCTCAGGTGAGAAACTACTGGGCCTAGCTCCACAGATCGCTCTTGGCCAAGACGCAGTTCGTGTGATGTGCAAGGTCTGCAACATGCTGACAGTGCGTGAGATGCACCGGCGGCTGCACGAGAAGACAGGCGTCACCTTCTCGTCGCTGTACCCCGGCTGCATAGCAGAGACTGGGCTGTTCCGGGAGCACTACAAACTATTCAGAACGCTGTTCCCGCCCTTCCAGAAATACATCACTAAGGGTTACGTGTCTGAGGATGAGGCCGGCCGGCGGCTTGCCCAGGTACTTCCTTGAATGAAGCTGCCATGAACCTTCTCAGATCACCTGACATGCTGTCCCCCACATTTTCATTTCACATACACTATGCATTGATCACTATCATTTGGCTAGGACGTGCTTGCTTTAGCTAGTGCGGTGTGCATGAGGCATGTCTGTCTCGAATCTCCTTGCAATGGAAGACATATCCAGGAGGGGTCCTGGGTGTGCAGCCTGAGCATGGTAGGGTAGCTAGTAAAAGGTGTCAATGCCCTGTTAGGCAGTGAACCTTAGCTAGTAGGAGGTGTCAATGGCCTGTAAGGCAGTGAACCTCAGTCCCTGAGTGTGGCTGTGTGGTGTGCAGGTGGTGAGGGATCCCAAGCTGGGCAAGTCCGGCACCTACTGGTCCTGGAACAACGAGAGCGAGTCCTTCGAGAACCAGGTGTCCGAGGAGGTCAGCGATGGCGAGAAGGGCCGGAAGCTGTTCGACCTCAGCATGAAGCTGCTGGGCCTCCAGGAGCAGGCCTAAAGAGGCTAATTATGCTCATGCGGCCACATATCCAGTCATTGAATCCCAGCGTCTACTCAGAGTGACGGCCTTGCAGACGTCTATCACTGAGAAAGGACACAGATCAATGGGGACAATCACAGAACTGTCGCTGGCCTTGTCTGGGGACGGAGCATGGAATCACACTGCGGAAGGAGTACAAGTGCTTCCGGGAGCTAATTTAGGAGAGAGCTGCAGAAGGGACCGCCATCCTGCCGTGGAACCTCTGCAGCAAAGGGCTCGTGGCCTTACTCGCAGGCTCAGCTCATACAGCGTTGTGCCTTCAGCTCAGCCTGCGCAGCCAACTCTGTCCTTGCAGCCTTGCAAGCTACTGACCATAAAGCCTTGCGATGGACTACAGTGCATGTCACCAGATGTCTGACAGGACCATGTACGGAGAACCATGTTGTCACTTAGCACCAACACCATGATTGCCCGGTATTGATTCCAAGATTGCCGGAGTGAAGGTACTCAGTTTGTCTGATTCTACACCACATTTCTTCTGTCATGTTTATAGGCACAATTCGACATGGAAGGGCACCATTGTCACGGCAGTGCTGCTGTTATAGGAATGGCAGAGGTTTGCAAGGAAACACGTAGCACTCAAGTATCGGAGTCTGTTCCCATGTGGCAAGTTGTGAAGGGGTGGGAGGTTTTGCACTGAGAGATTTGTCGCAAATGCCAAGGTAGGTGTTTGGTCACAGTGATTGTGGGCCAACTCAGGGGTTGCAGTTTATGTGTCTGATTAGTTCATGAAGGACCTGCTGCCCTTGCCAAATGTGACGTGACGTGTCGTGACACTTCTGGCAGGGGCGGCGGCATGTTCAGACACATCTGCAACTCTACCTATCTGCACATGAGGGACATCTCCTCTCATCTGTAATCCATGAAGGGTGTAACAGTCTATCTGCACATAGCTCTGAGGCCCTGAGGGATAAGGCTAGATGTGATCTTGCCATAGCCAGTCCACTCTCATTACAAGATTGACTTGACTTGGGATTGAACTCATCAGTTTGATCTCTCACTGCACCTCATCCATGGCCAGCAAAGTTTGCTGAGCAAACTCAGGGTACACCCTCAGCAGCAGGAACACTTCGCCCCAATGGTGTAAAAATGGGCATCCTCGTTGTCAGAAAGCATACACGAAGCGCTGCCAATTAACGATACCCATGTACAAATGCTCTAGCATCTTGCTGACAAGCTTCCACCATTCAATCTACCTACATGCAATTGAAGACCAAAATTGACAAGGCACTCATGAATACGTCGAGTATGTTGAGTACATTCCACCTTTAGAACTTCGAAGGAATTCCCTCTGTGCAGCAGACATGAGTGGTCTGCACAAGCAAGCACCACATGCCTAGCTGGACTCTCCTCACCAGAAGGCACATCCACTGACATCAAAATCTGACACGGGAGTGCCACCCCCTGAAACTTTGCCTCAAGGGATGGCGCTCCCCTCGTCACTCAAGAAAGCAGCGAGTACTCGTGATGCGGCTTTAGACACGGGCTCTACGCATGCAGCTGCATCATCAGGCCCTCTTCACAGTCAGCTTGACTTGAGTCTGAACATCAAGGATGGCAGGCAGGTCACTGTGTATGGCGTACTTCAGGATTTTGCTGACTTAGGCCGATGCATGAGCTTTTGGGGCATGACAGATGCTTCAGTGGGCACTGTAGCAGCATGTACGGTATTAGACTTGTGATGGCTGAGATTGCAGCTGAAACAAGCTGCTGCAATGTTGCTGGCGCGGTGGCGCTGAAGCCAATACGGCGGGCAGTCTCTTTCGCGCTTGTTGCTGCATCAAAGATGGCCGCCGCGCGTGATCAGCCCATGGTAACGGTGGTAGATGATGCATGCTGTTGACCTACAGACAGGTGACGATAGCAACACTTGTATTTGAAAGCTGCCTGAGCAGGCACTGCTGAAGCCCCGAGCTATAATCCCACCTTTCCAGTCTGCATGGCAGGCAGCGCTTGCACAGCTTTGTAAGGTCAAGCCATCAATGAGCTCAGACGGCTGCCTTTGGACGCATAGCTGCATCAGTGGGCATGGCAGCTCCTGCGGGTGCTGCAGCAGCGTTGGCTGTGGGGCTCTTGCCATTGGTAGGAGCAGCTGTTGTTGCACTGGCATTCGCCTCCTGCTCGGCCTTCAGTGCAGCCTCCTGGTCCTCCTTCGACGCTCCTGCAAGCCAGCGCAGCCTTGTCACAACACAGCTCCCAGCACACATCATGGAGATCCTCCACAGTATTCTCCCAGAAGACTTTGACCATGCCGCATGAAAGCCTGGCCACAGTCCTGATATGTGCATCTGCGCCAGGAGAAACAAATCCAGACTCGTACTCACTGCTGATCCTGGGTCAAAGCAAGGGTAGCAAGGTGCGACCCTAGGATTTGCTTGCGCATCCCGAGACCCTACCTGGGAAGGTGATGAACAGAAGGGCAGCAAGCAAGTTGAAGGCGCCCAGGGTGATCATAGCAGCGCCGTACGAGTACTTGTCGGACAGGGCTCCAATGAGGGCAGGCCCAATGATACCACCTGCATAGCCATCCACCTCATCTCAGCATTGTGACTAACACTGCGAACACTCCTTCTCCTGGAGCCAGTGCAAGGGCTCTCAATGCAGAGGGCCAGCTCACAGTGGACAGTGGATGGATAAGACCTCAATTACATAGATGCCAAGATTGTTGACAATGCCAAACATAGGGCACTCTCTTTCATATCGTGTTGAAAGAGGATGGGCCACACTTACACACCCACATCTAAGTACTGTTCTCATCATGTACGCTGCTATATATGCCATGTTCCAATAGATACTTGGCACAATGCTACAGTATTAAATGTCATGCAGCCATGTACACGGAGGTAGCTGAACAGTGCAGAGGCCCCTCACCTGCCGCTCCAAAGGAGTTGAAGATGGCAGCGCCTGAGATCCTGGCAGGGCCGTGGAAGATCTCGGCAGGCCAGCCCCACGCTGCAAGCACACGTCTGCTTTATTCATAAAACACGCACTAACTTTCCCCAGCGGGGCCAGCCCTGCAACTCATGCCCAATGCACCAATCCCAGGCCGGGCCTGGCACCTGGCATTTGTGACGGCACCAGGGCCCGGGAAAGCCCTTCCAGTCAACCTGTGTAAGGGCAGGCATCAGTCACTTTCCAGCACAGCATGGCACACATGTGCAGTGAGCACGCGCATTCCAGCTGAATATAGCCAGAGTGTAGCTCAGACAACAGCTGTCACAGGGGCCAGACTAAGGTTTCCAAGGTCAAGGAAAAGATCCTCACCTGGGCCGAAGGTGCAGAATGTGAAGGAGCCAATGCAGAGCAGCGCAAAGCCAGCAACTGTGCCGCGGTGCGCCACTGCATAGGGGGTGGCTCTGCACAGCAGCAGAGCGGGTTCAGACTGTCAGACTGTCAAGGCATTGCCCACCTCTCTGCAGACCTTGCGTTGACTGTTTAGAGCATGCAGGGCCTACGCATGAAGCACTTCCATACTGAGAGTGCCGGTGTGCATCATGAGAAGGGGCCTCTCAGCTTGCTTGTCTTCAGGACTCATAAAAGCATGACCATGCATGCAAGGCCATGCAGCACATATAAGGATCCATACTTGCCGTGTGCAAAACAGTGCCATTGCGTAGAGCTCATGTCTGCCTGCGACAGCTGCGATGTGTTTTGCCTTCCATGGGTGACAGGACCAAAGAGGCGGCTCAGTACACTCACATGAAGCCAATGCCTGAGAGGATGAGCGGGATGCCAATGTGCCAGTTCCTCTCGTTGAAGCGCTTGCTGCTCCAGGCGATGTATGTCCTGCACAGGAGGGACGCCTCAGACATGCAACTGGCAATGTTATGCATGTGTGAATCACACATAAAGCCGGGGGAGTGGGACAAGAGCCGGCGCAGGTGCAAAGGTGCACACACATCAGCCATTGTACGAAAGGATAGAGGCTGAGATCATACAAAATGGCTCACACAGTGAGCATGGCCAGAGAGACTCACATGGCAATAGCTGCAATCACATAGAGGATGGCCGAGATCAGCGCCAGCTTGGCGGAGTACAGCGCCTGGTCCCTCACGCTACCTGCGCCCGCCACACTGCACCTTAGCATCCTTGACAATCTTTCAATATACTCATGAACAACCATCAGTAACGTTACCAGAAACATTACACAGTCACACTAAACCCATCACCGTACCCGATCAGCAAGAACCATCTGTGGCTCTCCCAGATCACTCTACCCATTCACCCTACCCAATTACCACGAAAGTTGCCCCAATCACTAAGACTGATCTTCAACAAGATAGCCAATAGTGCAAGGCCTCCTCTGTGGTAAAATGGTGGACCTGGTCATCCAGGTAAGCATATAGCAGGAGAGGAGAGGAGGCGGCCACTCACGCTTGATGGCTACAGTGGTCTGGCCATTGAAGTGCCCAGAAATGATGCCATCCAGCAGCAGTGGAACCCTGCACGGTCAGCATGATACTCTCTTCACTCACCTCCTTAAAAGCAAATGCTAGGCTAAGGGCTACACAGGGCACATGCAACATAGAACTGGCAGCAGACTTTGTAGGGAGGGATGTCAGAAGTAGCATGGAGACTTTACGGGGAGTGCTGAGCGTACCAGAAGAGGATTCCGTAGCGCACAGTCTCCTCAACGAGCCAGGCAAAGGCCAGCCAGTAGATGCGCCAGTTCAGGAAGGACTCTGCACATTGCATCACAGCTCTCATTGCCGTGCCAAAGATGATGCATGTCCCACAGATGCGGATCGCAGCCTCCCGAAAGCAGGAGTCTCTAACTCTGTGCACACACAAGAAAGGGCTATCTCACACTTTGCCTTGTGCAGGTTCGGAGCATTGGACCAGCGCACGTGACACATCGAAGCAGACTTGGTTGATATGCAGGGCTATGCTGCAGAGCCCTGTCCCAACCCAGCACTATGGCTGCTTATGCCCCAGATAGTATGAGACGCCTGATCTCTGGTCATACACTGCAGGGTGCGACACCATGCTCCGAGTGGCATGAAGAGGGGCAGCTCACGCAGGGTCTTGTCAGTTTTGAAGATGAAATTCTGAGATGCAGAATAAAAGAGCATGCTCCCAATGGCATGTGAGGGGGGGCTCACGAAGGGTGCTGCCAGTCTTGGAGTTGTGCCCCGCGCGGATCTCCTGCTCCCGCCTCTGCCGGTTTGCGAGCCAGTTGCGCTCGTCCTGCTTCAGGAAGTATGCCTTCTCCGGAGTCTTGGGCAGCAGAAACTGCGCCAGCACAAGATTGTGCTCAGACCCTGAGCATCAGAGCATCAGCCATGTGTTGGAAAGCAAGGCGACGTCTCCGACCTTTCTGACACGTCTTGAGACAGCAAACAGCCTTGCGGGATTATTTGAAACAGTGAGGCTTAATACTGCCTCAGGAGAAACACCCTTTCTGTGTGCATGCAATGCCACTCAGAACTGTTGTGATCCATGCCACGAATTGTACGGGTTCTGCCAATGCCTTGGACCATAGGCCAAATATTCAAACCTCGACAAGGGGTCCGGCATCTAAGGCTAAGCGGAACAAGGGGAGGATGAGAGGGGGTGCTCACGTAGAAGACAATGCCGAAGAGGACGGTAGCAACGCCCTCCAGCATGAACAGCCACTTCCACCTGCAGCATCACAGTCAGCCATGAGCAACTGCAACAGCTGCTAGACTTCAGCTCAAGACTTCACGCAAGCGCACTGCAGTGGCTTGAGGCCCACCTAGCCCTGTCCATAGAGCTCTGCAAGGACTCACATGCAGAATTTCTACTTGTGCTCAGAGGCCGGCATGCGGATAGACATTATGACCGAGAGGCGCATCATGCCGTGGTGCACCTTGCCCACACCCACCTAGGACAGACCGAGCATGTGACACCAATTGCCAGCTTCCCTGCTGGCTGTGACAGCTCAGCCATGAGGGATGGTGAACCCTGATGCCCCTGAGCACATCCACTACAGCAGTGCAGGCGCATCAGGCTGCCCAATGGTACATCATGTGGTCCCAAAGATGTAAATTGCATGCATGCACGAGCGGCCAGCTCACCCGCGGAGGCCCCGGATACCATCCATCATCATCAGGCCGGCAGCGATGGGCGCGCCAATGACCTGCGAGAGCGCTGTGCTGGTGGCCACCATGGCCAAAGCAGGCCCTGTCTCCTGGGAGGAGTGGAACACTGTGATGTGCACCCACATCCCCGGGAAGGTCCCGGCCTCCACGATACCCAGAATCAGCCTCTGCACACACAACGACAACTCAGTTAGCCACACTTGTGACGGTGTGGGTCATTATGCTTGTCAGGTCTGCAAAGTCCGCGCTGAGCTCTGACATGTGCAGGAGAGAGGCAGCAGTCATGGTGAATGATGCAAATGCAAGCTGAAAGTCTTTACTGACATCGACTACTCTTCCCTTCAGTACCTGCCTCTCACTCCTGCAGAGCTTCCACTTATGCGGTGTGCAGATACCCAAGACGGGCTAGAGGGGTGCCAGAGATTGCATACTGCGAGGCGCTTGATCCGCAGATTGAGACTGTGATGAGGGGCATGAATGGCACAGCTGCAGCAAATCCAGCTGTCCCGTGGAGCGAAGGCAGCATACCTGCACGATGTAGCCGGTGGGGCTGCTGATGAGGCAGCCGAAGCCGGAGACGATGCCCCAGGCGATGATAAGGGTGGTGAGCCAGGTGGAGGACCCAAAGATGCGCAGAAGCTGGTTGGAGGGGATCTGCACAAGCAGCAACAGATAATTTCTGCCGTTATGACAATAACAGCTGCGATTGCTACCCTCTGCACATGAGAGCTCTCAATTGCTGAGGCTGATTGCCTCACCGCCCATGCTTCAAGACCTCAAAGCATGTTTATGGACCTCTTGTGCAGGGCTCCTATACAAGGTTTCCTAATGCAGGAAGCCGCAGGGGCAGAAGGTTCCCATGCCTTAGCAGCAGGCTACAGCACAATGTGATGCCAAACGCAAGGACGTGCCTCTTCTATATGCCCACGTCAAGACTCAGGCGCTATAGTGACTACATAGCGAGTGCGCCGCATGACACGGCTCCCGCGCATGTAATCCTTACTGCCCTGTGGTGCAGGTAGACAGTGAAGTACAGGCCAATACTGGGTATGCTTGGAAGTACGCACCTGACTGACAGTGTAGCCCACAAAGAAGATGCTAGCGCCCAGTCCATAGATAGTGTTGCTCATGTGGATGTCCGCCTTGAACTGGAAGGCCGCAAATGACAGGTTGGACCTGTCGATGTATGTGCTGAACTGCAAAGGGCAACAAACACACTTAGCATGCATCTTCAACTCCACTCTCACAGTGGTTGTGCAGACCTGCATGGGTGCTGTATAGGTCCCCATGCCTGTGGTAGCATGTGGAAGGAGATGTTCCCACTGTGATGCTCTCGGGTCGGGAGCACAGCATTGACAGATTTTTATGCGCACTTTCGTCTTGGTAATGGTGGTCGGTCTGGCAGCAGCCATGTCTCCTGTGCTGGATTGCAAGCAGATACACATTCGGCCGCAGCAAGGTATGTGGCACGCAGGGGTAAGATTCTCACCACCATGAGCCACAGCCACGGCAGCATGAAGCATTGGACCTTCCGGATGATTGCTTTGGGGTTCAGCTGCATACACAAAATGAGGTCGTCATGGTCACCTTGGACGGTGTCTGCAACTTTCAGTGCACGAGAGGTGCGTGCGTCACGTATGTACAGCTATTTTGTGACAAAAACTCTAAATAGGGGCACAGCAAGCTTCGGCAGCTTCATTCGCGACACGCGCTATTTCGTAATGGCCGTGATAGTCTCTGAAAGCGCAATGCTGCGCGATAACGGATGGAAAGGCAGGGACTGGGATTGAATGAGGTAATTAACTTGAAAAGCAAATTGTATCTCTCCCACGCATCGAATGAACGCCTGGAGGGGGGCGCCACCTTTGGTGCTGCAGCTGCCGGACTGTGCGCAACATCGTCATGAGACAAGGCTGCACTTTTCTCTGCGTTGCCTCCCATCGTATCAGATTTGCCGTTCATGCTGGGCTCTCACTCCGCCCAAGCAAGACAGAGCCGGGCTCTAGCCTGCTGACTGTGCCGCGGGCAGCCCAAGCTCCTGCGTTCCCCTGTCCAGACCTTGCTGAAGCTTGTCAAGCCGGTCCCTTTACACTTGGAAAACCCTTCACAACAATCAGAAGTATCCAGTGCCTCTCAATAGTGCATACAAGTATCCCAGATACGGCGATGGCCATCTGCTAAGAACGGCATGTGACGTGTCGTGGCTTGCATGTGACTCTGGGGTACATCCAAAGCAGGGGTGTATTTGGGACGTGTTGCCCTTTTGTCCTCTGACCCTACTGAGCACACTTATTCATACTGAGAAGGCTGTAAACGGGCGAATTGAGAATAGGGCCTGGCATCCCTGAGGCTCCTCCTGGCAGGAAGGGGTGTTTATCCGGACTCTCACATCTTGTTGAAAGAATCTGCCGTGTGTGTTCTCGGCGACATCACTTGATCGCCTAATTCCATTTTTCTTTGATATTGTACTGTTCAGCAAATCGGGATGCAGCTGGCACACGGAACCACAAGGGTCCAGCCAATGACAGGTGTGTAGCGTTCTGCATATCTGCACCTTGTTAGAGACATCTATGGAAAGGCAGTGTGCACAACGGGCTGTCATCTCCTGCGGATGTCCTATTGCTTTAGTCTCTGCACCAGAAGGTCTGGCTCTATGCAGGCGTGGCGCTGGCATTGAGCCCTCCCCAGGGAGCCTTCACTTCTGCGCGAGCTGCTCCCAAGCGATGCAGGAAATCTCTAATCTGCAGAGCGCAGTCCAACGTCAGCATTCTCGAGGAGAAGGCGGGAAGCAGCAATGGTGTTTTCGAGGAGGCCCCCAGGAGCCTGTACAACACAGGAGCATCGGACATGACCAAGCCGGGCCCACTGTCCCTCATCGATCACGAGATTGCCCACGAGAAGACGGTCGTATTTGTTAGGCACGGCATGACAACCTGGAACGAGCAGAAGAGAATCCAGGTAGAGCCTGCACGCAGCTGGATGCATGATTGTGTCACAGGCATTTGCCAAGCTTGTATGCATTCGGACTGCGAGGCTTGTCACCACCTCCTGACAGTGAGTTCACAATACACAGAGACCATCTCCCTGTGACAGGGTATATTGCGTGTGTCATGTCAGAGTGCCCAGACAGATTGCAGCCACATAAACCACACAAAAACTGAGAGGCGAATTGAGAGCTGAGTGCACTAGGGATTGGACAACCCAGAGCTGATGGTGTCTAAATTGCTGTTGTAGGGTGACAGCGATGAGTCAACACTGACGCCCTTTGGAGAGGAGCAGGCGCGGCGCACAGCGGCCGCCCTCAGCAGAGTGCAATTTGACAGGTGCGATGCTGCCACTCGCAGCATTGCAGCAGCTCCTGACAAATGTTGCTGGGGATCCTAGTGCTGGCTCCTGCCATTGCCACCTGCCCCACATCGTTTGCAATGCCTGCAACCATATTCGAATGAACGTCCAACAGCTTTATGGTGCAATATGGTGTATCCATGCACCACATTACAGCCACCAAGGTGTTGGTACCTGTCGGATATAGCTACAGAGATCGTCCTGTCAGCACCGCTGCCTTTCACAAAGCAAATTTCTGGAATAGTGGTGGCTCATTGCAAATTTAGCTGATGCCTTCCTGGAGGCAGGCCACACAGGGCATGCAGGACATGCTTTGAAGCATGAGAGGTCCTTGTGCTATGCAGCTGCTACACCAGCCCCATTCGGAGAGCTTCCAGGTTTGCAGAGCTGACCTGGGGAAACCGGCAGGCGCCTCTCATCAAGATGCCCACCCTAAAAGAGGCCCACCTGGGGTGGCTGCAGGGCATGAGCCAGGGTAGGCGCCAGAGACTCTCTGAGTGGCCATCGTACTTTCTTGAGCAGTGTCTGGCATGACCTTTGAGCTGTAATATCTGCTCACAAGGGTGCTCATGGTAGGAGAGAGTGCAACGCCCACCCAGAGTGGCATAAGCTAATCAAGTTGACAGCGGGACACATAAAAGTAGCTTTCCCGACTGGTGCTGCGTGTAGTGGAAGCACACTGCACAGCTCAATCGCATGCTGAGAGGGTGGTGAAAGTTGCAGAGTAAGACCTGAGATGATTGTCATTCCATTTGGATCAGATGTTTGACATGCAAAGGCTGCAGCAGTCCTCAGCACTGCTCTTAGACAAGGATGCACCTGACCAGCCTGCCTAGATGCCAATTTATGCTATTCGACTGGATCCCACACACGTTGTGCATTCATGCAGATGAGGCAAGCCAGACAGGGGAGGGCCTGTCATGGCGTCAGGCCCCGAGCGACTTCGGCATTGGTGGAAGATACCCAGTCAAAGAGGTCTTCTCT
The DNA here is from genome assembly GCA_000812005.1 of Coccomyxa sp. LA000219. Classification (NCBI taxonomy): domain Eukaryota; kingdom Viridiplantae; phylum Chlorophyta; class Trebouxiophyceae; family Coccomyxaceae; genus Coccomyxa; species Coccomyxa sp. LA000219. The sequence goes on along the minus strand of KN714613.1, from coordinate 175,939 downwards.
GCGGCGTATGAAGCCTGGAAGGGTGAGCATTGCAGTAAATGCATCCTTTGCTGTCAAGTCTCAGGGCGTAGGGAGACTTGACAGTGATCACTGCAGCAGAAGCTCACAAGAGACGCAATGTTAGGCATGCTCCTTGCCCTTTGCTGTGATGGTGCAGTGACATCTGCTTGTGCACGATGCATGCCGGACAGCTGTGCATGCAATAATGATATACAACGCCTTGATCCTCTCCATGCTTGTGCAGATATCTTGGAGGCAGACGGAACGCAGCATCTGGTGGTGACCCACAAGTCCATCCTGAGAGCTCTGCTGTGTGTTGCGCTCAATCTGCCTCCCGTCTCTTTCAGAGCCTTTGACATCCACAATGCCGGCGTCTGCACCTTTAGGTACGTTGCTGCCAAGGGTGCCCTATTATTGTCCTCTTGCATGACGAGATATGAGGCACCTTCTTTTGGTGGCTGCATTGTGATTTGTAAGGGGTTGAGTCATGCAATTGATGACACATGGACAAGCTGTCTGCGCACCTCCCATTACACGACTGCCATCTGCAGGGTGAACAAGAGAGGAGAGCCTATGTTGAGCAGCCTGAACCTCACATCGCACCTGCATCACGACGGAGTGTTCTATTGAGACTCCCAGGTGCATCAATTGGGCCAGCTGGTAATGGCCTGCGCAATGAGCCCGGCCTGCAATGAGGGATTCTCAACAGCACTGTATCCAGTACGGATGTGACAAAGTTCCAAACGGAAGTGTGAGAGTCTCTCACTGCGAGATTGCTATTGGATGATGACCCGCCTCTGTTCCATATTGTATTTGGCCCGGCTGTGAGAAGGCTGAGAGGACAGAGACAACCAACTGTAGGGGCCAGAGCGATTTGTGGAACCTTGTTGGCAGCTGCAAGCTATCATTCTAGTCACAAGCTTGTGAAGGACATTTTGGAGGGCCCTATGCTGGGGATTGTGAGCCGCGGGACTGCTATTGAGTGTTGGTGTAAATCAAGTTGCAGTAACCCTGTAGCGTTGCTTGGTGTGCCCTGCATTGATCTGGTGGGCGCGGGTAGTACAGTTGATAGCGTGTGTGAAAGATTGGTTGATGTCATGGCTCGGAAGCGCTACAAGGCCACCACAAAGTGCTTGGCAAACTTTTAGGAGAGCATGAGGGGCTTTGTGATTCATGTATATACAGAGGAGGCGATCTCAGCTGCAGCAATCGCCTACGTAGGTATAATGCCAGTGGGGCATTATGATTCTGCTGGATTCTTGTGATGCCTTTCGGAAGTGCACTCATCAATGCACATACAGAGATCTGTCGGGCTACAGGTGAGTTCCTCTGGACTCGGGGCCTTTGTCCGCAGTCTACAGCCCAACTAGAGCCCTTCACTTCATCACATGATGCTACTATGTATAGAGAAGGGGCAGGTGCTTGTCCTGGGAGCTGGTATTATGCCCATACCACTTGCAGCTTTAGCATTTCAGAGCCAGCTATGTCACACACAAGGGCAAGCTCAGTAAGGCCTGATGCAGTTGGTACAGCGGATGTTTCGCTTCAATCCGATATCCTTGATCTGCTCTGGCGAGAATGTATGTATACCTAATTTTAAGCACTTCAGGCCATGGATGGGAAGGAAGTCTCCCAGCGGCCTTGTGATGTCCCAGAACTCGGTTGCCCACCGGAATTGAAAGACCTCCAGATTATGGAGATCCTTCAGACCTATAGGTAGATCCTGACGCCAATTGTAGGACTCAAGACGGAGTTCCCGAATGCTTTGCGGGAAGCTGTTTGGAATGCATTCTGAGGGACAATCTGTAATCTCCAGCTTCTGCAGACCCTTCATCTGGCAGATTTCTCTGATCAGGTGCCTATAAGCCTTCCTGACCCCATCAACGCATAGAGTGTGAAGACTCTTGAGCTGGTCTATGGGTAGATCAATTTGGTTGTCTGTGCGGCCACGCAGCCGCATGCACCTCAGAGCAGCACTTTCCACCTTTATGTGTAGTGATGTGGAATCGAGACTTAGCAGATTCAGCTGAGGGCATGACAGAACGACCTCCCCGTGCTCAATATTGTATAACTTTAAGGAGATAAGATTTGGTAGATTCAGGGCAACACTCTGCCCTTCAAGACTGTCGTATGAGTCTGCATCGCCTTCATACCAGTATGTAGAAATGTCCAGCTTCCGCAAAGCTGTAAATTTGCCAAGAATCTCCAAATCTTTCGCACCGTGGTCTGTCAGATCCAATGTCAGCTGCAACTTTGTCAGATGCTGGATCAAGAGTGCTATGTGGGAGTCAATAAGATGGCCACCTCCACCCCTTCTGGAGGCCACTCTAAGATTTGTAAGAAAGTGTTCACCTGCGGGTCACATTGTCTTAGCATGGCTAACACGTGAAGCTCACAATGAGCTCATACATGACTCTACTTTGCATGGTCAGCCTTCATCCAAAGCATTGCACATGATGCACAGTAATGGTGTACGGGGTTATCTCTGGCGTGCGCATACTCTCCTAATTAGATCAATACAGTCACCGGCTATTGCAAACTTGCCTTCACAGGATTCAGCCCAGAGAGAAAGCTCAGTCGAGGGAGCACATGCTGGTAATTGAACTTTCATGAGACCCAAAGCATCCTTGAGATAACCGCTTTTAATACGCTGGTATCTGAGAATTCTCCTCTGAAGCCACCTGCAAGGCACGTGACAGAACTCTATAAGCTTCATTGTGCCGCAGGGCAGCTGTAGCATTGCTTGATGACGCATAGGAGCATTACGGAGAGCTTGCAAGCTGAGCAGGCGACCTGGATTGTTCCGGAGTGGGTGGACAAAACTTGAGCAGGTCGAGCGACAGCTTGCAAGGCGTACTGGCATTGGGTCTTGACAACACATTGTGAAACCTTGTGCCGGCGAGCTCGATGCTGCAGAGCTCCAACTCGTTGAGATGGGCACCAATCGCAAGAAGGAGGTCTTCAGGTAGGGAGTCAATGTTCGGCATTTCACTCATCTGCTTTTAACCCTCTCGACTGCATCAAGAAACGGTATTGCAGCATGACATGGGTTGGGCTCGCCTTGGTGGGCAAGGGAGCTGCCCTGCCTGCCCAGGCTGGGGCAGGACCAGAGAGGCAGACCCAGCTTGGTTGACTGGCGAGCGATATGACAAATCTTTCCATTGTAACATCATCTGAGTGTTTATTTGCAAAAACTTGCTTCATCTGGGTGCTGCGCACCTGTCTGACATGCCGAAGGTGTGTTTGAATCGAGCCCTGACATCAGGACTGCCTTAAACACGCCTACGGCCAAGGAAAAGGCACTATTATTCATGTGTGACATTGAGCGGTCTTCCCAGGACGCACGTCATGAGCATCAGCTGGGGGCATCAAGCCGTATGGGCCCCGTACTGTCAATTGCTTTTTGCAACACGGTATATATATGATATTTGCAGCGAGGTTAATGTCCTAGGGGAGACCCGAAGACATTGACGAAATTTGGAACGATACAGAGAAGATTAGCATGGCCCCTGCGCAAGGATGACACGCATAAATCGAGAAAGCGATCCATTTTTTGGGCTTTATGACAATTCGTGCTTATCCGCTGGGCCCTCACAGACTGCTACGTGCATAGTGAGCATCGACCTCTTGACACTCCTTGCTAAGATGCCCCTTGAATCCTCACAAGCATCATCTTGAGCTGACAACTCACAACTGTGCCTTGCAATGCAATCTTTGGCATGCTCTACTACCCGGTGACCGGAAGTGTAAATATCTCCTGCCAGCCTAGCAAGAACTGCAAATATCCTGGCTGCCCTGGCATGCAGCTTGAACTATCACACTTTGCGCGCCCTGGTGCGCTGCTTGGTGGCGCTCTCCACCACCTTCTTGTCCATGGCCAGACCCTTGCGCCGGCGCACCTCGTCAAGCAGCGTGCGCGCCAAATTAGCGGTTCCCACGCCCTGCCCCTCCTCCCCAAACTCTTCCCGCTCCTCCTCAGTCACCGGCACGAAGAATGGATCAACCTGCAGGCAGGCATTGATGTCACATGCCTTTTGTAAGTGCTGGAGGTACATTCTCAAGATGCGCAACCAGCCCAGGGTTACATCTGTATGCACTCTGCTTATGTCCTTGCCAAGCCATTGGTGGCGTGAGCACATCTATGCCGCCTATTGGAATTCTCTTCACATGATGCAGAAGGCAACAGGATCTGCAGAGCCTTCCAATATCACAGCCCAGAGGTGTCCCCACGCATGCGCCAGCACACAGTGCTGGCAGGCAACATCGGTCTGCCGTTTCTGGGGCATGACAGCGCACCTGTAAGCGTTCCCAGTGGGACAGCATCAGCGCGGCGGAGGCGCCTCCCGAGGTGCGCCGGCGCAGGTCGTCGGCCAGGCCGAACGAGGCCTGCGCGGGCATGAAGGCCAGGATGGAGAAGAGGCCGCTGCCCTCCCGCAGCTCCTCCCGCATCACCCGCGACCGCCTCTTGCCCAGCACCGCATACGTGCCTGCCACAGACTCCGTATTCAGAACTACTCAAGGCAACAAGTCTCGCAGCTCACAGGCACAAGTGTCAGTCGCTGAGGGCATTAGAGTACTAGCAGTGTAGGTCCAATTGATCATGCTGGCCAGGCTGCTGGACTGCAGCAGATGTCTGGGAGACTCTAGGACTGCATTTGTGACGGCTGATGACGTGTAGGAAAATCTAGACATCTTCCGCAGTCCCAGATGCGTGTCCTGTCCTGGCATCCAGCTCTACCATGTATGCTTTAATTGCAGGAGGGACCCAGTCTTTCACTGTCATGTGGTGTAGAGGACGTCCTCCAAGTCAAGGCAAAGCATGGGAAGTGCTGCCTTAAAGCTGAACGCCTGCCTTCACATACCTGAGAGCACCTCAGCGGTGCTGGACACTTCACACAGGAACATGGCCTCGACCAGGCGGGCATGCGCCTCCAGGACTGCCCGGCGCATGGCCTGCCGGGCAGCAGACGTGACCTGCCCGGAGAATGGCCCATATACATCCTCCGCCAGATTGAGGCCAGTGCTCGGGAGATTCACCCTCACAGCGACCTGCGAGGCGCCAGTCACACATCAAGCATGGTGTTCTTCAACACACCATGCAGATTGGAACGCAATGCTTACTATGCACCCTTCCAATATCCTTCCATGAGCGTCTGCCTTTCAACATCCCCGAGGCACATTGGGGCCTGCAGTACACCATGCTGTAGGTAAACTTTGACAGATTACAACAGGCAGATCACAAGGATATGTCTCAGTCTTACACTGAGAGGTGCAGTCCCACCTCGAATGCAACACCCCACATGGGTTCATCACAGAGAGGTCCTGCGGCAGTGGCCAGCTGGAAACCAGACGCCAGGCCCGACTGGATGCTGTGCAGCACATGCGGCGGCACCTCATTGCTGTCCATTTGTTCTGCATGGCCTGCCTGGCCTGCTGCAAACCCCAGGGTAACTGCGGCACCGTGCTCCTCAAATGTGATATCTACACTCTGCACATCTGCCTGCGCAGCATGGGTCACATGAATCAGGCACATGCAGCACATCTCAAGCATACATGATTGGAGGCTGGATTTATCCGCCTGGAAGGACAGTACATCAGGGTCCTCCAAAGCGCTACAGCATGCTCTTTAGGTTTCTTTCGTCATTGTTAAAGGTACGGGTGTCAATGTGAAGAATTTATGAAACAGCCTCTTGTGGAGGCCGGGCATGGCTGATCAGCACATCACCTGTTCAGAGGCGCTCTCAGAGACCTCTTCCTGCACTTCTACGCTGGACTGCACGCCGGCCATGCGCTTGCCCAGCTGCACCATACTGTTTCCTGCTGCGCTCCAGAGCACGCCTGACTTGGCACTGGGGCACAGCAGTAGGTTTGGACCGGCCTGCAGACAAACACCTCCTCGTCGTTCTTCTTCTGACCATGACCTTCTTGTGCCCCTCATCCCCAGGCAACCCTTCCAGATGCATACGTAGCTGCAACCTGACACCAGGTGCACACGTGCAGAGGAAGCCACACTGATTGGCAACGCACAGTGTGCATGCCGCCGCAGGCTGTAGTATGATGAGCAAGGTACATCAAGCTCACCCTGTGGGGACCCAGCATCCATGCTCTCTGGAACAAGTCCTGCACCGGCTGGCCCGCCTCCTTTGCAGCCGCCTGCAGCCTATCTTGGAGGTGCCCTATGTCAGCGCTCTTCACCTGGTCTGCCCTGCTCTGCTCAATGCCTCCAGCACTGGAGGCATGCTGCTGATCACCGTCAGTCTGCTTTGCTGCAGTCCCTTCCTGACCCGTGCTATTGGTTTGGCTGGCTGAATCAGCAGCCTTGTCAGCTAGGCTCAAGCTGCTGAGATCTGGGTTCCCATTGGATCCTGGTGCTGCGCTGGTGCTATGTGAGCCAGCCATGCTGTGTCCATTGCTCTCAGCAGTCATAGATGCCTGCTCTGGTGCTGCTGAGCTGGCGTGCTGGTCATGTGACCCATTGCTGTGCGCCAGGTCATCGCGCTCGCTGGCAAAGGTGCGCATGAGGAGGTCCTCATGGTTGCCCAGGATGGAGGCCAGCTGGGCAGGTATGGGCAGGGCCTTCACCCTCACGGTGCACAGCCCATTTGCTGATGTGGCTTCCACAACCTGGTGCACCAGAAAATGCATCTAATGTCATAGATTTTTCTACTGTTCATGTCTCTTTCCTGAGCAGGTTGCATGGGTGCAACTTTCAGATTGCAAGGGTGTCAGCGCTCAGCTGTAAGAGCGCCTGGTAAATGACCCAGCATGCTTGCGCGCAAAGGACGGTCTGAATTGATTGCAACCTGTGCTTGGACTGTGCAATGCAGCACAGGTTAGGATAGGGTACAAAAACCGAGAGGTCGTCAATGCCGTAGCGGTCTTTTCTTTTTGGAAGACCAGGGACACCATCTCAAGTGCTCTATTAGGGAGAGTGCAGGGGATGAAGCGCACCTTTGCTGGTTTGTTTTGGGGCTCTGGGGCCTCCTCTGTAATGAAAACAGACTCCCGGAACGCCACCAGCGGGGGCGACACCCGGACCTCCACCCTGGCAAAGCGCTCCCGCAAGTCCTTGATGATGGTCTCCAGGTGCACCTCACCTGCATCATCATCAAAGCGTCAGGACTAGACTTTCCGCTTGCTATTGTGGGCACTGTACTTAAAGACAGACTCTTGGCTTGGGACCTGGTCAGAGCTGTCGCCGAGCATCATGTCAGCCCTTCTGGTGCTGAGCGGACTGTTCTGATTTCAGAACAGTCTCCTGGTGGCGCCTTCTGCGCATTGTTGTTGTGGACTTGTTCTGCTTGAGAGGTAATGTCGTACCTGCAGCGCCAATGACGTGCTCGCCGCTGTCCTGCGTGGTGACCTCCACAAAGGGGTCCGCCCTGTTGAGCAGCTTCAGGCCCTCCTCCAGCTGCGCCAGATCTGTTGGCCGTACTGGTTCTACCGCAACTCTCACAATGGGCGAAGCCTGCACAGCACACCCTGAATGCTTCATCCTCTGCTACCTGGCAAACACGCCCCAAGGTCATAGTCGTGCAAATGATGTCCCCACTTGTGTATGGTAAAGGTCTTCCATTTGGCGCGCTGCCCCTGCTTAGGGACTGCCCTGAAGCAGACCTATGCAGCACTTCTCAGAGGTCCTACCCCTTGTCTGCTGGATAACACTGCAGAATCTGAGAGCGGTCACTCTGCCTGCTGTTAGAGGTCCTGCGCTAGCCCGCCTTCGCCAGCCTCAATAGTGGGCAAGATTCAGCCGTCAGGTTTTTGCGAACTTGTCACGCAGACAAGAAGGGATGGACAGCTGCCCAAAGTACTCACACTGTGCTGTATATTCTTTCGACAGCTCATATGAGCAAAGTACCCCTGACCAAGCTTTGCAATCAGTGATGTAAGGACATGAGCAACATGGGCAGGCAAGCCTTGCCTGGAAGAGCATGGGCGCAAGCGGGCGGCAGGCCGGGGTGGATGAGAGGGTGGCGGACTTGAGGATGCAGCGGTCCAGGCCGCCAATTGCCAGCACACAGCCGGCTGGCACCTCCGACAGCCGCTCCAGGCCGCGCCCCATCATGAGGTACAGGCCCTTCACCTGAGCAAGATGGTATCTCAGTAACCTGATCCCTCAGCATTTACAGATTGACGATTCCCCTCACAGCCTGCGGCCCTTTACTTGCACATGGTGACATACTTGCTGCATGACAAAATTGCATTTCTTTAGATGCAGCCAGAACTGTTGAGGCAATGCTGCCCTTGAGCTCAAGCTTCTATGTAGAGCATCTCACGGCAAAGGAGTTTCAGAGGATGAGACTAACAAGTCAACATGGATGTCAAGATACATGGTATGAGCTTTGACCGTGCAGGGAAGATGAGAGAACAGGCCTCAGACACAGACCTGGACCTCTTGCCGCTCCTGATCAGGCCGCGCAGGGTTGTAGGCCGCGGACAGCACATGGACGGTCTGGCCGTCCCTGATGACGCCGCTGAAGATCCTGCTGAACGCCAGGAAGACCTCCTGTGTAGGGTCCCTGGGACCTGGCTCGCCTGCATGGCAAGCTCTTCATCAGCTACGGCTGCCATAGAAATTAGGCAGCAGCCCAGGTCCGTCCAGATGTCCGTGTTCTGTCTACGCATGGCCCATCCTGTGACTTACTTGACCATGTTGGAGTAAGGACAGTAGTACACACATGCCTGCTGCAGAAGGGCCTCTTCAACTGCTACAAGAGTGCACAGTGCTGCCGGATGACGCCCAGTGCTGGACTACATTGACATTGTCACTGGAGTGGGCTAGCTTATGCTTGCATATGCATGGTGCGTAAGTGGGATGTAGGTGTAGGTTTGCCGCTCAAATTGACAAATCTACACGCACATGCCTTGGCAGCGCATCTGCATATCCAAGGATCAGCATGCAGATACCTCATGTAGCACCTTCAGGTGTGTGTGTCCCACCTGGTGTCCTGGGGAGGGCTGAGGCTGGGATAGCCACCATCTTGGACACATACGCCACCAATGGCGCTTCAGGATCTGTGCTGCATGTGGAGGCTGCCTTCTGACAGGCGTCCAGACCCTGGGCAGCAGCCGGAGAAATTGTCATCATCGAGCTGACGGTAGACCAGTCCAGAAACCAAGCTGCTACAGTTACCATGACAATCTTCAGGCTCCTTGCAGACCGGACTGCTCTACTGAAAATACCTAATAACACCTTGCCATACTTGAAGACACTGTGCATCTGTGGATATCACCTGCTGAACAGAGGGACTCAATGGAGCAGCCGCGCCATCCAAGGCACTGAGGGCAAGGAGCCTAGGTAGGCGCTCTGGGGCAGCTGTGATGGGGTCGGGCAGCTGCTCTACAGCCATTCCTAGGACAGCCTCTGAAACAGGGAGCCATGACTTCATGACAGTGCGCAGCGCTGCCTTGGCGTCTGTTTGTGCTAGAGCCCTGTCTGACACCTGTGCACCAGTGACAAGGTACTGAGCAGTGTATATGCTTTTGAAACTGCTCCCTGGCCAGCCCAAGACATTTACTGTGAGGGGCACTAAGATCATTCGCGACCACACATGACAAACGTAAAAGCGATTTGAGGCAAACCACCAGGGCACGAATTGGAAATGCCACATCGTCAAACATGCAGTTCAGTTGTAGTGCGTGCAACCATGCAAGCAAGGCGTCTTTGTAATCCAAGAGGCCCCAGGAGCTCACATGTTGTAGATTCAGTCCTTTGACCACCTTGCCCAGGATGCCCTTAGCATCTGCCCCAGGCTCGCATGCCTCATACGCCTTCCAGATGGGATCCAGTGCAAGCTGCACATGCGCAATGCACGAGTCAACAGTTTTGCTCGGCTCACTCTCCTCCTGGTCTCACAATGTAGCTCCTATGCAGCCTGCCTAAGGGTGCTTCATGCAAAATCTTTGCAATGCCTCACACACAGTACCATCAGACCTAACCATGAGGGACTTTTCAGAACCATTGCTTACCTGTACAAATAGCGGCTTGTACTTGTCGGCCTGCGCGGGCTTAATGCGGCAGATGTGCTTTGTCTTGGGGTCAATCCTAAAATCTCCCCACAGCACACGACTGAGCGCGGCCGCCTTGAAGCCTAGCTTGGCGGCGTACAGGTCAGCAAACTGGCTGGTGCGGAACGCCCATCCATCATGGGCGCTTGCAAAGGCCACATTGCCCTTTTCTGGAGAAAGCTCCAACTCTTCATCCTCTTCGTCCTCAGGCCAGTCTTCTCCCACCCTGCAAAGCACCGGTATCTGTAACTTTTATAGGCCCTTGCTTGCCTTGGCTGCATGTGCCCAGATGTCACACTGTCTCGACTAGATCCTGGGCTCAGCAATCTCGTCTGCAAGGGTGATGCAACAGATCAAATATGTGCGGCCCCAGCAGACAGAGAGTCAGTGCATGGTCAGCATGGCGTTCAGGGACTCAGGTCTCATGTATTCCTTGACTTGGTCTCGAGACAGTTTCACAAGTAAATCCTGCCAGAGTGTTGCCCAAGAAGATGGTGAAGCGAGGGAGGGGCGCCACCTGTCGTCCAGGGTGGCCATAGCGTCCTGGTGCGCCAGCACAGCGTCTGCCTCGGAGATGTGCTGCTCGCTCTGGAAGGCGCTCACGATCATGTTGACGTGGGTGATGATGCCCTTGAGCCGGGTGTAGGCCTCCTGTGGCGACAGGCCCAGCTCCAGGATCAGGCGGTCCATCTTGTTGATCACCAGGCACAGCCGCACCTGCGCCACAGTAGCCAGGTGTCAGCAGCAGACTCGACGGGGCGCTGCCGCTTTGACACATCAATTGGGGAGGACAGTCCTACTTATGGTGCCTGGCCGAAGCCTTCAGGCGAAATGCCATGCTCAAAGGCTACAGAGGAAATCCATGACAGCATGCAAGCCAAGGTGCCTGCATGCTGCAGGGCTTGTGACTTGCCTTCTCCTGCCAGGCTTGGCACAGCACAGTGTATCTGAATACAGACGCCTTCCACAGCGTCGACAGCTACTGTTCTAGTGCACGAATATAAATTGGGAATGAAAACTGTCCAGGGGCATAATGGAGGGGAGACTTGCCTTCTCCTGCCAAGCTTGGCGCAGTACAGCATGTGTCTGAATGCAGACGCCTTCAACAGCGTCCACTACAACCAGCGCGCCATCGCTAAGCCGCGCAGCTGTGCTGACCTCGCTGCAGAAGTCCACATGCCCAGGAGAATCGATGAGGTTGATCAGGTGCCCTGCGCAGCATAGCAAGGCTTACAACTCAGTCTTGACAGCACCAACAGGAGCTCTTTGACTGCGTCGCCAGCCATACAGGCATGCCGGGCAAGCTGGGCACAGATGGATGCAGAATACCAAGTCTCACTACAAAGATGGGCACACCTTTGTTCAACTTGTCCTCTGCTGTGACAGTGGGCACCTCCCCAGGCTTGGAGCCCATCCCTGGAATGTGCAGCAGGCAGATGGAGCTCGACTTCATTGTGATTCCTCTCGCCTGCGGAACACATCAGGCCATTGGTGCGTCTGCAGTAGCAGGGCTCCTTCCCTTGTGTTACTAGCTATCTGGTAAAGTCCTTTGGCTGAAGTGTTTGCCTGACATGTGCAGCAGGCAGTGGGCTGGTCTTCACTGTGATGCCTCTAGCCTGCATGATCGTGCGATGCAGCTGGAGCTTCACAAAGCCAGGGCTATGGGCTGGGTGCACACATAATCTAGAACGTGTCCACCCCTCCAAGGTGTAGAGGGCAGCTGTTGACCCATGTGCCAGCTGCACCCAGCCTTGGAGCCCCACTGACAGGCTACTACGGTTGATTAGCTCACATGCCTGTCATTGGGACACCAATAGAGTTCTGCAGCCTGGTGCATGGATCACCCATTACAGCCGATTGTACATCTCAATCAGCCTGCCAGCACACCTGCTCATCATCCCGGCTGTCCAGGTAGCGCAGCTCGCCCACCAGGCGGGGGTGGATGAGGCCATTTGATGCAATGAGGTGGTCTGACATGGTCGTCTTCCCATGGTCCACATGGGCCAGGATGCAGATGTTCCTGATCCGATCCTGTATGGCATATGACCACATTCTGGAGCCCTGCGCTGACCAAGTGTGGAGCAAGTGCACAGACTGTAGTACCTGATGCCCACATAATGAGTGCAGAATGGTCCTGACATGTTCACAGATGCAAAGGGTGGTAGTTCTGGCGTTTGCATGGCGGCAAGTGCAAGGAGACTGGCAGGTCTGATGTTGAGGGAAGCTGCAGGAATCTGCTGTGATGGATTGCCAAGGATTTTGTCGACAGGACTCCCACCGTTTTGCATTGCACTTGGACGAGCTCCTGCGTTGTTGCGTTCATTGCAGGGCTGAATGCCTCCTACAAGCGTCTTCCGCTATGCCATATCCCTGACTGCTGTATTCGCCTGTTTCCTGTTCTTCTCATTGGACTCCGCCGCAGCCAGCGGGTGAACATGCATGCGCGCAATACTGGCGCTGTGATCTCCCACTCATCTACCTATAAAACACCACTCCCAGCCCTTATAGCAGATGGCAACTGCTGCCCAAGCTGCCCAGTTACCCAAGTGCAAGTTATGCGGAATCCGGGATGGGTGCTGCCTTAGGCAGCAGATAAGGCAGATAGAGAGAAACGAGATATCATGAGCGCCACCGACAGCGGCCGCAGGCTTTGGGCCTTCAACATATGAGCACGGAAAGGCATTCGCTGGGAGCGGCGTTCCCTCCTTCACTGCCCAAGCCCAGCTCGTGACGAAGCATGCTGCACAAGAGCAGCAAAGCCCCAATGCGCCTAGATACAGCACAGGTGTATGCAGACAAAAGCCTTCCAATGCTCCTGGCGCTGCAATCCTGATACAAGGATAAGTCATTGATGCTATGTATAAGGCACGTTGACGGTTGGGCAATGCCTGGCATGCGAGGCAACATGCACCTCAGTGAGTACAATTGCCTGCGAGGTCTTGTAGCACCAGAATTGCGCTTTACAATTGTCAGTACGCCATGCGTGAGTGGCACAGAGCTCACAACTTGACAGAATGAGATTTGCTGCGTGAGCCCGCCATGGCACTGCCTGGCGACAGCTCTTCTCTGACGAGGAAAGTACTTCGAGAGAGGTTATGGGCAGAGGTCCCTTCGCCCTTTGCAGAAGATGACGGTGCGTGCTCTCGACCGGTCCCATAACATGAGTCTGCCTCGAACGTGGTATAGCTGCAAAAGCAGGCGTCTGATGTAGGTGTGCGCACTACAGGTGGTGATCCAGCATATTCCACATGGCAAAGGACTTCGGAGCCCGAGCTGCAGGACGCCAGCATGCCCTTTGAGGGCATGTCCATCAACACTGGCCCTGCAGGGGGAGGGGAAAGCATCGAAGAATCAGCACAGGGGCAGCTGCAGTGGGGCAGAAAGTCCCCCAGGTGGAAGCGAAAGCGCTCCGGAGCAAGCACTGACCCACTCTCAGAGCTGACAGACGATGACAATGATCTGCTGGTGCATCCCCGGGCGCAGCATGCAAGCATGGGCCATGCAGCAGACAGCCTCGCATTTGCACAGCCCCAGGTAGACGCCCACCAGGAACAGCAGCTGCAGCAGCAGCAGCTGCAGGAGGATCGTGGCAGCTGGGCGGCTCTTGGAACCTCCGCTAGCACTGAAGAGCGCTTGCTAAATAGCGTACGCCGCTCAGGACTGCCTCGTCATCCCAGGCTCAGCTCGGACCAGCAGCAGCCGCAAGAGAACTCTGGACCCCGGATTGGCACTGAAGAGCGCTCGCTGAGTAGCGCAGGCCGCTCAGGACTCCCTCGTGATCCCAGGCTCAGCTCAGACCAGCAGCAGCAGCAGCAGCAGGATGACTCTGAAAGGAGCCAGAGCTACAGTGCAGACCTGGGAGCTTCTGCTGAGGAGGAAGGGGCCGAAGATGAAGCAGCTGAGGGCTGGCAGAGCACCAGCAAGACGTGCTGCCTGTGCGACAATGGAGGTGAGGCTCTCCCTGCCGCAGCCACTGCACGTCTCACCACGGCGGTCATGCGAGGTGTAGCAGGAGGCAGGACAACCTGTGACACAGCCAGCCCTTATGTGTTCTGTGACCACTCAACTCAGCGTGCACATGCCAACTTTGCCTGCCAGGCCTGTCCTCCATCCTCATGCCTGGGCTGCTCAGCATCATGTGTTCACCAAGCGGTTGCCTGTCTGTTGAAATACCATAGCTTATGCATCACTTGGATAGCCACAGACATGTGCTGAGATCTACATCTGTGTGGTGCAGGGCAGATCATCTACTGCGACGGCCCCTGCTACCGGGCGTTTCACTATGGCAGTGAGCCAGAGCTTGTGCTGATAGCTACTAAAGAAGATGCAGTGGGCGCTAAAGAGGTCTGTCACCATGCCTCCCTGCTCTCTGACAAGCACTTGCAACCAGGCCACACCGTTCAATGGAGGATGCTTGGCTCAGTTATGAGCATGTGAGGCATACATTGTCTGGACAGATTGCTTGGAAGAGCTTTGCAGCCCTTGGTGGGTGTGTTGCATGGTACTTTTGATCAAGGCTGACGATGTGTTGTTCCCTTGGACAGGAAGATAAGTTTACCGAACGCCTAAGTGTCTACCGAGATTATCACTGCAACCCTCTCAGGATGGACCAGGTACCTTCTGCCTAGCAATCCACCTCCTCACACACCTTTGTGTCTCACATCTCACCTTTCTGCTAACATACCACCGCTGCAGGACCATACTGCACTGTAAGATGCATGGCAGCTGAGGGTTTTGGGCCATGCAGGAGATGATGGAATTCTTCTCTAGTGGCGACAACACCTTTGAGTGCCCCAACTGCCTGCTCAAGGAGCACCAGTGCTACTACTGCAAGGAAGAGGGCAAAGAGCACCAGGATGTCTTCAAGTGAGTGTCCTGCTGGTACCCCATCACTTGTCATGTCTGTGCTTGGCGGATGCAGCAATGTACGGCGCGTGCACGTGCAAGCCCCGCTGTCTGCGCATGCGTAAGGCTTTGGTATGTCAGGATGCATGCTGCAACTAATCTGTAGTCCGTTAGCACATGATGTATTGACAAGCATGCCTGAGGAAGGCAGATATCCTGTCAGAAGCTGGAATAGGCTGGAACAGGACTGGCAGTTTTGACACTCTTGCTGAACAAACAGTCGAGACCAGCTCTGGTGACAATAAACCCTTGGCCAAGCTGCACCATCAGTCTGCTTGGTATATGCTACAGGTGCAGTGTGGGCAGCTGTGGGCGCCACTATCACAAGCACTGTTTGGCAGAAAATTTCAAGGGGTGCAAGCAGCAGGCGGTAGAGACAGGGCTTTGGCAGCATAACTCCTTCATCTGGTAAGCTCTGTTTGCAGGGTGTATATATGTCTGAAGTCATTCACTGCTCGTAACAGTAGCCAGCTGGTGTCTGGAATCCGCCCTTTACGGACTGCCCCGCTACGGCAAGGGCTCACACGCAATGTGTGTTGCAGTCCGCAGCACACCTGCGATGTGTGCAAGCAAGGTGCGGAAGCCGCTGACGAGAAGGGCCAGCTCATCCCCTGCGCGCGCTGCCCTGTGGCTTACCATCTGCACTGCCTGCCTCCAGAGATTCTGAACTCTCCCATTCACCGCGTGTGGCTCAATGAACAAGGCAAGCCTGATCTCATCCCGCCTATCCCGCGCCTGGATTCTCCGTCATTGCTGTGTTTTGTATGCTGTTCTCACTTGAGGATAGTCTGCCATGTTGTCTCGTTGTTACCCTTAACATCCTCACAGGCTGAGATCTGTCAGAATGTTGGGAGCCAGAAAGGAGCCTGTGATGCCATTAGCATCGTGTGCTTCGTGTGGCTGATACCGTTCTTACGTACTGCTAGCGGAGACAAATAATAGGATTACTGCTGCTACCCCTCCTGTTCTTGATCACCTTGAATGGGGCTATAGCAGTGCACAGGCTGAGGAGGGATATCCCATGCAGAGCGGGACAGGTGGGGGGTGGGTCATGAGCTATTCAAGCTGCCAAGCATTCAGCAGGAGGGCGGCGTGGAGGACTGCATCCTCTACTGCGGCTGGCACAACATGCCGCCCGGCAGCGAGAATCCCGAGCGCCCCACGCCGCTAATCTCGGAGCGCCTGCTGGAGCAGTGGCAGATCCGCATGGCGGACGAGCACCGCAGCCTGGCCTGGTCCCAGGAGTTCCGGCGCAAGCGCAAGGAAGCCGAGAGGCTGCGCGCGGAAGCTGCTCAGAGGAAGGCCGAAGCGGCGGCCGCACGGCAGGTGTGGACCTTTTCTTTTATTCAGCGAAGTCTCTGTCTATATTGCTGTGCCTCCAAACGACCAGACGTCCCTACTGGAGACTCTTTGTGCACAGAGCTCACGTGGAAGCTTCATTCTCCCGCGCTCATAAATGACACCAGGGAATCAGTGCCATCGTTCAAGCCATGTCAGATGACTAGCACGAGCTCCACCCCAGATGGGCAACTTGATATGGTACAACCAGATGTCCTCAGCTTCCACAAAGGCACCGTCATTTCGTCTTGCTACCGTTCCAAGGCACAGAGAGACTCCCTCTTTATGCCTGAAGAGGTGAAGTCAGGGAACATGGCAGTGCCTCATTCAGTAGCCATTCTGTAGAATGTAGACACCAAGATTAGGGCAATTGATGCATGGGTTTCCTGCATGATGCTATACATGGCTGAGTGTGTACAGTTGCCCTCACAGCGTGCGCAGCATGAGCGGGAGCGCCAGCAGCGCCTGAAGCTGAAGCGCAAGCAGAGGCTGAGGCTGGAGCAGGAGGAGAGGCTGGAGAAGCTGGCACTGACCAAGCGGAAGCTGCAGCCTTCAGCAGCGCCCAAGCGCAAGGTGGAGGCGGCGGGAGCGCCGAAGCTGAAGCGCCTGGTGAAGAAGAGCGCTCTTGAACAGGTACCGCCTGCGGGAGGCATCTCCTCTGATGAGCTGGAGGACCTCCCCCTGGCAAAGAGGGTCCGCAGAGACGCTGCTGGACTGTCCAGGCAAGCACAGCCCTACTCCTGCGTGTAGCACCTGCCTCACCTGAAAGAACACAAGGGGTCTGTTGCCAGTCATGTTACTCAATGCCCAACGCTTACTCTGCTGGGGAAAGGGTACCCTCACCCCTCTTCCCAAGCTGCACAAGCTTGGCCCTGTGTGCACACAGCTTGTCTAGCTTGGGAGAGGGGATTGTCTACCCGCTTCCCAGTGTCGTGACCTTGCGGGAGAATGGGTGCGCAGGGGTCCATCACTCATGCTGCTTTGTCTGGATGCCTGCAGCTCATACTATCTCGATGATAAAGTTCCTGATGGGTCTGACATTCCTTGCAGGCCATCATCCGCCGCAGCAGCACCTGCTGGAAGGGGCTTGAAGCAGAAGGCAAAGGCAGCAGGGCGAGGTGCAGTACTCCTGTCTGTCCCTCATTCCATACTACCTGTGCATATTTGTGGTGTGACGTCACATCTCTACCATGTATCTGACATCCACAGCATGATTGCTGTTGGAAACATAGCTCACCATGCAAGCATATAAGCCTCTGTGATCAACCTGCGGTGGGCTTTTGTCGCGCATGGTTTAACAAGCTAAGACTTCAAAGCAGCTGAGTCGGGTCTGCGTCTCATTCTCACATTGTGCAGGTGCAGCAGCTGGCAGTAGACCGCCCCCTGCCAGCCCGACCTTCTCGGATCTGGACAGCAGCCCTGTGCCAAAGGTGCGCAAGAAGCGCATGCCAGTCACCGAGAAGCCACCCGCTGCAGGCCTGCTGGGCACCCCACAGCGGGCAGCCCCAGCCCAGCAGCTGCCCAGTGGCGCCCAGGAGCAGCCTGCCCGAGCAGCCCAGCCGGGCAGTCCTGCACAGAACCAGCAAGAGCCACTTCTGGAAGCTGCGCCTCAGCCTGTAGAGGATGTGGCTTTCCAAGAGCTGGAGCAGCAGGTGCGTCATTTGCCTGTTCAAGTTTACTGTATAGCATAGCTGCCAGATGTTCAAGTCTTTGCATCTTGTAAGAGAGATGTATTTACAGGACACAGGAGTGCTTTGTGATACATGAATTCGTCAGGCCTGCGCATCTGCTTGTACAAATAGTAGGCAGTTTGCTCTCCCATTGGTCCCTCCAACTGAAGACACATCTGTACAATTTCAACATCTACACAAGTACAGGCACATTGACAGATGTACCTGATGTGGAAGGTGGCAACGGGACAGCAAGCATACATGCACTCTGCACGCTGTTCCAATCTACTAATTTGTTGGCCTCCAACATTGCAAGCACCTGTGCAGAGCACTCCGGTCGTGGATGCCGAGCCTGATCAGGCGGCGGAGGGAGGCGGGGATATGGGTGCACTGATAGCCACCAACTTTGGCAGCGACGATGAGGAAGGGCCGCCAGAATTTATCGGGCTGGAGGCTTTGCCTCCTCCTGAAGCAGCACCTGTGCCGGAGGCACCAGTGGTACCTGAGAAACCTCCTGAGACGCTGCAGCCCTATGAGTTGGTATGCCACCTCACCCAGCAGTGCTCTTGTGCTCATCCCAGCTGCATGCAGCTGCTTGCCTGCATGCTGCTTCTGTGCATGGCAGGTGGGATACCTGACTTGCCAAGCTCTGCAGCAGCACCCCAAGAAGTATGCGGACAGCCTGAACATGTTGGGGATGTTACATCATTCTGCAGGCGGAGCACTGGGCAGTGGACAAGATGGCTGCCCGCCTGGCTGCCATGCTGGAGACGGCGAACGGCAGGAACCTCATAGAGCGCATAGAAGTCCTGATGCCCAGGCCCTTCGACCTTCGCACCACCGCCACCATACCCCAGGTGGGGCTGCAGATGCTTTCTGTAAAGCTTCTTCATCATCAGACTCTCTCCGGGGTGCTCCTACCCAAACAAGAAGAGTGCCACGCACGACAGATGTCCTCTGCATGGGGTGGTGTCCATCTGCAAGTGCTTGCACCACATGCAAGTGTGGGCGAGCCAGGACCCCTTCACATGTTCCAGAATCAGCATGTCAGAGTGTCTGCAGATGCAGCATGCTGATTCGGGCCTCAAGCTAGTCTCACACAATCCTACAAGAGTGTGCCTGTGCTTGGGTGCCTTCTCAGGCTATCTGCTGGCTCAAGCTGCACGTACATGGATGTGGCAACACCTTTGCTATGAAGATGGTGGAGGTTCGATCATGCCATGTACAAAGCTTGCTCCATGCATGACAACCTCAGATAATACGAGCGCACAGGCGCATTGTCTGTCACCTGCCTATGCGAAATAGACTGACTTGGCCTGATCTAACTGAGCTTCCCACCGCACACCTCGTCCTGATACCTTGTCCCTTGAGGACGGGCCTTGCAATTGTTGCAGTGGGAAGCTCACTCCAAGCTTTACTTCAAAGCTGGAATCAGGTTTTGTCAGAGGTGCTGATGGAGCCCCACAGCCAGAATTGTTGTTTCCTGCAGACGCGCCTGGAGGAGATGGCCAAAACTGTGAAGATGCAGCAGCTCATGGACCGCAACAGGGCCAACTCCTCCCATCTGCTCTCTGCGCAGAATGTGAACCAGATAGGCCTCTATCATGATAGGATGCAGACCTTCCTGGCACCCTTCCTGCACAGATCCAGGCAAGTGCCCTGCTTACCTGCCGCCGAGCCTGAGACAGTGTGCTAGGCCCCCGATCAAGCATGCTCCTAGGGTGTGATTGATAAGCAGCAATGTCAAGGCAGGATGCCGCTGAAATTTGTCAAGGGCACCTTATCTCCCTCTGCGCTTTACTGTCGAGGAATGATAGAGACCTGGAATGAGGAGTCCACATGTGCAGTGCAAAGATGCTCAATGGTTCCGCACAGGCATCCTCAATGCTGTCGGCATGACGTGACGGTGGCATGGCGTGAAAAGGTACGCAGCATGCAGAAGGGGTTGAGCCGCCGTGCAAATGCAGGTACACTTCCTATGGGCGGCACTTCACCCAGGAGCAGCATCTCCGGGCGCTCAATGAGTTTCTGCTGCCACACATCGAGGATGGAGACACGGTGGTGGATTTCTCCTGCGGGGCGAATGTCTGGGTGCCCATGCTGAAGGACATGTGCCTAGAGGCCGGCATTGTGAGCGTGCACCCTCAACTTTTGCCAGTAGCTCCCTTGCATGAATCACGTGTTCCTGTACCCTTGCATGCTAATTCGAACTTGAGCTGGCCAGGTGACCAGAAGCAGGGTTGATTTAGGCAGAAAGGTTGACCTGGCGTAGACAAATACGCGCAGTGTGTGCTGCCTGCAGCCTGTCTCATCCATCCACTATTGATGGAAGCTTTGCTGCAAATATCTGAGGTGGCTGAGTCTAGATGAAAAGGTTGCAAGAGCTTTAGATGCAACTGAAAGATATTTGCGTCACATGATGCATTGAGACTGATGTATTGCATCTTACCTGTTATCGTACATGATGTCTGTGTACTGGTGCTTGAGACAGTTTAAATGCGCTGCAGGAGATCAAGGGCATTAACTATGACATCATCACGCCCAGGTACATGGAAGATTTCCGTCATGGCACCTGGTTTGATGTGGAACCAGGTGCGCAGCTGCAGAGCTTCCCCTGCCTGCTTTTGTGTCTTGTCTCAAAACAGGCATTGTAAAAGCCTGGTGCTATTTCTGTTACAACAGTTCTTCCTCCTGCACAATTCCACTCTCACCTCTGTGTCTGCGGAAAGGTCTCCCATTGTAGGCAGGCAGAAGCACAGTCTAAGGATGCTGCATCCATTTCGTGAGAGACATGTGTGGTTCCACAGGTGATCTGCCACCTGGCAATAAGCTCATCATAGGGCTCAATCCTCCCTTTGGCAAGAACGGGGTCCTTGCTGCCCAGTTTGCCGAGCGTGCAGCCAAACACCGCCCGCGTCTCATCGTGCTGGTCGTGCCTCCACAAACCAGGGTAAGTCTGCAGCATACCTGAGACTGAAAGCAGAGCCACAGGCTTCTGAAGCCTGTCTCTCTCAGCTATCGATATTTGTCCTACCCATTGCAGCGAGGTTGTCTCCTCGTCACCTACCTCACATGCCAGCCACACAACCCACAGCTGATGCAACGCTGGCAGCATCCAGACAATGAGTAACTGTGCTGGCTGTGCGCTGACCGTGTGTCGGTTCGCCTGACTTGGCTGAAGCTCCAAGCCTGGTCGCATGCAGATCCCGGACGGCTACATCAGCATCAAGGAGGAGACGGCTCTGATGGCTGGCGAAGCCTTCTTCGTGCCTGGGTCCACAGAGCGGTCCTGGAACGCCACAACCCCCTCTACACGCATCCTCGTCCGACAAGACCTTTACCAGCAGGTAAACTCCTTCCCTCTGCACAATACCTCTTCGCATCATGCCACCTGGCGCCTGACCTGTCAGGCCCCCAGGCATGGCTACATGCCAGTTGGACGTCCTTCAGCTTAAAAGCTGGGTATGAACACGTGAGGCATGAATGTGTCAGATCTGGCATCGGCTAGAACATGCTTGTGTTCAAGGTTGAAGCCATTTACATGAGCTGCGAAGGACCAGACTAGATCCATCATGGCCAGGGCCTTGGTTCAGGTAGATTACGTGCTTGCTGCTAAGGTGTGCTAAGCATCTGTCGGGCGCCCCTGCAGGTGCTGGACATGGTCGGGATGCAGTGCATAGCGCACCACAACTTTGAGCCGCGCATGCAGCCCGGAATGGGGATGGGGATGGGCATGGGCATGCCCATGCAGATGCACATGCCCATGGGCCCAGACTACCCGCCAGCCCACCCCATGTACCACGAGAGCGTGATTGCTGGGTACCCAGTCATGCCCGTCATGGGCCTCCCGTACTAGAAGACATCAAGGGAGACCTCTCTTGCACGCGGATAGCACTTCCAGAAAGAAACATCCCCGCCATCTATTCCAGGCTGGACGGAGAGTAGAAGCGCAGACGACAGAGGTTTATAGCGCCACCTGTGAGGTGCCATCAGACTATGGAATAACTGAGCGCTGATAGGCCCTGCTGGCCTGTTTTCCTGTAGTCCGGCAGCTTTCCCTGCTTGGAGTTACTTATTGTGTGTGGAGAGATATGCGGCACTGTGTATCTTGGATGCCAGGGCATCCGGTAGGCAGCCAGATAGACTGCAAAGGGTTAGCATCGCTTTCTGCTGGTCTTATGACCAGCCAGCGAGGAGGTAATACGCAGGTTTCCCGCCATTCATCTGGTGTCATTCAGTGTTTGCATGCCTGCGCATGAGGTGGCCTGGAGATGGTATACTTAAGGTGTGTCATCACAATGTGCCGTGGACTCTCACAGGCCACTGCCTGAGCCTGTGGAGGGCTCCAGCGAATTAGGAAGCGCCCCAAGTTCTGGTCCTGCTGAAATTTGCCCCAGAGCACATGCATGCACTAGTGTGAAACATGTTAGGAATCGGAGATTTCCCACAGCAAGAAGCAGCATGTGGAGTGCAGCACGAACTTGGCTATGGCTGAAATCTGTGAGTGAGAGGGTTATGAACCTAGAGGAAAGTATGAGATTAACTGATAAGGCTACTCTGCAGTATGCCAACCGTCTGCAGAATAGTCGGCGCAAAGACTTCAATATTGCCAGTATGCGCTCGAGATGCTTTGAGATAGAGTGGTGATGGAATTTTAGAGGGACCGACGGTACTGGTGATTGGGTTTGCAAGGTACAACGGTAGGAGCGCTCGCCGAGTCGGAGGCATGTCAAGAAAAGGATTGACAGCAGCAAGCCGCACTTTTGGGCCATCAAGAAAGCGTGCTTGGATCGTGGCCGATTTGTGAACGCTTGTGTCGCAGGAAAAAGCGGTTGTCAAAGCTCATTATGAGGTAATCGCCAACAGTAGTACCTCCGGTACCGCTATAGGGCGCAGGCAAATGTCTGGAGCAAGTACGGTCCTGATGGCTGTGGCATGCTCAATATTAACAATGCGCCTTAAGATCAGAGCTAATACCTGTGTAACCCTCTCATCTCGGATCACGACTTTCCCAGGCGAAACGCCATCATTGCATGATGCCCCTGCCGCTGCATCTGATCTGAGTATGCACTCCGCTCGATCACAGCTTCGGCGCGCATTGATCCATTCCCTGATGTCCATCCCAGTGTGTGCCATCCACGTCCCGAACTTCCTAAGATCGCCCGATGGATGATTGGAGATGACGCCATGAGTCAACGGAGACAACGCCGGCGGCGCCCTGCGCCACGGCATTGTGACGCTTTTCCTGACCGATCTCCGATGCACTGATCTCGGGGAAGGGCTGCAAGAAGCCACCGCGCAGATATTTTTCAGAACTCTTATTACATCCCACCCTACTCTCCCGCACGTTGGATCGCCTTCACCCACGACTTATGGGAGCAGAGCATGCGCTCGACACCTGAGTTGAGGAGCACGGTGCTCCTGAGCGCTCTAGCATTCATTCTCTCAACACCCGTGGAAGGCGTGGTGGCCAAGGTCGACCTCTACAGGAAGAACAGCAATTTGGACAAGTCGAAGGCTCGCGCTGCGCGCAACGTTCTTTGTGAGTCATGTCCTCCGTCTGCACATTGTATGGCGCAGCAGAGCCAGGGATGGCGCATTGCTTGGCTTGCAACCACGCTAGCCTCTTATCCGAGATATCAGCTGGCTGGAGCTGCGAGAGCGCGGCGCCATGCTCTAAACGAGTGCATGGCTCAGATTAGGGCGCGCTATCGTAGCTAACAGACCTGAGTAGGACGTGATGTCTCGAAGTGATCTGGCTTCTGTTCGGCTATCCTAAGGTCTTGCAGTGAAATCCAGGTCACTTGTGTGGTATGGGCGTATGAATGGCCACTGATTCTCGTGGCTGGTGTGTGCAGACTACGGAAGCATCGCGCTTGGCGACCCCGGCCAGGACCTCACTGTCTGCTTCGACACAGGGTCCGCGGATTTGTGGGTACCTTCAGTAGAGTGCGAAGACCCGTCGTGCCTCACGCACGACCGGTTCGATCCTACACTCTCGAGGACACAGGTGTGTCAGCAGACCGCTGCATTCGCCACAGGATCTCACCAGCACCGTGTGTGCTCCTGTGGGCGCATAATTGTACGTCGTTAGTGGCTACGGCTGTACCGTGCGTTGTGCGCAACGCCACAGGCCAAGATCGGTTGGAGCAGTTACCTGCTGTGACGATGCATGGAAAACGATTCTGCTTCTGCCTGACATGGGGTGAGCTGCACTTGAGCTGAGAATATATGCGCTCCCTGTGGACTGGCTTCCCACCAGATTGCTTGTCAATGCCATGGCGGCCTCAAGAAGCTGAGAGGGCATGCACCTGCTGCAGGACACTGGCGGTCAGTTCAACATCAAGTATGGGACGGGCGCCGTGCGCGGGAAGGTGGTCACGGACGTGCTGCGCTTCTCGCAGCCGCCCATTGTAGTGCCTGACCAGGGCTTCGGCCTGGCCACCGACCACTCCGCAGACTTCGCCTCGGCCTCCTGCGATGGCATCTTTGTGAGCTCCCCTCACCCCCCTCTACCGCACCACCGGCCGGGCTGTTCATAGTCCATGCTGCAGTGATGTAGTGCTCTGCTGGGCCGCAGCCATGATGCTTCCCATCTGCCCTATACCTGGCCTGGGGTCTTGCCCGAATGCCTACCTCAGCCATAGTCTGCTGCCGTCATGCAGTGCTAGCTGAGCCAGTAATTTGCAGTGTCCAGCAAGGTCATGTCACGTCAGGTCAATGCTGGGTTCTTGCGAGCATGCCTGCACCAGCGCCCTCATTCAGGGCCTTGGTATGATGATAGCGCATTCCCATGCGCAAGGGGCTTGCGCTGCCATCCCTGTCGGAACAAGCAGTGTCGTCGTCTGACAGCAGCGGGTGCGTGCGTGCAGGGGCTTGCACTGCCAGCGCTGTCCAAGCAGGGGCAGATGCCGGCGTTCTTCCGCATGCTGGAGGGCAACATGCTGGACGAGCCCCTCTTCAGCATCTGGCTGTCCCCGGACCCCACCACCGAGCCGGCCGGCAAGATCATGTTCGGCGGCCACAACCCCCAGCGCTACATCGGCGACCTGGTCGACCTGCCAGTCGTCTCCAGGAAGTGAGTCATTCACCCCAAGCGTAGCACCTAAACCGTTGACTGAGCATGCCCTGAGACTAAAGCCGAGCCTGGAGTATAGGAGCTTCAGGCAAATTGCAGCAGTTTCTCTGTCCTGGTCTCGCTCATGATGTGTTGATCGCTGACTGTACTGTCAATGCATTGGCAAAGCATCGCTCATGTCTATATGGATTCCAGCTGCCTGTCATGAGTTTCTAGAGACTTGATGCCCGGGCCAGAGTCTTGATGCCTGGAAATTTGCCTGAGCAGTGCTAATTATGTGTGCAGGTACTGGATGGTGTCCCTGGATGGAGTGAAGGTAGGCAACACTGTGGTCCCCGGGATGAAGGCCGACGGCGCCATCATGGACACAGGAACATCCCTCATCACCACCAGCATGCAGGACGCAGCCGCCATCAACTCGGTGAGCCCTTGATACTGTTGTCTGCTCCTTTGCTCTTGAACGGGCTGAGGTCATTCTGATGAATGGGCAAGCCATGCAGCCTGGGAGCCTGTCTGGTAGTCCACGTGCTTCACTGTCAGTTTAAGGCTGCAGAAAAGAGACAGGCATGAGGAGGCGGACGTTTGGTCCTCCACTGCTGACATGTGCTACAGTGAACATCTCCATGATTGATGTGCTGATGAGATGCTGTTGTGTGCAGGCCATCCCTGGGATGGTGTACTCGGCTGAGACGAAGACGTGGCGGCTGGCAGGAGGCTGCGCCGCTGTAGACACTCTGCCGTCCGTGAGCTTTGTGATGAGCGGGACCTCCTTCTCTCTGGGACCCCGGCAATACATCATCCAGGTACATAACTTTCCCTTTGCAAGTCCACATCACAGGACTGCTCATGCATGGGCTTTCCAATGGCAGTGCGACAGGGCCCATCCATGGTACTGTGTACAGTCAGGGACTCTCAGCAGAAGTCCTGTCAGGCCTTTAATGTACAGCTATCTTTCAGGAATGAGTCCACCACGACCAGCTGCACAGGCAAACAAATGGGTTTTTGCTGATTTGGAAATGGCCATGCAGGTTGGTGCAGGTGCGGACACCTACTGCATGTCTGGCATCGTGGGAAACGGGCCAGAAGGCAAGGTGGTGATGGGTGCCTCTTTCCTGAGGGCCTACTACTCCGTGTACACCTACGATCTGGTCAGCGGCAACGCATGGGTCTCTCTGGCGCCCTCCGCCATCGACACCGGCATGGACTCGGAGGGAGTCGAGATCACCAACGCGGCCGCTGCTGCCGGCCAGCAGCTCAGCGCTAGCTCGGTGTTCGTGACGCCCACAAAGTGAGCGTTCTTTGCACATCGCACCTTGCCTGCGCCCTGACACCGATTGTCCATACTCGCCATGACTGGTGCTCATACCTCAGTGCATAAGACTGTGAGCATGCAGCTCGAATGCTGTGCTGCTGGGAGGTGTGTAACAAACATGAGAGGTGGACTGAGGATTTGTTTCCATGGCCTCCAGGAACCAGAAGCCGGCTACTGGGTTCAACTGGTCAGTGCAGAGGCCTGCACAGGTCCCTGCCACCGCGCCTGCTGCCAGCATCGCCTCTGCGGCTCCGGCCCAAGCCCCTGCTGCAGCAGTCTCAGGCGCCTCTGCCCCCGACGGGACAGTCGTGGGCGCTGCGCAGGTCGTCGGGAGGGTCACAGGCGTCTCTGGCGGGCAGCCCACAGTGCCCAAGCAGCAGCCCGGGCAGCTGGGCACCGCGGCCAGTGCCGGGCAGGAGCCCGCGCCCGTGCTGCCCTTGGCCGCCGGCCCTGCTCAGGCGCCTGCTCAGGCGCAGCCTGCGGCAGCGCAGCCCCAGGCGCGCGACTCTGCCAGCTCAGCGGGCCTGTCGCAGGACCCCAGCAACCCGCCCAACACGCCGGATAAGTTCCATAGCGCTGCGCTGGCTGCCACTGCCTATGTGAGCGAGAGTGGCGCAAGCCCCATGCCGGGGCCTGCGCTAGCGCCCCGTCAGCAGCTGACTGTTCCTGGCGTCACCAGCTTCGGGCAGATGCTCGGAGGACGCAAAAGGTTGCGAGCATGACCATCTGTCGTACCGGCAACATTGCCATTCATCACTGATAGTGTTTAACTTTGCAAACATCGCTCAGATGGGCAAGCCAACGTCATATAGCTGACGTAGCTGTTCCCAATGCTGCAAGTGTCATTTAAAAGGAGGCGACATCAGGACTGCAGGCTTCTCAGTGCACCTTAATCAGGCCTGAGAACTTGCACAGTGCTCTTATAAAACTCTCCTTCCTGCCTTTCTGGCAGGGGGTGAGCACAAGGCACATAATTGGCAGTGGCACTGCTGGAAGCAGCTTTGCATGCCAATGTATGTGGGACAGGCAAAAAGTCAGGCAGCAAGTGGTGAAGTTATCAGCTCTAAGGAGACACCTCACTCTTTGCTCGAGACTGCCATTCAACCTGATGATCATGTCACCGTCACGATTGGTGGGCTGGAACGCTCTAGCCCCTTGCTATTGGCTTTAGAGGACACAGCACTGGCCCTTCGGCCATCAGAGTCTGTGCCCTAAAAGGGCAGCTGGCTGCCCCCCCAGGTTTGATTTGAAGTCATGCCACAACAGGCCGGAGGCAATCTTGGCGCCTGCATGGCGTTCCAATGCCGCACCTGCCGCCTTAGGTGAAATCAAGCAAACTGCGAACTGGCCAGAGTGCCGCATTGCATTGTCACCAGAAACCAGGAGAGAAACTAGGACTGACATTAGGTCCCGCTCTACCCCAGAGCCTGAGGCACTGTGAACTTGTCGGAAACTAAACTTACAAATGAAGATGTCCAGCCTGCCAGGCAGGTATTGGCTTCTGAGACGTTCCTGGAGTTGTCAACCCTGAACTGCACTCCCCTTCAAACTTGTGGCTTAGAGCACCTGCCAAGCAGCGCGGCAGAGAGTAGCGTGCAAGTTTGCTTCTCTGAAGATTGCAGACAGCAGAGGCGTGCCAAGATACTGCTTGGTGTGGCAGGTATTACAGTGGGATGAGTCTTGTGACCCCACTCGCCTGTGAGCCTCTATGTGAGGGAATGGGACCTTGATGCGATAATCCCAGCCATTCTCAGGACTGGTAGTGTAGCGCTTGGCAGACAGCAGTGGTTTCTGAGCCATTGCCTCAGCAGTTGTACAGGATTCAGAGAAGCTTCCGTCAGGGCTGGCAGCGCCTAGTCGCCTGCCCAAAGCTCTTAAGGCTCAAAACTCCACACTCGGGAATTTATATGACTCCCATGTGTATATCTCAAAGCATATAAATTCCCGAGTGTGTATGAGTTATGGGTGATTGTCTAGAGCGCCCTGAAAGCTGACTGTGCACCTGAGAGTGCAGTACCAACATAGATATTGAGTATGTCGAGATGATGGCAGCATGTAAGAGGCATTTCATGCAGCAGCAGCCCACTGCAGTTGTACAGCAAAAGGAGCTTGAGGCCCACAGGAAGTCGCCATTTAGATTCTTCCTGACTCATGCATCATGGGATCGCTTTGATATGCACGCAACTGCATAGACACCACCTGATGCAGGAGGAACCTTGTTATGGCATGTGCATCATAGGCGTCTGTGCAATCGTCCCTCCTTATGCCAGACCTGATGCAAGAGTGCTCAAAGAGCATGTAATCTCTCCAGCTATATTCCAAAGCTCTCCATAAGGCTGATGACATTGTGGTCCTAGTGGCAATGTAAAGTTGGCTGGTAGTGCGAGACGCTGTGTCCCACAAAAACCTGTGGGATAGTCTCAATGCACAAAGTTTACTTCGGCGAATACAAGGGCCGTCATCTGGTGTGTAGGTGATGGAGACAGAAGAGCCGACATTGTGCAACTTGTGACAGACTGCTTAGAGGCATGACACTCATGAGAGGCCACGTCAGACCACCACAGCTGCGCAACATCATCTGAAGAAATGTCGCGGCTGGATGAGCTGATGTCAGGCCGTTCAGTATTACATCACGGTACAGTCAAAGGCGTTCCCGACACGGGAGCGCTGACTTCCCTCTCGGCCGTATGATTCATGGGGCGCCCCGCAGCTACCCAATGACAGACAGCATATTCGCTTTAATATTAGGTCCATTTATTACGAAGTTCGCCAAGTTCCGCACTTTTTGTCTTGGGTTTGGCCTAGTGCTGAGTCGTACCATGACTGATGATCAGCGTGATCAAGTGGGCAGATGTGGGACTGGGTTACGCATTTCCGCAGTGACCACTTACATCCGTGATATGCTGAGGCTACGTCAGCTTCTACTCGCCAGGCCCATTCCGTGAACGTTGGCGACAGATGTCCAAGGAT
This sequence comes from Coccomyxa sp. LA000219, assembly GCA_000812005.1. Classification (NCBI taxonomy): domain Eukaryota; kingdom Viridiplantae; phylum Chlorophyta; class Trebouxiophyceae; family Coccomyxaceae; genus Coccomyxa; species Coccomyxa sp. LA000219. The sequence goes on along the minus strand of KN714613.1, from coordinate 146,655 downwards.
CAGGGATAATTATTTTCTGTGCTGTCGTCACCGCATCAGTTGCCAGCACTGTCAATGTGATTGAGAGCAGCATATCTAAACTGCTTGACCGAAATCCCTTTAAGGCTTCCTGAGACAGTCCTGCAGGCACCTCGTTCCCACAGGTAGCTTTCCACACGATCGGCACTCCTTGGCTAAACCATCTATTGCCTTAAGTGACAACAAGCATGAAAGAACTTGCTGGCGCAGGCAAGATGGTCGGGCAGCATGGCATGCATGCAAGATAGTGGGCTGCAGCAGTGTGGCAAGGCTGGAAGCCAGGGTGGCACCCACTCTGGCTGCCAAGAGCTCAGTCTCATATCATCAGCTCATACATTCCAGCATAGCACCGCCCAGCATAGTACACAGCCCTTCAATATACAAGATGGCGCATCCACAGGTAGCCTGGCAGTGCTGCAAGATTGCAGCCTGCCAGCAGAGCAAGCAGATAGCCGGTGTAAGGATGACTGCAGCACAGCTGGCTGCACCATTATCCCTGTGAAGAACCCTAGCAGCGGAAGCGCAGCCAGCCCGTGCAAGGTTGGCAGCGAGCTGAGCGGGAGACGAGCAAAGCAGAAGAAGTCAGACCTCTGCAATATTGATGTAGAGGAGCAGGCAAGAGCAGCAGCACACAGTCAAGCCCACCTCGAGTGGGCTCAGCGCACAGGCTACTGTGCCGGTGAGAAGCTGCTCGCATGAATTGCTTAATGTGCGACATCATCTGGCTTCCCGGCCCTCTTCCTGTGCATGCCTGAGCTTTGTGTGAGAGCACAGCTCCCCGTCCATGTGTTCTCGTCTACTCAGCCAAGCCCTGACAGCATGCACCACTACACGCCATGGCCGGTCAGGCATCTGAGTTGTGGGTTGATGCGCAGTGCTGACGCTGGGCATCATCATTGGCGCTTTTATTTTTGCATCCATCTGCGCCTACCACTGGTCCATACTTCATGAGAGCCCTCTCGCCCTGCAAGAAGCTTCTCTGGTGGGTCTCAGCCAAAGTTCCAGCAATCCATTGCACACTAGCTTGCACAGGAAGTATGTGCGCCCTGTGAGCGGGCTGGTTTGAGCACACATGCATTTGCAGCAGGATCCAGCAGCAGATTCTCTTGCGATCACTCGGTGTTCACATTAGACGATGTCTTGCTGCAGCCCTGCTAATGCAAGGATGATGCTCACGAGACATCATCACAGGCTCGCTCAAGCAGCAGGCTGTACCATGCCTGGCAGTATGCAGGAAGGCTTGCGCACATAGCCAGGGCAGGGCACAGTGGGCACTGGCCAGATGTGAGTTACAGTCTGCAATGCAGGGGAAGGCGGATGGGGATGAGCTGCTCTCGTGGGAGGAGATGGCCCTGAGGCACGGCAATGAAGCTGTCATCATCCTCAGTGACAGCAATCACCGGGAGCCAATCCTGACGGCTCGCAGCGACACGACTGGCACCACTGCCAATACAGGGGGAACCCTCCATGCAACCCCAGCAGGCCCAGCAGCTGCAGGTGCAGCTGCGGATGCAGTGCCAGCTGCAGCAAACATAGCAGCCAGATCGGGCTTCCTTGGGCGCATGACGCAAAAGCACCGCAGCGAGCATGCAAAGGCCCACAACAGCTTGGAGGGGGTTCCGTGAGCACTTGTGCCAGGACCGGTCAAACCTTCGCGTTGAGCAGCAGCATCGTCTGCTGAATTCTGACATATGACGGTACTGCCACTCAGCATGTCGCTTCAAGTGACAGGTGAGTAACCACATCGATGTTACCAGAGTATGATGGACTAAATGTGTGTCCCTCATGCCAGGCTTGTACAACGGCATGACCTGCTTTGACTGATTGCAAAGGTTCCCTAACAGCCATACGCTGCCTTGTTTTCAGTGTTTGTCTTCACAAGGTCCTAGTTCTGCGTGAATGTCATGTATCAGCTGTATATTGGCATCCGCATGTCATCTGCACATCTGTCACACCACATAATGACTCAGGCCATGCCATCTATGCATGCCGCTTGCTGCCCGGCAGCGAGGCCGGCCTGCCCACCACGCCACACGTGACAATGTTCCAGATGATGGACACACAATTGACGAATAAGACGCGCTGCTCAGGTGGCACATAGCGGAAGTTGATGGCGTGCGCGGCAGGCCACAACGCGTTCGACATCAGCCACAAGTTTGGCAGCCTGCAGGCAAAAAGCCAGGGTCGGTAGCTGGCATGCGGCTATGGCAAGGCATCTAAGGCAAGATGCTTCAGCACCTGAGGATGGATGGATATGAGACAACCCCCTACAGGTCATGCTGATAGGGATTGCCTAGACCTGGGAAGAAGTATCCTATGGAGCAAGCTTGATCATAAGAGGCAAACAGACCAGGCACAATGTGGGGTGGCCAGAGTGCGGCACTCAACACTCCTATTTAGAGCAGCTGCCTTCTAGAGACTGGCAACGGCAGAGCTCAACCTATTTGAAGATGGATACAAGTTGCAAGCTCTTACTGTAAAGATTCATCATTCTATCAGGGGTGGCCGATGCTATCAAAGGCGTAATGCAGCGCACCTCTGGCAAGCAGTCACAAATATCCTGTGCAGGGATTGCCTCTCCAGGTACCCATTGAACAGGAAGAGGGCTCCCATGTTGAGTGGAGTGAAGAGCACCCTGTCCAGCACAATCTTGATGACAATGGCTCGCACAGATGTTGGGTCATCTGGCATGACATACCTGCATGGCCAAATGAGATGTGCTTCAATGCCCCCGAGACATCAGCCACAAACACACTCTGAACAGCGTCCATCCTTTGCTGGGGTGTTGCATACACACGTTTAAAACAATCCATCAATGCAGGCGCGTGAGACCCACTGACCTGTCTATCAGGCGATAGAACAAGTGGCACCCTGGAGCATGGAATATCCACCCAAACATCATGAAGCGCGCTGTCCGTGCAGCATCCCACCTGAATGCAGCATGACTTATTCAGTGCATTCTGGAGCTACTGTGCTCTGCTTTGGCCCTTCTTTCCAAGCTATACTGGTGAGCATGCGCTGTTCCAAAATCATTTCTGAACGTGCGAGTACAGCAAGTTGCAGCCAGAGGAGAAGTGACCCTCAGAACGCACCTCAGGCCAGCAAGAAGCTGGGCCAGAACGTCCCCAATTGCAAAGCCTACCACTGATGTGCAGCATTTCGTGAGCAAGGGCCTGCAGCACGCTCAGAGTTTAGTTGTTACGGCACAAAAATTAGCCTTTCTTCCTGATGTAAGCCTATCGATCCCCAAAGGTAGCTCATGTAAGAGGCATTACCAGGCGGCTAGCACTGCAAGGTAAGCCGCCCACGCCGATGAGATGAGCGACTTTGAGTATGGTGCAACTTCCAGGAGGCCTAATAAAACACAAAGCAGCAGCAGAGCTGTCAGCAGGACCCTCATGCACCATCATTGCAGTGCCATCTTGCGGTATAGGTCGACACTCGCAATGACATGGGGAAGTCTCCGATAATACTTAGGGCGACTGATGAATGCAATGCCACCGCCAATGGCTGTAAGCAAGCAAGTGCAGTACTATCGTAGGCTTTTAGTAAAGCTTTCCGACACACAATGCTATCACTTAGGTGACCAGGAAGGAACTGGCTCTGCTCGGTAGGCAAGGTGTATCAGCCACCGCTAAGAAGGATTTAGTTTGCAGTATCTATGTACCTGCAATAGTACAACACGCAAGAGCTGGCACTCTTCTCACGACATCTGGCATGTGGGCCTCCGCTGAGTCACCCCTCTTCGAGTCCAAATGTGACAGCTGAGCACAAGCTGTGGCTCCTTATTTGAAGCGGATGGACATAAACCGGTGAGGGTTGCGTTAATTAAGCCAACTAGCATTGGGAAGGGGCCCTGTACTGCAGGCTGTGTGCATGGTGTGCGTGTGCTGAGACATGGGACCTTCTAGAGACATCCTTCAGTCACAAACGGCCGGCCATGAAGCGGGGACTGCTGAAGGCTGCACAGAGTACAGATGTCATGGACTGTCAAATACTGCCATACCTGGTGCTGCACAGTAGTACCTTGTGCCAGCACGTGGGGGTCTATACATGTTGCCAGGGTCTGGAAATTTGCCTAAGAACCTCACAATTGGGCAACCGTGAACATATTGGGGCCGTGCCTGTCTGTACACTCTTAGGCATGTCCATCAGGGTGTCAGGGCAGCATATATCTCCCTGTGCAACCTACCGCCTGATACCAAGGGGCTGAATTTGTAGTCCCTCTTCCTAGCACAGAATCCTTGCTGCAGTGCTCTCAGCAATAGACAACTCTGCTTTACCAGCGCTTCTGCAAGCAATATGATATGTCCTTATGCTACCAGCACCTTCAGTGCAGCTGCTTGCACATTGCCTTACCACAGAGCTCGTGTCATCCAGGTATCTTGAGTAGGGTTGTTGCAGATCACCATGCTGTATGTGTGTCTGCAGGCAGAAGCACTCCTGTTCCTATGGGTAACCGATGTATCGGTCACATGCACGCCACATTGCATTTTGAATATATGCCCAATGAGGCATCCATCCACTGCCTGCAACCCCGCCATGCGTGTCATGACAATATGATGGAGCACCATGACATCATTGCTGCATTGGCTGCTGGCGCCAAAGGCCTGCACAACGCTGGTTCCCATCTGCCCCTCCTCCGGTGTCCAGAGGTATACTTGGCAGTATGCTGCCCATGGGACTAAGCAGAAGCTCGCTGATCAGGCTTGCCGGCTCTGTTGGGGCTGTCCTGAACGTACAATCCCCAGGTTCCTGGGGTGGGGGGTCTGCGCAGATTCCCACATAATCCAAAATCCTCGTGCAAGCTTCTGCTCAGGCTAGCATGCTCTGAGGTGCCCCCTTGATGGGTCAATGCAAGACCAGAAGCAGCAGCTGTACAGTACTCACAAAGGCCACAGACCCTTCACGAGCTCCTGATCAGGCCTGCAAGTCCTATCCCGCGGCTGAGGGATGTACCCACTAGGAGAATGACCGCCAGATCAGAAACAACAGCTGTATGTCATCACAAGGGGCCACAGGCCCTTCATGAGCTTTTCATCAGAGTGCATGCTATGGGTGCATGCTATGGGTCCGCTGCTGGAGACCCATCCTAGATAGGCGCTGCATGTCTGATCAGAAGTCGCAGCTGTACGTAGAGAAATCAGGAGCCAGAGCTTTCTCATGAGCTCCTAATCAGGCTTGCAATTTCTGTCTCCACAGGCAGTATGCCCAGATGGAAGACAAGCGCCAAGGCAAAAGCAGCAGCTGTACACCGCCACGAGGGGCCGCTGGCCCTTCATGAGGGCCTGATCAGGCTTGCGAGCTGTGACTCGCAGCTGGGAGGATGACGCCCAGGTCGTAAGTGAGTGCCAAAACAGACGCTGCAGCTGCACGTGGGTAGATAGGGGCCGGGGTTTTCCCATGAGGGCCTGATCAGGCTTGCGAGCTCTGACCCCGCGGCTGGGGGATGATGCCCAGGTGGTAGATGAGCGCCAGGTCAGACGCGGCGCTGACGAGGTACCCCGCAAAGGCCGAGCGCGCGGCCGAGAAGTCGCGGCCGCTCACGTTGTGGCTGATGTTGTAGATGCGGTCGGTGCTGATGATGGACAGCACTGCGGCTGCGGTCAGGAAGGACAGGATGGTGCCGCGGGCCTGCACACAAAGCCATGCCTGTTGGACACCACGTCAAGGGGGCTTTGGTCAATTACTGATAGCATCCAGTCTCAGACAGAAGTTTATGAGATGCACTGGCTTGATTTCATACATGCACTGCCATGCTCTTGCAGATCATGTGAAGTGCACAATACACACATCAAGATGCTGCAAAAGCATGACAGCGCGCTGAGGCCTATATTTGGGCACTGCACTTACTTCTAGGCTCACATGCATGCATGCAGACTTGCAGCTTCTGAGCGCCTGCATGCTCTGACGCTGGAAGGAATGACAAGATAACAGGGATGGCAGTACACCTGGGGGACGGCTCCCAGGGAGATCACAATGGCCACGACGCACACGGTGACGAACTGGAAGAACAGAATGAACCAGTCCAGGCGCAGGATCTGCCCATCGCTGAGCTCCGGGTAGTTTGAGGGGATTGACCACCCATTGGGTCCTGCAGCCAGCACTTCTTGTGAAATGGCTGTTCCGTGAGCTGCTCTACCAACATACAACTGCTCTGCAGCCTGTCAACTGCTCGTGTTGAAGTGGGCCTTGGGCACTTTTATTGTAGAGCCAACCTGCCACACCAATGCAAGCAGTTGAGGGCAGCCACAATGTCGTATTTCGTGCGAGCCGCACCAGTGACGTTGTCGTCCTTGTAGATGTAGTTCTGCAGCGCAGAGAGGCCCGCCAGAGCCAGGATGAAGCCGAAGAAGGCGAAGGTCAGCCAGAAGAAGGTCAGCACTGCTGCGATGGGCCCCCCGAACTGGCCGGTGAAGCCGCCGCCGCCGCCGCCCCCTGCACAGATCAGGCTGCCGTCTCACATCCAGGCAGCAAAGCGTGATCTGCTTGGCTGTGCTACCACCTCCGCCACCTGTTTGACTTGACCTGCTTGTTCCGCAATCTCCAGGTGCCTGTCATCTTTTACAAAGTATGAAGACTTCCTGGAAATTGTTCAACAAGCTGTAGGCGGACCCTTTCTAGCAAAAAGCGCTCTTTCTAGCAGAGCGCTGTAGTCTAGGATGTGAGGATGACCCATGAGAGACCTCCTCATTGGACTGGCTAATGGTGCAACCGCGAGCTGTCACTGTGGGCTGCAAGTACATGTAAGCTATGTCACATGCCCAGTTGCAGTGGACGTTTGCAGGGTCCTGCGAGTTATGGGGAGGAGTAGCTACCTCTGTCAGCAGGGGATGAAGTCTGGAAGGCCATACTGTCTTCCCCTTGTGCAGATGCTCTGAGAGCCTGCGTACACAAACCAGGAACATGAGTACTCTTAGAGACCTGCTGATGTTATTTGCAGCAGCTGATGTCTCCCCAGCATCTGTGATCTGGTAGACTCGTGCACAAGCTGACCAGTAAGCTACACTCCAGTGAACAGCAAACCTATGGGAACCTACAGCTTGTGAATCCTGAAGCTGCTAGCATAGTCATGCAAGATCATCTATGATACCTCTGAGCTCTAGTGGCCTTGTCATGCAAGTAGCTAGGTCATATGCTGCAAACTACTGCGTGCCCCGTCCAGCGATGGCAGGACGCACTGACAACCCGGCAGCGTATAAGGAGCACGCCCTGCAGATTGCAGGTAGGAAAGATCAGCGTCGGACGATTTAGGTCACCTGAAAGAAGCGCCACTTGCGTGTCTCAAGACCCGAAGGAAGCACAGGACGAGACGGTTCTGTGTGTACAGGGAGACTTGCTGCAGCTCTTAGCAGAACGTCGAGCACATCGTTGCAGCTCGCGGTCTGACGTAAGTGTATCATTGGAGAATTTGGCTTGTCCCATAATCTGCAATGCAACTGCCCATGCAGTACCCTGCCGTCTCTGTTTCATCGTTGATACCAGCACTGCATGACCTGCTCCGCGGACTGAAAGGACCGACATGTCTGCTCAGAGCTCAGTGAGGACAGGACTCTGCAGCAGTGCACATGCATGCTGTCCAGGCTACATGCAGGCTTCATGGAGGACAATTCTGGTTGAAGGTTTTCAGTACTGTAGTGGAGACTGTTAGGGGTTTGCGCAATGGCCAGCAGCACTGCTGCTGCAGGAGTGTATCAGAGAGCATGTAGAGTGAGACAATTCATGCAAGCACCAGTGCGGCACTAGCAAAGGGGTAGTGCAAATTGAGATTAATAACATGCCATGCAGAGCATCAGCATGCCCAATCGAGCAACAAGGTGAAATGTCAACAGACTTTACAGACCGAAAGCTAGCAGACATGAACACTCTTATATATATCACTAGGTGTGCCGCTATCAGTCTGCAGAAGGTGCAATCTAGAGCCTTACAAGAGGCAAACATGCGTTTTGGAACAGCTGGGACTCTCAAGATGCACCAACCCCATAAGTGGTGATGCGTGATTGCTATCAATTGCGCACTCCTCAGAACCATTTCTGACTCAGCCAGGAACAAGGGGCGGCGTACAGAAGCATGGAGTGCACATGATTAGTAGAGCCTCTCACGCTCAAAGAATACCGGGCAGACAGCCTTGTAAGATGTTCCCCTTGAAAATGGGTTAGATAAGGGATCCCACAACATTGGCATGGGTTTGGCAGCACATGTCTGCACGTGGCCGGCTAGAAAGAAGCTGGCGGTTGGCGTCAGTAATCAATCCAGAGCAAGAGGTCACAGCACGGTGATGTCTATAGGCAAGCGCCCAAACAGAACTGCCGGTGCAGACTTTGTCTTTGCACATGCTTGCGATTTCCTACCCCCTCCCACACAGCCTGCAGCCAGCAAACCCTCTTGGCAGCTGCAGCATCCGTGCGAGCTCTCCCTACCCACTCCTGCAGCTGCTGTGCCGCACAGCACCCACCGCCCAGGCTGCTGAATCTTGGGCTGCGCTACAAGAGTGCGCCGTATTGAGACAGCTGCAACACCTGGCCGCTAGGCTGCATAGCATTGCATGGGCTCGTGCAGGGGCTGAGCACAGCAGGCCCAGCTGCAGCTACAGCAGCTGCAGCTGCTCACTCCACGCCCTCAATCTTGTCCTCCACGTCCATGTACAGCTCGCGCAGGCGGTCAATCTGGTCGGGGGAGGCGTCCCAGTAGCCGCGGCCGTTGGCCTCCAGGAAGGTGGCGACCAGCTTGCGGAAGCTGTTGGGGTTGGTGTCCATCAGGCGCTTGGCCATCTCCGGGTCGTCCATGTACGTGGCATTCGCCTGCACATCAGCATGTCTGTCAGCACTGCATCTCAAGCCATACACCTTCCGCCAGGTTGGCATGCTTTGCAGCCAGTCTTACACTCAACAGAAGGCCAATCCCTTCACATAAGCCTTCCACTTGCGAAGCTCCTGCATGTAAAGTCAGGGCCAGTCTTCAGATATCATGTCAACATCATGGAACCATGCAAGGGGGCGGACCTCGTCGTAGACCCAGTTGTCGACGGCGCCGGAGGTGGCGGACCAGCCGACGGTGTTGGTGAGGCGCTTCTGGATCTCGCGCACGCCCTCGTAGCCGCTGGACAGCATGCCCTCGTACCACTTGGGGTTCAGCAGCTTCGTCCGTGCGTCCAGCCGCACCTGGCTCCCCAGCGACCGCACCTGCGCACATTGATGTGTAGGGGTGAGTATTAGCAGGTACTCTGGGCAATGAAATGGACTGTCCAAAGCTGCAAAAAGATACAAAAGCTATATGAAGACGTGCTGCCTGTGCTTGGGAGCTCAAAACTGAGAGCAATTGTGACATAATGCACATTTTGGCTCTCTCGCTTCAGGGCAGCTACTGCCTCTGTGCATAGATTATTAGGTGCACAGGTAGACCTACCGCAGGATAAAAGACTTCTGAGGCTGATTGCCCAAGACAGCATCATTACCAGGTCAATAATCAGCATGCTGGTCTCTGTGTCGTACAGAATGTAATGATCAATGGGCTTCGCACCTGGGCGTTGGCGGTGGTGGTGTCGGCAATGAAGGCGTTGGGCGACTTGCCGTCGCCGCGCAGGCCCGCCACGAGCTTGGTGGGGTCGCTGTCAAAGTAGTGGCTGACGTCCGTCAGGCTGATCTCGCTGCTGTCCAGGTTCTGGAAGGTCACATCCACTGTCTTCATGGCCGCCTCGAAGGCTTCCCGGTTGGCCTCTCCGCCAGCGCCAGGCCTGCAGGCAGGCCATATTGGTCATGGTATGGCCACAGTCAACGGCAGCAATCAACGATACTCATTTGCCATTGCTTGTCTCTGTTCGGTCAACTGGTAAGCAAGTATAAGGGCCAGCTCCCGCACATCTCGTACATTGCAGGCAAAACCTCCTGTTGTGATGCAGTAAGCCACATGACAGGCACAGACAGGGAATGCAAGTGCCCACAGAGCATGTGTCAGAGTCAGCGGCAAACAAGGCAAATCACCCATCATGTCTTCAGCTGAACACAGTCTGATTTGCACCCTGGAGGAGCATGGCGTGCGCACCTGTCGGAGTTGAAGGCGAAGGACTTGCGCTTGAGGTACATCTCCTGCAGCTGCTGCTCGTCCTGCCAGCTGCTGTTCTCCACCGCCAGGTTGACGTTGGAGGAGTAGCTGCCGCTGGCGTTGCTGAACACCCGGGTGGCCGCCTCCCTCAGGCTCACCCCGTTCTCCTCCGCCTGCGTCATATGATGCTCTCTGTCAGTATAATGGTGCCAAAAGCGCTGCTCACGCATGACTGGCTCACAGGTGTACCCTGGCCTGGTAGCAGCACCCCAAGCGAGCAGTGCTGCATTCATCAGGCCCATGCCATTTGCTCAGTCTGCATCAAATTGGTGCCTTTGTCAGAAGAGTGGTGACCAGAGTGCTGCTTCAAAGTGGCTGGCTCTCAGGTTTACACTTGAGGAGGCAGCTCGGGGAGGCAGCTCTGCTGGCTTTCCGCACTGTTACCTGGGCAGGTACCAGCTGAAACGCCAGCACTGCTACCTCCATCAGCATTAATCTCTCCTCAATATATTCATGAGGGTCATCGAGTCTGCATTCTGCCCGTAGACGCATACGCTATATGCTCAAGGCATGCAGAAGGGCTGCAGTTACCTGCTGGCGGGCGTGCTTCCGGACGAAGTTCATCTCCTCGGGCTCGTCCTGCTCAGCAGCCATCTTGATGGCGCGGTCCAGCAGGTTCATCTGGTTGACGAATAGGTCCCGGAAGACGCCCGAGCAGTTGACGACGACGTCCACGCGCGGCCGCCCCAGCTCCTCCAGGGGGATCACCTCCAGCTTGTTCACGCGGCCCAGCGCGTCCGAGACCGGGTTAATGCCCACCATCATCAACACCTGCGAATCCGCCATGCCATGTGAGAGGATGCTCTCAGACACCTCTTGCTGCCAGCCTGCTCTTGAAGATTGCCCAAAACCTACCTAGCCATTATAGTCCCCTTGAGAGGCGCCATACCAGTCACAGCAAGAAGCTTCACACTGCCAGCTTCTAGCTGAAATCTCTGCCTGGGCATTGAATCTGGGCTCAGAGACATAAGTATCGCGCCCGTGTAATGGCTGCATGTGACGCACTGTTGTTGGTTCAGGGGCTGGGGAGGGGTGCTCACCTGTGCGAGGGACTCGCCGTAGGTCTTGATGTTGTCTGTTCCCCAGAGCACCACAGCCACCGTCTCGGGCCACGCGCCTCCATTCTCCTGCTTCTGCACCTCCAGTAATCTGCACACAGGCCGCAATCCTCATAAGTCTTGTGGCTACCATACATACATCAAGTGTCAGGTTATATTGTGAGCACTCCGTCATATTTGGGTCAAGGGCTTGGTAAGCCACCTTCCTTCAGCTTCACCTCCCACAGCTCAGCAGATCCCAAACGTACATTACGTATGCTGACAGGGATGTAGCACAGACAAGCTGAACAGCAGCTACAGCAAGAACAGACCTCTCTACAACAATCCTGGCTGACTTCACGGCAGCCTGTGTGGGGATGGACTGGGGATCCAAGGCATGGATGTTCTTCCCTGTTGGCAGCACGCCAGGGTTTCTAATGGGGTCGCCCCCTGGGCCAGGCTCTACGTACCCACCCTGCAAAACGCCGTAGACTTTCATCTGCTGTACCCCTCATGCTTCATTGCAACCATGTGACAAACACACCAAGCAAAGACATCATGTGCATGCCATGAGGCCTCCCAGCAAAGATGTGCAGAGGCATGACCAGATCCTTCTCAATCTGCCTCCTGCAATGGGTAGTGTGTACAGTGTGCTTTACCTTCAGTGCCTGCTTGAGGGCTCCTAGCTCATTGTCCTTTACAATCTGCTCCAGGCAGCCATCCAGGTACTTGAAGAGCCCTGACAACTGGTTCTTGTCCGCCTTGGCAAACTTTGTGCCCTGCACCCCTCAAATGCTTCAGATGACTAGACAACACATGGGCAGCTGTTTGCATATGAAGGCAACAAAAGAGCCTGCTCAGTAGCCTGTCCCCACACAGGCACACAATCTAGGCAGGCTGAAACTGCAAAGCCACCAGGACTGCTTCCGGACAGAAGTGGTTAGAAGAGCCTATCTGTAAGTGCTACGTCTGCAGAAGTCAGCCCACTTGCAATTGGGCTTGAGTTGGAGCAATTGGCATATGTGCTTGCGGGAGCACAGCACAGGCGAGGCCTTTGCACACACCTTGAGGGCCTTCTCCCAGGGCTGCGCCTGGAGGCCGGTCATGCGCGCGAAGCTGGCGAAGCTGTCGGTGGAGACAATGCCGTTGGCGTCCGTGCGGTCCTCCACAAAGGCGCGCACGCAGCTGCGCGCCGCCTCTGTGATGTCCTGCAACAGGTTCACCTCCTCCAGCACACCCTGCGCGTATACGCAACCCTTAGAGGCCAGCTATACCAAAGCTCTGCATTGATTTACAGTCATACAATTGGGCTATCTGTGCTATCCTATTCAGACCAGAGAGCCATGTCAACAGCATGTGGCCTTTTCCAAGTGTCCTGTACATGGAAGGCCACATTCTGCACGCATGGCTATACAAACAGCAGGGGTTGGCTGGCAAAGCCATCTGGGCATGATAAGGTCCTCTCAGCATTCTGAGCAGGTTATGTAATATGCTGAGACTCTAAACTAGTAGCATGGTGGGCTCACCTTGTTGTTGTTGAGGTAGATCTCCTCTACATTGCGGCCGATGCAGCGGGCCAATGTGCCCGGCAGCCCGGCGATGGGCGGGTCGTTGTCTATGCGGTCAATCTCTGCGATGTTGACCAGGGTGGCGATGGCCTCTGCCGCTGAAGGAGGCTCTCCCACCACGTGCAGCCCGCAGGGCAGCAGCCGCGACTCGATCTCCATGAGCCTGCAAGACGGTGCAAAGAACTCAGGAAAGACACCTACTGGAGTGTTGCTGCACAGACCACTGTCTATGCACCTGTAACCTTTCTTCTTGCAACACTCAGCCCTAGCCCACATCCTGACAGAGCTGCACCCCCTCTGCAAAGCCCTGTGTTCCCAGAAATGAAAATTTGAAAACCCTCTGACCAGACTTTCCTCAGTCCTGAGCGCAGGTGAAGGAAGGGCTGCGTCATTGAAACTGCACTGAGTAGTACAGACCGCCCGAGTCAGGCCTTGCCAACATCAGAGTACAATGCACCTCTCAAGACTTTTCATGATCATGCGCTACTCAGAACCCTGACCTAAGGGAGAGGCGACTCACTTGGAGTAGACCTTGCCCACAATGGAGTCCCGCTCCTCCACCTGCATGCCCTTGGTGTCCTCGTCCTCTCCGGGCAGCACCACGTCCTTGTCCAGGTTGCACTGCCTGGCCGTCTCAATGATGGTCGAGCAGATGGCGGGGCCGCGGCCCCCCTCTCTCAGGGTCTGGTAGCTGGCAATCAGCTCCTTCAACTCCTGCATGACAGTGCATGCTGTGTCAGGCATCTACAGAGTAATGTAAGACACATGCACTGGCATAGCTGCTACTGTTGCCAGGCATGGCAATGTTTGCTCTTTCCGGCATCTACCAAGTACACTAAGATGGTTGCAGGCACTCTGATGCAGCCAGACCTATTTACAGGATCATGGTTGGAATGCAGCGCAGATCTCTATTCCAGGAAAATAGGCCAGATTGGGCCATTGCTGCAGGGCCTTCCAGGATGAAGATCATGACCCAGCACCACAAGGGTAGCTTCCTGAGCAAAGCAGGCCCACCTTGAGCCCCTTGTACAGGCCAGCGTTCTCAGCGGGCGGGGTGAGGTAGGAGATGGTGTTGGCGTAGGATCTGCGCTTGGCGATGGTGGCCTCGGAGGGGTTGTTGGCAGCATAGTAGTACAGGTTGGGCAGGTCGCCAATCAGCGAGTCTGGGTAGCACACGCCGCTCATGCCCACCTGCTTGCCTGGCATGAACTCCAGCGAGCCGTGGGTGCCGAAGTGCAGCACTGCGTCCGCCTGCACACGGACACAAGGACTCGTAGCGGCCCTAAGCTATGCCTCATTGGGAGCTGGGTGTCTTGCACTGCTCACGCCCTACAGCTGGCCTGGCATCAGCTTGGCATGCTGAATATGAGGTGCTACTTAGCCCTTCACAGCTCAGCGTTGCACCAATGCTTGCTGATATACACCAATGGCCCTAGACCGCCACTTTGGCGTCGCCACTGAGAGCGTCCACATATCTGCAACAGCTCCTGCCCCATGCATACCCGGTATAGAAGCACCAGGCCTGTACAAGAATGCAGCTCTCGGACTTTCAGGCTTGCTCAAGGAAGGCAGGGTACCTTGAAGATCTTCTCCAGGTAGGTGTAGTAGGCGGCGAAGCCGTGGTGCGGGGAGGCGCTGCGGCTGAAGAGCAGGCGCATCGGGTCGCCCTCGTAACCGAACGTCGGCTGCACCCCGATGAAGATCTTGCCAAACTGCTTCCCAAACACCAGCAGCTCGCTGCCGTTGGAGTTCAGCTTGCCTGTGAAGTAGCACCACAACTCAGCTTGGTCAGTGCTTCTCTTGGTGCTCGGATGTTTATGCTTCAGCCAGTATGTTGAGCAGTCACAAGACGATTCACCATCACATTCTCAGGTCGTAAGTCCCGTCCAAAGCACTGCCAGGGTAGAGTTCGCAAGGCCCAGGTCTTAGGCTCTCAGACTTACAGCATACGCATAGAGCTGCCGGAAGGTCTTTACTGGCATTGTGTCTGCACCAGAGCACTAAGCATTGCAAGCAGGACGATAGGGAACACACCTGGGGGCTTGCCCCAGTTCTCCTCCAGGGCCTCAGCGTAGGGGCAGAGCTTCTGGTACTCGTCCACCTTCATCTTGTAGGCCACGTTGAGGTCGGCGCTGTTGTACTTGGCCTCCGGGTCGTTCAGCACGCTCTGCATCAGCGCACCCGAGTCCTCGGGAATCTCGCCCACGTCGTAGCCCTCCTGCTGCAGATCCTGGACACAGCAGAAGCAACATCAAGCACCACTAGGCAAGGCTTGTCTGAGTCTGCTCTGAGCATGTGATACCGCAAACATCGATTTGGGACTTCAGCTGATGAAAGCCTAGAATGCACTGGCATTCCATGCAAGCCCGTCGCTCCCCATGCAACTTTGCATGCAAAAACACACCGCTCCATGCTATAGGCGGTGACAGAGCACTCCTGTGTGCCCACAATTCTGACAGTGAAGGAAGTGCAGCTTACCGTGAGGACCTTGTGGATGGAGCCAAAGACGTTGAGGTAGGCCGCTGTGCCCACATTGCCCTTGTCGGGCGGGAAGCTGAACACTGTGACCGCTACCCTCTTTTCATACTTTGCCTTCTTGGACAGCCTGCAGTATGCAAACCGACCCTCAGCGTCATCTTCGGCCATCACCACAGTGACAGAAGATCAATGCTGCCATGACGCTGACACTGCGTACAGCAGAGCCTCAGTGCAGAATACGCCAGAGGGCTGTGCCAGTGTAGGCAACCAAGCACAGGACAAGGCATTGCATTGATAATTCTGCAAAGTAAGGCCATAGTTGTGGGTGTCCTGGGCACTCCCATGCGCGAGGGAGTGGAAGAGGCGACTCACTTGGCCCAGTTGATGGCGCGCGCGCAGAGGGAGTCGATCCTGTCGGGCAGCGAGTGGCTCTTGCCGCTGTTGGAGTCGCGCCCGGCAAACACGATGGGCTCCAGGCCTCCGTCCAGCTCCGGCAGCGCCACCTGTGCACAATACAACCCTTAACACACTAGCGTCCAGGTGTCATGAGGCTTCACCAGACATGAACCAGCGCTTGTGACGCTCAACGCCGATGGCGCTCACGCTACTTTCCTGTCAGCTCAATACCTGTGCTCACTGGCTGGGTAAAGGTGCTCAATGAGATGTTCTTGACATGCTTTCAGCGGCATCTTAGCCTTACCAAGGATGTCCATCATAAACTTCCAGGGTGTAGAGGGTCTCATTTCTTGCTGGGAGTGTACCTGGAGGGCGACTTGCACAGGGTGGACGCCCAGCTCGGAGTCCAGCCACTCCTCGGTCGTCTGGAAAACCAGCGGCAGCGACACCAGGTATGGCACGTTCAGCTTCTTCAGCGCCGTCACCGCCTGCGCGGCAGACAGTGTTTGGTGAACACTGTGTCATACTGGCGGCTGCACAATTGTCCATGTCCCTGACAGGGCTGTTCAGTCACCTTCATGTATGCGCTGAAGAGCCACGCTGGCAGATGGCAAAATGCCCCAATGCTAGGGACTAGGAATGCAAGCCACATGGTGTTGTCCCAGCCACATTTACAAGCGGGGCCAGGTATGGCAGGCACACATGCCTGGGCATTTACATAGCTTGCATGGCGCATGCAAGTGAAGGGATACACAGGCAATGTGGGCTGAAAGACTGTACCTTGGGTGCGTCCTGCCGAGCAGGTCCTCCCACCAGGGCAAAGCCGGTGAGGGACACCACGCAGTCCACGAAGGTTTTGCCTGAGCCCAGGGGGTCATAGAAGAACTTGCGCACAGGCAGCGAGAAGTCCAGGCCGCCAGCAAACACTGGGACCACCTGAAGCACCATCTCGTGTCAGGCTCTGGCAACGCACGCCGCTCCCATCTGCCAGGTTCAGGCTGACTCAGCTCCCAGAGCCTCTCTGCAAGGCTTTGCTGGCCTGGCAGGGCCAGCATGCAGATACCACACAAGACAGCAGGACCAACATGGAGTGTCAGACTGCATCTGCACTCTCTCGTTGTGGACAGGTACAGGAGGACTGAGACCTGGCAGCTCAGTGCAGGCTGAGACAGCTTGAAGAGCAAAAAGCATCTTGTGTGTTCTGCATCTTGCACTGGTACAAATGTGCTTGCGTTGGCCTACCTTGGCACCGCGCGCCTCCATTTCTGAGACCACCCCGGAGTAGTGGCCCTCATCGCCAGTCACCAGGTGGGAGCGCTGGAGCACCAGGCCAATGATGGGGGCATCCTTGGCAAAGACCATGTCCTTCCGGGTGTCGTACCAGTTCAGGTACTCCTTGATGTCCTCATACATGGCTGCATGGAGCATTCCTAAGTCAGGCTTACCAGTTGATGGACATACCAGCACCAGCTTAGATGGCATTGCATGATGAGATCCGGGCTTGTATGAACGGGCAAGATCTCCCGCTGCAGCCTGCAGCTGAGACCGCCCAGCTTGCTGTGGAGCAGCCCCGGTGTCCTATGGCAATTGAACTGTCATGGACACCAGAAGTCGCTCCAAACATCAGCTGAGTGGCCTCATCAAATGTTGAGCTAAATTACTTTCACAGCAGCAAGCACGAACATTGACATAAGACAGGCAACATGCAAACGAGTACATGGACGTACTTGGGGCGGTGGGGTGCCAGATGCCAACGTCAGGGAACAGCTGCGGCTCCAGCACATCGATGTCCACTCCCTTCAGGGCGGGCACATACGCGACGGCTGTGTTGAGCAGCAGGTTCTCCAGGTTCTCGGCGTTCCCTCCCAGCCAGTACTGCAGGCTCTGCACGAAGTTGCGCGCGTCCTGCGCCTTCTCGCTGGGCAGGTACTTCAGGACCGCGGGCAGGGTGCGCACCTGCAAGTCACACATGTCAGCATCTCTGAGCAGTCTAAGCAATGGCAGCATCTGGTCCAGCACGTGAGAGCCTAGGGTCATGAGAAGCCCTGTTGTAGGAAAGAGAAACTGGCACAAGCAAGTCCTGCAAACCAGACCAGGCAGCACAAGAACAGCTGAGTGCGGTAAAGAGCGGCATCGTTGTATGCGCCAGGATACCACCAGCCATGCCCAGGAGCATTTATCATGCTTGTCTGTAGACTTTGTGGAGCCAGAAACTGATCTGCATGGAGAGTCGAACGTCAATGTACGGGCCGCACCAGCTTGAGCAGGCTCTCCTCAAAGTTGTCGTTGTTCTTGCGCTGGTTGCGCATGAACTCCGCGATGGGGCTCTTGCTCTTGCCCAGCTGGCTCAGGTCAAAGGTGCCCAGCTTGTTCAGCTTCCTGCACAGCAGTGGCAGCCCCGGTCACTCCCTGTTGTTTGCTGCGGAACTCTCGCAATGGCACTTGCAGGCCAAGAAGTCCAACTGTGAGTATGTCACAAGCTCTATCGTCAGTGCTCGCTGTGCTCAGAAAAGGAGGAGTACCGAGCAGAGGAGGTGACAACTCACATGACTGCGGGCATAGATGGGAACACCAGGCAAGCATCCAGGTCGTCCCGCCTCGGCCCCACAGAGGCCACAATCTGCATATTCCAGCTGCTTTCAATGCACATTGACAATGATTGCACAGCGATGGGCCTTCTCACGTAACAGCGAGCGCTGACACCTATCAGAGCGGAGCTTGCGCCTTGCTATTTTGCATCGTCACGGGTTGTTGGAACGCAGAATGTTTACTGTATTGTGCGGCAGGGTTGCCAATGCTGACTCACCTTCTCAGCAAGCTCCTCAATGAAGATGAGGCTGCCAATGAAGATGTTGGCATCTGCAATGTCCTTCTGGAACTGCTCGTAGTTCTTGCCATCCCTCAGCTCTTCCAGGAGGTAGCCCACAACCTCAAAGCACACCTGCAGCAGAGTACCGTGAAGTCTCAAGACACCCACCTTTTCAGGGAAGGCACTGCGTTCAGGATGCACATCACATGATCCTGCACATGGATTGATTGCACATCAGTCCCGGCTTTGAAGAAGGCCTTCGGCACCTCAACAGCACTTATGATTTTTATATACACGGATGAGGGGAATCGCTGGTCTGAGGGTCACCTTGTCGCGGGTAGCGTTGATGTTACGCACGGCCGCTGTGAGGGCCGATTGATACTGCGCCTCAAGGACCACGTACACCACCTTCAGCTTTGTCCGGCTACCAACATCCTCAGGAATGACTCTGCGGATTTCCGGGTTGGTGCTCGTGAACAGGCCGCCTCCTGCGCAGCACAGGCCTGTCGTAAATATCTGGCGCATGGCCTAGCACATTCGGCCAGCACGAGCCCCGGTAGCCGTCGGAGCTGGCCAGCCTCCAAGCTGAGGAGGAAAAACTAATTGCCCTCTTCTGAGGCGATGTAGGCGCATCTAGAGCACTGCACGTATCTGTGTTCGACGTTGCGCAGCTCACCCATGCCGCCACCAATGTCGAGCTTGATGGGCGCCTCATCGTTCGAGCTGTTGAAGCTCAATGGTGGCTTCGGTCCTGTTGCAATCATGCTAGTCACCTGCGGCAAGAAGGGGTTTTGCTTGAGAAAAATTTCTCTGTAGGAGTGCAAGATCCATTTAATATACTGAAACATCAAACGATCCCAGTCAGAGGAGTACTCGCACCATTCTAGAAGCAGAGCTATTTGCTGATCCAGCTGCATGCCGGGCCAAGCTCTGCCCACGAGAAACCTGCAATTGACATCCCAACAGTGAGTTTAGATACTATCACGTTGCAGATTCATCAGCAACCGACTGCGTCCAGCTTTGTCACAAGGTGCAGCTAAGCGAACAAGAGCCCCCACCGTGCTACTAGTCGAGCGCAGCTGCTCAGGTGAGAGCCTGTGCCTGTGGCTTGGCACAGACTTTGGCAGTCCTCCATAGCTGGTGCTGGGCCTGCTGCTGGCAGCCAGGCTGCCATCCATCTCGGGTAGCATATTTTCTTGCTAAATTCTTCAATCTATAACCTAGTTTCGCCCTGTGTGGCGAGAACAAATGTGGGCTGCAGAAAAGAGCGCTGCTCGGCCTGCCGAGATCAGGATCAGGATATGCCCACGTGGAGCACAGCTGCCTTTTCAGGCACCCCAGATACCGATACATACATAGCTGCCCCCACATGCCTTCTGCAGTAAGTTTGACGCCAGTCCTGCCCTTGATAGATGTTGTGGTATCATTTCACGTACCAGTGTATCGCGTTGCATACTGGCTTGTAGACCTGTACATCTCACCAACTAGTTCACAGTGCTTTGTCTGAGAAGTTCTGTCGCAACTGAGGCACCGTTTAGCAGTCCCTTGCAGATCGTGATCCTTTCATATACATTTGCTTCTATCCCTGGAAATCAGGGTGGTAAGGTGCCCTTCATACGGATGGAGTTTGGTGTGACCTGAGGTGCACACCTCCTGACCTAGGCAAGCAGACATCCCTTCTGTTCCCCAGTATTGCTCAGGCAACCAGGAAGAACATTGTCTTTAACATCAGCTCATGAGGTACTTCCTGGCGGTGCAGGCCCTGTCATATGGGACCCATGTGATCAAGCCCTGGCAGCCCTCCATGCCAAGCATGAAGGAGACCTTCCGCAAGCGAGTTGGAAACTACTACCTGGGGCGCACCCTGGGAGAGGTGTGCTGCCTGCCTTCCAACTGCATGCTTCCACCCCAGTGTGATGCGCCTAAGCCAAAGCGCTATCAGGCCGTCCAGCCAAACCAGTCTGAAGATCACCTCCTATGCCATGTGTAGGGTACATACGCCAAGGTCAAGTATGGCCAGCATGTCCAGACTGGGGAGGTGGTCGCTGTCAAGGTGTGTTACACGGTCACCAATGCCTACTGGAAAGACCTCCTGCTGAAGCAGTGGCAGACTGCAGCTCCTGCTCTGATTCCAAGGCTATTTGCCGCAGAGGCACAGATGTTGTTTGGAATTGCCGATGGAGAGTGGCTATTGCACGTCCCTTGGCAGGAGGGCATCAGGGACATGCCATGGGCAAATGCACCAGTATGCGGCTCTCTGAGATGTGCTTGGTAGCTTGTGCCCTGTGCTGTGGGTCAGCACAATCTGGCAGATCAGCTGTAAAACAACGGCAGTCCATGCCGGCCCATGATGTGCAAGGGCGGTGCATGCAGATCCTGGACAGAGCGAAGCTGTGGAAGGAGGGCATGATGGAGCAGATCAAGCGCGAGATCACCATAATGAAGGACCTGCGTGAGTTCCCCCATCTCACCTCCCCATGCATGTCGTTGAGCTGCGTGTCCAGTCTGACTCCTTGTGTGTCTCCCCTTGCCCCAACATGTGAGCAAGGGTCTGGTGAGGCGGCACATGGAGCAGGTCCTGGTTAGGAGCTTCTGGACATGCTGGGTTGGCTGCGTCATGGATGAGGTCCAAGGGATGAGTGTCTGCATTGATAAACAGGGCTGGGTCGAATGGTGACCTCCCTTTTCTGATAGAAAGTTATTATGCAGACCACCCGCACATCGTGGATCTGAAGGAGGTGATGGCGTCCAAGGACAAGATCTACATGGTCATGGAGTTCATGTCCGGCGGGGAGCTCTTCGACAAGATCGTGGCCGATGGGCCCCTGGAGGTCAGTCACCTCCTCAATCATGTGCATGGGAGGCTGCACGCAGCAGCAAATACTACCTCCTCTGCTCAGACAATGCCCAGTTATTGAACGATTGTTGCCTCCTGCACGGCGGCTGCATGCAGCAGCATCACTTGCCACATGCTGCCCAGTGTTATTTGAAAGATAGTCAGCTGACAATCAGTGCCTGGGTACTTGAAATAGGGATAAGTCATAAGCATTCATCAGCAGGTGCTAGCCGTCTATTGAGGGAGCTGCAGTGTAGACTATGAGCCACCTCCTATGCCTGGTTAATTGAGACGCTGCCTACTGCAGGAAGATGTGGCCCGGAGAGTTTTCCAGCAGCTGCTGGATGCCTTGGACTACTGCCACAAGCGCAGCATTTTCCACAGGTAAGGCTTGTGTCCACCACACATTTTAGCTAACAGTTTACGCAGTCGCTAGAAATGTGACACCCAGAAGTGAAGCAGCTGCATGAACCCGAAGGAATGCACGTTCTTCTCTGTGCTAAGGAGTGCTGCTTTGACTGGGTGCAGGGACTTGAAGCCAGAGAATGTGTTGCTGAGCGCGGATGGTGAGGTCAAGCTGAGCGACTTTGGCCTGGGGGCGCTCCCGGAGTCCACCCTGGCGGATGGCATGCTGCGCACGACGTGTGGGACGCCCAATTACGTCGCGCCTGAGGTGCTCTCGCGCAAGGGCTATGCTGGTGGCCCTGCAGACATCTGGTCCCTAGGTGAGTCCCTGCCCCACAACACCCACGTTAGAAAGCGCAAGATGTCGGCAAGAGGGACTATTTGCATTCACATGGATCCTGAAGATCCTATAAGCTGTACCATGGTTCCCCTGTCAGCATGCTTACATTGCTCGGCATAGCAGAGGCGCCACAGCCTCTCAATATCATTAGACAGCAGCGAGCGCTGCTATGTGTGCAGGCGTGTGCCTCTTCGTGATCACTGCGGGGGCCTTGCCCTTTGACGAGCCCAACCTGGGCCTGCTGTTCAAGAAGATCCAGAAGGCGGACTATCAGACGCCGGCATGGTTCTCCCGGGACCTGCCCCACCTCCTGCGCGCCATCATCACCCCTGACCCTAAGGCCAGGTTGATGCTGCTGTGCATGTATCTGTGGCCAAGCAGCAACTGCATACCATGGCTCACCTCTGCTCTCCATGGTAGTAGATGATTCTGCTGCTTGCTTCCGAGCTGTATGCCTGTCATGCCAGGCACAGTACACCTGGCGGAGTGAAATCGGAGCTGGGCAGTAGTCCCAAGGATAATATTAGCCAAAGCAAAGTGCTCCATGCCCAGACAGTGAATATGAGTGACTACCTGCCAGATGCTGAATAGTGAGTGGTCAGTGCATGCTGAGGTGAGGTGGCATGCGCAGGCCCACCATAGAGCAGCTGCGGCAGCACCCCTGGGTGAACAGGGACTACCAGATCGCCCAGCCCAGGGAGCCCGTGCCCAAGGCGGGCACTGCGGGCGACATCTTTGAGCCCACCGTGAACCCTGAAAACCTCAGCGTGGTGCGTTGTGTTCCAGCCGCTATTGAGTAGTTTGAATGGCAGGTCAGGATGGCTGTACAAGCTCACCCTCAGCCCTGGAATATCACATATCCACAATCTCATCTCTGCTGCTGGGTGTTCCAGACTCCCCGCAGCGCTTCAAAAAGTCTCCCATCAATGTTTGCCTTAGAGAATGTCAAGGTCATTGGATGGCCCCGTTAAACCTGCAACGCTTGCATGTATACCAGCAGTCTGTAGCAGCCATGTGTTTGACAGTTCTCAAGTCCCATCGTCTTGTGCAGGACGAGAGGCGGAAGGCCTCCATGCGGAAACGCATGAACACCACCGGCGGAGAGGAGAAGTGGTTCCTGGCTCCAGGGACCCACATGAACGCCTTCCAGGTTGGGATCTCCTCCTGAAGTATGCTGTGGTGTGCTGTTTTTTGAGTGAAGGTGACTTATCCAGGCTAATCAGCAAGCTGCCTGTGCCTGACAGCTGGGAGGTTGACCAGGGTTTGAGATTGAAAGATGCTGTGCCTGCACACAGCTCATCAATGCAGCGCTGGACATCAGCGCGCTGTTCGACGCGCGCAAGGACGCCGTCTCGCGCGCCACGCGCTTCACCTCCAAGGCGCCGCCTCGCAAGATCCTGCAGCGCATCGAGGAGGCCGTGACGTCCCTGAACGGCACCACGAAGCGGCGGGAGGCCAGCGCCAGGTGGGGACATCTTTTCTTGCGTATCACAGATGGTGGAACGACGGGAAGACGCGCCAACTAACTGGTTGTAGTTGCAGCCTCCTTCTGCCTTGCCCTTTGCTGGATGTGTTGCTCTGGTAGCTCATCCGGGATATGAAGGGTGTTGGCTCAGTGGCCGAAGGGACAGTTGGGTGTCAGATGTAGGAGGATGCAGTGAGCGGCAGATTGCTTACCTCTGGGTTAACTTGGGGGTCACAATCACAGGCCACATGCCGTGAGGGCATTCTGTCTCTCAAGGTGAATTATGCGAATGAAGAGGTCACAGGTTGCACATCTTGTCTGTCAAGAACCTTGACGCAACTTTTGCGCATCCAGGATGCGGATCACAATGACGGCACCCAGAGGGCAGCTGGAGATGACAGTGGAGGTGATGAGCATCCTGCCCGGAGTGTACCTAGTGGACATTGCCAAGGTGACGGGCGACTCGGTCGACTTCTACAACAGCTACGCCAAGATCACCGAGCTCGTGCAGCCGCTCATCACTGCAGACGCGCTGCGCAGAGCCGAGTCAGGTCAGACCCTTTTGCTTGTGATCACCGGTGATGTGTGTGGGGTGACAGTCTCTGAACACATTCATGTCACTCTTGCGGCTGTGCAATGGGGCACCCTGCAAGACATGGTATGAGGTGTGTGTTGTCTCATACATGGGCAGAGGATGAGCCAGGCTTTGTGGCTTGCAGGGACGCCTCAGCAGCGGGACAATGGCGGCATTCCAGCGAACGTCTTCTCCATGAACCTTGCGGACAGGATCAAGCTGTCTAAGGGCGTCCGGAGGCTACCCATGGCCTACACCATGTCTGGTCAGCGCTGCCTCTCTCATGCAGCTTCTTCTTGCTTGCATGTGCACATTGGTGCTGGCAAGATGCGCTGGACGATCTTGAGCAACGGCTGGTATCATTGTCACAGTGCAGAGAGTTTGGCAGGATGATGCTTGGCCTATGCCATGCTGCCTCAGCGTTTTCCAGGAGTCAAGGGACCCTGTCGGTCTTTTGCTCCTTGTGTACAGTGTACTGTGAAGTACAGGCAGCGACTGCTGCTGCTGAAGGCGCTGAGGCATGAGTGCGCATCTGCAGCTGCCGACAGGAAGGGCTTTGCGCGGCAGCTAGGCAGGGCAATCAAGCGGCCCTCTTCTACCTCTGACATCAAGGGCGACCCTGAGGCTGACAGCAAGCCCCCCTCCTTCCCTCCGGCCTATGAGGACCCCAGTGTTCCTCCAGCATTTGTCAGAGCTTCCCAGCAGGTGGGTTGCCTTGAAAATGCCAGTGCTAGAGCAGCTCTGGTGCGCACTGTGCTTCCGGTAGCTAAGACAAAGGCCTGAGTGCAGTGTGCAGAAGCAGATACTGAGGTCACCGCTCATGGCCTCTGCAGAGCCTATGATAGCGGCAGGTGAAGTGTGCACTGCCTGTTGCAGGAAGCAGCAGAGAAGAACAAAACAGCCACAGACAGCATTCCGGCCGAGGGTCACCCCACAGATGCCACACCCTTATCAGAAGCCCTTAAGATATCGCCCGTAAGCCCTCACACAATTGCCAGCAACCATGGCGATGGTCAGAGAGCGGCGTAGCCCGGGATACATCATATGACAAGCCGTGTACGCCACAGTACTGCAAGTTTTGCTGCTATACTAAGTCACAGCAGTTTCTGTGCAAATATCAGAGTCCCTGCCGTCAGAATCAGTTTGTGCAGCATGGAGAGCCTCTGTGCTTGCATGAACCAATGAAAGACTGAGGGACATGACAAGCAGCCCTGCCTGTGCAAATGACAAGTGCCTTGATGCAGTACTCCATATTCAAGGGATTCTGAACAATGACTTGTGATTTGATTGGTGCTTGTGTTCAACAGGAAGATGCATTGCCTGCGTCAGCGCAGCATGGCTGTTCAGTCAATGGTGGCACTTGCACATCCTCACATTGCCAGTGGCTCACAATCTGAATCATTCATGCGCAATCCAAGGTCTATCTGGAACGCCTGTACATATGTACATTGGCATACCATTCATGTAAGACGAATGAGCATCTCCAGCACCTAGCACCTCGAGGTGCGCTCACTGAGGTGCTGAGTCAGGTCGCATTCAAGGTCTGAACCTGCATGGTGTTATCATGATTGGTGCCAGGCTATGATGCTTGCAATAGCAGAGTATTGCTGTTTCCCAAAACTTATACTGCAGGCCTCTCACACCAGCTGTTTGATTCTTTGCTCATTCCACTTGATGTTCTGCCATATTGCTTGGCCTAACCTGACCTTGGTGCAAGGTATACGCTGTCGCATTGCCAAACCCCTACTCAGCGCATTTGCATGGTGTGCACTCGCTCTCTCCTGCCACTACACGGACTCAGGCACTTGCAAGCTCTGCTGACTCCCTCTGATCCTTTTCTGCCCTCCTCGCAGCTCACCCCCTTGGAGGGTAGGTGGGCGTGGTGTGGGGTGGGGGCGAGTTCGAGTAGGCTGAGTTGGCAGGCTGCTTGGGCGCAACCTCTGAGTCAGACATGCCCAGCACCAGGATCAGCAGCAGATTGATGATGCTCAGCGCGATGAACCCTGTGACGCACACATCAAGCTGTCAGTGCCCATTTCATCTGCACCCAGCAGCAATGTGGTGTGTCAGAGAAAGCAGCACAACCAACCTTAAAGAAACTAGTAACACCCTTGCAATGTGGGAGGCGTGCAAGTTTTCGGCAGCTTAGCACAAAGCACAATAGATCTGGCAGAAGCCTGCAGTCGAGGATTTACAGCCTCCACACTCACATGAATCACCAAATTAGAGGTGCGCAGAGAGCGTACCAGCAATCAGGACGTTGCAGCGGTCCGGGAACAGGCTGTAGTAGGGGTCAATGCCCTTGCTCTGCAGCCATGAGTCCGCCTGCAGAGACCATTCCAAAATGACTCTGCTGCATGCCTTAAAAGGCCTGCCGACATCCTTATGAAAAGTAGTGATGATCCCAGATTGAGACTGTGCTGACACTCACTTTAGCGCATGTACTCCTCACATTGATACATCTCACGCACCATTAAGCAGGCCACAGCATGGTCATGGCCTTACCTGGGTCATTGTCAGCGCTGTGTTCACTGCCAGCAGAGCCAGCACTGCTGGCCTCCACACCCTCATTCCCAGAATCTGCATCACAGCCACATGTCAGTCCATGCTGCACCACACGTGCACACTGTAGCACCAGTACACAGCGCATTTCTGACAATTCTGGCTTGCGGCAGCAGGGCAGCCCTGACTTCGTGAAGTTGGCTTGTGACTGAGTGCAGGCCCAAGTAAGATATGATCACAATGTCCACAAGGAGGCCTTGCCTTGCCTTGCCTTTGCCTCAGATCTAGCTTCCAGCCGCTTACAGTGACAAGCCAATGCACACACAGCTGCCATTGCTTGCTGTGTGCATCAAGCATGACTTTGACGCAAGGCTCTCCTGTAGGGGACTGTGGGACTCACCGCGACTGGAATGGTGCCCAGCAGAATGAGCAGCTCAAACCATGTCACCCACCACGACAGCCCAAAGTAGTAGCGGCAGGAGTCCTCACAGACCTGGTTCAGGGCAGCTGCACATGCAACGAGCATTCAAGACATGTGCCAAGACAGGAAAGAAAGCAGAAAGCCAAGACACAGGCTTCTGTGTGCTGCAGAAGCGCAAGGAATCGCGGGACTGGCTGCTTCTGCCTCACACAGCAGAGGGTAATGCTGCAGCTCTTTGCATGCGATTGCCTGCCTGACGGGCCACTATGAGCAGCATGTAGGTCAGCTTCGCGTTGGTACATGCTGAAAGGATTGTTTGAGCTATTGGGCTCACCATTGCCGGCTAATGTCAGGATCCAGGCTAGGAGGGCCAGGCACAGGAGGGCAATGTATGCCACAAATGGAGCGTTCCTCATCTTTGGCGATTGAACTTAGAGGAGCCTTCAGGCGAGAACTACTGCCTATCTTCCTTCCTTGGGCGTGCCAGGCCTGCAGGCGCAGTGTAGGTAGGCAAATGCAACACAAAGTATTGGTGTCTGTCACCTCGAGAAACCCTTGTAGCCGCAATGCGTCTGGTGGGCTTCCACAAACTTATGTCATGAGACTATAGACGCGTTGCAATACAGAAGTGACGCCGTCGATCCAGAGGCTGCTGGAGGCACGAGGGCTCCCCACCCTCAGGTAACTGGCAAAGCTAATTTCTAGGCAAGCCCTCTGACCACAGAATTAGCTCCCAACATTGTCAATCCCAAGCCAAATTAAACTTATGCGAGAACGACCGAGGATGAGGCGACCTAAGAAGTCACCTGGCCCAGCAGATCGCTGCCTTACTCAAGCGCCTTGTACAGGGGTAGACGCTGTCTTTCGTCCCGAAACCGGTCACGTTCTGAGCAGTAGCCAGTCTTCAAGGGATGTACAGCACTGCTAGTGCAACGAGATGACCATCTCACAGAGGAACTTACGTCGCGGATGATGAGTTCCGGGTGCTGGCATGTGCCAGAGGGTTACTCACCAGCTTCGACGCAGCGAACATCGTTCGCTAGCTAGGCTGTGCTAATGGCACAGGATTTGCACTACGTATGCTGGCGACTTCTTGAGCAATCCGTGGCAATTGAGACACGCTGTGAGCCCTCTCTGGCGTGTAGTAAGCTCGACCGGATCTGATAATGTAAGGAGCGAGGAGTGACGTTACTAGCGTGAACGTGAGTCCTGATAGCCTCCACATGTAGCTCTTGCAGCGGATGAAGCAGCTATAACGCTATGATAGGGGTCCCTGGTGAAACGAAAAACGCGCCAGAGGTTACGAGACCCTCGAGGGCTCCCTCGAGGGTGCGGTCAACGCCGTTGACCGCATATGGTGTCACCGTCATCTACAAGCACAGACGATACCGATACAGCGCTCTGAACTTGTGCATGGTCTATCTATGTCCTCCAATGTCCATGGCAAACTTCTTTAAGCTGTGTTGTCAGTATCTGAGACCATTAGGCACCAAGGCTATGGAGGGCAGCAGAGCCGTCTTCATCATGATGTACACACTTCAGGGCCTCTTTCTCAGGAATGCCTGAAAGACAGCAGCGGCCTCGAAACCGGATCAAGCGCTAAATAGAAGGGTAGCGGCAGCTGGCCAAACCATTTCTCTCATCAACTTCTGAGCTCAAGACACAATCTAGTAGAAAGCCCGTGCAGGGAGAGCGCTCTGGCCCTCCAGGCATCCATGCGCGAGCACACACTTGCGCTGCAGCTGCGCGCCACAGCTGGATCCTACACCAGCTTCATTGAGGGTGTGGTCGAAGGCTGTCCTTATTGCTGCGCGCTGGCCGTCCAGCAGAAGCAGACCTTTGGAGCTCCTGCAATCTTATCATGTCTATCTGTATCTCTCTGAGCCTACATACGAGCGCTCCACCCTCTTGCGCCATTGTGCACAGTGTCTGTTATCATCTCTGCGGCTCATATCTCTGGCTCTGCATGCTTCAGATGCCAGGCAATCTCGCGCAGCTTTAAAAGGGAGGCCTGACCACATCCACGTTAGCTGTCAGGTCTTCACGCGAGGGGCGCGCAGGCAGAGCCAGAGTAGGCGGAGCGAATGCTGCTGGTTGGCGCCCTGACCTCCTCATCGGCCACGCCCAGTGCCAGAATCAGGAACACATTGAAGATGGACACCAAGCCAAATCCTGCAGTGCACAGCAAAGGTTGCTCCCGTCTGTATCCACACATCCGCTCAGGGCAATTCCATGGCCTACGCTAGAAAAGGCGTGCAGGCCATGGGCTTGGTAGTCTGGCACCTTGAGCCGAGAGTCAGCTCTGGCATGGAAGGCAGCTAGATCCCGTTCAATTCAAACAAGCAGGTCCAGCTTGTGAATTCTTTTTAACAGCTCAACAGAGCCTCAGGTGTGGAGCCTTTGTCACAAGAGCGTTTCTGGCGCCACTATTGATAAAAGCTGTGTGAGTATATACATTGTGCAGTCTGCTGCAGTGGTTCACTAGGCCTAAAAAGGTCAGGACGGCCTACCTGCGACGGTGGTGTTCATGCGGCCAGGGTAGGCAGCGTAGGTGGGGTCCACCAGCTTGGTGGACAAGAAGCCGTCAGTCTGCTTCATGGCAATGGCCGTGTTGATGGCCAACAGCGCCAATACAGGGTTCTTCCACGCCTTGGCTCCCAGTAGCTGCACAGCAACTTCCCACAGTGAATACCACCGCACAGACAAAACCAAGTGCAAATGCAGCCTCATAAGCAGGCTAGGCATCAGGCAGTTGGGCCATGGCCTTTGGTTTAGAGGTAGAATGTAGGTCAATGATGGCACCACAGGATGTCACCAGAGTGCTCTGTTGCTGCCGCACCACCAACAAGCACAGCGCTGCTAGATGCCATGCGCTTACTGAGTATGCTCCTCGAGCAAGCGTCGGTACAATCTCGCGCTTTTCTGTGATACAAGTGGAGAGCCTTTCCGGCTGCGCTGAGTGAGCGAATGTGTTTGGAGCTGTTCTCACCCCGACAGGAATGCTGGCCACGAGGATGATGAACTGGAACCACACTGCCCACCATGACAGCCCAAAGTAGTATACGCAGGCCTCTGGGCACACGCCGTACACTGCGCCTGCAGCATGGACAAATACCCTTCAACATTGCTACTCATAGCGCACGCAGACTTCAAAAGCCAGCAGGTCGCAGAGTCAGGATATACATGGACACAATGCCGAATGGTCCCTGAATGATGCCCTAGCATAGCTGCGGGCACTCTGACATGGGCATAGCATGATGGTGTTCTCTTGTCCTGTCACCTCCGCACGCAATGATCAAGGAGGGATTGTACAGTGAGGGCGTTTACCTGTGCCTATGAGCAATACCAGCCAACTCACAACCGAGCAGCAGAACGAGATCGCATATGCAGCTGTGGCTAGATTGCCCATCCTAATGAGGACGGCCTAGATGTGTCAGATACCTGCATGAAACAAGATTCTGGGGCCCGTCAGATAGGCAGAGAGTCTCATGGGTGCCAATGTACCGTGCTGCGCAGTTACAGGTACTTTGACTGGTGTTGAGGCGTGCTCACAAATTGTGTGGGGCCAGAATGAAAAGTGTACCGTCAGCTGGTAGTGTAGTCACAGGCCGATCTGCAGGCCGCCAACGCCTGGACAGCACAGGGTTCGCTGCGTTTAAAAGGACACTTTCGGAAGTATGCAGTGGGAGCGACACAAGTGCCGATTGCTGCATCATTACATCACACACGGCTTGCACACCTCCAGTCAAAGCAGCGCTAGAACGGACAGGTGGACCAATGTGGGGCGCATTTCCGCACCATGGGGGTATTCCCAGCGGTGAAAGGAGTCACCTTTTGCAGTGTAAGACGACAGGCCGGTCTTTTAGAGGCGGTTTATGTCGCCCCAAAGGTATCGGAAGCAAACCTAGGTCCTGCGCCTGTGTCGCTGGCCGCACGGATCCCTGGAACAATGCCAAGTGACGCTCGATGATACTGTAGCTTTCGACAACCTCCGGCAAGAGTCAACCAGGTGTCTCTCCCTACTGAAGTCGTCTGATCGGAATTTCGTCATGGGCCTTCCGGTTACAAACCACTCGCCTCTTTTGGCAATGCTTACAGAGCAATGATGAGTGAGACGCCAAGGCGCCTGTGCAGCATGCCTTGACATATTGCACAAGTGTCGCTCGCGATTGCGAGTGTCTACATGGTCCTGGTCTTATACTATGGCCAAAATCCAAGATTGGCAGCCCGAGCCTTTTCCAGGGTTTTGATTGATTTCCCCGGGGACCCTATATGGCCACACGAGTGCATCCTCTTTTTTCGCAAATTTTCACTCAGTTTTCGAAGTCGGTGCGACAGCACCTAGCCAAGACAGGCCGTACTATGGAAGTGGAAACGCCCCTGCCGGCACCCGCCCTGAGCCTGCCGGCTCAACCGCATCCACTGCCAGCTCTGCAGCAGCCTGCTAGGCGGGCTAGCCGATCGGTGTGCAGCCCGGCAGAAGGGCCCTTCTCTTACGACTCGCCTGAGCTCGTGTGGGAGGAGGGAACCTACGCCAGCACCAGGTTTCATAGCGTCAACATCCCAGCAGAGAGAATCCAAGACTTTGTTCTGGGCGAGAATGTCAGGGGCCAGACCAGCTTCTGCGTCTTCAAGAGCGAGAGGCCTTGGAAGGCAGAGCAGGCAAGACACCGCCTGTATCGTCACACACGTTGATGTTACTGGCGTCCAGGTCCTTCTCAACGGCCACACGTTCAGGTCAACATCCCTGATGTTAGTGTATCCTCATCCTGTGCAGGGCCTGCCATCCAGGACCAGCGTGCTTAGCAAAGTCACATACTGGTGCCGGGTAAGTGGCATCCCCAGCCCCTGCTCCACTCTTCACACAGAGCAGAATGCATGCGCCTTCTTAAGTTGCTCACACCGCACATGAGACGCCATAGCTTGCACTTGGCACAAGGCGCCAAGGCAGGAAGCTGGCATGCAAGCTACTCCGTCACAAAGCCCATGTACGATCGAACATATCTCCAGGCAAGCAGCGGTTGGCACGAAGATGTGGCCAGAACTGCAGAAGAGACGCAAATGATGAGCAGACTGCGTATGGGGCTCAAACTTTCCACACGGCAAGTACGGGGAGGGCGCACTGGATGCACCCAAGGAATGGTGGAGGAAGGGCTCTGTTGCCTGTACAGGCGGGGCCTGAGGACTACAGTGGGCGGACGCCTTCTGGGGAGCCCAAGGGTCCGGGCAAGCGCCGGAGCAAGATTGAGCACGGGGAGTCCGTGAAGAGAGGCTGCCAGGCGCACTTCACCATCAGGTCTGCATCACCTGTTGTGAATTGACCATCTGTGCCTCTGATGTGATAGCCCAAGCATATTACAGAGTATTCCAGAGAATGCCAGGAGCATCAGACTGCCTGAAGGGCTGATGGAAAGGGTATGCCTGGTGATGTGACATCAGCACCTTTCTTGTAGAGGATGCTGGCATGGAGGTCACAGATGGCAGGGACCCCCGCGCCTGCTCGCGCACATGGGCGATGCTGCTCAAAGCTGCCATGAGCAAAGTGAATGAGGTGGACGCCAGCGAGTCACCCGGCTAGTGAGATGATGCTCTGCGCAGGGTGCTGGCGCGGGAGCCGGAGGTTGCAGAGATCCGCATGTACCAGCCTGCGCATGTGAACAGCACCGGGGAGAACTGCCACAACTCCAGCACCCAGCGCAAGGGCATCTCGCACCCGCGCGGCAAGAAGCTGAAGACCGGACAGGCGCGCCCCCGAGCTGTCGCGTTGCTCTAGAGGGATCTCTGCAACTCCAGATGATGTCATGTCAGCAGGCTATGCCTTAAGCACAGGGTCAGGCAGTGCGGGTAGAGGCGCAGGAAGAAGGAGTGAACAGTAAGGGCTCTGCATGATGTGTAGATTGCGCAGGGTGATTGATTGGTGCTATGCCATGCAGGAGGCTGAGGAGGGCCAGGAGAGCTTGGCAGTGCCGCAGGTGCCTGTCCTGGCACTGCCTGGAATGCCCGGCGCAGACCTGGTGCCCTGCCCAGCCTCATGCCTGCTTCCAATTATGCCCACGTCCACACGCTGCACTGTCCACGGAATTGCACACACACTGTCAAAGCCAAACCCTGCTGGAGCAGATTTTAGCATGCTGGCTCACAGACTTGCGCTCTCATGCAGGCTGCAAGGAGCGGCAATGTCCAGGGTTTGGGCAGCCAGCAGTATCAGGAAGCTCTACAGGGCTCACAGCCACCTGGCATGGACGTCATGCAGCACATGGCGCACATGCAGGCTCTGTTGGCAGGCGCCACCTCTGCAAGTCTTCAGGTCCCTCTCTGCTTGCCCCGGTCCCTTGTTCCTTTCCTCTATGGAAGGTTCTCTTCATGATGCCATATATGCAATATGCCAGGATATGACAGGTTGTGTCTGGCCTTGCAGGACCCCAATCTAGGGAAGATGTTTAATCAAGGCGCATACTTGGAAGGTCCCATGGGAGCGCCACCTTTGTCCCAAGCTGAGGTCCCACATGCAAGCGCTGGCCCTGCAGCAGGCATGCAAGCAGGTGGGCTTTGCAATGCGTGCAAGGTAGTGCTTGTTGTGGCTTTCTATGATGAGCTTTACAGACTGTCCTGGTGACACGCCTGCAACAGGTGTCATATGACAGTACACTGCATGCCCTTATATTTGGTCCTTAGCATCTACGAAGCAGCCACCTCAGCTCAAAGCAGTTGCAGCACATCAGTGGCTGACCTAGAGGCTGTTGCATTTGCAGATGGTGCAAGCGGAAATAGCTTGGGAGTGCAGCTGCCTGCGGTGGCGCAGCTGCAGCTGCCTAGCAGTCAGCCTGATCAGGGCGCAGCTGCGCATTCAGGAATGAGTCAGCAGGCCCTCACCCAGGCGCATGAGGCTCTTATGCAACAAAGCATGATGGCAGCAGCTGCTGCCAGTCCACCGGGCGGCCCAGAGCTGTCCAGCAGCTCAGGGCAGGGGCAGGGGCAGCCCATGCTGCCACTAGGCCTGCAGGAGCAACCCAGCGCAAAGCAGCACATGCTGCACGCCATCAGCGACGGGGCTGCCATGGTGCAGGTGAGAGTGCTCGCTGCAACAAGAAATGCGCTGAATCCTCCTAGTATGCAGATAGTGATTGAGTGGCCGGTACATGAGATTTGACACTCATGCTATGCCTTGACAGAGCAGCATGATCACATACTCGAGTACAGCATGCTGCTGATGGATCTGAGAGCCATCTGTTGTGCTGCAGGCCATCTGTGCTCAGATACCAACCGACAATGACCCGCGGTGCATGGCGGCAGCAGATGTGCAGCGGAAAGCAAATGCAGAGCTGCTGCGGATCTTCAGCGGGGCCTGACCGTTCTCAGCAATTCACAAGGACCTATGTCAGCCAATTGAGCAGGCTGGTTGAAAATTGACAACTGCTCTGGGAACTCACATCACGCACGAGGCCTCTCTGGTTCTTGTTGCTCTGACTGTTGACTATGACCTGGATTGAGTCAATTCAGTAGACATTGACCTACAACTGCGCAACTCCTTCATTCGTGCACAGAAGCAGTAGGATGTATTTGCTTCGTGCCGTCTGAATGGCGCTCATCATTGATCATGAAAGCACGCGACTGTAGTAAAGTGTGAAGTGCAGGCTCAGCTTGTGCTGCAGATTAGCACCAGCTCTACATCATTGGTGCTTCATTCTGGTGTTGATAGGGGCGTCCTCAATGTAAATGAAGAAACCCTTCCGCAGGCAGTCATCTGTTGCAAATTCGCTCAGTCAAATGAGAAAAGCAAGCTGTTTGGCTGTAGCCATGATGGACTGGGCATCACAGGATGTCAGGTCCCAGTTGCCAGCTCCCACAGCTCAGTAACAGACTGCAGGTTCATCAGTGCTTGTTGAATGTAAGGAAAAGAAGCCATGCGTCTGGCGCCATCTTGCTTTAAATGAGCCTGTCTCGGCTCATGCGCCCGTGTGAGAGCCTGTTGCTATCATGGCTTTGGTTTCTGACCAAGCTGAGCAAGGAAAAGAGCATGTCTTGTACGTCAATGCCCTGATGTTGTGGGTTTTGAGGGCAGCTGCATGTGCTACATGGTGCCATTTACATAAATTGGAAGCTGTCTGGGTCTGCCACCGGTCAGCAGTGGTACCTGTGCACAGACCACCGCTAACCATCACAGCATCAAACACTCCGGAGTTGCATTGATTCCCAGGCATGTATTCTGTTCAAGCTCATGCCATCAGCATGCACACTCATAGCATCTACACACAGACGATAGTGAAAGCCTGAGGTCACCACATCTATAGACCAGTGAATGCTCACCAAGCTGGCTGGTACAAGGGGTCCCTGGACAACATGTATCTTGCCAGCAGCAGCGGAGATGTCACGCTGAATCACGAGGGCCTTTGGCGCGCCTGTGGGCTGTATGTAGATAGGCGCTGTAGGATTAGAGGGGTCTTTGACAACCTGCAATGCAAACAACCAGAGTGGAGCCCATCCTATCCTGTTATGTGCATTAGGAAATGTGCATCATGTGGGCTCCTGCTTACATGGCAGCTTCAGCCAACTTGGAAGACGAGGTGCTTTAGAACCAGCGCTGTGCAATATGCAATGCACCGGCCAGCCTCTGAGTGTGGAAGTCACACTGTCTGGTACTCGTTTCATTGCGAACCAGATGGAGTGCGACTTGCTCGCTCAGAGGCTGCCTGCAGCTTACAATGATGTCTGGATTTTGCAGGCTCACCGTGAGATACTCATTTGGGAGGGCCGTCGAGTAGCTGATGCCATTGAGCAGCTGACTTGAGCTCAACACCGCATTTGGAATGAACTGGTACCGCATCAGCTGCAAGACAAAGGTGCACAGATCAGCATCGCCAGTTTGGGCGCGCTTGCAGGGCACCTGTGCTAGCTGCCACTGCACATGCTTGCAGGCCACTTTTGGTTTTGAGATAAGCACATGAGTATGGAAAGCTATAAGGCGCAGGGCAATGGGAGAGCGAGAGCGCACTGGATCAACAACTGGGAGGTTCTTGAAGGTTGAGATGTCCACTCCAACAAAGGCCGCTAGAGCCTCCCAGGATTGATCTGTGGCTGCAAACAGGGTGCATGCTGTAGTGGTGCTGTTGATGGGGCAAGGGAAGTGGTCATGGACATCCTGCATGGGCAAGCAGCATCCTCACTTTTGGAGGTAATTCCTGTTGTGTCAGCTGCAGGAGCACCTGGAACTCCTCATAAATGAGATGCCTCATGCACAGGATCTGTATACAGCAGACGGGGTAGGCAAACATGCCTGAAGCATCGTCCTTAGGTCACTCAGGTACGGGGAAGCTGCCAGAGCATCATCAAAGGTGCGGAAGGTGGGTGGACTTCCAGGCGGGTACACCTCCATAGGAGGGGGAGCTGGCATCTGTACAGCAGACACAATATCAGCAAGACAGCTGGCAGCTCAGACCTAACAACATCTAGGCAGCATCTGTCATATTGGCCTGCTCGGCTGCATCCGGGGAGGGTCCAGAACTCAGGGACCTGTGTGGCACAGGCACTGTGAGCGAGTTGGGACTCACAGCAACCTCTGGCGGGGGCGGGGGAGCGGGGAAAGCATGCATCTCGGGCACATCTGGTGGGTAGTTCCCAGGCCCGTAAATGATGCCTGCATGTCACCTACCCTATTGTGTGGGGTGCAAGACCTTGCGCCCATGCAAGCAGCACTCTGCAGAGGATTCCTGCCTCCCTAATCAGACAGACCTGCTGGCAAGTGAACTCTTGTTCAATATGCGCAGGGGTGATAGCTTGGAGCTTATCTGGTGGGGGCGGGGATGCTGGAGGGCTTTGCACTGGTGCGGGTGCAGGTACTGGGGCTGGTGTTGGCGGGGGAGGCGGGGAAGGGCTTGTAGGCGGCGCTGGTGCGGGGACAGGGACTGGGGCTGAGGGTGTGGGCGGGAAAAATATCTGCGGTGGCTCTGGGGCGGGGACAGGGACTAGGGCTGAGGGTGTGGGCGGGAAGAAGATCTCTGGCGGTGCTGGCGAAGGGACTGGAGCTGCTACAGGTGGCGGGGAGGGTGGGGATGGAGGAGGAATGTGTGGCGGCGTTGGTGCGGGAACCGGGACTGGGACTGGGACAGGCGCGGGTGGGATTGGGGGTGGACTTGGGGGTGGAGTGGGGGATACTGGAGGAAGGGGTGCGGGAGCTGGGGCTGGGGCTGGCGGGGG